>OX451215.1:141433743-141649496 GCA_949628195.1 Phasia obesa | reverse complement strand
CGTGGAGTTATATTCCAATGTTCTAATTCCACAGATTCCTTTGGACGTATATTTAAAGACATCAAATAACTTCCTGATATCATAAAATGCATTCGATGCCTAGTTGGTGTTAGTTTCTCATGTAAAACTAATGTAAGATGCCCAATTTCTCTTACGATTGGTGCAGGTCCAGGTATCCAGAAACCCCTTAAAAACAACAGCTATTTAATAACATTCTTTGTTTTTACTTTTAAAAAAATGCAAAATTGTTAATATTATCTAAATAAACATAATCATATATTATATAGTTTAATAATGATAAATGTGTCAAGGATAAATTGAAAACAGAGTTAAACGCCTAAATGCTCATACTCGTATATTTATGTTATATAAATTCATTTACTGTTTTATATCATCATTCATAAATAACTTAAAATAAATGTTTTTACTCATAATCCTGGTATTCTGTTCAGTTTTTCATGGGAAATATTGTCAAACTACATATACATATGTATGTATGTACATAAAAATGTAATTGAAAAATTCATGAAAAAATGTAGCAGAAGTTGTAGTGTTTTTATTGTGGAAAAACGTATGATGTGTTTGGCAACATTTTAACAATGCTGTGAAATGAAGCAAGTGGGTATTATTTCATGCGGAATTTTCAAATTCTTCCAAATCGACCGATATAGACACCACATTCTAATTCTCAAATTTTCCACTTGAAATAATGTAATTTTGCATTGTTACATTAAACTTTTTTAAAAGCATTTCTTAAAACTTTGTTTATTACAGATTAAAATCATTTTGCTAACACATTATTGATGTATGGGTCTAGCGAAGCGCATCGGGTATAGCTTGTAAAAGATAATTAAAAGATAGCTAGTATTTCATAAGCAGTAAAAGTCAAATAAGAGAAACAATTGAAGACGTGCAATACAGTGTTGGAATCTGACAATGTTTAAATTGTATCGCCCCAATGGAAAAATTGTACCAAATCAGCATCAATTGTACCAAAAATTGCCATTAGGTAAAAACACAAACATTAAAAAAGGACAAATCAAAACTTTTGTAATAGGTTACTTGGAAGTATGGATTATTGACGTTGATTACTTGAAATTCTGTTTCTGAACTTCTATTTTGCCAAAGGCCTTCAATGTTGGGACCTGTGCCTCGTTTCTGTAACTAATTGGAGAAACTTTTCACATGATATTTTTAAAGTCAACCTGTAAGGGTAAGCTAGAGATAATGACAAACTTTTTTGTTACTTTAGCAAGGCATATTTAAACAAGTAAACTCACTGGGTGGATCTAAAATATTGAAGAGAAAATTTTTAATTTTTTTTATATGGAGTTTGACATTTTAAGGGGAAAGAAAAATGTCTTTTAATGTCAAACTATATATAAAAAAAAATTTTATATTTTCCCCTCAATATGTGTGTTTGCCTGATATAAATATGCTTTGTTAAAAACTTTTGGATTAGCTATAGGACAACCTGGAAAAATAGGATGACTATTATATTTCCATGTAAAATGTTTCTCTCTTTAGTTACAGAAACGAGGTATTGGTTACACTACAATTTCCATCAAGTGCTTGAAAATATATCAGCCGAATACTGCCGGAAGCTAAAAGTTCTTGAAACTGAATTACCTATTACATAAACATAACAAAGTTATCAAAGCAAATAAATAAATATTGAACATAAATCAAGCATGTTGCAATTTAGTTAGTTCTAGACAGGCTTGGAGAACTACTAATTTAGAAATGTTTATTATTGTAAGAAATAGTAAAAATATTGATCAAATAAAAAAAATATTGAAAATTTTTTTTTTATGAAATTGTACTATAAAAGCATGAAATGTACCAGTGTACCACTGATTGTCGATTGTACCAAATTTGGTACAATTTTACCACAAATCTCAACACTGGTGGAATATAAAAAAAAATTATACCTGTGATAAATTTAAGAACTTAAGAAAATAATAAAAGAACAGAAACGGACACCAATAAAGTATCGCCCAAATTCATCCTCGATAAATGGAATTTAACAGGCAATAACATATTAAATATAGACAACAAAAGAAACTGTTATAACACCAATTGCGAAACTCGGAAAAAAGTGCAAATTTCATTATTAGAAAAAGGGGTAAAACAATTATATAAATATATTGACATCTATTCTATTCTGTCAAAATGATATCAGGCTTTAGAACAAGTAAACAAAAAAATTGTAACTACTCGATTAAATTATACATCACTAGAACAAAAAATTAATGTGAAATAGGTAAAGTAGGTTATCGTATACTTGTATTGTTATTTTTATATATGCATGTATGTATGTATGTATGTATGTATGTATGTATGTATGTATGTATGTATGTATGTATGTATGTATGTATGTATGTATGTATGTATGTATGTACAGTGTCTCACAGCTTATTTGATGCAGTCACATTTATTCGAAACAATTTTCAATATTTCGAAAAATATTGAGACTAGATTAAAAAAAAAAGAGCACACGTGTTTATTAATTTATATATTATAGATTTTATAAAAAAAAATAACAAAAATATACTTCATTAACTAAATTTCTTAAATTGAAACAAATTCATTGCTTTTTTTAGGTCACAGCTTAAATGATGCACAAAATTTAAAGTTACTAAATTTAGCTTCTAATTTAAAATTTTTTCTATAACTAATATTTGGTGGGATATCCTTTTTGGTCTAGAACGGCTTTTAGACGAGATCTCATTGATTCTACCAACTTTTTTGTGTAATTGGGACTAATTTTGCCCCATTCCTCAAGAAGTGCATTTTTTAGGTCAGATGCGTTGGAAATTGTATGACTTCGGATGTTTTTTTCGAGCACAGACCATAGATTCTCTATGACATTGACATCTGGACTCTGAGCAGGCGTTTGTACAACATGCGGGCAGTTCCAGATGAGCCAAGTCTTTACTATGCCTGAAGTGTTCTTGGGATCGTTATCTTGGTAGTATCTAAAGGAATCTTTAATACCAAGTTTTTCTGCGCTTTGTAATAGATTTCCCTTCAGCTGATCCAGGTACATGTTTTTATCCATGTTCCCCTCAATGAAGGCTAAATTTCCGACGCCTGAAGACGACAGACAGCCCCATACCATTACACTGGCTCCACCATGTTTAACAGTGCTGCGTAAATTACGTGGGTTTAGGGCTGCATTTGGTTTTCTCCACACGTAAGACTTCCCATCTGATCGAAATAAATTAAACTTACTCTCGTCAGCAAAAATAACTGTTTCCCAAAACGACATATCCTTGGAAATAAGCTCTTTGAAAATTTCCATTCTGCGTTTTCTATTTCTGGCATTAATCAGTGGCTTATTTCGGGCAGTACGCCCATGAAAATTGGCTTCTCTAAGGACTCTACGTATAGATTATGCACTGGCCGACTTACCCAAGAACTTTTCCGCTTCGATTTGCAATTTTGGCGCGCTCAGATGGGGGTTTTCATTAATCTTCCTCACAATCCAACGTTTTTCGGCGTCCGAAAAAATCGTTTTTGGAGCAGATCTGTACTTGTTTACTATTCTATTTTCATGCCGGAACCTTTTTATAATATGTTGGACAGTAGAGGAACTTAATGCGACAAGTTCAGCGATCTTCCGTTGAGATTTTCCCTCCTTAAAGAAGCGAATTACATCCTCCCGTTTTTCAATAGAGGTTCGTTTTCCCATTTAAAAAAAAAAAACAAATAATCAAATGTTCTATTTTTAAATGTTTTCTTTGCAAATAATGCTTGCTAATGATCACTGGCACTGAATAAAACTAAAAATATGTAAATTTATACCGTTATCATTCATACACACACATGTTTTGTTTACTGCATCATTTAAGCTGTGACTTCATTTTAATGGGTATTTTACTATTTTTGTGGTTATTTTTGTGGTTATTTTTGAAAAGAAGTTGTTTTGTCTCGTTTTTTCTGCTGTAATATAATAATGAGATAACTGTTTTAATGATCACTGTCTTTTTTACTATTTAAATGCAACAGATTTCGGAATATTTATGTTTAAAAAAATATTTATAGCCTGCATCAAATAAGCTGTGAGACACTGTATGTATGTATGTATGTATGTATGTATGTATGTATGTATGTATGTATGTATGTATGTATGTATGTATGTATGTATGTATGTATGTATGTATGTATGTATGTGTAACAAAATTATTTTTCTAAAAAAAATTTGTAAATTCGTTTATTTATTTATTTAAAAATAAGTAAATTTACAAAATACAAAAATGTATGTTTTCGACTATTAGGCCACTACACCATTTGATTAGTTTAAATTTCATTACTATACTATTTATTGCTGATTCTTGTTACTGCAGTAAAGGATAAATTTAAGCGTCTCATTTGTGGTACTTCTGGGACAATCTTAAAAAGTGGGGTTTATAGTGGGTATCTATGACCACGCTATGCATTATCTCATAGGCAGTGTTCCCTCATAGCAGTGTTGTGTGCTAAATTTTGTATTGACTATTCTGGAAAGATGAGATGAGAAAACTGGTTTATGTGCTCCATTACTCTTCATATTTCTTTAGGTTAACATTTTTGTGGAAATTAGCCACAAATTAGATATAGATACAAATATACATTATTTGAGAAGATAAGTCTACAATTATGTAAAGAAGCTTATAACAATAATGAGACAAATAAGCTTTTCTATACCAAATTAATAAAATATTGTTTCTGTAAGCTTATTCTACAATTACAAATATAAGCTTACATTAATCATGTGCATATAATATTTTCATAAGGGTTCCGTTTTGATTTTTCTACAATTGTTACGATATCATTTTTAAATATATTCTAAAAACTTTTTCAAGCTTAATGCTTATATTTATAAGCTTTTCAAAATATTTTTCACAAGTCATTTGGTATGTATAAGGATGACTCGAAGGTTAAAAAATGTAGCAATTGCGGTGGAAATCACACTGCTAACTACAGAGGCTGTCCAGTTTTTTCTGAGGTAAGGAAGTCAACTCAAAAATTAAGTACTCCTGCTAGGCAGCCACAATACCAAACAAATGCTCATTACCCTCAGTTAGCTCAACCCACAACCAAACATGTTTCATACGCGGATATGTTAAAATCCAATCATGTTTTAGCACACAAAGCGACACCTACAACCAATTCTACCCCAAATATGCATCCAGAAGCTAAAAAACAAACACCATCTGGTAACTACAATCGTCTCGAAGTAAGTATCGAGACATTAGTGCATTCGTTAAACAGTTTTATGAGCTCTATGAGCAGCATGATGCAAGAAATGGTTCGCATGCAATCTATGATGTTGCAGGCTGTACTTAACAAACCATGAACTGTTTAAAAATATGTTTCTTGAACGCAAACGGCTTACGCCAACACAAAAATGAACTCGAGTACTTCTTGAAGAACCAACAAATTGATGTCATGATGGTTTCAGAGACTCATTTAACAACAAATAGCTTTTTTAAAATCAATGGCTATATATTATATGACACTAAAGACCCCCGTGGCAGAGCATGTGGTGGTTCAGCAATACTAATAAGGGCTCGAATTAAACATCATTTACTGTGTGACTTTTGTGAGGACTACCTTCAAGCAACAAACATCTGTATTGAAGAATATCATCAAAACTTTGTTATTTCTTCGATTTATTCACCTCCTAGATTTCAAATATCAGAGAGTCAATATATCGACTTTTACAAATCACTAGGTCCCTGTTTCATAGCATCAGGCGACTACAACGCTAAACATACGTTTTGGGGATCACGCTTAATAACTCCAAAAGGTCGTGTTTTGTTTGATACAATTTCAAAAATGCGTCTGAATGTGATATCAAGTGGACAACCCACCTATTGGCCTACTGATCGACAAAAAATACCTGATGTTATTGATTTTGGCGTGACTAAAGGTATTTCGAGAGAAATGATTAAGGTTGAAGCGTCACTCGAATTATCCTCAGATCATTCACCCACTATTGTCTATATATGGAATCAGCAAAATATCGTGTCGCCAACAACTTGCAGAAGCATTAATTGGTTGAAATATAGAAAGTATCTCAGGACTCATTGTTCGGAAAACATACCGCAAAGAACAACAGGAGATGTGGACCAGAGTCTAATTTATTTTGATCAAAACCTTAAATCAGCTGCCCAACATGCGACAGAAACCATACAACCAGCTAGATACAATCAAATTTATTTTGTAGATGTCGAGCGGCTCTTGGCTGAAAAAAGGAAAATTAGAAGAGAGTGGCAAGCACACAGATCTCCTCAACTCAAATCTAGACTTAAAGATTGCACGAAACGGCTAAGACAACTGCTAGAATCTCGAAGAGTAGCATCTCTGAAAAATTACTTGGAAGACCTCGACGCAACTGCAAAATCAGATTATTCATTATGGCGTGCATGTAGGAACCTTAAAAGACCGGTCGTACGTAAGCCTCCCTTGCGAACTTCTTGTGGAAACTGGGCAAGGAATGATACCGAAAAAGGCAATTTGTTTGTTGGACATTTGAAGAAGGTTTTCACCCCAAATGTATGTACTGATATAGCTTAGTTGCCATCAGTAGAGACTAGTGCCGTAGTACCCCTAAGATTTGAATTTAGCGATATTGAAAGGGCAATAGCGGATTTAAACACCAAAAAAGCCCCTGGCGTTGATAAAACAAGTAACAGGATGTTAGTTGAGTTGCCCCGTATAGGTCGCAGAATTATTCTGTTTGCTTTTAATGCCATCTTACGTCTTGAGCACTTTCCCACAGAGTGGAAGGTCTCTTTGATAACCATGATTCCTAAACCAGGAAAAGACCACACAAAAGTAGAATCATACAGACCTATAAGCCTTTTATCTAACGTGTCAAAGTTATTTGAGAGAATATTAATAACTAAGCTGAATCCAATACTTAGCGCGAAAGGATGCATCCCGAACCATCAACTCGGCTTCAGAAAACAACATAGTACGATCCAACAAACACACAGATTAGTAAATGTAATTAAAACGACCTTTGAAGAAAAAAATACTATTCTGCGCTCTTTATCGACGTTTCTCAAGCATTCGATAAGGTTTGGCACGAAGGCCTAATATTTAAGCTAAAGCTGAACTTGCCCGAAAACTTGTATAAGCTTTTAAAAGATTATTTAACGAATCGCAAGTTTTTACTACAAGAAGGTGACTTTTTAAGCTCGCCACAGCTCATTGAAGCCGGATTTCCCCAAGGTAGTATTTTGGGACCAATTTTATATTTACTGTACACATCGGATATGCCTATTAGCACCCTAGTCCACACATCAACTTTTGCAGATGACACAGCTTTCTTAAGTATTCATGAAAGTGCCCAAGAAGCATCACAAATTTTACAAGACCACATACTCAATTTGGAAAAATGGCTAGAAAAATGGAGAATAAAAGTAAATGAACAAAAATGCACTCACATAACTTTCACACTGCGTAGGGACTCATGCCCTCCTATTCGCATAAATAACCAAATGATACCTCAGCTTTCAGACGTTAAATACCTGGGTATACATCTTGACCGTCGCCTTCCTTGGAAAAGCCACATTGACTTCAAGTTAACACAAATGAAACTAAAAGTAGTACAACTAAATTGGCTTATTGGCAGAAACTCCACCCTGAGCTTAGATTGTAAACTTCTACTGTACAAGTCGGTCCTCAAACCAATTTGGTGCTATGGGATTCAGTTATGGGGCACTGCCTCAGCTAGCAATGTAGAAAAAATTCAAAGGCGCCAAAATAAGATTTTACGTATTATTACATCTGCTCCCTGGTATATAAAAAATTCAAACATCCACAAAGACCTAAACATGCTATCAGTTAAAGCAGAAATAGCGAAACATGCAGTCACATATCTAAAGAGGCTTGAATCTCATCCAAACCCTTTGGCGCGTAACATGCTGAATGAACCTGGTTACATTCGACTAAAAAGAAGAGACACTGCTTTTCTTGGCCGTACATTAGAGGGATGACCCGCAAATGATTTCAAAATCCGTGAAACAAACATTATTTTTGTCTAGCACTGGCTGGACTTTAAAAGAATATATTTTAGACTTAAGATACGAGTAATTATTGTTAGTTCAAAAATATTGAAGATACAATAAATAAATTATGAAAACAAAAAAAAAAAATTTGGTATGTTGCGTTCTTTGAGAATTTATTTTTTCTTTGAAATGTATTTCAAACTATTTCATTTAGAATTTTTCAATTTGAATTTTATTTTTGAATAACAAACAATTGTGTTTTTATATAATTTTATGTATGTAAATGTGTTTAAATAAACTTGTAAAACATTAATAAACATATTGAAAATACTTAACTGGCGCAGTCAATAATCGAACCGCAAAAAAAGTGCAGGCCAGTCGTTGGGACTGCCAATAAAAGTACAGAATAAGTTGATTGGAATTTGGAAAAAACATGGTATGGAAATAATGGCGAAAAATTGTGTACCTATTAAATTGAATAGATTGCTTGACAAATATCAAGACCAAATCAAGAGCAAAAAGAAAACCCCTAAATTTCCAGAGTTTCTAAAATCTCTGGAAACAATTTTTTACATTGGAACATGTAAATGCGATTGGAAAGCAGCTCTATGTGAATGCGGCTTGGTTCCAAAACGCCTCAAAGAGTTTATGCACGATCAACATAAACAGAGAAGACTAACAGTGGCTGCATTTATGATGGGAATTCAAGTGAAAGGAGCTACGTAAATGTCATCAATGCCAATATACCAAGATCCCGATGATTCAACATAGGCACCGCCATCGGTTCAAGAAAATATGGATACAAGAATAAGTTCACAATACACAGAAAGATATGATTGTTTTAACTTTGCCTTGATATGTGACAGATTTGGTGTGCCTGATAGAGTAGCATCAGCATGCATTAGGAACCGCTCTTTTCCAAGATTTAAAAATCGAAAGTTCGCAGAGAAAAAGAGAAATGCAGACAAGAAGTGCTTCGCAAACGGTTAGATGATACCAATTTGTTAGCGTTTTCATTCGATGGCAGAAAAGATGATATTTCACGAGAGATAAAATTGATGAGAAGTACCATACTAGGATAGTAAAAGAACCTCATCTTGCTATTTTGAGAGAACCGAATTCTGCATTGATTGGTTACGTAAGACTGGAACATGAAACCGCTGAATACAAAACAACCAAATTAAATGATTTTTTCAACGATAAAAATATATCACTGGATGCATTAATTCGCATATGCACTGACGCTGAGCCAACAAACACTGGCCCACACGTTGGAATTATACGACGATTCGAATTGCTGTTAAAAAGACCATTGCATTGGTTCGTTTGCCTTTTACACTTCATAGAACTTCCGTTGGGGTATTTGTTTGAAGCTTTGGATAAATTAACCAGCACTGGACCAAGATCGGCAACTGGAAAACTGAGCCGTCAAATCGGAACTTGTAAAACTCTTGCGGTAAGTTATTGCTATCACTCATTTATTATAAATGTCAACCGTTTTTAATTATTTTATTATTCTATATTTCAGGTGGTGGACGACTTTCAGAAAATTGAGTTGTAAAATATGCACCCTGCTCCAGAAAAAATTGAATTTTCCACCGATTCGAAGTACTTATACGGCATGGCCCGTATGACTAACATCAAACCAGGCCGCTGGCTCACCAAGGCCGGTAGATTATTACGATTGTATGTGACAACGGAAAATCCATCCGAAAATTTACGGTTGAATTTATAATTAAATGTTATGTGTCAATGTACTTCAATATCAAGTATTACAGCTCTGTCGTGTATGGTGGTGTATTACTTTTCAAGTTCCTTAGTTGGTCACGGTTTCTACAACCTCATTTACGCAGTATTGTCAATAAAGTAATTAAGGATAATTCATTATATGCTCGAAAAATATCTTGCTATCAATGTTGTTTGATGATAGCTAAGAAAAGTGAGACTGTGCTATAAAGAAAATTCTTTGCTATGGGACCGATGTTGAAGACCCAACGGAACTTAGAGTTTTTAAAAAACCAGATATAAACTTTAATTAGACACGTTACACGGAAATGATCAATTTGAATGATATAAATAACGTATTTGAACCAGCATTCACTCGAAGCATTCCGTACGATACATTGAAAGAATATTTAAATCAAGATGATCCACCATTTTCTGATCCAAAAATTCCATCACACATACAAGGAACGGAACGACACGTTCAATTGCTAGCTAACGTTTCCAAACGAGTTATATCGGGAAATGTGGAGGCTGTTATGGCAGCAACATTCGAGAGCCGTGCAAAACTGCCCAGAATTGAAAGTAAAAAAGACTTCAAACAATAACTTTTTTTAGTTTCTTTTCTATTACTAAGTAAAATTAATTTTTTAATTTCATTCTGACTGAATAAATTTCCAAAGAGAAAAATAAACTCGAAAAAGGGGAAAACATATCCAGTTCGCTGATTTTTTCTTGTAAAGTGCCAAAAATAGTGATTTTTTGAAATGTTTGTATGAGGAACCCCCAGGGGTGGTTCCAGGGGGTGTGCCACTGGCATAGGTGGGTCGGCCCTCCAAAGTTAGTGGGGGTCCGTCATACATTTGGAATCGATTGGGGCACTCTAAATGGGTCAAAGTGGGATTTTTCAAAATTTAGCCCTTTGGGTCAAAAGTCGGGACATCAAAGAATACGATTTTCCTTGTACGTTCAGCCATTTTATTGCCTCCATACAAATCGACCCGGCCTAATAAATATACAATATACAATATATATATATATATATATATATATATATATATATATATATATATATATATATATATATATATATACATATATGTAGATATTTATATATAAATATTTGTATGTATATATCACGTTAGGTATGATTTTGTGGACAAGTAAAATATTTAAATTTTTAGATAAAATATTCCTTTTCTGACATTTTATATGACATATATATATATATATAATATATATATATATATATATATATATATATATATCTGTATATTAGACCACCCACATAAAAAGATATGTGGCTTCATAGGTCAATAACTCTTAAACTGAGAGGTTTTCGTGATATAGTTATATGAACGTTTTTTTCGTTATAAAGGGACAAATATTTTGTTCATACAAACTTTTATCCCATGATAAAGCGTTAGTGGTTTTTTTTAGCGGTTCAATTCGAAGGTTATCTTGAAACTGAACTGTAAGTGGTTCTCATTCATTTCTGTATATACGAACTCTCTTCATCATGAGATAGAACATTTTGCGCTCATTTAGTATGTCAATAAAGGTTTTTTGAATGTTGTCCATTTTATGGCTTCATGACTAAAAACTGACTCAGGCCTGCAATATTATTAAGTAATTTTAATACTGAAACTCTTGAAAGTGCGCAATGCCATTATTTACGTTTTCTAAGTGTTAGTAAATCAGTTTAACAGTAAATAAACCTAATATTTTACCGAGTAATCGAATAAAACTAAAAAAATATTCGATTAATCGATCAGTTTTTATGTAGTTTTGAACGTAGTTTAGTTAATATATTATCAAAAATTCATTTACTTTTCGATTAATCGACCAAAACGTAAAATATTATTACTAAACTTGCAAGATATAAACTCGTTCGATTTTATAAGTTGATCAATAGTATTTTACGCCAGAGACAGGTTTTTGCCCGTTTTTCGTAAAATAAATGAATTTACGATAATGTATTAGCTAAATTACGTTCAAAACAACATAAAAACAGACCTGTGTCACTTTTTGGCCATTAAGCCATAAAATGGACAACATTCAAAAAACCTTTATTCACATACTAAATGAGCGCAAAATGTTCTATCTCATTATGAAGAGAGTTCGTATTAACATGCCTCCAGAAATGAATGAGAACCACTCAAAGTTCAGTTTCAAGATAACCTTCGAATTGAACCGCTAAAAAAAATCACTTACGCTTTATCGTGGGTTAAAAGTTTGTATGAACAAAATATTTGTCCTTTTAAAACAAATAAAAAGTCTATATAACTAAATTACGAAAAGCTCACGGTTTAAGAGTTATTGATAATTAAATCCAGACATCTTTTTTACAGATTTTTAAGGCCATTTTTACCACTTAAATGCGAGGGGCCTGGCCGGTTTACATTTTAGAAATGAAATTTTAATGCACATCTCAAATAATACTTTTGCAAATCCCATACATTTCATGGGTGCTCTAATATTCATATATACATATAAATGCATTTTAAAAAGTTTTAATTAGGAGCTAAATTTCTTTATTTTTATTTTTTAAGGCCTTTTCCAACTATTTTATTAAATTAAATTCCCATAACAATACAACATTACGATAATTTACATTAATTACGAGGGCAATCGCGTAAGTTCATTTGCAACTACTATTATTTAACCGATGGACGAAACTTTACTGAACTGTTGTTTTTCTGTGAGAATAGATTGTAGTAAAGTTTTTAATCCACGAGGGCCTTACACGACCCTTTTCCAACTATTTTATTGAACCGTTTATTATAAAACTTACCATACTATTAAATTACCCTAACAATGCAAAATTATTAGAATTTATATTTGGCGTAAGTTGTTTTGAAATTCATATCCACCTTCTTTGAAAATATCAAGAGTTGTCTATCTATAATGGTTCTAAAATAAGGCCTTATTCATGCAAAACACGTCACTGTTGGAAGACCCTTTAATTTTTACAATTTGTGGTAGAGGCCATAGTAGTAAACCTTCTGTGAAAATATCAAGAGTCTACCTATAATGGTTCTAAAATTAGGCCTTATTCATGCAAAACACTTCACTTTCGGAAAACCCTATAAGTTTTAGTATTTTTTCTTGCACAGTAATACATCTTGTGTGAAAATTTCAAGACTCTAGCTTTTACGGTTTCAGAGATAGAAAGCGCTGATAGACGGAACCCTAAAAACGGTTAAATAAAATAGTTGAAAAGGACTTAAATAACAAACTTTTAAAAAATATTACATTTCTTAACCATCTACCTTTAAACAAATATACATATGTATGTATGTATTTTTATGTTTTAATATTGATAATTTATGTTTAAACCAGGGGTTTTACTCTCTATTGCGATGCGAAACCAATTTCGATTCGAAAGCTCAATGCGATAAGAGGGCAAATCGGTATTCTCTGTGACTTTCGCAACACCTTTCGCAAAATTGTTGAAAAAGTGGCAACATTAACAGTTTAAAATATGTAAACAAAAGTTAAGCCTGTTGAATGTACATACAAATATTGATGGATTATGGTTTAAAGACGAAAATTAACTTGAAACGAGTTGCAAGCAGATAGAATATAATTTTTTACAAATTTATATATGTAGCTATATTTTAACTTTGTTTTTTACTGAAAGTTCTACAGGAAATCCACGCAAATAGTTCGTATTTTACATAAATAATAGCATAATATATAAATTTTTAACCAGATATATCCCTTACAGGATCTCCATCAGATTATCTAAATATTTTGTGCTACATTTTGCTTCCGGCTTGTTAGGCATTAACTCCCGGCAACTGTTTCATTGCCAAATCACTATCTACTAAAATTAAAAACTGTCGTTGTTTTATTTGGCTTCGATTTCCATAAAAATAAATAACAATTTAGATATCAATTAAAACATATTTTTAAAGTAATTACATGTTTTATTCCTTTGCGCTTGCTCTTTTACTATCGCAAAATATTTGGGTTTATCGAATGAATTTGACAGACGCAGAGTGTGCTGCTGCCATCTTTGCGGAAAAGAGATGAGAAAAAAAATGCGCGAACGCTTTGAAGAGTACAAATCCTTCGATTTCGTACCATTTTTCTTTCGTATCGCAATAGAGGGTTTAAATTGCTTGCTCAAAATATAGCAACAGCACTAAAATCTTTGCTTACATCTTTTTCAGCAAATACAAAATCTGAATTTCTCAGCATTTATATAACATTTTGTTAAAAGCGAAGCAAATGCAAAAAAAGAGAAAGAAATGCATTTGCTTAAGCTTACTATGTGTCTCTTTCTGCAGCAAACCAATCAGCAAAGCAATTTTTTTGAAAACGTTTGCTGTTGCTTAAGCAATAATTCAATGTTTGTTTATTCTTTTGCTGTTGCTGTAAAACCAACTGGAATAAGGGTGAATCACGACGGCAATATTAAACATCGTCGTTTTTTACAGTTTGTTGTAAATCGGTATTGCCGTTGGCAATATTGGCATTTATCGATGACTGGCCACATGTGTTTGGTATTTTGTAAGGAAATGTGAAGTTGATGTTGGCGTAAATAGGCTTTGATATTTACGTCAGTGCTTTTGGTGTTGTGTAGAACAAAATAATGAAATACTGAAGTTGGTGTTTCTTTACTTTGGGCTAAAATATTTATGCGAGTTCCGTCCATCAAAAGATGCAGTTTGAATTCCTTTTTTTTCATGTGTAATGTCGATCTTCATCCATACTTTGGATTAGCTTTCCATGTCATGGCATTCAGAGTTTTAGACTAAATTTTGACAACATCGGCGACTTTTAATTTAATGTTTATTTGTCTTTATTTTATTTATTTGTCTTTATTGTTCGTATTTCTAATGCAACAAGATTCAATATCTTATAAATGACAGCACTAGAATCAGATATGTTATATAATTCTGAATGTAAAATATGAAAAGAAAGCTTATATAATTACATTAAACCTAATATATTAATGAACATAATAATCAACCTTAACCTATGCAATAACAATTTTCTTATGGTTAACTATTGGTTACATTTGTAGTGTGTCATTAAGAGTTTTTTAAATTCTGTTGTGTTGCTGGTGGTTTGTATGTTTGAGGAGGTGGTTCTCTGGAACCACCTCCCATCACTGCTTCTATATTTAAAAGTACGGATGCTATTGTTTCTTTCGGATGCAGTAAATGTTAACTTGAGGTATAGATATTTGGGTTATTTTGTTGTAGTTATTTTATGTAGAAGGGGTAGATTCTTAAACTTTAGATAGTTGTCCATAGATATTCCTAAGATAAGTATTGAGTATCTTGAAACGCTTGTAAATCTCGTTAAAGGTGGTAGTAAGCTTCCGTTTATCATTAGCATTGCAACGGGCAAATACTTCAGAACAGTAGAACAGGTTTGGTATTAGATAGCTATTGTCATTCTTATCTTCGGCGGTGTAAAATTCTGACTGTGCCATAAACTCCTGAGCATCCCATATGTTCTGCCACATACTTGATCAATATGGTCTGACCAAGTAAGGTTGCGATTAAAAACGACACCCAGATTTTTAGCAGAATATACAATCTCAATATTTTGTCCGCCAAGATATATCTGTGGCTATAAAGAAAAAGTGCTTAAGTCTGATTTTTAAGTTTTGTAGCAGAGCAATTTTAAACTTTAAAATTAATTTATTTTTTAAATTGCTTATCTTAAAACTTTACGTAAGAGAGTCAAACGTATGTTTTGGAAAAAAATCTTATATCTACCAAAAGTATGCTGTCGTTGCAATAAATAAGTTGTGAAAGAAGTTTTTATGCTTTAAAAACAATAACTTAGTAGTTTCTTAAATTTTTTCCAAATGCAATTAGACATTGAAAAAAGATAAGCAGACAGTAATTTCGCTATAACTTCCTGAAAAATGGTACAAAATAATTGAAAATTTGCACAGGGGTACTTTGGATTACGGAGATTACGAAGGTGCCAGTTACTAAAATTTTGCTTAAGTCGACTTAAGCACTTATTCCTTATTGCCACAGATATATTGATGTCTTCAACGATTTTTGTCCTTTTCTTAGTAATATCTAGGCATTTTGACTTCTTAGGATTAAGACGCAGGCCATTTGCAGTTGCCCACTGATAAATTCTGTGAAGATCGAGGTGCAGTCAATATATAGCTGGACATCGTCAGCATACATATGCACTTTTGAGTGCATATATCGAATATAGTAGAGGCCCAAGAATCGACCCCTGAGGGACACCTCTCGACATGGTTAAAGGACTGGATACGGTTCCATTGTTGATGACTACTTGCCTTCTTTCGAAAAGATATGACGCAACTAAAATCACTGCTGTTTCTGAGAAATTAACCATTTTCGAGAGCTTCATAATCAGCATTTGGTGATCTACTGTATCGAAAGCTTTTGAGTGGTCCAGTAACTATAAAAAGGTAGTGTTGTGTTCATCCATACAATTTCGAATATTCTCGACTACTTCAGTTAAGGCCGTGGTGCAACTGCGCCCTTTTATAAATCCAGACTGACGATCAGTAAGTAGATTGTATTCAGCAACGTATTTATAAATCTGATTATGTACTAAGCGCTCAAAAACCTTTGACAAGAAGGGAAGGATGGATATTGGACAAAATTCCTTGTTATTTTTTGGTACTGGAATAACCTTAGCAAGTTTCCAATCGGTAGAATAGAACTGGAAGTGACAATAAAGTTGAATACATGTTGAATATAATGTATTATCCATGGTAAGATCAGTCTTACAAAGCGTGGGTATATATCATTCAGATCCACTGCATTGGATTTAATGGCTTTAAAACCTTCAACAATGTCAGGAATATTGAAGCACTGAAAACAGAATTTGTTCGAAGACTCTAAAAGAGAGTATTGATCATAAAAATCAAACTGAACTGGCGGCTGTGGAATGTTTGTGAATGAGTAATTTAGTTCGTTAACATCTATAACATTTGTACTTGTATTCCTTCGGCCATTGATTATACCAATATCACGAATATGTTTCCATGTTTGTTTAGTGTTCACTGCAGTACAAAATTTTTCGCCGTGGTATATTAATTTATCAAGTCTTATTTTTGTCACAACAGATCTTCTAGCCACTCAAAAATCATTTATTAAATCGTTAGTTTTGTAACGTTTCCACGACGTTCAATTAATAATTTTGTTTCCATGGTAAACCAAGGAGTTGTTCTACCTTTAACATTTTTGATCTTTAATGTAACATGTTTGTTAAGTATGGATATAATTAAACCATTTAGAAAATTAACTTTCTCACTAGAAGTAGGTATATAATAAATTTGGTCCCAGCAGGCATTGTTGAGGTCTTGCTCCAGTGATATCACGTTTATATTGTTTTAATCCCGAAAAGTGAAATTATCAGTCTGCTGTACAGTGTTAAAGTCGTAATTCAAAAAAACAAGATCATGCTTTGAAAAATAGGTACTGCTAACTGATCGTATTGTAATATCTTACGTTTATCAGCTACAAGAAAAAGATCAAGCAAGGTGGCACTGGCACTGGTTGCAGTGAAGTGCGTTGGTATAGAGATATTTACCGACAATAAATTCAAAGCCGACATAGCAGAACGAAGATTCGCTCCCAAGTTAGTAAACAGATTAGCATTAAAGTCACGAGATATAATAATATTAGAGTAACCAACGGTTCGTAATTCCAATTCACCAACAAGGGAATCCAATTTAATACTATTATTTGGCCTATATACACATCCGAGTAGCAATTTATCATTGCAAGAACTTAGTTCCACTAGAATGAATTCAATGTCGTTTATCCCGTTGAAAGAGCAAAGAAGCTTGTGTGAAAGGTTATTTTTATGTAAATTGCAACTCCTCCGCATATAGCGTCTACGCCAAAGTTTTCAAATAAGTATCGAAACTCATCAATTTTGCAATATAGACTCTGAGCATTTATGTGGCAAATTTTGAACCCGGAATATGTTTTAGTAAGTATGCGTAACATGTTATAAGTACCTTCTATGGAGCCAAATAAGTCAGTAGATATGTTTGTCATTACACATTAAAGCAACACAATAAGTTTTAAAATTAGAAATGTGACTAATAATCAAAATAATAACAGCGATTTTTTTTAAACAATAATTAATAAATAAAAAACATTTACTTGTAGTATTAATACATAAAAAAATAAAGTTATATAAAAAAAATAAAATAACTTTGGATGTGACAAGGTGTAACATATAATCGTCATTAAAGCTGAAGCAGGAACAGTTCCACATCCTTCTAACGAAAAAGCTGATCTAAGTCTTCAGCAAATTCAACTAGAATTGGTTCATCAGTTCCTCTTAAGGTATATACAGAAATGACTTTACGTTCTTTTTTCATGCGCAATGCAGACTTAAATATTTTGTGGTTATGTGGTGTTAAATTTTCATTGATATATATTGGCTGATCACTTCCAATGCCCGCATGATTTTACGTCAATGTTATATTATTTTCTCTTCTAGTTTTTGCAGCTGACTTAAGTAAAAAATTTTTCTCATACGCAGACTGCAATTTTACGACTATGACCTCATCATTAGCTTTGTACGGTCTATTGTTCCTATATATTTTCTTAAGTCTGTAAATATTTTCAATGTTAGGATCACGAATATTCAGATTTTTGCAGATGTTATTAAAAATAAGTGTGAGGTCCTCATCTTCCCTTTGAGGGACACCAGAAATTCTGACGCTGGTTGCTACCAAAGAATTTTCATGTAGTAAAAGTTTTTTCTTCAAATCATGGACTTCATTTTTTAAGCAGTCAATTTGCAAACATTTTGTTTCGAGATTATTTACTTTGTCAGTAATTTCGCCTAAAATGGCCTTAAAATTTGTAAATTCTGTTTCAATAAAAGATCACTTTCAGAAATAAGCTCTTTTATATATTGAAAGTGGTTTCTTTCACTGACCTCAATAGAGTCCTTAATGAATTGAGTAGTAAGAGTTTCACTTTCACGTATAAGAGCGACAAGAAAACTTTTATCACCAGTAGTTAGACAAGGAGGTTTTTGGTCCTGTTCAATAGGCGATTCGTGATTTTGATCTCCAAGCTTCCTAGATGAGCGTGTTGTACGTGCTTGTTCACCAGTTTTAGGAATAGGAATAGTTGTCATTTTTTTTAGTTTCCCAATTTTTCTTTAAGTACGAATTTTTATTTATTAATTTATTATAGTTAATTAGTATTTAGTCTAGATTACTTTTTAGTCTGGCAACAACAATGGATAGTTTCACCCCTAAAATATGCACTAGTTAAGTTTTAGTTTATTGTTGTTTATGTTTCGACGACAAAACGAAGCACTTGCTTCGCTCTCTGAATCATGATTGTGAATCATACCGTTTCAACGACGCATTCGTGCTCCGTTTTGTTTGGATTTTAAAATTTATTGCACGATTTTGTTTTTTACCACTTGCTATACTTTTGTTTTTGTTTTATTTATTAATTTTAAGTTGTATTTTAATTATTTGCTTATTTATTTATATTTAAACATCACTTTTAATTTTATTTTTTTTTCTTTGTTTTCATTTTTATGTAAAAAAGAGAGCTAGTTCAGATAAACTTGCGATACAAATTAGAGAACATAGAAATTATTCATGCTTCACAAGTAGATTCAAACTGAATCATCTCAAAACAAAATGCTTCGCTCTCAAAATGAGAGAGCGAAGAATGAATATTGAGCTCCGTGGAAACGTACTATAACATTAACTTTTTACCTGATGATAATTTAAAATTGTATAATTATTATTTGAGATGTTTTCCATCGGAAAAGGATTTTTTTTATTTTTATGTAAACACATTTATTTTAATTTATACACTTAGTTTTATTTTATACTCTTTAATTTTTTCACACACCTTTTTAACGAAAACATAAACCAAAATGAATTATTTGGTTCAAGAATTTTATATGTGTGGTGTATTTTATTAACATTATCAATAAACTGGCAATGGCGCACAGTGGCGCCTTTTAACTTTTTTCGTTGCAAAAATCATAACTTTTGAAATAATTAAGATATTTTAAAAACTTAAACAGAGATTGACAGAGGACCCTTTAGGCTTCGAGATAATTTTTACAAAATACTGTTAGAAGTACAGGGTGCTCCAAAATTTGCGGTTAAAATAGGATAATTTTTCCAGGTAAATTTTAACATGTTTTTTTAAATATAATTTTTTTATTTGTATCGCAAATACACATTTTTATATACATTTAATATTTAAGTCTAAGTAAATTTATATTAAGTAACTAGTTTAAACCGGTGCGCTTTGCAATACACATGGTTCAAATCCGAAAGTTTAGAAAAAACAATCTAATATAACATGTTAAACCAATATTAAATTTTTTTATTTCTATTACAGAAAAACATTTTTAAATTATTTTTAATATTAATATATTTATGCTATAGATATAATGTTATTTAGTATATATTTTATTTGGCAAGAATAATTTTTATTAGTTAGTTCTCTTTGAAATAGTCCATTAATATTGGGAGCGTTATCATATCGGAGCTATAATTATGTTCTTCCAAATCCTTTCTAGATCTTACATGTCTTCGTGATGAAATTAGTGGGTCTGAAGAGGCCGCCAACATAATTAAAAGGTCCGCATTCTGTATAATCCGTGAAATTTTGCAAAAGTTGGGAAGTTTTTGATGCATAATCATCAAACTTTGGGCCATTTACTATTTCTCTAGAGTTTATAACATTTAGGATAACTGACAAACTTTGTATAATATTATTGTCGACACCAGTAATTCGGGCTGTTACCTCATCATTTTCAAAAAATGCTCTGGACATATTACCATCGCTAGTATTTCCATACCCCTGCTTTGGGCAGTCTACTTTCAGCCCAAGCTTCTTAAGAAATTCATTTTGTATAATTTTTTTTCAAGCCGATAGTTTTTCTTCTTGTGTTGCGTTCGTATCAAAACATTCACCTACACGCGGAATTTAATACGCTAGTTTTAAAATAAACTCCATGCACCTAATTCTGGAATGTAATGGAGAAATTCCATAAACATATTTTTATCTGTAATAGTTGTGTCATTGTCGATATTGTTTGTTTGTAAGCACTTTGACCATCACATCCCCACTTATTTATCAATGTAAGCCTATCTGGAAGTTATACTGCTTCCTCTTCAGGTAAACTTTGAATAAGGCGTTTGGCTGTATTATTCATTAAGTCTTGCAGTTTTTTGGCAGATATGATCTTTTTGTATCCAGTAAGCATATTCACATTATGATTCTTTAAAGAGCTTCGTAAAATAGAATATTTTTGCTTTGACAATCCCAATTCTATAAAAAACGCTAAGGCTTCTTCTATATTATACTTTGTGAGCAAAGCATTTGGTGGAGTAGGAATACTCTCTTTGATTCTCTGCAGTCGAACTAGGCTTGCAAGCTTTTGTAATGTCGGACCATGATTTATCTTTATCTTTTACAAACTTAAGACATTATCATTCTGAAAGATGCAACAAACAACTTTATTTTAAACTAAAATTGCTGCAGTGAAAATAAATTGGAAACCCTTTTTTATTTCTTTTCACATTTTGCACACATCTTTGTTACATACTTTAAAAATGAGAAACCACTCAACGCGCGAATTAATATAAAATAACTAAAATACAAACCCTTGCTTTTAACATCATACATTTACATACATGTTGTCTGTTATAACAGTATTTCATATCAAGAGACGCTATTGAAACAAAATATTCACTACTGAAATTTTATTTCAAACAACAACAAATATTCATTGGTTGGAAGAAGAGCAATTGCTATTGTATGTTTTTTATTTAAGAGCACAGCAATATTTGTGTACACATGAAATCAAGTGCAAGAAAAAAGAGACCAATTCATTATTGAACATTATGAAGTTAGTCTAACAAGACGTTTTATGCTCAAGTTTAGTGCATATGCGTATATGCGAATGTTTGTACGAGGCGTTTCTAGGCTAATCGACAACAACAACTAAATGACTAGCAATGCTCTTTATTGTTTGTTTCTTTCTATCATCATTGCAAGAAAACAAACTATTAATGTTGTTGTTGTTTGAGAGTATTGTTGTTCAGAGCCTATAATGAATAAATTCTTCTTTCGTAACACTATCCCCTTCTCAAACTTGTCGTCCCGAACAGGCACAGATGTACCTTTTCCATATTTGGCTAGCCGCTCCAAGTGATCAGCTTTCATTTTTGATCTTGGGCTCTGAAACTTCTGTATTCTGTAAACTACGTCGTTTAGCCGCTTTATTACTTTATAAGGTCCATCCCAATGAGTTTGGGTGATAATTTTTTCTTCCGTTGTGGGTTAAAAAGTAGAACCAGTTGTCCCTCGTTATATCCCTCAGAGTTCGCAGCTCGATTATATCTGGCTTTCATTTTATCACTGGTTATTTTATCCGACTCCGCACGAATTCGTGAATATCCTGGATGTCCCTTTGTGCCTGAATAGAGTTTTCACCGTCTCCTTCTGCCCATCTTGGCTTGACACCAAACTCTAAATCTGCAGGCAAATTTTGTTCTTGAGGTGGAATCGTGAACAGCAGATCTATATGCCAACAAAAATTTGGGTATATGCTCATCTCAGTCCCTCTGATATGCGCTGACCACTTTTCAAAGGTATTCCTCCAGGATTCGATTAAATCTTTCGACCATGCCATCAGATTGCGGATGTAACGGTGTTGTTCTGGTCTTTCTTATTCCGTATACTTCGCACATCTCTTTAAATATAGCGGATTCAAAATTTCGGCCTTGATCGGAGTGTAGTTCTAAGGGACACCATAGCGACATACTACCCAGTTGCTTATAAACGCGTCTACCATCGTCCTGGCTTCTTGATTGGGAATGGCATATACTTCTGGCCATTTGCTAAAATAGTCCATGACCACTAAAACGTATCGGTTTCCAGCATTACTAGTAGGGAAGGGACCTGCTACGTCCATCGCTATACGTTCAAAGGGAGCGCCTGAATTGTACTGCTGAAGCTGCCCCCGACTCCTTAGTACTGGAACCTTTGCTGCAATGCACTCCTGGAAATTGGCTATCCAGTCGGCTGCGGCTTGTTGAAAGCCGACCCAATAGAATCGTTGCTTTATCTTTTCCAGCGTCTTCGTTACACCAAGGTGACCTCCGATAGGACCATTGTGGAATTGTTTCCTGACCTCTTTGATCTTGGAGGATGGCACGACGATTAAATCTATCACAGTTTTGCCGTCTGTGCTTTCCCAGGTGCGACATAAGCAGCCATCCTTCAACCTGAGACTCTTCTACTGGACCCAATATGCCTTCACTAGTGGACTTTCTGGTCGGTCTTCTGTCTTTCTCTTTAGCTGCTATAAGTTTTGCCAATATGGGATCGTTCCTTTGTGCAGTCGATTCTCTATGTGTAAGCCGAACATCAATAATGAATTTTTTCACATGGCCGCCTGGAAAGGGAGTCGGCGTTGTTATGATCGCCTCCTTTTCTGTGCTCAATACTAAAGTCATAGCTCTGAAGTCGCTCAATCCAGCGTGCAAGCTGTCCTTCAGGGCTCTTGATTTGCAGCAACCACCTGAGTGCGGCATGATCTGTCCTCAGCGTAAAATGTTGGCCATACAAATACTTGTGGTAGTGTTTAATGCACTCCAATGCTGCTAGAAGCTCTCGTCGCGTTACGCAATAGTTTCTTTCAGGCTTCGGATGTACTCTGCTGTAGTAGCCTATAACCTTTTCTGTCCCATCTACCACTTGCGACAGCACGCATCCTATTCCATATCCGCTCGTATCAGTGTCTAGCATTAATTTTTGCCCAGCTACTGGATATGCAAGGATAGGTGCCACACACAACAATTCCTTGAGCTTCTGGAATGCTTCCTCGGCTGCTTCACTGTTGCGCGCGCTAACATATATGGCGCCCAACGTGGGGCCTTGAAAAGCCAATGCAAACTCTAAAGAGTATAAAGTTGAAGTAGAAAATTTAAGATTCTCGTTTGAGGAAAAAAAAATGTTACAAATTAATATTGGTCAGAATATAAAATGCCATTATTTCTCTCATTAGTCATAGTTTTTTATTAATATTTTTTTGAATCTATTTGCAATTATAAGAAATTATGGCAGACCAAGGTAAAGTGTTCTTTTAGTTAAATTAGACCAAGTTCTAAAATCCTAGTTTTTGCTGCAATTTAATGATAGAAGTAAAGACGATGTGTCGTAAAACTAATAGAGTCCATTTAAAAGCTTTACATTAGGTGTTTACTGTAGCATATTAGTGGATTACGGCATATTAGTGGAGTATTTTTTTTGTCACATAAAATATATATAATTTTTTTTTTGTCCAGGTATGTTTTCTTGTCTTTAAATACATAAGTTTTTCTCATGGTTTATCTTTCCCGTTATTTAAGAAAATTATTACTATAAAATTTACAAGCTAAAATTGTTTTTGGTTATCCTCTTTAAAATTCATATTTAATTTTTCTTAATTTTTATTAATTTTTATTTTTTTATATCTGTTTGTTTTTTTTTTTTTTTTTTTGTTATTATTCAACTTGTAATAAGCATTATTTTTATTGATTAGTTAGTAGAATACGCATTTATTTCTGCGATAATTGTTTATCGTGGTTAGAGCGAGATTAAGCATTTTTTAAGCTTCCCCTCATAATTGATCTGTAAATTTTTTTTTTTATTTAATCCGTGATGAATACTAGGAACTCTTCACGAGGTAATGTAAGCAGGTATAGTAGTCACGGGGGAAGAGGAAGAAGTTCTTCCGTTTCTGCAAATAACATTTCTATTAACTTACAAGATCCAATACCAACGGCAAAACCAAGAGTCGTGCACTCTCCTTAAAGCGATGTACCGGCTTCAGATTCCTTTGAAAGGGTAAAAAGCTCAAATAGCTTAAACTTGTCCACGGGAGCTGCTGCTTCTCAACCTACTGAAGCCACACAAAATTTAGGTAATTTACCTGCTTTCTCACTTTTACCCGACCCTGAAATAATGGATAATCAAGAACTATCTCCACTTGCCCAGGCTTTTGTTCCAATGGATGGAAGAAATTCCGCCACTGGACGAGGCGAAAAGGCCAATTCACAACATGTGCCCCATACTAGCCAAAGTAATGACGGTCTAGTTCTTCCAGCCGACAATTACGCCAACCGTCAGGCAAATGCAAATTTCGATGCTATAGTCGCTTTCATGGAAGAATCTGCGAGAAATACTCGAGAAGAGTTCAGAAGGGAACTTAATTCTATAAGAGAAGGTATATCTCAACTTGGTATTGGAAACCAATCAAATAACGTCAGACCACAAGAACAATTACCTAGTTTTGCAAATTCTAATACACTAAACTCGAACCCTAACCGACTGCCTAATGTCCAAAATGATTTATTACAAAACGTAGATAATAACGTCAAACTCGAGAAGTGGGAAATTACGTTTGATGGGTTAGGATCAGTTTCTGATTTTCTCTTTAAAGTCGAAACGCTTTGTTCTCGATCAAGGTGCTCAGAGCAGCACCTGTTATCAAATTTTCAAGTGCTTTTAGAAGGAAAAGCTGAGAGTTGGTATTGGTTATTTACCAGACAAAATAGGAACGTCACTTACCCCTTACTACGACATGCAATCACGAAAGAGTTCGGCCATCTTGAGTCTGACCACGACATATTGCTAAAAATGTCCTCTCGAAAACAGCAATTTAAGGAGTCATATGATGATTTTCATTCGGCAATCGTGTCAATGAATATCAGACTTCAAAACCCATTACCAGACGTTACATTAATAGACATAATAAAGAAAAATATAAACTGTAATTTAAGATTTTTACTGTTTAATGCAGAATCTAGAGATATTAATCAATTTCGCGATACAGCACGAAAAGCTGAAAAAGTTAACAGAGACACAAAACATCAAAATCCTACAGGATTGTCTCGAAATTTGAGTGAAATTGAGTACTTACAGCCTGATTTAGCAAACTCTGATCTCTCAGATCCTCAAATCGAGACGATTGCTTTTACTTCGAGAAAACAAAAATATGATTACTCAAATATTCAATGTTGGAATTGTTCTTCATATGGTCATTCTTATATTTATTGCACAGATGAAATTAAGAAGCCATTTTGTTTTAAATGTGGAAACAAGGGCGTACTAACAAGAAAATGTCCTAACAATCACAACCAGGGAAACAAAAAAATGGGCGAAATGGCTACCGGGGACACTCGTCCATCCCACAAACCCCCTAGTTCAAATTAAACGCAGAAAATTGTAGTAATAGTTCTAATATATTCGAAGAATCAGATGTAGTAAAATTTAAAACCGTATCTACTCAGACTAATTTTCGTGTAACAAATTTAAATCAAAATATCCCAGTATTAAAAAAACCTAGTTTAGAAATTATGAAGTGTAGACTTCGGTACAAGAAGCGGAAATATTTTAATGTTGGAATCAACTATGATCCACGGTTCCGATGACAGACCCTTCGCAAAGGTGAAAGTCCTCAATGAACCCCTGATTGGGTTGCTGGATTCGGGAGCAAACGTATCCGTTTTAGGAAAATGGTGCCTGAAGTTTTTGGAAAAAATAAACATCCCGTTCAAACCAATTAAATCTTCAATTAAAACGGCTAGTAATGCCAAACAGGATGTTATTGGGTTTTGTACCTTACCTATATTCTTTAAGGGTGTAACCAAAAATATAGAATTTTATTTAGTTCCATCTCTAGGCCAAGACGCGTATTTCGGAATAAATTTCTGGCGCGAATTTGCTCTTGCTCCAGACCTATTTCCTTTAAATTCCTTATATGTTGCTGAGTTGTCTTGTAGCCAAAATGTAACGAAAAAGGATTCTTACCCGTTGCCGCACATAAACGGTTTACTGAGCAGACTAAAGGATACTTATTTCATAAGTGGGTTAGATTTAAAGGACGCGTTCTTACAGATAAAACTCACAGAATCTTCGAAAGAGAAAACGGATTTTGCAATTCCAGGAAAACCTCTATTTCACTATAAATACATGTCCTTTGGTCTCTGTAATGGACCCCAAACCATGAGTCGCCTCATGGATAAGGTTATCCCGTCAAGCTTAAGGGAAAATGTTTTCATCTATCTGGATGATTTACTTGTGTGTAGTCCCGATTTTTCAACGCATATGAAACTCTTATCCCAAGTAGCACAATGCTTAAAAATAGTCAAACTAACTATAAATATTGCCAAAAGTAAGTTTTTCCAAAAGGAAATTAAATATTTGGGATATATAGTTGGCAACGGCTGTCTTAAGGTTGACCCTGGAAAAGTGCTTTCCATCACGGAATTTCCTTTGCCCAAAACTGCAAAGCAAGTACGCAGGTTCATTGGTATGACGAATTGGTACCGGTCGTTTATTAGCAACTTTTCAGATCTAGCCGCCCCTTTAACGGATTGCTTGCGGAAATCGCAAAAACCTTTTTATTTGACGGAAGTCGCTAAATCCTCTTTTGAGAAACTTAAATTAGCTCTCTCATCAGCACCTGTGTTAGCTCAGCCTAATTTTGAGAAGGAGTTTATTATACAGTGCGATGCATCTAAATCTGGCGTTGGTGGCGTACTATTTCAAAACGACGACTATGATAATGAGCATCCAATTTTGTATGTCTCCCAAAAGCTAAACAAGGCACAAAGTAATTATACTGCCACAGAATTAGAATGCTTGGCAGCAATAGTTTGCGTTAAAAGGTTTCGTCCATATATTGAAGGTCTCCCTTTTCGCATTGTAACAGATCACTCCTCCCTTCGATGGCTCATGTCACAAAAGGATCTAAGCGGACGATTAGCCCGTTGGAGCCTTCAATTGCAAAGATTCGATTTCAATATCGAACATAGGAAGGGAAAATTGAATGTTGTACCTGACTGCCTATCACGACTGGATCTTGATGAAATCCATATGCCAGCTTTCGAAATAGACTTGTCTTCACCAGAATTCAACAGTGAAGAATATGAGAGTCTTAGGAAAATTATTAAGGAGAAAAAGGATCTGTTGCCAGATATTCAGATTTCTGAAAACCTCGTATTTAAACGAGAGAAAATTAGTCCAGAATTCGAAGAAGACGATAGCAAATTGTGGCGCCTTTGGATCCCAAAATCCCTCTCCAAATTAGTTATGGAAGAAGCTCATGTTTCTAACTCATGTCATGGAGGTTTTTGCAAAACTTTGTTTAGAATTCGCTAAAAGTACTTTTGGCCTACAATGGTTCAGGACGTGAAATCATTTGTCAACAATTGCGAGATTTGTAAATGCGTCAAGTTAACAACAAAAATTTCAAGACCTTTAATGGGGAACCAACTTTTAACAAACAGGCCATTTGAAAGGCTGTATTGTGATTTTCTTGGCCCCTATCCGTTGACGAAAGCAAAAAACTCTATGATTTTTATTTGTCTAGATCATATGACGAAGTTTCTTTTCTTAAACCTCTTAAGGCAGCTACATCTGCAAACGTTATTCTGTTTTTACAAACCGAGATTTTTCCAACATTTGGTGTACCAAGATATATTCACAGTGACAACGGTAAACAATTCATTTCGAAGGAAATGAGCGACTTTTTAAAATTATACGAAATAATACGTGTTACAACTGGGTTTTATGCCCCGCATTCTAATGCATCTGAGCGGGCTTATCGCGAAATTATCACAATATTAAGATGCTTTCTTAGAAATAATAAAGAACATGGGTACTGGGATGGATATATTCCCCAAATTTTATCAATTTTAAGAAGTGATTACCATTCCGCAATAAAATGTTCCCCTTACTATGCAGCTTTCGGTCAGAATATGGTTCTACATGGTTCGAGCTATAAAATATTAAGCAAACTTGGTTGTATGGCCGGTGAAGATTTCAACATTAAAAATAACGTCGATAAATTGAAAATAGTTAGAGAGAAAATTAGGAACAATTTGAGCATTGCACATGAAAAAGCAACTAAAAGTTACAATTTAAGAGGCAGGCCTATTAATTTTCAAGTAGGTCAAATAGTTTATAGAAAAAAACACCTTCTAAGTAATATGTCTAAACGTGTAAACCGGAAATTTACTCCAAAGTTCATAAAGTGCAAAATTAGAGAAAAAATTGGTAATAGCTTGTACAGTGTTGAAGATATGAACGGAAAACTCATAGGAAAATATCATTGTTCGGATCTGAAAACTTAAATTTTACCCGGCTTATCGTGGATCGTGCCACACCCGCTCTGTAGAAAAATTAAAAATTGATTTGACAAAAAATAAGTTACTGTTCGCCCTTAATTTAGAAAATTATCGGATCGAAACAGTTTTGTTACGATTTTTGTCAATAAAAAGTATAGTTGATTTGTTATGACAGTTTTTTTTTAGTTTCTAGCCATAAAAACAATTACCAAAATAATAGGATTGTATGAATAAGTTGGATATTCATATGTAAGTTCCCCTTTTTCTATCATGCAAGAAAATAGTTATCAACATGTACGCTCATTATTGCTAAGTACTTACATATCTATTTACCTATAACAATTGCATATTTTATAAGGAGGGGTATAATAATTGCCAGAGAGAAACTGAAAAAAACTGCAGTAAAACAACTGTTAATCTATGTAAATATATATATATATATATATATATATATATATATATATATATATATATATATATATATATATATATATGTACATCTATTTGTCTTTTTTTGACAATAGTTATTAAATTGATATTTCCATTGTCATTGAAATATCATTGAACCACAAAATAATTTTGTTGCGTAACTCTCTTCTTAACTTTAACTCATCTTTTGTCAATGTAAAGTCATTATTATACCGAGTGCTTAAGTGTAAAGAAGTATTAGTCCTATAACGAACAATAACATAGAAAAGTGAAAAGTAAGAAAAAAAAACACATTGTGGATTTCTTTAATGAAGTTACAATAAGTACTCCAAATAAAAAGGAACAATTTAAATAAATCATTGTAAATCTGGAAATTAAGGTAAGATAAATTAAAAATGCATTTCACACCCTGATTTTGTCCCTGACAGAAAATCGTTTTCTTGGCTAGTGATACCATTTTCTGATCGAACTAGAAGATTCCAGAGAACTATTTCTAAGTATATACAAACCGTTAAATAGAGATAAGACTCTATGAAGCCAAAATTACACGTGGGTAAAGAGTCTTCTAGAACAACCTGCACCGTTTAGAAGCTTACTTCTATGTTTAAACCACCTCGTGTTAAGCCTTAAAATCTGTCATGTAAGACATTTTAATATTTTCCAAAATTTTCGAAGCTAAGTCCACAAGGAATTAAACTAAAATTAACATAATTTTTAAAATATAGTAACTCTAACATCTATAATAATTATAATAATAATGTAATAATTCTAAAATACTATACATTTTATATTAAATAATATAGTGATTATGATATATATTAAGGAAATTACATTATAAGCTTATTTTGCCCTAGAAATTAATTCTCAGAAACTAATTTTAGTTTAAGTGAATTCCTTTTATATATTTATAAAGAAAAATAAGTTATTTGGTAAAGATTTTTAAACAAATGCTTAATAATAATCATAGGCATTCATTAAAATGTTAAGTAATCATATTTTTTTATTTTTATCTATTGTAAACATTTAACTCTCGAGTGTAAGTCGCGTAAAAGTTTTTTTTTTGTATCTTTTTTTCCCATAGTATTTTTTTTGCTCCCGATGATAATCTTAGAATATAAATTTTGCATTTCTTTTATTCATCCATAATTTTTATTTATAAAAGAGCAGGAATCATTTGGAATTTTAACATTTACAACACACGCATTGACTGCTGGGCCCAACAAATCAATCAACGTGGAGTAAACATTTCATTCATCAATTGTTTTTGTAAGTGAAGATTATTCTTATTTGTAATTTATTTAAGTTATCTTACACACTTAAATAGTCAGTTCAATTCAATTTTGTCCCTTGTCCGAAATATTAAGAGAAAATAATATACGAGAAAGTAATGCATTTATTAAGTTTTGTTTTTAATAACTCTTAAGAATTATGTAGTAAAGAACAAACAAACATATGAATTTAATTTTAATAATTACAATAATAAACTCTTTTGTTACTGATATTTTGTATATGACTTGCATATTCTAAACATGAAGCATTAAGTTTTTAATTGGGAGGATAACCATGAGAAGGATAAGTATGAAGTAAAGAAAATATTGTTTAGGGACGGATAGTAAACTATAGGGTAATCGTCTGTCATAGGTGTCAAATATTATACTTGGGTGGGAAAATTATACCCTACGTGGCTCATCATCTAGCCATTATATCTTATCTAACGTGTCTTAATAAACATTTACTTTCTGCATACTCTGCAGGCATAGAGAGTATGCTATATGCTTACGCGCCTCTAACGGGTTAAGAATCATTTTTGCCTTGAGCAGAGCTACCGGGAAGACCTTTTTCATGTCCTTAAAAATTGTTTTAGAATGTCTATTCCCCATTTTATAAATACATTATTTACTATTTGGTGAACTGTCAGCGCGCGTAACATCGCTCAACTGGTAAGGTCGCGACTTTTCGGTTAGTTCATGTAGGCTTACAGCAACACTAGCAAAATTTGGCACAAATCGTCTGTAGTATGTGCAGAGTCCCAAGAAACTTCGTAACTCGTGAAGATTTTGAGGACAAGGCCAGTCCTTTACTGCCCGTATTTTATCTTCATCGGTTAATATGCTCTCTGCTGTTACACGATGCCCCAAGTATTTGACTTCCTTCTGAAACAATGCACATTTCTTAACACTGAGCTTCAGTTCAGCCGCTGATATACGCCTGAAGACTTCTTCCATATTCCTTAGGTGTTCATCGAAGGTCTTTCCCATGACAATTGTGTCATCCAGATACACCAGGCATGTCTTCCAATTGAGTCCCTTTAACACTTGTTAAATTAAACGCTCGAAGGTGGCTGGAGCGTTGCAGAGACCAAATGGCATAACATTAAACTGCCATAAACCATCGAGAGCACTAAAAGCAGTTTTTTCTTTATCTTTGTCAGCTATCTCGACTTGCCAGTAACCGCTCTGTAAATCTAGCGTAGAAAACCACTTGGTTCCTGCTAGCATGTCCAAGGTGTCATCGATTCTTGGTAGGGGATAACTGTCCTTTTTGGTAACATCGTGTCAACGCAGAATATAGTACTGCGAGCTCCAAGGACTCGAAGATGGTTCGATGATTTCGTCTCGCTCCATTTCGTTGACTAGCTGCTTTACTTCGCTCCGCTTGGCTAGAGGAAAGCTCCTGGGGGCTTGTTTTATGGGCCTCGCTTCGCCAGTATTTATTTCATGCTTCACTATTGCCGTTCTACCTTGGCTTTTATCTTTTAGGGCGAAGATAGAGGCGTACTTTCGTAGCAGCTGATTGGCTTTATTTCTGTCAGGTGACTCCAGCTCTGCTATCCATTTCCCCACGTGTTCTGCTAGTATTTCGCGCTCTTTAGTTGACAGTTTTTCAGATTTAATACTCTCACAGGAATATTTCCATTCTTACAGGTTTTCACGAGGGCTTTTGCTGTTATTGTCTCACTCTTAATTCCTGATGATGTTCTACCACCCACAACCGGTTGTCACAATCTTCCTCAATACGTGCCCATATCACAGTTTCTGTCTGTGGTGGTAATTTCTGGGATGCTACAGCAACCAATTTCCTTACTGCAGATTTACTCATATATCCAATATCAAGGGGTATTTCGACGTTTCGCCAGATCATTATTTGTTGCCCCATACGTAGATCGACTCCATGCATGATCATAAAATCTGCGCCAATAATAACTTCGTCCACGATATCGACAACAATAAACACATGGTACACACTCATGTTGGCTATAGTTAATCTGACTTTGGCCTTACTTTTCCCTTTACTAAATCGGACCTTATTATAGACTGTAACGCTCCTTTGTCTATTGTCAGAATACGCTTTCCTCCGTTGATATACCCGCTTGCAGTAAGATTGCTTTTTCGCTGCTGCATCACAGATATGGAGATTGTGGGGCCCTCGGTTGTGGGAGCTAGCTCATGCCCCGTTGTGCTAGCTCTCTTTAGTTTAACGACTCTTGAGATGTTTTGTGAGTCGCACGTTTATTGTTTCTTGGCGAAAGCACTGAGCGTTTGTCTTACCTTGTCTTTCATCTAAGACTTTCTTTACCGATTCAAGTATTTGCTTTATGTCGTCCATTGTTGTTTTCTCATCTTCAGCAGCTACTTCAACTTTTCGCACTATGTATGACTTTTGCTGTTTCTTGAGCCAGAGCGTAAGTAATGGTTTCAGCAAAGGATGTGTTTTGCTTAGCGCAAACTGCGTGCTTAATATCTGGGTCACTAGTACCATTATAAATGCCTCCACTTTGAACTGTTCTAGAAGTGGATGGTTTTCCCCAGGGTATATTAGCTGCACCAAGCGCTCTATCTCCATGGCGAAATCCTGAAGCGACTCATTTGCTCTCTGCACCCTGCCACGTAGCTCCAATGTATACAGCTCCTTTTTATGATCGCCGCCATATTTGCGCTGTAACGCCGCCATTATGTCCTCATAATTATTTCTGCAGCTAGTTGGTAGGCTTTCGAGGACTTCTGCTACAGATCCTTTAAGTGCCAGAATCAGCTCAATCTCTTTTTCTTCATTGCTCCATAGATTTTTAATCTCCACTGTCTCGAACTGAAATTTGAAGACGTTGTATGGCACGGTGCCGTCGAAACTGGTTGCTTTTATCCTATTTGTGTTTTCAGTCATTACCCGTCCTAGGCCTTTTCTTATTTCCAGACTCATAATTTTGTTTTCAAGCTTCTGCAGCTTTACATCGCCATCCTTCGCCTATACTTCCACGCCACTAGTTTCTAGAATATTCACATTTCTGTTTAAACCAGACACTTGCACTTCTACGGCAGATATTTTTTCGTCGAACTTGACTTCTACGTAGTCTACTCGCTTATTAATGGTTTGTAGAAGGTTCTCGTTGACATGTCCCAAAAGTTTCTCATTATTCGCTCTAGAAACTTCTTGAATCTCAGCTAGAAGTTGTTGATTTTTCTCCAGTTTCTCATTTACTGTTTCCAGCAGTTTCTCGCTGTTTGCTCTAGAAGCTTCTTGTACTTCACCTCTTACTTCAGCTGCCAGTTTTTCGTTGTTTGCTCTAGAAGCTTCTTGAATATTTTCTAGAAGCATTCAAGAGTTTTCTCCATCATAGCGGCGAACATCGTATTGAAGTCCATGCTAATTGCTGTTGTTGTTTCAAGGCTACATACCTCTGTCACCTCTTTTTCATCGAACTCATATGCGCCAATGTCCATGCCACGCAGCTTGAATTCATCTATGAGCCTCATCTGCAGTTCTGGTTTGTTACCTGCTGTTGGCAAATCCAGCTTATTAAACTCCATTTTCAGCTGCTCCACTTTGTTCTTCAAATTTCATTGTTGTTTATTATTTGATTTCTTTTTTTTATTTAAGTTATTTTATTTTACGTTAGGTTCTTTTGATAGCAAAATAAATACAAACTGTTATTACTTTTACTGTAAGTCACTTTATTTATTAACACCACTGTTCAAAAATACACGAACTGTTTAAGCACTCTTAAAATTCGACAACTGAACTCTGACTTTTGAAATAATACTGCCATACGGTTTGCTTACATAGGTGATTTAAAAGCATCAGAATGTTCTATTCCAAACAGATCTGGCAGCTTCGATTGTTATTGCTCTTGTTTTCTGTTTGTGTGGGTGTTTATTTCTTTATACTTGTTTGTGTGGTTGTTTATTTCTTTATACTTGTTTGTATGTCTGTTTATTTGTTTATGCTTGTATTTATGTATGTGCCTCTGTATTTAACTGAAGAGTGTTTATTTAATGTGTGTGGGTATATGCGTATATGCGAATGTTTGTATGAGGCGTTTCTACGCTAATCGACAATAAAAACTAAATGACTAGCGATGCTCTTTATTGTTAGTTTCTTTCTTTCATCATTGTAAGAAAACAAACCATTAATGTTGTTGTTGTTCGAGAGTATTGTTGTTCGGAGCCTATAATGAATAAATTCTTCTTTCGTAACAATATATTTATTATAATTTATTTTATTCATTTTTTTTTTTTTTGAAAGCCGTTCTCATGTTTTTCAAAACGAGATATCAAACTCTTAAATCGGTTATGTAGTTCCGAAAATATTTACAAAAAACCTATTTTAATAATAATCCAATATCAAAATTTTAAAACTTTCGAAAAGTTGCATTCAAAAATACGAGTTTTCGGATTATTTACTTACAAAGTATTTACACCATTCGATAACACAAGGTAATCCGCGCTTACTAAGGTGCAACATTGTACAATAAGTTTAAAATAATATTATATTATCAATTGATAATAAACAACTTTGTGTACACTTGCATTGAAGATACCTACATTTTGTGCACATTTTTGAGTTTTTTTTTCAAACGCTGATACAAAAAACGTTGTCTATCCGCTGGCCTTAAGATGAAGTAATAAATAAATATAATTTCCAATTTAACTTAAATTCATGCGGTTCTGGCGCTAAGCTAACAGTAGTGTTGTATTACCACACGATTTAAATTGAGCTTTTAACGAAATTTACGGCCTTTAAATAAAAATCCATGGAATACCTATCATAAAGTCTTTTACAGAATAACTTACATATGGTGTAGATATGGGCTCAATCAAAAAAGAAACGCATGTATTTAAGTTAAATTGGAAATTTTATTTATTTATTACTTCAATTTAAGGCCAGCGGATAGACAATGTTTTTTGTATCAGCGTTTGAAAAAAACTCAAATGTAGGTATCTTAAATGCAAGAGTACACAAGTTGTTGTCATTGGTGGTGCAATATGAGAATTGAATTTCGCCACGACCCTCCGCCCGCAGACCGAAAATCAAAAATCAGACTTCACAGTGTCACCCGCCAGAATATTCTGAAGATTCCCTGATAATTTGATCAATATCGGCCTAGCCGTTTTGGAGTCCATACGTTACATACATACACACATCCTGTTTTATATATATAGATACAAAGATATAATTACTTGTAATTTTTAGCTAAGTGTAATTGAACAATTTCAATTACAAACTACAAGTAGTTGTAATTGTCCGTTATTTAAATTACAATTACGTGTAATATGTATGTGAGAATATGCAATTACCCATTACCTGTAATTTTAATTGATATGTAATTGAGATGGGGAGATGCCTGCTTTTTAGAAGGAACAAACTTGCAACATTCTTGATTTATGTTAAGGATTTTTATTATTTACTTTGATAACCTATTTATATATAAATAATAGTTATATAAGTAATAGGTTATTTAATTGCAAGACCTTAAATTGCTGGACTACAGCCTTTGGACTTTTCCAAATCGCCTCAATATTTCGCTGATATACATATTTTTCCATTCTTTCTAGTGAGAAATCGTACGTTTTCTTTTTTGTAATTAGATGACTCTAATTATTTTTTACTGATTGTCGGAAAACTGCTATGGGGTAAGAACTTACATTTTGGCTACTCTTTTCCTTATAATATACTAGCGATCCCCGGTGTGAGTCAATAACCCCATCGTCAAAAAATAAAATAAACAGTAAAATGAAGAAAAGCGCCTTCGTTGGCATTGACCTATTAATTTCAGTTATAAGGATCGCCATATTACGCAGTACCCTCTCCACAATAGTGGTGTTTGCCCTAGTATCCAGTTCCTTCCACCTGACAATTACTCCATAATGTAGTATCGGCTTGATTACTGCTTAAAGTAACCAACTTATATTTGTTGGGCTAATTCCCCATGTCGTGTTGATGGCTTTCCTGCATATGAATATTGCCGAAATGGCTTTAGATACTCTAGCCTGAATATTTGGTTTCCATGGTAATTTACTATCTATCAGATAGTATCAAATAGAGTGAGGTATACCCCATATAATGTTAGTAATCAAAAAGGTGGAACTTTGTGTTTCCTGGAGAATAATACAAGTTCCGTTTTGGTTGAATTGACACTTAGCCCATTCTGCTCCCCCACGTACAGAGTGCCTTGAGTGCCACATCCAATCTTTGAATCATTGTATCAACATGAGCTCCAGCAATTGCAACGGCCACATCGTCTGCGTAGGCAACTGTCTTGAAGTACATGGAATCCAATTCCCTGCTGTAGAATGTAGCAATCAATAGGCTACCTATTGATTGCTATCAATAGGCTACCTATTGATTGCTATCAATAGCAATCTATAGGTAGCCTATTGATAGCTACATTCTACAGCAGTGAAAATGAGACGCCACCTTGAGGCGTGCCTCTTATTGCTATTTTGGGTACTTTTGCCGATCCGAATGAGGATATTTTCCTACATATTAGCAGGTTTGTTATGAACCTGATTATCCATTGGTTAACCCTTACCTTCGTGAGGCATCGAGTTATTTCCATCGGGTTAATACTATTAAAGGCTCCTTCAATATCCATGAAGACTACCATAGTATAATTCTTATGCTCTAAGGACTTCTCTATGTAGCTCACAACCGAGTGCAGTGCCGTCTCAACAGATTTGCAGTTTGTATAGGCATGTTGATATGGTGAAAGAAGGTTCCTATCGATTGTCATCCTTATGTGAATTTCGATAAGTATCTCCAGTGTTTTGAGTGAGAAGGATGTTAGAGTTATTGGTCTGAAATCCTTTGCTTTCGTGTGTGACACTTTTCCACCTTTGGGAAAACTAATCCACTGATCTGGAATGTAAGACCGGGGCACACAGGCTTGATATATAGATAAGAGCCATGATTTACCAGATATAAATTGTTTTGAAGATCTGCGGAGATTATACCATCCAGACTCGGAGACTTGTAACGATGTAAACTTTTGATTACCCAGTGCAACCTATCCGTATCAAAATTTACGACATTAGGTGCACAGTTGGCTTGGCTGGGATTATAATGCAGTCCCGTAGTGGATATGAATATAACCAGGAATAGACACTTGTTTACCATTACTTTACGCAGTCTGTTTGTCACAGAAAAATTTTCAATGCCACTGAAGAAATCTTTTTTTGACAAACTTACGTTTTGCGCTTTTAACTTGATTTTTAAATTTGTTCACCGAAGATTTACAGAGTGACCAGTTTTCTGTCCTCATCGCTTCGCTAAAAAGCTTGTGGCAAATCATGCGGAATTCGGCTATTTCCTTTGACCACTATGGTGGCCTGCGATTCGCGTGGTGAACCGATGGCTTACATGACCGATCAGTTGCGTCCTTAAAAGCATTTGTGATATTGTTCACAGCATCTTCAATATGCTTGGTGTCCCGGATTTCAATGAGATACGTAAGTACATTGGTAAGAAACGTGCCCTGTTCCTCACAATTCGTTCTACGTCTATTTTTATAGACCATGGTCGTACCTTTCTTTTTAATAATAGAAAAGACAAGATAGCGGTGATCGGAGAAAGAACAATCATTAGGGACTTTCCAGTCCTCGATTAATAGTGCATGGTGTGGGTGTTATTCAATATCTCCTGTCTCATACAACAAAAGTCGGTTCAAAGTCCCTATTCCAATCTACTAGATTGTTATTTAGTATAAAATCAAAGATACACTCAACTTTATAGTTCGTGTCAGAACTACCCCAGATGTGGTGATGAGCATTTGCCGTGGCGACTATTACTATAGGTATGCCCTTCGCCTTCGCCGCTCTGGTCATCCACACCACAGATTCCGCCGCATCCCATACTGCAGTCACCGAATCCTCTTTGCATAAGCAACCCTCAGACTAATTTGCATGTTTTTTCATATTAATTATTGTATCTTCAAAATATATGAACTATGTGACGACCAAAAGTCGCGATACTTGTTTTTGGCGCACCTCGTCAAATAAAAACTAACAACGATCAAATGCCAGTGCTGTTGTTCTTGTTTTTTTTTCATTATTGTCTGCTCGGTTTATTTAAGAAGAAGGCATTTTATTTTAAGTTTTTTTTTGTCTATAGTTGAGTTTTTATATATACCCACTCTTCTTGTGGAATATATATTTTTACTTTTTTTTTGTTGTAATAAAGCTATGAAGGCTCTCAAGAAGAGAACAATGTTTATTATAAGTTAAATTTATATGTTTTTTTTTTGGAAGCCACAAAGCCACTCAAGAGGGTGTTTTGTCTTTGCCATAAGTTGCATACACTTATACAAGTAAAAATAAAATATAATAAAGCATGAATAATTTTATACATAGTGAGAAACATTATTCTTCGTATGTTTTACTTTTGTGTGGGTTACACGTCGTGTATGCTCAAGCGCGGAACATCGGAGAATTTAAAATGAGTTTCTCTCAGCCACACAAAGAACAGATGAATGTTTGCACATCTGCGTAAATTAGTCCATTTACAACCATAATAGGGGTAAGTGAATTTTTATTAAGTCAGTCGGTTGGTGGTTGTTAAAGTGAACAGTTGAATAATCAAATAGTGCGGCTGCCGTTGTGTTGGACAATTTCTAAAATAAAAATTTAGTAAAATCAATAGTAAGAAAAATCAAGGATTGTGGTTGTGCGCTGCCGCTTCAATCTGCGATTACTTCTTGCTTAATAGCCGCCAGTGAAATCAAGGATTGTGGTTGTGTGCTGCCGCTACAATCTGCGATTTAGCCACCAGCCTAACAGCCACCAACTCCATCACAATTCGGGTGCTTCGGTTAGCTAGAAGCAAGTCTCCCAGCAAAACCGGTGCACACGCATTGAAGACTCTTTTGTTTTTTTTTTTTTTTTATTTTAATTTACGTTAATTGTTTGAGTGGACGAATCGGCCAGTAATAGCGAGTGACCTGGATCATCAGGAGCGGAGATAGAGCGCTTGCCGTCAAAGCTCCCGGTGTAAATTTGAAGAGGTCAACCATTTCTGGTTGTGCGCAGCCGCCATCAATGGCTGTACGGTCCGATTAGTCCACCAGTTTTGTTTTCTTTTCCACGGGCTAAAATTTTATTCGCGTGTGGCTGAGCAAGCTCGCTGACACTGTTAATAATAAATTTTTTTTTTTGGAAAAAATTAATAAAATTTTAATTTAACAAATGTAGTAGTAACATTAAAAAATTAAATTTTCTTTGTTAATAATAAGGATAAAAAATAGAAATAATAATAGAAGAAAAAAAAACGCTGATAAATTAAGTTAAATTGATATGTAAAATTTTGTGAATAAACTCTAAACTAAAAAAAAGCCAACCTTAAACTTAATTTTTTTGAGCGTGAACAACACACTGGTCCGTTTTGTTGGTTTACGTATGTACGACACTGGACCACCGCTGAACTATCCCGGCTAAAGCGAAAACGTGTCGTTACATTGGCGCCCGAGCAGGGACTTTTTTCTGTGTGAATTGCCAACAGTTTTTTTTTTTTGCCTCAAACTGAAACGGAAGTAAAGAAAGCATACTGGGAAAAAAAAGGTCAGAGTTAATCATTTGCACCATGGTAAAAACTAGTTGGATCTATACCCTGAAGAAGGAGGAACTGGAGCAATACCTACCCCAATGTAGGCTGCATACTGATGGTACTGTGGAAGAAATGCGGAAAAGGCTGGCTAAATTTGTCCTAGCTGAACATGATGAGAAAGAGGCCAGTATAATTCGGGAGTGGCAAAGCCGACATGAGGTCAACAATATTTCTGTATCGCCGGCTACAAGCTTGAACGTGTCCATCCCAACATTACATGCTTCGGAAGAATTTTTGAGTCCCAAAAACACAGGTCGATCCTACGCCACACCGCCGCTAACCACAGGAGACAGCCTTGCTGCTATGGAAATTATCCGTAAGTGGGGCCTTAAGTTTGATGGTGGAAGAGACCCATTAGGATTCCTTGAGCGTGTGGAAGAGCTAGCAACGCTGTATGAGCTAGAACTCTTGCGAGACCGGGCCTTAGTATGGTGGCGTAATAATAATAAACATTGGGAAAAATGGAGTCACTTTAAACATGATTTTGGCATATTCTTTTTGCCCCCCATATACTTCGAAACGCTAGACGATGAGATTCGACGTCGTGTCCAAAGGTCACGAGAAAACTTCCGCGATTATGTGCTTGCCTTGCAAGACCTAATGCGTTATTCGCCCTTGAGTGCGGAACAGAAAATGGAACGAATTTTCCGGAATTCTCTCCCGGACTACCAATGGTTCATCCGCCGAAGAGATCTAGACGCAATCGTAGATACCGGGGCTACCTGTAGTTTCGTAATGCCGGCATTAGTCAACCAATTATGCAAGAAACCACACATAGTCCCGTTGGCCATGGACGTCGTACTTGCAGACGGTTCGCGGAAGCAAATCTCCACAGCTTGCCGCTGCCGCATGACATTTGGTAACGTTACCACCACACATGATCTCTTAATGATGAAAGAATCCACGGAACCACTCATTTTGGGCATGGATCTACTTCGCAAGCTAGGGACCACTATTTCTTGCGCCGATTTAATCGCGAAACCATCGGGTCGCAGAAGCTCAAATAGCAGACAGGTAAGAGTCATAACCCCTACTATAATTAGGCAACAAATATGTAACCGACAAGACACTCAAGAACAGTGTAACCAACAACATATTAGGGCTTTCCTGGACCATGATCTCTCGCTGTTTTAACAAATCAAAGGACTGTCGACCATCGCCACTCATCGAATAGTCATGAAGGATGACCAGCCCATTAAAATCCGATACGCGCCAAGAAATCCTGCAATGCAGGCGATTATAGATGAGGAGGTGAATAAATTGCTAAAACAAGGGTGTATTGAGCCGTCACACAGCCCTTACAATTTCCCCATAACTCTGGTGAAGAAAAAAAATGGGACATGGCGTACCTGCATGGATTTTAGACAGTTAAACGCCCGGTCTGTGCTTGATGCCTACCCACTTCCCCGAATTGACACCATCTTCAACAGACTGCGCAACGCCAAGTTCATCAGCAGTCTCGATCTAAAGGATGGATATTGGCAAATCCCGATGGAAGAAAACAGCAAGAAATATACCGCCTTTGCAGTCAGTGGAAGAGGACTATACCAGTGGAGGGTTATGCCTTTCGGCTTACACTCAGCCCCACCGACGTTTCAAAGAGCCCTTGATACGGTTATCGGCGCAGACATGGAACCTTACGCGTTTGCCTATTTAGATGATATCATCGTCATCGGTTCCACTTTAGAGGAACACCTCCAGAATCTCAAGGAGGTCTTTCGTAAACTGCGCGCCGCAAACCTGAGAATAAATGTCGACAAGTGCGAATTTGTTAAAGAGGAGACTAAATATTTGGGCCACGTAGTGACCAGAGATGGGATCAAGACTGACCCCGATAAAGTCGCTGCAGTTGCTAAAATACCAACGCCTACCAATGTCAAAGAGAACCGCCAGTTTTTAGGAGTCACCTCGTGGTACAGGCATTTCGTCCCCAATTTTGCGGAGCTTTCCCAACCGCTGACACAATTATTAAAGAAAGGCAAACACTGGAAATGAGGACAGGAACAAGATGCGGCGTTTCTCAAAATAAAAGACAAACTAACAAAAGCTCCCGTCCTGGCGTGCCCAGATTTTTCTAAATCTTGCACCTTGCAGACCGACGCTAGCGATTATGGGCTCGGCGCTGTCTTAACTCAGGAAAACGAGGGCGCAGAACAAGTAATCGCATATGCCAGCAGACATCTGAACAGTGCGGAGAAAGACTATTCGGCCACAGAAAAGGAGTGTCTCGCCATCATTTGGGGCATACGGAAAATGCGACCATATCTGGAGGGATACGAGTTCCAGGTGATCACCGATCATTTATCCCTTAAATGGTTGAACTCAATCGATAATCGGTCGATTGGCGCGATGGGCACTCGAACTACAACAATATAAGTTCTCCGTCTGTTATCGCAAAGGAAAACAGAATGTAGTCGCCGACACGCTCTCCCGACAACCGCTCGCTGAAATACATTTAGCGACGGCCCTGAAACCCCTGCTTTGCGCGTGGATAGAAAATAAACTCAAGGAGGTCCGCCAGAAGTCTCAGGAGTTCCCAGACTACATGATCGTAAATGCACAATTGTACCATCACTTCTCGCGTGAGATTAACAATGACGATACTACTCCATGGAAATTATGTGTCGCTGCTCCCCTGCGAGTGCAAGTACTGCAGGAAAACCATGATCAGGCGTCAGGCGGGCATTTGGGTGTTCGAAAAACCTTGAATAAAATTGCGTCGCGCTATTACTGGCCAGGGATTTCTCGCGATGTGAGTCGATACGTCCTGAAATGCGAGGTCTGTCAACGGTACAAAGTATCACAGCAGAAACCCGCGGGAAAAATGCTCACGCGAGTGCCTGAAGAACCATGGTCCCTTGTGTGCGCTGATTTTATCGGCCCACTGCCGCGCACTAAACATGGTAATACAATGTTGTTAGTATTCTTCGATTATTTTTCCAAATGGGTAGAACTGGTTCCCTTACGCCAGGCGACCGCCACCGGCGTTATTAGGGCGCTGCGAGAGAGAATAGTGGCACGGTATGGAGTCCCGAAAGTAGTGCTTACCGACAATGGGAGTCAATTCACATCGCGCGAACTTAAAAAATATCTACAAGTAACTGGGATAGAACAACAGTTTTCGGCCCCATATACGCCTCAAGAAAACCCTACCGAGCGGGCCAACCGTACCATCAAAACCATGGTAGCCCAGTACTCTCAACAACATCATAATAAATGGCATGCGTTACTACCAGAATTAATGCTGGCTTTCAATACCAGTACATCCGAATCAACGGGGTACTCGCCCGCCTTCCTAATCCAAGGAAGAGAGCCCCGCTTGCCTAAAGCATTGTATGACCAAGTTTGTATAGGCACGGGCGCTCGAGAGGTTGCACCAGATGAACGGGCGAATGAATTGCAGGAGATCTTCAAGATTGTACGAAGAAACCTCGAAAAGGTATCGCAAAAACAAAAAAACTCACTACGACTTACGAAAACGGAGCTGGAAACCCAATATAGGGGATTACGTTATGGTACGACAACACCCAGTATCCAAAGCCACTGACAGGTTCGCCGCCAAACTAGCTCCTACATTCGACGGTCCATATGTTGTTCGGGGGTTTGTCTCACCGGTAATCGTTGAAATCAGCCTAACAGATAGCAATGACAGACGCTCAGCCTACGTGAACGACTTGAAGCAGTTTTATAATCCGTAACTGATTATAACCTTATAATTTTGTCTCCCCTTTTCTAGATTACCCTGCATGCATCAAAATACTTTACCGATCGACACTTACAAGAGATGGACAATAAAGATCAGGAGCAACAAAAATTTGAGGCGTCCCGGCGTAAATTTCGCCGAAACATGGAAAAGGAACGGGCCAAAGTACATCGGACTATATTTTTGCAAGAAAAGGACATTCCGAAACCTCCCATTGGGGCAAGATACCAACGAGCAACTAGAGGTTCCCGTGGACGTAGCCGCGGACCGCGATATACTCCTCGGACACCGCCGCCGGCTATGCCAACGCGACAAGGGTATCACTACCGAATGAACGTCCAGCCATCCGTCAACCAATCACACCCGGATGAAAGTCCTTTCTTCCGAGACACGGGTATTTGCATTAGCGATGAAAATGACGAGGAAGTTATCCCAAGCCCTCCACTGTTGAACCTGAATACTCAGGCCACAGACCACCTAGACGACAGTGTACCCTCACCGCCACCGTTACACAACCGTGGCCACACTCCATGTTCAGGCCCAAGTCCCGTCAGCAACACACCATAACCACCACAAGCCGAAGAAGACGCACCACCCCCACCACCGTGGTCAGCAGAAGAGGAAATGGTTCTCAGCCTAGAGGAGTTAAGTTTCCTGACGTCCGAAGGCAACGACCAGCTGGTCGAAGAATTATACCGCACTCTATTCGGCGCAACAGACACCACAGTTGATCGTCGGGTGTCTTCTCCAGAATCACCAATCCCGTCTCGCACACCATCTTCCATCGATTGGGAAAGTGAGAACTTTCGGCCGCCAACACCTCCAGCACGGGTCGGATATGGTTCACTCGACATCCAGGATAGGCAATATCGCCACCTCGGAATGCGTTGTTTTGAGCGGGTGTGGCGTGCGCGAATACTAGTCCCAGACACACGAGGTAGAAGGCGCTGAAGAAGCCCACCAGCAATCATGCCACCGCCACGGGATAGACGCGACAAACAAAAGCCTCAAGTAGAACACTATCGTGAATCTGAACCCGTGATCCACACATTACTGAGAACGCCCGGAAGAGGATGGTTGGATGTATCCTGACCCAAAACAGAAAGTACACCGCCTAGACCAGCACGTCCCACCGTTACCGACGCATTTCCCGCCATGACTAACAAGGAAACCACCCAACCACCCCCCACGGAGCCACGCGCAGGTTGCCCGTGTGAGCCAATGTCACCAGGACTACGAGAAGTGATCCAAATAGCGCTGGCAACCAGAAAACCCCAGGGACGTTTACGCATTCCGGTCCAGTACGATGGACATAGATACCGAGTAAATCGCTCCACAGCCGGAGTAATTACCGCTACGCGCTTAGACTAGGCAAAGCGGGTCGGAAGGGGAGGGGTAGTGTGACGACCAAAAGTCGCGGTACTTGTTTTTGGCGCACCTCGTCAAATAAAAACTAAACGGTACACCAAGCTCAACGATCAAATGCCAGTGCTGTTGTTCTTGCTTTTTTTATTATTGTCTGCTCGGTTTATTTAAGAAGAACGCATTTTATTTTAAGTTTTTTTTTTTGTCTATAGTTGAGTTTTTATATATACCCACTCTACTTGTGGAATATATATTTTTACATTTTTTTTGTAGTAATAAAGCTATGAAGGCTCTCAAAAAGAGAACAATGTTTATTATAAGTTAAATTTATATGTTTTTTTTTTTTGGGAAGTCACAAAGCCACTCAAGAGGGTGTTTTGTCTTTGCCTTAAGTTGCATACACTTATACAAGTAAAAATAAAATAAAATAAAATATAATAAAGCATGAATAATTTTATACATAGTGAGAAACATTATTCTTCGTATGTTTTACTTTTGAGTGGGTAACACGTCGTGTATGCTCAAGCGCGGAACATCGGAGAATCTAAAATGAGTTTCTCTCAGCCACACAAAGAACAGATGAATGTTTGCACATCTGCGTAAATTAGTCCATTTACAACCATAATAGGGGTAAGTGAATTTTTATTAAGTCAGTCGGTTGGTGGTTGTTAAAGTGAACAGTTGAATAATCAAATAGTGCGGCTGCCGTTGTGTTGGGCAATTTCTAAAATAAAAATTTAGTAAAATCAATAGTAAGAAAAATCAAGGATTGTGGTTGTGCGCTGCCGCTTCAATCTGCGATTACTTCTTGCTTAATAGCCGCCAGTGAAATCAAGGATTGTGGTTGTGTGCTGCCGCTACAATCTGCGATTTAGCCACCAGCCTAACAGCCACCAACTCCATCACAATTCGGGTGCTTCGGTTAGCTAGAAGCAAGTCTCCCAGCAAAACCGGTGCACACCCATTGAAGACTCTTTTGTTTCTTTTTTTTTTTTTATTTTAATTTACGTTAATTGTTTGAGTGGACGAATCGGCCAGTAATAGCGAGTGACCTGGATCATCAGGAGCGGAGATAGAGCGCTTGCCGTCAAAGCTCCCGGTGTAAATTTGAAAAGGTCAACCATTGCTGGTTGTGCGCTGCCGCCATCAATGGCTGTACGGTCCGATTAGTCCACCAGTTTTCTTTTCTTTTCCACGGGCTAAAATTTAATTCGCGTGTGGCTGAGCAAGCTCGCTGTCACCTTTGACACTGTTAATAATAAAAATTTTTTTTTTGGAAAAAATTAATAAAATTTTAATTTAACAAATGTAGTAGTAACATTAAAAAATTAAATTTTCTTTGTTAATAATAAGGATAAAAAAATAGAAATAATAATAGAAGAAAAAAAAACCCCTGATAAATTAAGTTAAATTGATATGTAAAATTTTGTGAATAAACTCTAAACTAAAAAAAAAGCCAACCTTAAAATTAATTTTTTTGAGCGTGAACAACACACTGGTCCGTTTTGTTGGTTTACGTATGTACGACACTGGACCACCGCTGAACTATCCCGGCTAAAGCGAAAACGTGTCGTTACAACTAACAATAAGTGCTCAAATCTTAGGACTAAAAGTAAAACTAAAAAATATACATATATGTACTTAAATCTAGCCAGTGCTAGACAGAAACAGTACGATGATACGGTTGTTGTTATTACTTATTGGTCAACTCTCTGATGTTCGGCCAAGGGTAGCAATATTCGTAATTCTCGAGCGTAACCACGATCGGACCAGTGGATTTAGATGCGTTTCAAGCTTCTTTAGATACGTTATAGCATATTAAGTTATTACTACCTTAACTAGTGGCAATATATTTGAACTAACAATAATTACTCATATCTTAAGTCTAAAATAAAAATAAATGTACTTGATAAAAATAATGTATATTTCACCGTTTTTGCTATCATTTACGGGTCATCCCACTGATGTACGTCAAAGAACAGCAATATCCCTTATTTTTAGACGATTGTAACCAGATTCGTTTAGTATGTAATGCGCCAAAGAATTTGAATAAGATGTAATCTTTTTTAGATATGCTACTGCATGTTTCGCTATTTCTGCTTTAACTGATGGCATATTTAGATCTTCGTGGATGTTTTTAATATACAGTTTTTAATATACAGTGAGCAATTAAGTTTAGGTACGCCTGGTATCATATTACTTATTGGCTTAATCATATTTTAACAGCTTTTTGTTTTTATAATAAAACACATTTTACTCCCGTTACATGCTTTAGAAGAGAGTTAATTATAAATAATTATAGTAAGAGCAAAAAACGATGCCAAAAAAGTTTAGGTATATTACTAACTTCTAAAACAATTGAGTTGTGTTTTTTGTAAAAGTAACGATTTTTTAGATTCAATTCTTAAGTCAGAAGGGTACCGAAGTATTTCTAAGAGTTTTATTGCTGATCATTTGTGTATAGAGGTTGCTAGAACATTGATGAAATGATTACGGGCAAAGAAATTCTGATTGAAGTTATAAAGTTATATTAAAATTGTACTCTGAAAATAAAATCACTACCAGAAATTGAAAATATTGTTAGAAAAATTCACTATAGCGTCTAAGTTATAAACTCCTTATTACATAGTATTTCTATTATTTCATATAAAAAAGCATTTCGAACGAAATTAGTCGAAATATAATGTTTTTGAGCCCGATGAAGCCAATGAAATATGGAAAAAAAAAATCTAATAAAGATATACAGTTGAAAAATATAATTTCAACTTTAAAACACCGTAATGGTAGTATCATGTTTTGGGGGCAGCAGGGGTAGAAAAGTTATTATTTATCGAAAATACATGGGTAATTGTTTATACCTAAACATAACATGGAACAACATGGGTAAGAAGAAAATAAATTCCCCTTTCAGCAAGACATTCCTAGGGTCATTAGGAATGTTTTATATTTGGTCAATGAATAGCTTCTATAGAATAATTAGCTACTGCTTACACCCCTTAATATACAGATCTTAATCCTACAGAGCACATCTGGGCTTGGTTCTATAAAAGGATTCGAAAGCACATTATTTCCTTAAAAGAATCAAATAGAAAAGCTCTTTTAATCTAATGGCTAAAAATAATAAATAAGAAATATTATACAAACAGAATAATAAGTAGCATAAGTAGAAGTCTAGAAGTTGAAATTAATTAAGGGACCCATTTCACTAATCTACAATTCTACAAGTTTACAAGTTACAATTACAATTGTCATTCTTACAAGCGCAGAAGAATTGTGTTTCATCAAAATTTTCACAACACTTGTAGCTTTTTGTACTTGTAAACTACAATTCTTACAATTACAAGTCTTTGTGTATATTGTGATATTGACTTTATAATTCTTATTTGTTATTACTCAAAATGCTAAAATATCGTTATTTTAAATACTTTCGCAATTATGGGTACTCTAATGTACTGTAACGGTATATCGATAATTTGTTTTGATTGTTAGCACACCACTAATCAATAAAAACATATAGTTTGTTTTTAATTTATTTTTTGTTTTGCAATGGCGAATCAGCAAAATAAAATTTGTGTGGTGCGTGAAATTTTATCTGCCAAAGACGTTCTTTTTGGTAAGTTTAGCGATAAAAGTGCGCATGAGGGCTCTTGCACTTGGACTGATGCCAAGTGCAAAAGACGCCAAATACGTGTGCGATTTTTTTTTTTTGCAAACATCAAAAGGGCGACACTGGTAAGCTAGTTTTATTTAGTGTTAATATTATATTATATTTTTTTTTTTTAATTAAGGCTAAGAGAGACAACTCCAGAAAAACAGGGGCTGCTGGCGGAAGTGCGCAAAGCTCACGGAGTTGGACACCCTGGTCCTGGAAGTTGTTGGAAAGGTGTCACCAACATGTGATGGCATCCGACCACAGGAGACCAAGGGTGAGTAGGTGTTATTGCAGGATTTAGTGAATAACACTTTAGAGGCCTGCAATGAAACTGTCTCGTTGCTGCCAGACATAGAAGTGACTCCTACAAAGAACGAGGAGGAGCCAGTGTTGATGCGTGAGTTCTCCCGAAAAAGAAGTGAGCACCATCAAATAATATTTAAAATTTTTTCTATTATTTTTTTTATTTTGAACGATGTATGGAAAATGGATCTAACGCCCACAAAGAATTCCTAAATAAAAAAAATAAAAACGAAAAAAGATGGATTTGCAAATTGAAAATTTGAAGCTGCATAATGAAAATTTTCACTTGATTTGTTATTTCTTTTTTGTTATTTATCATTTTTTCGCTTCATTCGATTTTCATTTTATATTAAGATATAAAATTTCCAGGAATACATATTCCAGACGTGGCCTAAAGAGTCTTCTTCTTCTTAATGCGATTTCATTATCGCTTTCATCACTAGAATCGTATAAAAGATGCATTTTGCACTAAACCACTAAGAACAATTTTATATATTATATGTTGCACTTGCACGTGTGTTTATTTGTTTATAACATATGATCAGTGGTGTTGCCACTTATCAATAATTTCTATTTCTATTAATAATTAAAAATAAGCAAAATATTATTAATTAAAATTGTTTGATTTTGTGTTTAGGTGAATTATTTTTTAATAAAAAAATAGTTAAAAATCAAATTAAATCACTCACTTGTAACTTGTAAAATTTTTTGTGAGGGTCTCCGTCGACTCTTACCTTTTTTTCTACAATTTTACAATTACAAATTTAGTTTAGTGAAACAAAACCACTTGTAGAAGTATGACTTGTAGACTTGTAACTTGTAAAATTCACTTGTAGCTACAAACTTGTAATTGTATTTTGATGAAACACAATTATTCACAAGTTTACAATTTTACAAAAGCACTTGTAATTGTGAACTTGTAGCTTGATGAAATAGGCCCAAGATCAAGAACTACAAACTATTAATTTAGTTTAAATTTATTTTTTTTTTTTTTAATTTTATGTCTAATCCCATAAAAGTCTGATTTTATGTTTCTTAACAAATGTTTAAAAGAAATATATAAGCTTTAGTAAATCTGAATATAAAAAATAACATATTTTACAAGTTTGTTTTTCTGATGATAGGTGTACTTAAAGTTTTTCGGTTCAGTGTACCAGAGTGCGGCTATAATTATTCGGAAAATCTTGTTTTGGCTTCTTTGATTTTTTTCTAAATTTGAAGCTGAAGTTGCGCTGATTTTAACTTCATTTGGGTTAGTTTTGCTTTAATGAGACTTTTCCAGGTTAAACAACGTCTTTCGAGGTGTACGCCGAGGTATTTGACCTCTGAGTGTTGAGGTATAGTTTGGTTATTTATTCGAATAGGAAAGCATGAGTCACTACGCAGATAGAAGATTATGTGACTACATTTTCGTTTGTTGATTTTATTGTCCATTTTTTTAACCACAATTCCAACTAAAATAAATGGTCTTGTAAGTATTGAGATGCTACTTGGGGCTTTCATGAATATTTAGAAAATCAGTGTCGTCAGCAAATGTTGATCTGTGAACTCGATTGCTTGTTAGCATATCGGATGTATATACCAAATATAAAATAAGTAATATACTACCTTGGGGAACTCCAGCTGTATTAGACCAGTTAAGTAACTATTTAACAGCTTATAAAAATTAGTGGGCTTTAACTTGTAAACTAGGCCTTCATGTCATATTTTATCGATCGCTTGAGAAACATCTATGAAATTCGGAGAATAATATTTTCTTTGCTCGAAAACCTTTTTTACTAGATTTACTAATCTGTACAATCTGTTCTGTGCTGTCTTTTAAAACCGAATTCATGGTTCGGAATTCATCCTTTTTTGGTCAAAATTGTCAAAATTGCTTAGTGATTAATATTAATATTTTACATATTTCATAACAGACTTATTGTACTGTAGGATTCCACCTTTGTGTTATTGTTTCCTGTCTTAGGTATCACAGCAATAAGAGATACCTTCCAATCTGAAGGAAAATACTCAAGGCGTAGAATGGCATTAAAAATAAATAGAATCATTCTAACAGCTCTCTGGGGAAGAAGTTAGCATTCATTATCATCTTGTTACTTGTTATGTCGAAACCATACGCCTTCTTGGGGTTTACACTAGCAATTGCCTTTTCAACATCTTATTTTTTGATTTCATCGCTGCGATTATCCGGGTCCAAACTACTTTGGACCCTTAAATTATAAACCAAAGTACTTTTATATAGTTTTATTATTAATAGTAAAATTATTAATTGTTAAAAAAGAATTTGCTTTTCTTTAATAATGTTTAAAATGAATTTGATAATTAATACTGAATTTAGCCAATTTTGTTAACTCAGAAACCCTAAACTAGTATTTTTATCCGAATCTGCTTGTACTAAAAAACCGAAGTTCTGTGGTTAGCATGAGTGCTTTAATTCTTTTTGATTTTTATTTGAAACACTTAATTGTCTTTTAGCCATCAACCCTAATGAAATTGAATTAAACTTTATCCTATCCTTACCTTACAATCTTAAACCTATTTTATACTTATCATTAAACCTGAATAAACCTAAGAATATTTGCTTATTAAAAACTACTCAGCTTGTTAATCATTGGAAATGCGCTAATCTCTCGTTTCCAAATCGCTTGGAAACGGGAGATTATAATTAAAATTTTTCATAGATTTTGGCCCTCTAGCAGTTTATACATTCCCCCTCTGTCATCATCTACAAAGAGGATTATTAATAATAATTTCACCACTTGTATTCATGGTCCTCCGAACTTTTAATCAAACACATTAACTAGCTAAGTCTCTCTTCAAGAAAAAAATAACAACAAAGTGTGTATTCTTCAAAATAAAGAGGTAAATCATTCCTAGTTAAGTTAACAGAACTCAGTTTCATATGGATATTTGAATGCGACAAAAGTTCTGTGAAATATTTTAGTTGAAAAAAAAACATAAACTCGGAGAAAAAAGAAGAAAAAACAACGTGTTGAAGAACATAACAATTAGTGTTAATAAAATCAATTTAAAAAGTGATTTGTGCATTGTATATAAATACCAATAAGATTTTTACTCAAATAAAAAGTTTCTTAAAAAAGTTACCAAAACGGCGTTTATGTGAGTAAAACGTACATGTACATACAAATTTACATATGTATGTATGTGTGTCATAAAAAACAAACGAAAGAAAAATCCCGCCCAAATATAAAAAGTCCCCTAAAAATAAGAATATTTCTTTTAAGTACATATGTATGTATGTATGCATGTATGTATGTATGTATGTATGTATGTATGCCCCAATATGCTACCTTGGGGAACTCCAGCTTAAATTGGCTGAGGTGAGCTCAACAACTCTTCTCTCACAATAAACTTTTGTTCGGTTAAATAACTATCTAGCTGCTTATATACATAGGTTTACGGGCAAATTCAGTTTTAGCTATTAGGCCTTTGTGCCATACCTTATCAAAATATTGAGAAACGTCGATAAAAATGTCTTCAAATGTCTTTTTAACAACATTGACTAACCTGTGACTTTGTTCGATCGTACTATGTTTTTTTTCTAAAGCCGAATTTATGGTTTGGAATACATCCTTTGTCGCTCATCAAACCTCTCAAAAAGTTTTGACATATTAGATAAAAGACTTATAGGTCTGTATGGTAACCAAGGACACTTTCTACTCTGTGGGAAAGTACTCAAGACGTAAAATGACATTAACAATAAAAAAATGAATTTGCGAGCTATACGGGGCAACTCAAATAACATCTTGTTACTGGTTTTATCAAAGCCAGTGTTTAAATCCATTATTGCCCTTTCAATGTCACTAAATTAAAACCTTAGCGGTACTATAGCACTATCCTCGACAATTGGCAACTCAACTAAATCAGTCGATATATTTGGAGTAAAAACCCGTTTCAAATGTCCAGCAAATACATTGGTATCACTCAAGGGAGGCTTACGTAAGACTGGCCTTTTAAGATTTCTACAAGCACACCATAATGAATAATCTGATTGAGCAGTCTCCCAAATAGTTTTTAAGGGATGATACTCTTCGAGATTCCAGCATCTCTCTTAGCGACTTCGTGCATTCTTTGAGTCTGCTTTTGAGTTGAGGATATCTGTATAATTACCATTCTCTACGAATTTTCCTTTTTTCAGCCAGGAATAAATTTAGTTATTGTTGAATTGGGCAGCTGATTTAATATTACGGTCAAAATCAATAAGACTCTACTCTATGTCTTCAGGTGTTCTTAGCGGGATGTTTTTCCAACAATGAGTACTGAGATACTTTCTAAATTTCAACGAATTTATACTTGTGCTAGTCGCTGGTTATATGATATTTTGTTTGTCCCATATATAGACGATAGTGGGTGAATGATCTGAGGATAATTCAAGTGACGCTTCAACTTTAATCGTTTCTCTTGGAATACCCTTCACACCAAAATCAATAACATCAGGTATTTTTTATGTTACCATATTGTTTCTTAAAAATCATCAAAAAAATTTTGTTTGTCCCATATATAGACGATAGTGGGTGAATGATCTGAGGATAATTCAAGTGACGCTTCAACTTTAATCGTTTCTCTTAGAATACCCTTCACACCAAAATCAATAACATCAGGTATTTTTTGTGTTACCATATTGTTTCTTAAAAATCATCAATTTAAAGAAAAAAAATTCTTGTATTAAAAGTCTTTTTAATGATACATTTATTCACCAGTTTTTAGTGTTTCACAATAGATATCCTTATAATCTCTTTTTTCATTTCTGTTTCAAATTTATACGATTATTTTCGTAAGAAAGTCCCAAGTTTTTAAAGTATTATGTAAGTATATTTGATTTGTTCTTTATTTCTTTTTATTGATATTTTTGAAAAAGTTCTTTCTTGTTGCAATTGGTATTGATAGAACTGCATAAATTTTGTTGAAGCAAGGAAAGATTGAAATCCCGAAATTATTTGAATTCAAAAGGATTTGTCAAAACATTGAGGAAAGCTAACAAAAATTTGTTGGTCAATCCAATAAATTTCCGTATTTGGAATTAATATTAGCAGGTGCTAATAAATTCTACAAAAGTTAAAAAAATCATTGCCGTCATCAAATTTAAAAAACAATATATATAAATTTTCAATACGAATGCATTTATCTTTTACAAACTAAATAAAATAAAAATACTAAATTATTTAATATTATGCTAGTTACCCATAACGTTTTATAATAAAAATGCAATTTATTTGTTGGGGGAGAGCAAGTTCCTATACGTGTTTCAGTGGTTGCCCATTAGCCCCTCATTAGCTCATTAACCCCTACAAGATAATATGGATAAAAGAATTTAAACCATAAAAAGCAATTCAGCATCATCTGGTTGCATTTATAAACTGGATAATAATAAGTATCTACCGCTATAACCCGTTAGCGGTAGACACTTGTAATAAAAAGACTTCATTAGCTAGTGCTAAAACTTGATAGCTCGTTATAGTATAGAATTAAAAGCGAAAACTTTAAGCTTTGACCATTAAGATTTGAGTTCCTATTAGACTCGAATAACTATCGTTTTAATAGGTAATTCAGTTCCCAACCCTTATAAACCTTTTTAATTCCCCCATAGACCATTTTTAGTTTGCTTGCATTGCTGTCTATCAGTAATCTCATAATACCGGAATTTAGACAAGAGGCAACAGATAGATTCGAAACATGTACAGAATCGTATTATTATCAGTGTACCTTCCAAATTCTAGACCTAATGAAAATAATGCTATAAGATAACCCGAGTAACTCGAGATTACAATCAACATCCCGTTTTTCAGTTCAAAATCAGGCAAGAAGAGTATAGTAATTGTATAAAGCTACCTCCATATGACACAGAGATTTGTAAGGGTAGTTACGAAAAATGGCCCTAATTTCGTGACATGTTCACTGCAGTGTATATTAACCACTCAAAGTTGTCACCTGTTACAATCTTGTATCACCTCGAGGCAGGTGCTAAAGTAAAACGGTATCCCCTTTCTCATGACAACTTTGACTCGCTTGGAGTGCGGTAAAGACGCGATACGAGAACAAAAGAGATTTGGTTGATAACCAGATCAAAATCTTATTTGACATACTCCTAGTAAAATAATTATATGTGCAAAATTGCTTTTCTCTGGACCTTATATTATACTAACAGTACAGTTGTTGTTTTTGGTATAATTACCAAAAGAATATAAAGGCGTTTTTCAATTTACGACAAATTGATTTGCTTGAGTTATGAGTTTTAAGCCCTAACCTTCATCCCTTCGAAGAGCTATGGTGAATACTTTCTGCCAAAATACATGCATCTTCTAGCTATATAACAGCTGGAAACAGCTAAAAAATACATATTGGTTGCAAATAAAATATATGTTCCCAATTTTCATTTTTTCTTTTAATTCAAATTAAAGTTAAAGCATTGCACATATAATTATTTGTCTAAGGTATCACCGGCCACAAGAGAGGACAGCGATTCAATCAGCAAAATACAATTCTCAGTCAACGATTCGTTAGCAACACTAAGAACCCTTGATGTAGAAGTGGAAAGATGGGACCCAATTCACATTCTGTTAATCTCATCCAAACTTCCAGATATGACTCTAGCTCATTGGGAACAGTCACTCACGTCCTCCCGTGAACTACCTGAATGATCTCAAATGTCCCAATTCCTCGTAGATATAAATGTAGCTGTATAACGTGTCGCAAATTACTCTGAGAACATTATGTATTACAAAATAAGTTCTGTAACAATTGCTTTTGATTATCTCACATCAAAGCAAATTGCAAAAGTATAAACACATGTCTATAGTGTAAAAAATTACATCACACTTTGTTGCATATGGCAAGACATGCTAAAGATTCACCCCACAACAATGAAAATTCTCAGAAAATTATCTCACGTAGAAATTCTACTTCTCAAGAGCATAGCAAGTGGAACGCCCTTCTACGTTCACGCCAATTGCGAACGTTTCACTGTTAGAGCCACGTCTTGAGTATTTTCCCACAAAGTGGAAGATTTCTTTGATTACTATGATACCTAAGCCTGGAAAAGACCACATTAAGGTTAAATCATACAGACCTATAAGCCTTTTATCAAACATATCAAAGCTGTTTAAAAAATATTAATAATTAATTGAACCCAATTCTGAGCGCGAAATAATGTATTCCGAACCATTAATTTGGCTTCAGAAAACAACACAGTACGATCCAATAAGCACACAAAGTAGTAAATGTAACTAAAAAGGCATTTAAAGAAAAAAAATTAGTCAAGTGCGAGTTAGACTCACACACTTAGGGTTTCGTACTATGTTTAGTACAACTTTAAAAATTCCAGTTGTTAATTTTTTCATTTGTTATGAGTCACCCTTTAATTTTAAAATTAAAGTCATAATTGCATCACTGTTGGAACACCCTTTAAATTTTAGCAATTTTTGTTATAACGGGCATACACTATCTATAAAAATATACATGCGCCTACCTATTGCGGTTCAAAAAATAAGGTAATATACGTAAAAAACATGTCACTGAAGGAACACCCTTTAGATATTAGTAATTGTTACAGCGGCCGAAGTACAACATCTACTGTAAACATTTAAAGACTCTACCTATTACGGTTCAAAAAATAAGGCTATTTACGTACAAATCATATCTTTGTCGGAACACGCTTTAATTTTGTTATTTGCAATGGCGGCCATGGCAATTCTCTTTCTATGAATATATCAAGAGCCTACCTATTAATATTAAAAAAATAAGTTACTATACGTGAAAAACATGTCAATGTCAGAACACCCTTTAATTTTTAGTAATTGTCATAACGGCCATTGCAACACATCTTCTATACAAACTGGAAGAGTCTACTTATTACGCTTCAAAAAATATGTCGTTATAGATGCAAAACACGTCACTGTCAAAAAACCCTTTAAATTTTTATTGTTTTTATAGGGGTCATAGTAATACACCATTTGTGAAAATTTCAAGAATCTATCTATTATGGTTAAAAAATTGGTCAATATGCATGCAATCACGTCACTGTCCGGCACACCCTTTAATTTTTACTATTTGTTATAGTGGCCATAGTAATCCTGTAAAAACTGCAAGAGTCTACCTATTATCGTTTAAAACCTATGCCATATACATACAAATCACGTCACTAACGGAACACCCGTTAATTTTTAGGTTTAATATTGTATACTTGCTTATAACGCGAACATAGTTTAAGCCACTGCAAATTTTAAGCGGTTGCTTCCTATAGCTCAAGAAATAAAGATATCAAGGTAAATAACACGTCACTTTCGGAACACCCTATTAGTTTTAGTATTTGTTGCTATAGTCCACAGTTATACGCCTTCTGTGAAAATTTCATGAGTCTACCTATTATGGTTCAAAACTTAAGCCTTATACATGCAAATCACACCATTATCGGAATACCCTTTAATTTTTAGGTTTTTTTTAGACTTGTTTATAAAGCGAACTAAGTTTTAATTACTGTTTGTAAATTTTTAGTGTATGCCTCCTACAGTTCAAGATATAAACACATATGTGTTTATATCTATATCGGAACACCCTATAAGTTTTAATTTTGGTTGTTATAGCGGCCACAGCTATACACCTTCTGTGAAAATTTCAAGAGTCTACCTATTATGGTTTAAAACTTAGGCCTTATACATGCAATTCACACCACTATCGGAACACCCTTTAATTTTTAAGTTTATTTTTTAGACTTGTTTATATAGCGTACTAAGTTTTAATTACTGCATATTTTTAGTGTATTCTTCCTACAGTTGAAGAAAAGAGCACATATTCGTAAATAACACCTCTCTATCGGAACACCCTATAAGATTTAGTATTTGCTACTATAGTGGCCACAGCTATACACGTTTTGTGAAAAGCATCTACCTATTATGGTTCAAAACGTAGGCCTTATACATGCAAATCACACCACTATCGGAACACCCTTTAATTTTTAGTTTTATTTTTTTATAGTTGTGTATATACTGAACTAAGTTTTTGTTACTGTTTGTAAATTTCAAGTGTACAGTACTATAAGCTTTAGTATTTGTTGCTATAGCGGCAACAGCTATACATCATCTGTGAAAATTTCAAGAGTCTACCTATTACGGTTCCAGAGATAAAAGGCGCTGACAGACGGACAGACATTGTAGCGAAAACAATAGGGTCACGTTTTTACACTTTGTGTACGGAACCCTAAAAATACTATTCTGCACTTTTTATCGATGTTTCTCAAGCATTCGACAAGGTATGGCACGAAAGCTTTATGTACAAGTTAAAGCTGAACTTACCCAAAAAATTCTATAAGCTCATAAAAAATAATTTAACTGATTGAGAGTTAATACTAAAAGAAAGAGATTTCGTAAGCTCCCTCAGCTCATTAAAGCCGGAGTTCCACAAGGTAGTATTTTGGGACCCATTTAATATTTGCTGTACATATCCGATATGCCAACTAGCAAATAAGTGCACACATCAACTTTTGCTGATAAATAAATAAATAAATGGGAATGAACACTACGTAGGAACTCATGCCCCCCTATTCGCATAAATAATCAAATGATACCCCAGCTTTCAGACGTCAAATACCTCGGTATACATCTTGACCGGCGCCTTACTTGGTAAAGCCACATAGAATCCAAGTTACCACAAATGAAGTTAAAAGCAGTCCAACTAAACTGGCTTGTTGGCAGAACTCTACGCTAAGCTTAGATTGCAAACTTCTACTGTACAAGTCGATCCTTAAACCAATTTGGTGCTATGGGATTCAATTAAGGTGCACTGCCTCAGGCAGTAATGTTGAAAAAATTCAAAGGCGCCAAAATAATGTTCTACGAATATTCAGGGTTGTGAGATTTATTTTCACCTAAAAAATCACCAAAACAGTTTTTTGTTAAAATTTTCCTCTAATATATACAATATTTTTTAATTTTAAAAATATTTTTAACAAATCACAAAAAAAAATTTAATCGAAATATCTAAAATTCGACAAAAATAGCAAAAAAGGCGCCAAAATATTTAAGTATTTTGTTTTTTATTTAAAGTGATTAGTAAACACGAGAAAGGTAAAATTTTTACTTAAAACAATGAAATAGTTACAATAATAAATGGAGACCTGAACATACCCTTCCTTAAGGTATTTGTTACCGTGTTTTTGTTTAGAATATGTTTTATAGGAATTAAATTTATTCAACATTACTAAAGATCAACAGATTTGTGCCACATTCACTATTTCAATTCATAAAATTATAGCAAGTGTTTCACAGTCGAGTTTTGGTGGAATTTTTTATTGAAATCGAATAGAGAAACTTACTTTAAAACTTCCTTTGTATGTAAAAAATAAGTATAAAAATCAATTAGAAAGAATATAATATTTTACATTATCTTTCTAAAACAAAAGTTAATATTTTCTATTGTGGTTGATAAGTATCCAAAAGTATGTTAGAATTTATATATTTGAATACAATAAATTTTATTTGGGACGAAGAATTGCAACATTTTAAAATCGAAAGATGCTTGTAAACTTTAAATAAAGTGTCCAGTTTCTAGAATAAAATCATCTTTAGAAATTAGAAACATTTTTAAATATGAAATGTTCGTGAACTTTAAATAAATCTATGTTTCAAAAGTTTCTGGTTTCCAGAAGTAAAATCATATTTAAATATAAAAAACAACTTCAATTTTTTTGTTATCCATTTTGATATTCCTTAATTCAGTTTCTAATGTTGGCCAAAAGCCAATAAAATAAAAATGGCCAACAATATCGCCAAATATTTTAAAAATCGCCAAAAAGTCGTGATGTCGCCAAATCCAAAATTTGATCGCCAAATAAGATTGAAAATCGCCACGTTTGCCGATAAATCGCCATATCTGATAACTCTGCTCACAGTTGCTCCCTGGCATATCAAAAACTCTAATATCCACACATACGGTAACGTATTTGAAGAAGTTTGAAACTCATCCAAATCCATTGGCGCGTAACATTCTTAATGCTCCTGGTTACATTCGACTAAAAAGAAGAGTTACTGCTTTTCGTGGCCGTACAATAGAGGGATGACCCGTAAATTATTTCAACAATCGGGGAACATACATTATTTTTTGTCTAGCACTGGCTGGACTTATTAAGTATATTTATTTTTTTATTTTAGACTTAATATATGAGTAATTAGTCTTAGTTCAATACATTGAAGATACAATAAATAAAATATGAATTAGAAAAAAAAGCAACTTTAAATAAAGTTTCCAGAATAAAATCGTCTTTAGTTATGAAAAATATTTTTAAATATGAAAATTGGAACTTTACATAAATTTATATGTATGAATCGAAAGTTTCCAGTTTCAAGAAGCAAAATCATATTTAAATATGAAAAACAAAATACTTTTAAAACTTCAATTTCTTTGCTCTCCATTTTGATATTCCTTAATTCAGTTTTTAATATTGGCCAAAAGTCGATGAAAAATCGCCAACTATTTTAATATTCGCCAAAAAGTCGCCATGACGCCAAATCTAAAATTTAATCTCAAATAATTCTTGCAAAAAAAACCCTACTTCAAAACAGATAGAAGGGCACCAATTCTAAACTAAAAATCTAAGAAGTAATCTGTAAGAATAAGATTTAAACCAAATAAAAGATGCGCCAAAATTAGAGGGAAAAAAGTAGACTATGTGAATGTCAAGCCTCTCCCTATTACTATTCAAAAGTTAAGCTATTTTCACCAGCTTCCGTCTTTTATAGGGACACCATTCAAGCCTCTCTCTATAACGGTTTCAAAGATAGGGTCACATGGATCAAATATCATCACATATTGGGACATCCTTAAATTTACAATTTTATATTAAAGACCTGTTGTTATAGAGGACTTGGCCACAAAGATTCTTTGTAAATTTCAACTATCTGTCTATAACGGTTCAAAAGTTTGGCCATATATATCAATTCCAAATATTTATTCTTGTTATTATACCAGAGAAAGTAGTGGACATTCTGCCTAATTTTCAAGTGTTTGCAATACCCTTTTATTTCCAAATTCAAATTTTATACTTTTTCTTATAGCGGACTTAGAAATACAGGTTCTTTGTAAAGTTTAGCGGTCTGTATACAACTGTTCAAAAGTATGGCCATATACATCAAATCAAATGAACTATTGGCGCACACATTAATTTAAAATTTTGAATATTTATACATTTTATTATAACGGTCATAGTAATCGACATTTTGTCAAAGTTTCAAGGTTTTGTCTGTAAGGATTCAAAAGATAGGCCCATATATGTAGGTCAAATTACGTCACCCATGGGGACACCCTTTATATTAATTTTTTTTATTAATTTCTGCTTTTGGGACCTATAGCAACACGCAAATTTTCAAAATTTTTCTTTGGTGCCCTCTACGGTTCTTAATACACGTAAAAAACATGTATGTTGTATGGGGATACCCCTTAATTTTTAATATAATGAACTGTTGTTAAAACGGGAACAAACTGAAAGCATAGCCTTTCAAAAATTTTAAAATCGGTTCAGAAATGGCTGAGTTTTGTGGTTACATACATAAGCAACATTCAGACGAATTGATAACCTCCTTCTTTTTTGAAGTCGGTTAATAAGATTGAAAATCGCCACGTTTGGCGAAAAATCGCCATATCTGACAACCCCGTTTCTAACACCATTTAGAGTCACTAGCCCACCTACTAACAGCAGTCCATGAGTCATTAGAACTTAAGCTTCCAGGAAAATTAACCTCCATAAGCGTCTCCAAAAATAGAAAATATGTAAGGCTTACTAGTCTGAAGGATTTAGCTTCCATATAGTTCCTTTTACCTGATCTGGTTTTCCATCACGCCACCTGGATATTAGACTGGTACGTTGGTATATGGCCAAAAATATTTTTTTGTACCTTCTAATTGTAATAAAAATTTGTTTTTTTATGTGAGAAGTTATTCTTCAAATTTTTATGGTGGTAGAACCCCATCTTGAGGTGCCGCAGAAGCCTTGAACACATTTATTTGTCTTCAAATTTTATATAGTTATATTTTTTATTTTATTTGTGGTTTAACATGTATTATTATTTTAATTTCATCAAAACTAATACTAAAATAATTTACTATAAATATTTTCTATCCCTGGTCATTTTATAACCTTTTATCACGTTTTAATACTTAAATGGGGTATAAAAACATGAAAAATATATATTTTTTTAATTAATTTTTTTTTCATTTTTGTAGTAAGATGGTGTTAGATATGATATTGTAATGATTTTTCTTTGACTAAAATTTATTTTATTTACTTAGAATAGTCCTTTTATTTCTATAATACGGTTTTTGCAGATCCAAATTTTGCTAAATTTCACTATATTTGAATCTGCAGCCATTCTATACTCCAATCGTGTTCAAATTTTACAAGTGACTTAACAATAGCAAATGGCAACTTTTTATCACTATTACATATTGAAATTGAAAAAATATTTTTTCGTTCTACCTTACTGGATATGTCCCATAGCTAGACAGGCTATAAATATTTCCCTAATCCTTTAGAGCATGATGTTTATACGCCACTGTAATAGAGAAGGAGAAATTCCACAAATTCCAGCCGCTTTAAATAGTGCAAAATATAGTATTGCACTTCTGACACTATTTAGAGTTAAAAGCCTTTCAGCCTTAGTCCGTAGTCTCTCACTAGTCCTCGTTCTAACAGGAGTCCATTATTCAACAGAACTGAAGCTTCCAGTAATTTGGACCTGCAATGTTTCCTACACTCGGTCTTGCACATAAGTCCAATCTTGGAGACAGGGTCTTCTGTATTCTTTATATTTCAAATGTATCCCTCATACTAGTGCAGAATTCTCTCCACTTATTTCGTTTCCGAAGACGTATCGTTCTCTTCAGCTCTTTTTTGTTTCCCTTATAATCATCCCATGAGTTTGGGTCTCTCTCCCTCATGTAACGATTAAAGACTTTCCTAGTGTCCTTTTTCTCCGTTCCACCAGGGTGACGGATCCTTCTCATCCACTACTGTCAAAGGACAAGCATATTCGAAAAGCTTGCTTAACCGAGAAGTTTAAAATCTCCACAGTACGCCCGATTTCGCCCGTGTTACAAGGTGCTCGGAATGGAGCAATTCCAATATGTCCCGAAAGATAATTCTCATAACTGATGTGATCAGTATTCTTCGGTATTCTTATGCGTCTGCGAACCTTTCTCAGTCTTCTACCATAAAGAATGCCGAACCGGATAGCTCTGTGGTCAGACATGGTTAGTCTGTCCTCGACCCTACAATACTTAACCCTGTCTAGCATATTGACAGAGCACAGGGTGATATCGATCACCGCTGCCCTTCCTGAATCAACAAAGGTGGGTTCTTCCCTCCTGTTTAGTACCAGTAGATAGCATCGTTCTACAAATGCCAACAAAAGTTACCCGCTGTAGTTATCGGCTGTGCTGCCCCACACCGTATTGTGCGAGTTAACGCGATGTCTACTGCAGAAACTGTCCAGGTTTTCAACCTCCTGTGATGGATGTGAGCCTGGCATCTCATAGGGAAGAAATGTTGACGCAATAAGAAATGATCCCGATCCAATGCCTATCATTACCACAGTAACATCTGGCGATCAGAGATGCTGCATAGGTACTGCTAGTACACCATTCCGCATAACATGATACATGACCTTAAGGTCATGATACATGACCTTAGTTTACCATCTGTCTATGAATGGAACAGATTATATTGTTATGAAAAATCCAAGGTTCCTGTAGCAACGCAAGGAAGCTGAAGCTTCCTTGCTGTGATAAAGATTAAGCTGGTATATACTTAATTTTTATTGCAAATTACATTTAAATTTCTATTATGTTTTTATAGTTACAGTTATTTGAGTTCGGGTCTTTCTATTTGAAATAATTCTTGTCTTTTATGGAGCCCCTTTTGTGTTATTGAATATAAGTGTAGTTAAAAAAAACCTTTTTTCATATTATTTATTTATCGATAAGATAAAAGTAGATGACCTAACAATAAGTGCTCAAATCTTAGGACTAAAATTAAAACTAAAAATTTTATTTTCATTATTTATTTATTTTATATGAATTTTATTTGAACTATTTTTAAATTAATAAATTAATTATTTAGGCTTAAGATCTTAATTACAAAGAGATAAAGAAAAAATTAGACACCACCAGAGTGGAATGCATTTTCTAGACAGCTACGTCCGTCATCAGCACTCATCGTATCTACCTACTAGGTAGTTTCAATTGTTATTAATTTTCTATTTAAACAACCTTATCAGAGAAATTTTTAATTTGTATATTATATTTCATAGGAGATAGAGCTTTTTTGAAATTGTTTTACACTTTTTAACACTATTTCTTTATATTATACTACCAAGCAAAAATTTTTCTTTATTTTTATTCTCTTTATAGCAAGACAGATATATGCCATTTTTAAATAAAAGAAAATATATAGTGGGTGAATGATCTGAGGATAATTCGAGTGACGCTTCAACTTTAATAATTTCTCTCGGAATACCCTTAATCCTGCCAAAATCAATAGGTGGGTTGTCCACTCGATATCACAGACGCATTTTTGAAATAGTGTAAATTAAAACACGACCTTTTGGAGTAATAAGTCTTGATCCCCAAAACGTATGTTTAGCGTTTTATAGTCGCTTGATGCTATGAAACAGGGACCTAGTGACTTGTAGAAGTCGCTATATTGACTCTCTGATATTTAAAATCTAGGAGGTAAATAAATAGAAGAAATAACGAAGTTTTGATGATATTCTTCAATGAAGATGTTTGTTGCTTGAAAGAGGTCCTCACAAAAATCTCACAGTAAATGATGTTTAATTCGAGCTTTTATTAGTATTGCTGAACCACCACATGCTCTGCCACGGGGGTCTTTATATATATAATATATAGCTATTGATTTTATAAAAGCTATTTGTTGTTAAATGAGTCTCTGAAACCATCATGACTTCAGTCTGTTGGTTCTTCAAGAAGTACTCGAGATCATTTTTGTATTGGCGTAAGCCGTTTGCATTCCAGAAACATATTTTTAAACAGTTCATGGTTTGTTAAGTACCGCCTGCAACATCATAGATTGCATGTGAACCATTTCTTGCATCATGCTGCTCATAGAGCTCATAAAACTGTTTAACGAATGCACTACTGATGCTTGCTTCGAGACGATTGTAGTTACCAGATGGTGTTTGTTCTTTAGCTTCTGGGTGCATAAGTCTCTACGCAGTGAAAGTTATGTGAGTTGATTTTTGTTTGTTAATTTTTATTTTCCATTTTTTACCCAAAATTCCAAATTTAAAATGTGGTCTTGTAAGTATTGCAATGCTACTTGAATGCTTAGAAAAGCGGTGTCTTCAGCAAATATTAATGTGGCATATCGGATGTATTCAGCAAATAAAAAACGGGTCCCAAAATACTACCTTGGGGAACTCCAGCATTACTTACTTATGAACAGTTAAGGAACTTCTTAACAATTTATAAAAATTATTGGACATGGTTTGCTTTAACTTGTAAATGCCTTCAGCCATACTTTATCGAACGCTTAAGAAACGTCTATTAAAAGCGCAGAATATTATTTACTTTCCTCCATAGCCTCTTTTACTACATTTACTAGCCTGTGTGTTTGTTCAATAGTGCTGTGCCGTATTCTAAAACCGAATTGTTAGTTCGGAATTGGGTTCAGCTTAGTAATTAACATTTTCTGAAATAGTTTTTGCCTAAGTTTGCATACAACAAACTTGCCCTAAATGATTCTACCTTTGTGTGATTTTTTCCTAGCTTAGGTATCATAGTAATAAGAGAAACCTTCCAGTCTGAGGGAAAATACTCATAGCGTAGAATGGAATTAAATGAATTATTCTAACTTCTACCTGAAGAAGTTCCATTATCTTCTTGTTACTTGTTTTCTCAAAACCATAGGCCTTCTTGGGGTTTAAACCTGCAATTGCCCTTTCAACTTCTTGTAAGTGAAATCTAAGGGGGATTTCTGCTTCATCATCTAAGGGTGGTAACTCAACTGAAGTAGAAGGTATATTCGGCATACATACGTGTTTTAAATGATTAAAAAACAAGTTTCCGCATGAAGTACGCATCGGAGGTTAACGTATGAAAGGTCTCTTAAGGTTTCTTGTTGAGGAGATCTACGAGATCGCCACTCTCTTCGAATTCTTCTTTTTTCTTTCAAGAGCAGCTCGATGTCTGCAGAGCAAATACGAATGTATCTTGTTTGTTGTCGGGTTATTATTACACTGTTAAAAATAATTTTGTTTGTTAATAATTATTTGTTCTTATACTTGTTCTAAAAAACACTTGTTACTTTTGTAATTAAAATAATTTTCTAATTTGTATTTTTATTTTTAATCAAAATGAAAATAAAAAAATTTGTCACTTTTGCATAAAACAGAAAACGAACAATATAAAATTTTTTCTTTGCTTATTTATTTAATAAAAATTGATATTGCTATTTTGTGAAATTGTTCGTTGAGAAGGATGGACTTTGCGAAAATTCCAGGTAAAGGTGGTACTACGGGCTAGTAACCTTTAGGATACAGTAAATGGAGTTGCAGAGAAGCCTGAACAAGATATCGCAGAGATAAATAAATGGATTTCCTTGATGCAAAAGGTCAGAGAATGTTGGTCGTTGCAATACAGCAGCAGAAAAGTGGTCTAGTCTTGAAAACGTCTATGAGCAGATGTCAGAAACATCAATTCATTTACTACAGCAACAATTTTTTAAGTATCAGAAAGATCCTGAAGACACAATATCTGTTCACATCTCTAAATTGCAAAAGTTAGCCAAGCGGTTATAGGATATTGGTGAAAAGATAATAGATAACATGTTGTTAACAAAAATTTTGATGACCCTGCCGGCTGAATATAAACATTTTCTTCATGGGAAGCTACAGATAAGAAAGAGCGAAATTTAAAAAAAAAATAACATCAAGATTATGTATGGAGGAGATAAGGTTATGTATTCATGATTCTGGCGCTGGCGATCATATATCTAGTAAGAAACAGTGGTTCAAAAACTATGTCCAGTTTAAAACTCCAATAAGTATTTGAGTAGGCAATGGAGATGTTATTCCTGTAATTGGTAAGGGAGATATTTTTATTAAAGCTTATCATGGTAAGGTCTGGAATTCAAAATTCATGTCGAATGTACTTTATGTCCCATGCATCAAATTAAATCTTTTTTCTACTAATGCATGCTTAGACAAGGGCTATTCTCTGGAAGCAAATGGAAATGAATGCGTTTTCAAGCTTGACGGTATGACGGTATGGTTTAAGAAAAAATTCCAAACTTTTTAAGCTACTAATACAAGAGGAAGAAGATGCTACTAGTTCAAATGTTGCTGTCCAAGTCGATGCCTTGCAAACATGACATGGGAGATTGTGTCATCAAGATAAAGAACATATTAAAAAAGTGTTATCAAATCAAAATATTGAATATTCTTGCAATAATTTTTTTCTTAAAGGATGTATTATGGCCAAGCAGCATAGAATGCCATTTGCAATTAGTAGTAACAGAGCAAGAGAAGTTGGAGAGCTAGTGCACACAGGTTGCGGCTTGATCCAAGTAAAATCCTTTGTTGCTGCACGTTTTATGTTATTATTTCGTGATGATTTCTTTAATTATTATTGTATAAAGGCGAAGTCTGATGTTGCTAAAGAAATTGCAAGATATTTAGATGAAGTGGAAGCAGACACCGGAAAAAGGGTAAAAACACTGCGATCAGATAACGGTTCCGAATTTATAAATAAGGAAGTAAGTGACATATTTCGTAAATATAAGGTAACACACCAAAAGTCTACATCATACACACCTGAACATAATAGTAGAGCCGAGCGAGATATGGGAACTGCAGTAGAAGCAGCTAGAGATATAATACATAGCAAGGGTCTTAAGCTAAATTACTGGGGTGAGGCAGTTAATAATGTTATTTTCACACTAAATAGGACAGGAAATAGTCCCCAATCAAACTCCGTTTGAGTTATGGTTTGATAAGGTGCCAGATATATCTTTCGTTCACGTCCCACAAGAGAAACAAAGAAAACTAGATTAAAAATTATAAAAAAGTATTTTGTAGGCTATCAAGAAAACTGTAAAGGTTATCCTGTATGGATACCTAAAGAAAAAGGAATAGAAGTTACAAGATATGTCATAATAAGAGAAATTAATCAAATGGTATTAGTTCCAGATGTTAAGAGCTATACAAATTAACCTACAGTTTACACTGAATCTAAATTATTACCAAAAATATACTCAAGTGATGAATTTGAGGATGCAGAAAATGATAATGTTGAAGATTCAGAATATTCTATTGTGCATGAAACACCAGATAATGCTGTTAAAAATACTGAAAGTTATAATACTCACAATGAACCAGTCAATCGTTATAATTTGAAATCTAAAAAACAAAATGATATCATAAATGCTTTTAATTGTGCGTTAATAGCTGATTGCGAAGAACCAAAAAGTTATTAGAAAGCAATTAATAGTAGTTTTAGAATGTAATGGTACTTGGAATCTCATAAATATGCCAAAAGGAAAGAAGGTCATATCAAATAAATGTGTGTATAAAATAAAAAGAAATCGAGCTGGTGAAATAGATCGCTAAAAAGCAAGATTAGTGGATCGTGGTTTTACTCAGAAACCAGGAATAGATTATGAGGAGACTTTTAGTCCGGTGAAAAATATACGTCCATTAGAACAATATTAGCCTTAAGTGCATCTCTTAATTTGTTCTTAACTCAGTTTGATATAAAAACATCTTTTCTATATGGAAACTTAGAGGAGGAAATTTTTATGCATCAGCCAACTGGGTATACTGCTGAAAGCAACAATGTTTGCAAACTGAATAAAAGCCTTTATGGGCTAAAGCAGGCCTCCAGGTGTTGGAATAAAATGTTCACAGATATGTTAAGAAAATTTAATTTTGAATTAAGCTCTGCAGATTCGTGTGTTTTTGTTGCCAAGATAAATGAAAAAAAATTTTATTGGCCATTTACATTGACGACGGTATAATTGCATCAGGATCTAAGGAACCTGCAAACGAAATCCTCAATTCTCTAAGCTGTAAATTTGACGTAAAAGTATTTAGTTCAATATTTTACCTAGATGTGGAACTAGATAAAATAATATGCCGTCAAACTTCGTATTTAAAGAAAATATTGCAGAAATTCAACATGCTAGTATCAAAGCCAGTAAGTACACCAGCTGAGTGTATTCAGAAAGCTAATTCAACATCACACGAAGTTAAGTTCCCATACAGGGAAGCAGTTGGGTAATTAATGTACCTAGCTAGAGCCACAAGACCCTATATTTCATTTGCAGTATCATATGCAAGTCGTTTTTTGGATTCCTTTAATGAAGAACATGTTGTGGGAATAAAACGAATTCTAAAGTACTTAAGAGGGACTATAGATGAAGAAATTGTTTTTACTAAAACTGATACCCTTATTGTTGATTCTTCTTCTGATTTCGATTATGCTGGGGAAACTGAAACTAGACATTCAACTAGCGGTTACGTTTTAATGTTATCAGCTGGTACGATGTCGAGGAAACAGCAGACAATAGCCCTATCGACTACAGAAGCAGAGCACATGGCCGCATGTGAAAGCGTAAAGGAACTGATTTGGGTACAACGGTTGTTAAATTTTATATAAAAATAAAAAATAAAAAAAAATATTAGGTAATAGCACACAACTTCCTATTTTGCATTTAGATAAAAAGTGCCATTAAATTTAAGCACATAGAAGTAAAATTTCATTTCATTCGCGAAGTATGCGAAAGGAAAGAGTTTCTGTTAAAGTAGGTGTCAACAAAAGAACAGTTAGCTGATATATTTACAAAACCGTTACAAAAGCAACAATTTAGTCATATGAAAAAATTATTAAATATTACTAATGTAAAAGGATGAATAATTATTAAACAAAAGTAGAAGGTTTAAAAATAATGATGTTTGTATAATAATTATTTGTTTTTCTACTTGTTCTAAAAAACACTTGTTACTTTTGTAATTAAAATAATTTTCTGGTTTGTATTTTTGTTTTTAATCAAAAAGATAATAAAAAATTTTGTCACTTTGCATAAAACAGAAAACGAACAATACGAAATTTTTTCGCAATTTTGAAATTGCGTCAAACAAGAGACGACCCTTCGGATAGATTAGTCTTGACCCCCAGAACGTGTGTTTTCTATTGTAATCGCCAGCTGCCAGCTAGTAATTTAAAAGTCCCGCTACTGACTCTGTAACGATTCTTAATACACGATGTACTAATTGGATTATTTTGGAAATAGGGCTACCTATAACTCTCGGCCGTGCTTGTCGCTGGGGTGGTTGTATTGTGTTTCCAAGTTATAAAAAAAATATCATTTGAGAAGAGATTTAAAATTTAGGTAGCATATACACGAATAAATAAGTAATACCGGAACGTAGTGATTATTACAGAATAAATAAGTATAATAAAGAAGATAAATTAGTTAATGAAGGTAGTGAAGCCTAAGATGTTATTTGCTACACTGATCACACTGAAACCCTCCCGCCATGCTGATATAATATAAGTTGTTATCAGCCCAAAAAAAAAGGTATCTATATGCAACTTAATTGATTATCCTACCTCATACTTCTAACTTCACCTTTCGTAATACAAAAAAAAAATTTTGTTCATGTTCCCAAACATTATGATAACGAATTTTTATTTGTAAGTTTTTAATTTCAACATTCTAAGAGAGAATAAAAAAAAATAATAATTAAAAAAAAGTAATTAATACCAGTTGTTTAATTTAATAAAATTAATGTTCAAATATATTAACTTTAACTCAAATTAACAAGGTATCCATTATGCAATTATAAACAGCATAACTTAAATTTATAAACACATTAAAAATAAATAGAATCATTCTAACAGCTCTCTGGGGAAGTTAGCATCCATTATCATCTTGTTACTTGTTATGTCGAAACCATACGCCTTTTTGGGGTTTACACTAGCAATTGCCTTTTCAACATCTTATTTTTTGTTTTTATCGCTCCGATTATCTGGGTCCAAACTACTTTGGACCCTTAAATTATAAACCAAAGTACTTTTATATAGTTTTATTATTAATAGTAAAATAATTAATTGTTAAAAAAGAATTTGCTTTTCTTTAATATTGTTTAAAATGAATTTGATAATTAATACTGAATTTAGCCAATTTTGTTAACTCAGAAACCCTAAACTAGTATTTTTATCCGAATCTGCTTGTACTAAAAAACCGAAGTTCTGTGGTTAGCATGAGTGCTTTAATTCTTTTTGATTTTTATTTGAAACACTTAATTGTCTTTTAGCCATCAACCCTAATGAAATTGAATTAAACTTTATCCTATCCTTACCTTAAAATCTTAAACCTATTCTATACTTATCATTAAACCTGAATAAACCTAAGAATATTTGCTTATTAAAAACTACTCAGCTTGTTAATCATTGGAAATGCGCTAATCTCTCGTTTCCAAATCGCTTGGAAACGGGAGATTATAATTAAAATTTTTCATAGATTTTGGCCCTCTAGCAGTTTATACATTTCCCCTCTGTCATCATCTACAAAGAGGATTATTAATAATAATTTCACCACTTGTATTCATGGTCCTCCGAACTTTTAATCAAACACATTAACTAGCTAAGTCTCTCTTCAAGAAAAAAATAACAACAAAGTGTGTATTCTTCAAAATAAAGAGGTAAATCATTCCTAGTTAAGTTAACAGAACTCAGTTTCATATGGATATTTGAATGCGACAAAAGTTCTGTGAAATATTTTAGTTGAAAAAAAACATAAACTCGGAGAAAAAAGAAGAAAAAACAACGTGTTGAAGAATATAACAATTAGTGTTAATAAAATCAATTTAAAAAGTGATTTGTGCATTGTATATAAATACCATTAAGATTTTTACTCAAATAAAAAGTTTCTTAAAAAAGTTACCAAAACGGCGTTTATGTGAGTAAAACGTACATGTACATACAAATTTACATATGTATGTATGTGTGTCATAAAAAACAAACGAAAGAAAAATCCCGCCCAAATATAAAAAGTCCCCTATGTACGTATGTATGTATGTATGTATGTATGTATGTATGTGGTTTTTTTGAAAGTGAAAAAAAAGAATGCAAAGATTTCTTGTATGTACATATATACATAAGTAAAAAAACTCCCGTTAAAATTCTGGAAAGTGTAAAAAAAAGAGCTGAAATTAAGAATACGGTGTATATGTAATATGTATATGTACCTGTATAAAAAGCAAAAATCCCTGAGCATGATTGATTCTATTCTGCTTTGATTGATGGCACGTTTAGATCTTTATGGATGTTCGAGTTTTTTATATACAAAGCTGATATATTTTGTAAGTATTTTTTCTACATTACCAGCTGAGACAGTGCTCCATAATTGAAATTGGCTTGTACAATAGAAGTTTGCAATCTAAGCTCAGAGAAGAGATCCTACAGTGTGAAAGTTATATAAGTAGATTTTAGTTCATTGACTTTTATTCTCCATTTCTTCAACCATTTTTCTAAATTGAGTATGTGGTCTTGTAAATATCGAGGTGCTACTTCGGGTCTTTCGTGAATGCTTCAAAAAGCTGCCAGCAAATGTCGATGCGTGGACTCGGTTACTTATTGGCATGTCTGAATTATACAATAAGTGTAAAAAATGCCCCAATATGCTACCTTGGGGAACTCCAGCTTAAATTGGCTGAGGTGAGCTCAACAACTCTTCTCTCACAATAAACTTTTGTTCGGTTAAATAACTATCTAGCTGCTTATATACATAGGTTTACGGGCAAATTCAGTTTTAGCTATTAGGCCCTTGTGCCATACCTTATCAAAATATTGAGAAACGTCGATAAAAATGTCTTCAAATGTCTTTTTAACAACATTGACTAACCTGTGACTTTGTTCGATCGTACTATGTTTTTTTCCTAAAGCCGAATTTATGGTTTGGAATACATCCTTTGTCGCTCATCAAACCTCTCAAAAAGCTTTGACATATTAGATAATATTCGTTTTTTTACAACTGCCTTTACCCCAGTAGGTGCTAAAATTATTTGCCAATGAACTCTGGGAAAAATTACGGCGTATTACCTCCTGACCAATATTAAATTCCCTTCTACAGGATCTCAAATTGTATATTTTCACATTTCGATTATATGACTCTTATTTTTGTTTGTATAGAATGCCGTAATAGTGTAAGACTGTCTTCTCTTTTTGATTCTGTGCCTGGTTCCGTTATAAGTTTCAAGTTCCGTAAAATGTTATAGTCTTGTCCATGATTAATCATCGGTTGTCCAAACACGAGTTCATACGGAGTCCGTCCTGTCGTCTGATGAACACTGCTACGTAGTGCACAATTAACACTTGCCAAATATTCATCCCATTTGCGTTGATCATTACGAATATATGATCGCAGAGCTTCATTAATAGAACGGTTTACTCTTTCACTTGCGTTCGATTGTGAACTGTATGCAGGTGTGAATTGATGCTTGATTCCAAATTATTCAATTATTTTTTTAAACTCATTTGACTTAAATTGGCTACCATTATCGGAAACTATAATTTCTGGAACTCCGTAGCATGAAAATATCTCATTTTTGAGGTATTCTACAATGTGCCTTGCTAAAATTTTCTTCAATGGCTTTAAAAATATAAACTTTGTAAAGTAATCTAAGATTTTTAGTATACCTCTGTTTCCACTTTTAGATCTTGGGAAAGGTCCAATGAGGTCCACATATAAACGTTGAAATGGCCTTTCTGTGACGACCATTTGGCCTATAAGTGCCTTAAGTTGTTGCGTTGGTGTCTTAAATGTTTTACAAAAGACACAATTTCTCACGTAGTTCTTTACACCGGTGACCAACCCTGTCCAAAAGAAAAATTTTCTTATACGATTAATTGTTTTGGCTATGCCACCATGAGCGGCATTTGGTAAATCATGTGCGCAATAAATGACATGTTTACGAAGTTCTTCCGGAAGAAGGTGCTTCCAAGACTCGGACTCATCCACATCACCCGATGTAAGATCAGAACGCTTGTAGATAAATTTGTAAATCTGCTTTTGTAAATTCATTTCTTAAACGAGAATATTCGGGACTTTCAAAAGATTCCGAATTAAGGTCAATGGCCGGGAGAACTTCCAAATTTAGTTCCTCTACAAATATTTCATCTTCAAAAGATTTTGATAAAGCATCTGGCACTATATTGTCTTTCCCTTTTCGATATTCGATAACAAAATCAAAACCTTGCAGTTTGAGAACCCACCTCGCCTAACGTCCTGACCAATCCTTTTGCCTCATCAACCACTTGAGACTCGCGTGATCAGTTATGACTTTAAATTCATGGCCATCGATATAAGCTCTGAACTTTTTAATGGCTAAAATTACTGCCAAGCACTCCAATTCGGTTACCGAATAATTTCTTTGGGCCTTATTTAATTTTTCCGACATGTATGCTATCGGCCTCTCTATTCCTTCTTCATCCAGCTACGCCAATACAGCGCCTACTCCAAAAGTACTCGCATCGCATTGAAGTATAAACGGCCGGTTAAAGTTCGCATGAACTAACACTGGAGATGAAGTTAACTTCTTCTTTAAGATTTCAAAAGATTTTTGTGCATCGTCCGTCCATGTAAAAGTTTTCCTTCTTGATAATAATTCGGTCATGGGAAATGTAATGGTAGCATAGTCATCTATAAATCGTCGGTACCAACCTGCCATACCTAAGAATTGGCGAAGTTGTCGCACAGATTTGGGTACTGGAAAATCTGAAATGGCTTTTACCTTATCAGGATCTACTTTCATGCATCCTTCGCCTACAATATATCCTAAATACTGAACTTGTCTAATGCAAAAACTACTTTTTTTACATTGATGGTCAAATAAGCTTTCCGTAAATGTGTAGCTACCTCCTACAAATGTCGTAGATGTTCATTAAAGTCTTTTGAAATTATCAGTAGATCATCGATGTAGACAAAAACGTTTGTCTTTAAAGCAAACGAAATGACATGGTCCATCAGTCTACACATTGTTTGTGGTGCATTGCACAATCCAAACGGCTTTCTTGTAAAATTGTACATTGACCGATTAGGGATGGTGAATGCCGTCTTTGGTCTTGAGCTTTCGTCCAATTTAATTTGCCAAAATGCATCTTTTAAATCCACTTTGGATATAAAATAAATTGGAGGAAGTCTAGAAATTAGTCCGTCTATGTTCGGAATGGGGTATGCGTCCTTAGTCGTAACTGAGTTTAATTTTCGGCTATCTAAACACAAACGCACCTTTCCAGGTTTAACAATTAGAACCCCAGGAGATGACCAAGGAGATGTTGGGCACTCCTCTATAACACTTAACTTTAACATCCGGTCGATCTCACCACACAAAAGTTTTTCTCTTGTAGGAGATATTGGATAATACCTTTGCTTAATTGGAGATGCATTTCCGGTATCAATGTACAGCCTAGCCCATCACGTTCTGAATTTGGAAAGTAATCAATGATTCTCTGAAGTTCTTGTTACTGTAATGACGTCAATGGAATTTTATCGGCATTTTCTTCAGAGCTAATTTCGCTCAAAGTGTTTAACGGGACAATTTGAATTCCCAATTTTTCCCAAAAATCTATTCCGCATATCACATCTTGAGTAATCGATGGGATTAATAAGAATTCAGTTAATTTGCTTTGGTTGTTGTATCCGATTTCTAAAGATACTATTCCTATAACACCTTGATGTTTTCCGTCGGCAGCTTTTACGTTACCTTATCCATGTTTGTAGGTCCCAGAGTTAACGATTTCATTACATAAATCTCCCCCAATGACATTGACATTCGCACCACTGTCCAACAAGGCAAAACGGTTTTTATTTTTCAAATTTAGTAAAATGTACGGTCTATTATCATTCTGCATTGTCGCAAATGACGATATAACACATTTTCGAAAATACTTTCTCTGATTAAAATATTCTTTTATCCTTCTTGTGGATCTATTAGGCTTAAACTGAAAATCAGGTTTATTAAAAATTGTATCTCTAGTGCGATTATATTGTTCCAATCGAATATGGTAAGGACGTTTTAATGGGTGAATTGAGGTCAAATCAGAGTTGGTAGTATTATCATAAGCAAAAGGCTCATTAATTCTGTTGGTCACATTACGTTAGTTTGACTTATCAGGTAAAATAATTGAAACAGATTGATTATTTTCTTTTAATGGAACTTCATCATCGCATTTTAATTTTATTTTGGATGCCCGTCCTTCTTCGTACGGACATCCTTGAACACGTTTCCCTGCTTCTGAGAACATATCAAACATTTAGGCTTATAAATATTTTTAGTTCCACAACATTAGCAAAAAATAGTACGTGGCTCTAAGCCATCGATAAAACTATGACCAACCTTGTCACAATTCCAACATTTAGCTAGCTGTCTTAACAATCAAACATACTTCAGAATCTCGATAATTCAGACTGGTCTTAACGTCCAGTTGAGAATAAACATCAACAACTTCCGAAACCTGTCCTTTTTGATAAGATCGCTTATTTGGGTTAACCATTGCCATGTCTTTAACAAACTTTTCATGCTTACGAACAGCACGTCTGAGTTGAGCAACACGAGTAAGACAAGATGAAGAAGCGCATGCCTTAGCTCGGGTCTTAAATTCCGTTGAATGGTTTCACAGAGTTCTTAATCAGAGAGGGGAGTTCGAAGTCTATCACAAAGTATCATAACAGCGTCATAGTATTCATCAAAAGTTGCATTTTGTCGCTGTTTTCTTCTCAAAATATCATCCTTAATGTCAATAATATAAATATAAATATATAAATAAATTCATCCACAGTAAAGTCTGTGATATTGCAACTAAAACTAATTCGCCAATTCCGAATTAAGCTAAGAATTCTTTCCGAGTTTCGGTCCGGATCTCCTTCTATAAATCGAGATCTACGAATTCCTTCTATAGGTAGTTCATTTTCAAATGCTATATGCCTATCAGCGCGGTCTTCGCGTTCATCATTTATTTGTTCTGCTCTGTCATTTGATCCACATTGCATAGGTCGTTCTGGATTTGCTAACGTCATATTTCGAAACCCATCTTTCATCAAATTGATGATTTCGCCTCTAAATTCATTTAGAGATTCATCAATAATAGAACGTACTCGATTGTCATAATCTGTTGATTGTTCTATAGCCTCACGTCTAGTTTGTAGTCGTGTTTTCGGTCTTCTCGGAGGAATCTCCAGAAATTGGGCATCACTACAAGCACCGTCATCTAATGTCATTGTAGAGCTTGACGCTTCTTTCTCTACTTGCGTCGGTATATTCCCAGTACTACGAACCAAAGGCATCGTTAAAATTTTTTTTAGTGAAATAATAAAGAATTCGAGGAAACAAAAAAATCTATAAAGTTGTAAATGTAATGTAAACCTATCTATCCTAAAGTATATTAATTCTATAAGAACACCCTAAACAAACAAAAAAAAAAAATAAATAATTAAGTGAAACTGTGTCAATAAAAAAAATTAATAATAGTCTAGAAAATGTGCATTCCACTCGGGCTGGTGTCTAAAAATTAAATTTTCCCAATTTTTCTTTAATATTATCACCTAATTTGTAATTTAATTAATTCTTTCTTAGAGAGAATAAAAACGAACTTAAGCTTGATTATAAATTTCATTGTATGTAATACGTAAAACAGTTCGACTAATAATAATTAAAAAATTTTCATAATTAAAAATCGCAGAGCACCGCGCAATCTTGTTTACTCAACAAAGTTTGGTTTGATACTAGATTAGTGTTAACTAAAAACGAATGTTGGAAGTAAAACAAATAAACGAAAAGTAACTTCATTGCTAACCGAAGGTTCGCTGAAGGAACAACAAAATATGGGTGGTAAATATTAAAGTAAAAATATTCAACAAGAGGGAAGCTTAAGGTAGTGGTAGACTTCGTTCTCACCAATTGACGATTGATAATTGAATACAAGTTTTCTCGTATTAGTTTATCTGGGTTTGGTTGGTTAAATAGATGATGCTTACAACTAAAACACTACCCTAAGTAGATTAGATACAAGTAGTGCTGATGACGGACGTGGCTGTCTAGAAAATGTGCATTCCACTCGGGCTGGTGTCTAAAAATTAAATTTTCCCAATTTTTCTTTAATATTATCACCTAATTTGTAATTTAATTAATTCTTTCTTAGAGAAAATAAAAACGAACTTAGGCTTGATTATAAATTTCATTGTATATTAATAATAGTAATTAGTATTACTACTCGGTGAAGTCTCTAGGCAGGGGTATAAAAACTAAAAAGAAAATCAAAACAATACTCGAAATTAACAAAATGTTTTTGTGATATTCAACTTGTCATTAACCAATAAAAAGAAACAAAAATATAGAAGAGAAAATTATTAACTCATGATTGTTAGTATCGAAAGCTTAAGGAATATTATCCAGTACAAAACATGAATAAACAAGGGGATTGATAATTTGAGGCAGGAAAGAAATCAAATAAATATCAATTACTTTAAGTCCACACCTACAAAAAACCAAACTTTAAGGATAAACAGAATTTTGAAGAGAAAATCCTAAATAAAACAAGGTAAAAAGTACTGAAGAAAGACAAGAGTCGAACGAGTATTAAACCGATACCAACCAGAATAACTTCTCTACCTCGAACCCAAGCCCTGATAACTATTGTCCAATAAAATTTCAAGTCAGGAATTGTTTATCGTAATTAACAACAAACAATTACATAAATACCTGATTGCAAATAATAGAACAAAAGTTAGGATAAAAAACAGAGAGAAAACAAAAATATCTATAACAAAAAAAAAAAACAAAAAAAAAATAAGAAATATTATCTGTAAGATAAACACTACATAGCAGATTCAATGGTCCTCAGTAATTAGATAAAATAACGTCAACCATATTATAAATAAACATAAATAAAATTACTCCCTGAGGCCCCACGTTGGGGGGCCATGTGGATTCTTAATCCACGATGTACTAATTGGATTATTTTGAAAACGGGGCTACCTATACCTCTCGGCCATGCTCGTCGTTGGGGTGGTTATATTGTGTTTCCAACTTATAAAAAAAATATCATTTCAGAAGAGATTTAAAATTTAGGTTGCATATACACGAATAAATAAGTAATTCCGAAACGTAGTGATTATTACAGAACAAATAAGTATAATAAAGAAGATAAATTAGTTAATGAAGGTAGTGAAGCCTAAGATGTTACTTGCCACACTGATCACACTGAAACCCTCCCGCCATGCTGATATAAGTTGTTATCAGCCCAAAAAAAAGTATCTATATGCTACTTAATTGATTATCCTATCCCATACTTCTAACTTCACCTTTCGTAATACAAAAAAAAAAATTCTTTTGTTCATGTTCCCAAACATTATGATAACGAATTTTTATTTGTAAGTTTTTAATTTCAACATTCTAGGAGAGAATAAAAAAAAATAATAATTTAAAAAAAAAACAAAAAAAAAGTAATTAATACTAGCTGTTTAATTTAATAAAATTAATGTTGAAATATATTAACTTCAACTCAAATTAACAACGTATCCATTATGCAATTATAAACAGCATAACTGAGTAGAAATTATAGAAATTATAGAAATAATATGTATATGGAAAGTTCAATATGGCTTTTACCATAATTCAAGATAAAAATTTTAATAAAAAGTTAAAACTTACATTAGAAATTTCCATCGATGTCTGCAGGCGCCGGAAGACTTGATGTTGATGCAGGTTTTTATTACGCTTAGCCATTTGGTATATAAAATCATTATCTTGATTATATGAGTGTTTGTATGTGTGGGTGTGTGTGTACGTGCGTGGATTATATTTTTTTTCATAATTTATTTATTGTATCTTCAATATTTTTGAACTAACAATAATTACTCGTATCTTAAGTCTAAAATAAAATATTCTTTTTAAGTCCAGCCAGTGCTAGACAAAAATAATGTTTGTTTCACGGATTTCGAAATCATTTGCGGGTCATCCCTCTAATGTACGGCCAAGAAAAGCAGTATCTCTTCTTTTTAGTCGAATGTAACCAGGTTCATTCAGCATGTTACGCGCCAAAGGGTTTGGATGAGATTCAAGCCTCTTTAGATATGTGACTGCATGTTTCGCTATTTCTGCTTTAACTGATGGCATGTTTAGGTCTTTGTGGATGTTCGAATTTTTTATATACCAGGGAACAGATGTAGTAATACGTAAAATCTTATTTTGGCGCCTTTGAATTTTTTCTACATTACTAGTTGAGGCAGTGCCCCATAACTGAATCCCATAACACCAAATTGGTTTGAGGACCGACTTGTACAGTAGAAGTTTAAAATTTAAGCTCAGGGTAGAGTTTCTGCCAATAAGCCAATTTAGTTGTACTGCTTTTAGTTTCATTTGTGTTAACTTGAAGTCAATGTGGCTTTTCCAAGTAAGGCGACGGTCAAGATGTATACCCAGGTATTTAACGTCTGAAAGCTGTGGTATCATTTGGTTATTTATGCGAATAGGAGGGCATGAGTCCCTACGCAGTGTGCAAGTTATGTGAGTGCATTTTTGTTCATTCACTTTTATTCTCCATTTTTCTAGCCATTTTTCCAAATTGAGTATGTGGTCTTGTAAAAGTTGTGAAGCTACTTGGGCACTTTCATGAATACTTAAAAAAGCTGTGTCATCTGCAAAAGTTGATGTGTGGACTAGGGTGCTAATTGGCATATCCGATATGTACAGTAAATATAAAATTGGTCCCAAAATACTACCTTGGGGAACTCCGGCTTCAATGAGCTATGGCGAGCTTAAAAAGTCACCTTCTTTTAATAAAAACTTGCGATTCGTTAAATAATCTTTTAAGAGCTTATACAAGTTTTCGGGCAAGTTCAGCTTTAACTTAAATATTAGGCCTTCGTGCCAAACCTTATCGAATGCTTGAGAAACGTCGATAAATAGCGCAGAACAGTATTTTTTTTCTTCAAAGGTCGTTTTAATTACATTTACTAATCTGTGTGTTTGTTGGATCGTACTATGTTGTTTTCTGAAGCCGAATTGATGGTTCGGAATGCATCCTTTCGCGCTAAGAATTAGATTCAGCTTAGTTATTAATATTCTCTCAAATAACTTTGACACGTTTGATAAAAGGCTTATAGGTCTGTATGATTCTACTTTTGTGTGGTCTTTTCCTGGTTTAGGAATCATAGTTATCAAAGAGACCTTCCACTCTGTGGGAAAGTACTCAAGACGTAAGATGGCATTAAAAACAAACAGAATAATTCTGCGACCTATACGGGGCAACTCAACTAACATCTTGTTACTTGTTTTATCAACGCCAGGGGCTTTTTTGGTGTTTAAATCTGCTATTGCCCTTTCAATATCGCTAAATTCAAATCTTAGGGGTACTACGGCACTAGTCTCTACTGATGGTAACTCAGCTATATCAGTACATACATTTGGGGTGAAAACCTTCTTCAAATGTCCAACAAACAAATTGCCTTTTTCGGTATCATTCCTTGCCCAGTCTCCACAAGAAGTTCGCAAGTGAGGCTTACGTACGACTGGTCTTTTAAGGTTCCTACATGCACGCCATAATGAATAATCTGATTGAGCAGTTGCGTCGAGGTCTTCCAAGTAATTTTTCAGAGATGCTACTATTCGAGATTCTAGCAGCTGTCTTAGTCGTTTCGTGCAATCTTTAAGTCTAGATTTGAGTTGAGGAGATCTGTGTGCTTGCCACTCTCTTCTAATTTTTCTTTTTTCAGCCAAGAGCCGCTCGACTTCTACAAAATAAATTTGATTGTATCTAGCTGGTTGTCTGGTTTCTGTCGCATGTTGGGCAGCTGATTTAAGGTTTTGATCAAAATAAATTAGACTCTGGTCCACATCTTCTGGTGTTCTTAGCGGTATGTTTTCCGAACAATGAGTACTGAGATACTTTTTATATTTCAACCAATTAATGCTTGTGCAAGTTGTTGGTGATACGCTATTTTGCTGATTCCATATATAGACAATAGTGGGTGAATGATCTGAGGATAATTCGAGTGACGCTTCAAACTTAATCATTTCTCTCGAAATACCTTTAGTCACGCCAAAATCAATAACATCAGGTATTTTTTGTCGATCAGTAGGCCAATAGGTGGGTTGTCCACTTGATATCACATTCAGACGCATTTTTGAAATTGTATCAAACAAAACACGACCTTTTGGAGTTATTAGGCGTGATCCCCAAAACGTATGTTTAGCGTTGTAGTCGCCTGATGCTATGAAACAGGGACCTAGTGATTTGAAAAAGTTGATATATTAACTCTCTGATATTTGAAATCTAGGAGGTGAATAAATCGAAGAAATAACAAAGTTTTGATGATATTCTTCAATACAGATGTTTGTTGCTTGAAGGTAGTCCTCACAAAAATCACACAGTAAATGATGTTTAATTCGAGCCCTTATTAGTATTACTGAACCACCACATGCTCTGCCACGGGGGTCTTTAGTGTCATATAATATATAGCCATTGATTTTAAAAAAGCTATTTGCTGTTAAATGAGTCTCTGAAACCATCATGACATCAATTTGTTGTTTCTTCAAGAAGTACTCGAGTTCATTTTTGTGTTGGCGTAAGCCGTTTGCGTTCCAGAAACATATTTTTAAAGAGTTCATGGTTTGTTAAGTACCGCCTGCAACATCATAGATTGCATGCGAACCATTTTTTGCATCATGCTGCTCATAGAGCTCATAAAACTGTTTAACGAATGTACTAATGTCTCGATACTTGCTTCGAGACGATTGTAGTTACCAGATGGAGTTTGTTCTTTAGCTTCTGGATGCATATTTGGGGTAGAATTGTTTGTAGGTGTCGCTTTGTGTGCTAAAACATGATTGGATTTTAATATATCCGCGTATGAAACATGTTTGGTTGTGGGTTGAGCTAACTGAGGGTAATGAGCAGTTGCTTGGTATTGTGGCTGCCTAGCAGGAGTATTTAATTTCTGAGTTGACTTCCTTACCTCAGAAAAAACTGGACAGCCTCTGTAGTTAGCAGTGTGATTTCCACCGCAATTGCTACATTTTTTAACCTTGGAGTCATCCTTTGGTTTGTCGCATTGGGCGGAACAATGAAGCTCTCCACACACACCGCAAACCGGAGGCAACTTGCAGTAGGCCCTTGTATGGCCATATTCTTGGCAATTTAAACACTGAACGGGTCCTGACCGCTTATGTGGTTCCTCTACACTTATCCTGCGGTGTAAAAGATATTTTAGATTATAAATGGGATGCGTTTCGTACTTCTTTAATCTAATATCCCCAGGTTCCAGTTCAACGCGAAATAGAGGTTGAGGGACACGCTCTCGATTTCTGAGATTATCAACGCTTTTGACTTTAAATCCTGCTTTTTGGAGGTCAGCTTTTATTTCCACTGGATTAACATATTAGTCTACACCTTTGATGACTACCTGTAGGCCTTTGCTACTCTTCAGCTGATAGGTATAAAAGTTCTTATTGCAGCTTTCAAACTCCTTTATTGCTTTACGATAACTACTTTCGTCTATAAAATGAATTTTTGTTTCATCAATGTTACCACGCTTGATTGGAATTACATAGAATGAATTTTCCCCGATAACTGAAATTAACTTATTTATTAATTCATTCGAATTTTTTTCCCTTAAAAAAATTGGCGGTGGTTTAAACGACTTGGGTGCCGTTTTTTGTTCACTTGTTTCGTTATCTAAAATAGCAAAACGATTTTGGGAACTTATTCCGTTAGCCTGCTTATCTTTAAGTACTTTGGACATTGGTGCAATCTGCGAAGATTTAGGGCTTCGACCTCTTTTCAACACAGTTATATATCTGTCCATTCCCACTTGAGTCTTAGGTTTTTCTGCACTATCCATATTACTGTTGGTAACACTGTGTTCAGAAGGCGACTTGTTTGTAGTTATATTATTGTCATCGCTTAGCAAAAGCGACGAACAAGATTGGGCACGTATAACAGGCGTAGAATTTACACACAAATTATTTTCAGTTTTTTTGTTTTTATTTAATACAATATTGTCTACATTTTTTTTGCTTAAATTAAAGAGGCTCATTATTGTTTTTGTTTTATTTTTAAAGTAGCAATTCAATATGCCGTTGTAAAAAATAAAGAGAAAGAAAAAAAAAATTACAGACAACTTTGTTGTTGTATTAAAACAAGTTTGTTTTTTTGTTTTTGTTTGAAATTATTCACACAATGTATGTTTTGTTTTTTGTTAATGCGAGCTAAAAAAATCGCGTGCGCACTTATCAACGCCAAAAACAGAACTTATTAAACGAATCTTTTCTTCTTTTTCTCTATTACTGACACTTGTGTCGTAATATATCTATGTATATTCGTTAATTTTTAAAAACTACTAGAATGAATCAAATAAAATAGTAAGCAAAATCCGTTCAAGGTGGCAGTTCGACCTATTCTGACTCTGAAAAGTCCTCGATTTCGTTGGACTCGATTTCGGTAGCAGGAGGCTCATTTTCATTTACGACTATATCACCTCTGGCATACTGCTTTGGCGTTGTATGTTTAGAATTAAAACGGTCCTTCTTCTTCCTTCCTTTTTTCTTTCCTTTCGAATATTTTCTACGACGAAATTGCCTTTGTCTGCTATTGGTAATGCGTTTTCAACTACATCGTCATTAATGGCTGCGATGAAATAGTTGTTTGATATATCACGTAGCGTAAAATCAAACACAAGTTCTTTGGGCGTAAAGCTAGATGTTGAGTTCTTTTGTGTTAGATCCCAATCTTTTGGATCCTCAACTGTTGTTCTGATGTATGAAAGGATTGTTTGGTTTGCACGTTCGACTTGCCCATTAGCTCTCGAAGTACGAACAGCAGTTTTAATATGTCTTATAGCGTTTTCAGCGCAAAAATCTTTGAATTTATTGGAAATGAAAGCGGTGCCTCGGTCGCTGACGAAAAATTTAGGAGACCGATATAAGTTATCACTTCGTTCAAGGCGTTGATGATGGTATTTCGTAGGCTTTTACAATCAAATATTTGCTGAATGCATCTGATATAGCTAAAACGTTGCAATCACCTCTTTTGCTTTTCGTAAAAGGTCCAAGGTGGTCAATATGGACGGTTTAAAATGGAATTGGTTGTACCTCACTGTAATGTAAGCGAGCCTCAGACTTCCCAGATCGATTTTTTTTATAATAGCAGCTTATTCTAAAACTGTCGAGGGCCTCAAATACTGCGTGGATTATATGACTATGGATTCCTTTTGAATCCTTTACATATAATCCACAACATTTGTATGTGTTTATGAATGCATAATTATTAATTTAAGTAAAAAATTTTGAATATTTTCTATAAAAATGAAAATTTAAGGTAAATTAAATTTATAAAAAAATAAAACGCGAATGCGAAACAAAATTTAACGAAGCAAACTTCTTAACACATAGTGATTGTATCAGCTAATTGTATGTAATATTTAGTTTGTAACACCACAATTGTAGGTAGAATATATATGTAAATATTTATGTATATTTTTTTTTGTATTATGTCCTTCACAAATTTTTCCGCTTTAATGTTTGTAGTGATCCCAATTGTTACAGATATGAGCTTATGCACATATAGATTGGATTTCCTATTATATGTACAGTTAATTCCCTTGTTTTGAGGGCTAATTAGGTTTTATCCACGCACAATAATTGATTAAATTGCTATGCCAATTTCAATTCCAAAAATTCAATTTTGTAACAAATAAAGCGCGTAAACAAAGAGATAATGTAACAACAAAGAAAATTTTAACAGCTTTTGTGCTTTCTTAAACAAAACAAAATTTAAAAAGTTTAATAAATCTTTTTTGTTTCACAGAATTTTTCTTTTCGTCTCCTCAAATAGATTTTTTTTCAGAAAGAAAGAAATTATTGATTTAAAATAACATGAAGAAAATTAAAGGTAAGGCTAACATGACCCAAAAAAAAATTTATTAAAATGTATTTAAAATTTTTATCAAAGTTAAATAGCTGTACACTCAAATAATAATATTGGTAAAATGTAGCAGCCATCACAACTCTCCGATATCGAAAATCTAGTAGGGGAATAAATTGAAAAATAACCATGTTTCGATCAAAGTCTTCGATGCAGATGTTGGTTGCTTGCTTTAGAAGGGCCCAAAGCGCACTTAACCAGGTGGCAGCACTACAAGAGCTGACTACTTTTTTTCTACTTATATTTGTGCCAGAGAATGTCAAAAACTTGTTTATACAGTGAAACTTCTCTATAGTGAACTTATATACAATGAGCCCCTAATATGAATTCATTAGAAAAAAATACAGCTTTTTGGTTTCAATATTAGTGTATTTTTATTTCTTTATAGTGAATTTCGAGCAGATTAAAATTTTAATTTTCTATATAATGATTAATGTAGATTCATTATAGGAAATATCGACTGTATTTACAATTTTTTATATTCCTTTTTTTTCTTTGTTTTGAATAAAATATTTTTTTTGGACAACTTCTAAAAAATTATTGTTTTTTATGTGTTTAAATAATAGTTTTAAAGTAAGATTCCAGCTGTGTCCGCTGCAACAGCAGTTTCTTTATACGTGTTGTGAGTTTTTTTGCGTTTTTATGTTAAAAAGTGTAATTGTAATTATGCTAAAATTTTGGAATATTTGATTTTGTATTTTTGTTACCTTTACCTTTTTTTGTATTAGAAGTTTTATAAGTAGGAGGGCATGAGTTCCTACGCAGTGTGAAAGTTATGTTCTCCATTTTTCTAACCATTTTTCCAAATTGAGTATTTGGTCTTGTAAAAATTGTGATGCTACTAGGCGCTTTCCTGAATACTTAAAAAAGCTGTGTCATCTGCAAATGTTGATGTGTGGACTAGGGTGCTAATTGGCATTTATGATGTGTACAGTAAACATAAAATTGGTCCCAAAATACTACCTTGCGGAACTCCAGCTTAAATGAGCTGTGGCGAGCTTAAAAAATCACATTCTTTTAGTAAAAACTTTTGATTCGTTAAATAATTTTTTAAGAGCTTATAAAAGTTTTCGGGAAAGTTCAGCTTTCACTTATATATTACGCCTTCGTGCCAAACCTTCTCGAATGCTTGAGAAACGTCGATAAAAAGCGTAGAACAGTATTTTCTTTCTTCAAAGGTCTTTTTAATTAGTAACTGATCTATGTGTTTGTTGTTTTCTGAAGCCGAATTGATGGTTCGGAATACATCCTTTCGCGCTAAGAATTGGATTCAGGTTAGTAATTAATATTCTCTCAAACAACTTCGACATGTTTGATAAAAGGATTATAGGTCTGTATGATTCTACTTTTGTGTGGTCTTTTTCTGGTTTAGGTATCATAGTAATCAAAGAGACCTTCCATCTGAGGGAAAGTACTCAAGACGTAAGATGGCATTAAAAATAAAAAGAATAATTCTGCGACCTATACGGGGCAACTCAAATTACATCGTGTTACTTATTTTATCAACCCCAGGGCCCTTTTTGATATTTAAATCTGTTATTGGCCTTTCAATATCGCTAAATTCAAATCTTAGGGGTACTAAATAATTCTTTTAGTTTTTAATACAAATATGAATTTTGTAAATTTCTAATATATTATTTTAAATATTTATTATATTGATTTGAAAATTTCATCCCCTAAAAGACCTAAAAATACAATACTGTGTAGAAAAAAATTTCACCAAACAAGTGTCAACAAAATTAAATATATTTTGTATTACAAAATTTAAAATACTAAGTGTGTTGAATTCACACCGTACCCGTATGTGTGAAGACATTTGTAGCCACTTTTTTGATATTTGGAGAGTTGTCCATCTATGTGTTATATACGGTTTGCATGACTGCCGTTTTAGGTTCATTTGTTTCGGTATCTAAAATAGCAAAACGATTTTTGGAATTTATTCCGTTAGAGTCCTTGTCTTTTGTTTATTGGCGTAAAGTGCGAAAATTTAGGGCTTCGACCTCTTTTTAATACAGTTATGTATCTGTCCATTCCCACTTGCGTCTTGGGTTCTTCTTACACTATCCAGTTTTAATTATACTCTGTTCAGAAGGCGACCTGTTTGTAATTATTTTATTGTCATCACTTAACAAAAGCGATGAACAAGATTGGGCACGAATAACTGGCGTAGCATTTATATACAAATTGTCAATAGTTTTTTTGTTTTTATTTATTTCAATATACATAGTCCACACTTGTTTTTACTTATATTAAATAGGCTCATTAGCCTCTATTGTTTTTGTTTTATTTTCAAAGTAGCAATGCAATATGCCGATAAAGAAAGAACGAGTAAAAATAATTGCAGACAACTTTGTTGTTGTATTAAAAACAGGTTTGTTTTTTTGCTTTTGTTTGAAATTATCATACAATGTACGTTTTTGTTATAAAACACGTCCGCACTTATGAACGCAGTAACATAAATATATAGCCATTAATTTCAAAAAATATTTGTTGTCTCCGAAATCAGCATGATGCCAATTTGTTGATTTAGAAGAAAATACTCTAGTTCATTTTGTGTTATCGTATATTTTTAAATAGTTCATGGTTTGCGGGGTACCGCCAGCAACATCAGGAATTAAAAATAAATATAATTATTCTAACTGCTACCGTGGAAGTTCCTTTATCATTTTGTAACTTGTCTTGTCAAAACTATAGGCCTTCTTGGGGTTTAAATTTGCAATTGACCTTCTTCTTGTAAATACAATCTAAGGGGGATTATTGCTTCAACATTTACGGGTTGCAACTCAACTGAAGTAGAAGAACAAACAAGTTACCTTTTTCGATATCACCCCTTGCCCAACGTCCGCATGAAGTACGCAAGGGAGGCTAACTTATGATAGTCCTTTTATGGTTTCTTGTTGCACGCCATAATGGATTGTCCGATTGTGGACTAGCGTCAAGGTCTTTTAAGTATTTTTGTAGTGATGCAATTCTTCGGGATTCTAGTAGCTCTCTTAGCCGTTTCGTGATTTCTCTTAATCTGTTTTTGAGTTGCGGAGATCTCTGAGTTTGTCACTCTCTTCAAATTCTTCATTTTTCTGTCAAGAGCAGTTCGACGTCTGCAGAACTAATTCATTTGTATCTTGTTTGTTGCTGGGTTATAGTTGGATGTTGAATTTGAGGTTTTTATTTAAATCAGTAAGAATGGTCTTTTGGTGCTCAGAACGGTATGTTTTTCGAGTAATGAGTACTATTTAAGCTAATTTACGCGAGTGCTTGCGTCGCTATGGATCCAGTCGGTGATATGGTGATTCCATATTGAATGAATGATCTGCCGGTAATTCAAATGATGCTTCAACTTTAAACATATCTCTTGGAAAACCCTTTGATACCCCAATAAGTTCGTTGCCCACTAGTATTCACATTTAAGCGCATTTTTGAAATTGTGTCAAACAAGACACGACCCTTTAGAGCAATTAGTATGGACCCCCAGAACGTGTGTTTGGGTTGTATTCACCGGCTATAAAGCTAAAGAGGTCGCGGTACTGGCTCTCCGATATCGAAAATTTAAGAGGGGAATAAATTGAAGAAATAACTATTGTGCTGTTTATGTAACCCAATTGAACAAAACGTCTAAAAAATTTGAATAGGAATAACTCAAAAAGTTGAGTGATTTTCATACAAATTACCTAGACGATTTGTTCAAATGGGTTACATAAACAGCACGTATGTTTCGATCTGCACAAAAATCATACAGTAGATAGAGCTTTAGACGGGCCTTTATTAGTATTGCAGAACCTCCGCATGCTCTACCACGAGGGTCTTTAGTATCGTAAAAGCCATTTATTAAAAAATTAGTTTGTTGTTAAGTCTCCGAAATCAGCATAATATTAATTTAGGAGAAAATACTCTAGTTCATTTTTGTGTTGGCGTAAGCCGTTAGCGTTCCAAAAACATACATATTTTTTAATAGTTCATGGTTTGTTGCGTATACCATTTTCGTTTAACGAATGCAATAATGTCTTGATGCTTGCTTTCAGACGACTAGAATTAACGAAAGGATTTTGTTCTTTAAGCTCTGGCTGCAAAATTTGATTCAAAGTTTATTTAGGTGGTGGGTTTAACACTGTAACACTATTAGGCTGGGAGGAGTAACAAAATTTTTGGAAGTCTTCTTTACCATTGCATAAACAGGGCAATTGCTACATTTCTTAGTTTTTATATTGTTCATAACTCATGCTTTTTTATGCATAAGTCAATATTTTTAATAACCACTTGAAGTCCTTTTCCACTTTTTAATTGGTAAGTAAAGACATTTTTTTAATGATTTCAAATTCGTTAACTGCCTTTCGAAAATTGCTTTCATTGTTTATTCGAATTTTTGTCTTACTTATAAGTATGTAACGTGGTAATAATAATAATTATCCCCTCGTACATATAATATTTATATTAATACCTGCCTGTTATTATATTTGCATTTTATTATTACTATTATTTTATTTGTAACCAACACGCCATGTAAAACCATCCTGAACTGCAGTGTAAAAACAACATTAAGTTAAAACTCATAATAATTCTCATTTAGTTAATTTTAAAATAAGTATAAGTGTTAAAGGTTGGCAGTCAATCGGCATGTTGCAACCCCCCACAGGACGGGCACTTGTAACATCTAAAAGTCTCGGATATTATACGTTACACTCGTATAATAGAAGAAGAGCCGACTGGTTTATTCAGATAAGCCAGTTGATTTTTGAGATACATCTGACTTCGGTCAGGTGTGATACATTTTGTACACAGCGGTCTTCGGACTGACTGTTCCCACAGCGGCTTCGGCTGACTGTTCCCACAGCGGTCTTCGGACTGACTGTTCCCACAGCGACTTCGGTTGACTGTTCCCACAGCGGTCTTCGGACTGACTGTTCCCACAGCGGCTTCGGCTGACTGTTCCCACAGCGGTCTTCGGACTGACTGTTCCCACAGCGGCTTCGGCTGACTGTTCCCACAGCGGTCTTCGGACTGACTGTTCCCACAGCGGCTTCGGCTGACTGTTCCCTAGTGTAAGAAAACTATGTATTATTGTAGAAATTTAACAATAAGAACTATTGTACGTATTTACGAACCTAGATTAAGTAACCCGAACTAGTATCATCCGAACCTGCGTATCGAAGCAGTAACCCGAACTAGTACCACCCGAACCTGCGAACTAGTTGTATCCCGAATCTACGTAACGAAGCAGTAACCCGAACTAGTACCACCCGAACCTGCGAACTAGTTGTATCCCGAATCTACGTAACGAAGCAGTAACCCGAACTAGTACCACCCGAGCCTGCGAACTAGTTGTATCCCGAATCTACGTATCGAAGCAGTAACCCGAGCTAGTACCACCCGAACTGCGTAACGTACCATCCGAACCTGCGAACTAGTTATCTCCTGATCCTGCGTATCCATCCAACACACCCGAACCAGCTATTTAACGAACCAGTCGGTTTGGCGTGCGTCAGTTATCGTAATTTTGTATTCGTATTGTAATTAATTATTGTAGTAAATAAAGGAAAACAGATTAATTAAGCCCAAGAAGGGAAAGATAATCTTTTATATTACTTAAGGTTTGTGGATCCGTAAGTAGACCCTGGACGAGACTAAGCTACCTCAGCCTACGACAAAACCACGTTACAAAATGGCGCCCGAGCAGGGACCCGATTCCAAGTCGCAATGCGGAAAAAACGACACCACCGCCAACGAGGGAGAATCGGGTAAACAATACGATACTCAACACGATAACACCGAACAGACTTTGAATAAGGATTCAGTCGGATGGATTTACTTGTTACGAAAGGAACAATTAATCGAACAATGCCAAAACGTAGGCATCGCCACTGCCGGATACGCTGTGGAGTACCTTCGCAAGCAACTATCAGATAATTTACGATCAAAACGCCTACGAGCTTCAACCGAAAATTTGCTCCGACAGCTAGAGGAGGAAATAAAAGCAGAGGAACAGTACATCGTAACCGCAGAGGATGAATTCTTGGTACAAACACCAAAAATATCCTATTCGTATTGCTTTTCAGATAAAGAACTTATGGCATATGTGCTAAGCTGGAATTTGTCTTATTCAGGGGAAACCGACTTCATAGAATTCCTGGAGCGAGTTGAAGAATTGGCCGAAAGCCATGGATTTGCTTGTGATCGTTTACTACCATCAATGCCGAGTGTTCTATGTGGCAAAGCACTGAAGTGGTACAGAATAAAAAGAGAAAAAATAAAAACTTGGTCTGCCTTCAGGCTAGAGATGGGAAAATTGTTCCTTCCATCACGATATCTCTCTCAGTTGGAACAAATTTTCTACACTCGACGACAAGACAACCGTGAGTGTGCAACCGATTATGTTCTTTCGATGCTCACTCTCGCTCGAAGACATCCTCTCCTCCGCAAGCAGAATCACTTGGACCGCATATATAATGGCCTGCGAACCGAATATAGATTTTATATCCGGAGAGGAGACTTTACCTTCCTGGAGGAATTAGTGCAACTAACAAGGGACTTTGAAGAACTAAAACTTGAAGAGCGATCTCAGAATTTTCGCACGGTGTCTAGCGGATATCCAGTTGCGAATATAAAGGTTCAGCCAACGTCAAATAATAACCGACGTACTCTACCTTTTCACCAAAACCATTGTATCATCGACAGACAGCCGTCTACTAAGCCTAACGCACGCACCACTATTGTGAAAAACCAAAACCAGAACCCGAAACGCACGTTAGGTTTGACCGGCAATCAACGTAAGAAGTCCAAAAGTATAAATGGAGTAGTTAGTGAAACTAACAGACGTACTGTTATTTCGAAAGTCCCAGAAAATGCATATGTGCATCCCGTAAACCAATGCAAAATCGCGACAAATCTAAGAGCACAGCCTGTTACCACCAAAACGCCGAAGACCAACACCTCAGTAAATTTTAAAAATAAGGAAGCTGAAAATCAAATATGTTGGGGTACAACAGCTAGGCCACCGGAAAATAATTCAGTGCATCGGCTACATCTAATCCATCGCCAAATGCTACCACTCGCTAAGGTTAAAAAAAAAAAAAAAAAAATATATATATATATACCAACGATGTTCGCCGATTTGAACATCGCTCCACAAAGTAGGGGGGAGATGTAACGTGGTAATAATAATAATTATCCCCTCGTACATATAATATTTATATTAATACCTGCCTGTTATTATATTTGCATTTTATTATTACTATTATTTTATTTGTAACCAACACGCCATGTAAAACCATCCTGAACTGCAGTGTAAAAACAACATTAAGTTAAAACTCATAATAATTCTCATTTAGTTAATTTTAAAATAAGTATAAGTGTTAAAGGTTGGCAGTCAATCGGCATGTTGCAACCCCCCACAGGACGGGCACTTGTAACATCTAAAAGTCTCGGATATTATACGTTACACTCGTATAATAGAAGAAGAGCCGACTGGTTTATTCAGATAAGCCAGTTGATTTTTGAGATACATCTGACTTCGGTCAGGTGTGATACATTTTGTACACAGCGGTCTTCGGACTGACTGTTCCCACAGCGGCTTCGGCTGACTGTTCCCACAGCGGTCTTCGGACTGACTGTTCCCACAGCGACTTCGGTTGACTGTTCCCACAGCGGTCTTCGGACTGACTGTTCCCACAGCGGCTTCGGCTGACTGTTCCCACAGCGGTCTTCGGACTGACTGTTCCCACAGCGGCTTCGGCTGACTGTTCCCACAGCGGTCTTCGGACTGACTGTTCCCACAGCGGCTTCGGCTGACTGTTCCCACAGCGGTCTTCGGACTGACTGTTCCCACAGCGGCTTCGGCTGACTGTTCCCTAGTGTAAGAAAACTATGTATTATTGTAGAAATTTAACAATAAGAACTATTGTACGTATTTACGAACCTAGATTAAGTAACCCGAACTAGTATCATCCGAACCTGCGTATCGAAGCAGTAACCCGAACTAGTACCACCCGAACCTGCGAACTAGTTGTATCCCGAATCTACGTAACGAAGCAGTAACCCGAACTAGTACCACCCGAACCTGCGAACTAGTTGTATCCCGAATCTACGTAACGAAGCAGTAACCCGAACTAGTACCACCCGAGCCTGCGAACTAGTTGTATCCCGAATCTACGTATCGAAGCAGTAACCCGAGCTAGTACCACCCGAACTGCGTAACGTACCATCCGAACCTGCGAACTAGTTATCTCCTGATCCTGCGTATCCATCCAACACACCCGAACCAGCTATTTAACGAACCAGTCGGTTTGGCGTGCGTCAGTTATCGTAATTTTGTATTCGTATTGTAATTAATTATTGTAGTAAATAAAGGAAAACAGATTAATTAAGCCCAAGAAGGGAAAGATAATCTTTTATATTACTTAAGGTTTGTGGATCCGTAAGTAGACCCTGGACGAGACTAAGCTACCTCAGCCTACGACAAAACCACGTTACAAGTATTTCCGCACTTAATTGGAACCTCATTAAATGAGTTTTCTCCAATTATTGATATCAAGCTTTTTACTAATTCATTTGAATTTTACTCTCTCAAATAAATTGGAGGTGGTTTGAACGACTTGGGTAGCGTTGTGTGCTTACTTGCGTCTCTGTCAAAATTTGCAAAGCGGTTTTGGGCACTAAGTCTATTTTTAGATACTATCTGCGAAGATTTAGGGATTCGTCCTCTATTTAGTACAGTTACGTATCTATCTATATCCACCTGTCTTGGATTTTTGGGTACTATCCATTATAAATTTGGTCGTAGTGTGCTCAGAAGAACACATTTATTTTCACAAGAACTGTACGGTAATACGTAATTTTTTTTTATTTTGTATTTATTTATTTCATTGTTTCCGTCTACGTTTATTGTTACATTCGTATTTCTGCTGTTTGTTTATTTGTTTGTAGAAAGACTCATAAGTGAGCCGCTCTATCGTTGGTTTGGTTACTCTTATTACTTACATAAGTAATAATGCTGTTTAAAAATAGCAAAAAAAAGTACAACAACTCTGTTGTTCTGTACAAAGCAGGTTTTATTGTTTTTGTTTAGGTTTATTGCGAACTTAAAAATATTCAACGAGTAAACAAAAATAAAACATACAAAATTTGGTGACAGCCGAAAAAATGGAGATATTTTTACTTGATGTTAATAGTAAAGCGGTTAGAAAATTTTTGTAGTCTTCTTGCACATATTTCATAATTATAATTTATAAAATACATACATATACTTATATATTCATACATACATACGTAATTATTTAACAACATACCCTGGCATTAATTGGCGTGCAGAGAGTAATGGTAGACCACAAAAAACTTCACTTTTACAAAGAATATTTGAGTCCTGTGGTATAGGCTCCTCAGGCATTGTTAAGCTCTCAATAGTTTTACGGGCATTCCGATCCATTTCTAAAAACCAAAACCCGGAATCTGTGTAACGAATACTTCCTTCCTTGTCATACAATGTCCGTATAGTGTGCTATAATTAGATCGTTTTAATAATTTTTTTTAATACAAGTTAACTTTACCGTTATATAATGTCTTTGTACTCTGGGATCACCATTTTTATCATCTCTATAAGGAAAACCATAGTGCGTAAAAGTAACGAAATAATATCGCGTTATAACGAAGGTTGCGAAAAGTATAACAAGATAGTTCTTGCACTTTTTGAAGAGAATAACTAACGGCGTTAAATAACTAGTAGTAAGGAAGGTAAACGTGGTGCAAATTAAAGCGACTATTATTTCAGAATTTTTTTTTCCACCGGATCGGCCAGATGTTGCAACGAAAACATTCAAAACCATATTGAAAAAGTTTAAAGTCCATAGAGCTACTAGAACTTGTCCAGCTAAGTGAATATATAACCAACGTCGAACTAAAACAGACATTAAAAAATAAATTTTAAATACTTAATGTGTTGTCGTTTTTATAAAAAAATAAGTTATTTTATTTATTTAAATAAAGTATGCAATTAAAGATCAAATGTATTCAATGTTTTTATTTCCACATTTATCAAATAGAACAAAAAATTGTGTAATATCCGCTCTGTTTAAATAAAAAATTTTAATTATCAATATAACAACACAACCCAACACTGTAACTGTTGGTGTTGCTTGAGTCTCTTTATTAAAACTGATCTTAATACAAAATCATTTACTTACAAGCTAAAGCAAAAAAAGCTAAGGCCCATTATTATAACTTGCCTTTAAAGACGTTTTAGGTTAATTTCACTTTTGCTTAAGTGAGCGATAAAGTGAACAATACCTATTTTTCGTTATTACAACTTCATTATAAAATAAAATTACTCTTTTTGAAAATATGGCAGTACAATAAGAAACATCGACTACTTTTAACAAAATAAATTGGTTCTTAAAAACTTAGTGGCAACGGCATACCATTCTTTCATTTGTATACTTTTAACAAATCACAAATTAGTTATCTGTGCAACGAAACGAAAATATTTTATATACAACAAACGAGATCTGTTTTCCATTTTTATTTTTCAAATGCAAAATTAAATTATCATACATTTATTTTATTTCATAGATTAGAAAACACAACTTTATAGATGACAAAACATAGTAACTTCAAACTCTTATATCTAATGTTAAAGGCAAGATGATCAACCCTTTAGTTTATCAGTCACTTCTAGCTTAAAGTATACTTATAATAACGAAGAACTACTTATCACCCTGATAAAATTCTAACTTTAGCTAATGGCAAGTTATAATAATGGGCCTAAAAGTGATAAAGAACAAATGTGCTTATTAAGCTGAAACATAAAAGTTTGCATTATGTTTATCATTCTTAAGAGGACGTCTTCACTAGTCATCAAATTGAACAAAACATAAGCATGACACCCGCAGAGCAACGGAATTAATTTGTGCATGTTGTTATAGGTGACGAATGCGTCTTTATGTAATTTTCTGATTTCCAACAAAGTTCTTTGAATGCTTATAGCAGATAGTAGTAGTACTATTAACAGATGGCGCTGTTCGCAAATACCACTCTCAACCTAAAAAACAACAACAACGTCATTGTCATTTATAAAAGATTTTTTATAACAAATGTTTTAACCATGTTAAACCTTGGAAATAACATTAACATGGGCAGTCTACATTTAGTACTAACATGATGCTAGTGTTAATATTTATCATTTTATGTCTAACTGGGGGATAAGGTTTCCAAAGAATACGCTGATGTTTGCGTCTGGAATTCTTGTGGAAACGTAAAATCGTAAATAATAATTATAATAAATTTATATGTATGTGACATCCCCACCCTTAATGATTGCTCCCCGAGCAAACGGATAAGGGTAGTCTTTAACTTTTAGTTCGATTTTGTTCTCCTTCAATTTACAACATTTAACTCTGAAAATAAAAATTACTATAATTATTTACAATAAAAAGTCATGGTTTAACAGTACCATGTACTACATTATTCTTAAATTCAACGCATTCTATAGTTTCTCTATTCTTAATGTTTTGGTCATGTTGTTATTCTAAAGTAAGGTTGTTAATAGTTTTTGTAAAGTTTATATAGTTTAATGGTATAATAACTTCATGATTAAATTTATTAAATAAATTATAAAATACAAATTCATTTATTTTTATTGTACAGTTTTCAAACTCAATTATGTTGTTGCCTTTAACAAAAAATGGTTGATCATTGCAGTTCCGATCTATCTTAGTGAATCCAATTATCTTTGTTATTACTAAACCCTCTTTAAATTCTTTAATTATGGACTGTTTATTAGCTTTTAACTTACGATAGTTATTCTGCTCAAAAGTGTTACGAACACAGTCGTTACCATGGACCAAAAGATTTTTCTTCACTAATATTTTTTCACTGTTTATATACCCTGTACTAAAACCTGCTCTATTGGATAGTAAAACTTCATATTAGGCATTTGGGAAATGTATGATCAGAGATCAGAAATATGTTTCTATTGCAAACTTTGGTATTTGAATCACAAACACCAACTTGTTTTCGAAAAAAATTACGTTTGTTTTAAGATAAGGTAAGGTTTCTACTGTAATATTTTTCGGCTATTTTTTTTGTCTATTTAGAATATCTAGATCAACATAAGTATGTCTGTAATGTACCCTGAATTTTTCTGCATAAATAAAGGCTTTATTGGTTCTGGCTGTAATATTTCCCAGAAATGCATTTAGTTTATTTTGTTATTTATTAACACTGTCTACTACAGTGTTCAAATTCTTAATAAGTTCATTATTGATTTCTACCTAATTTGACCTGTTTTTTTTATCTATTTTGCGTTTTCATCTAATGTTCATCTAAATTTCTTTTGCATCATCATCATCCACTGTTCCCCAAAGAATTTTCAAAAACGATCCACCTATGTTTATCACTGTTCTTTTTGATCGTATACGTATATGCGGAATCAGCGTTGCGAGAGCTATTCTCGCCAGTATAATCTCCCGCTCAATCATTGACTTGATTGACCAGGTTTAATTTTCTCAAATTATCCTCCACCTTTTGTAGACATTCTTCGAATATTCGCAACTCCACAATGTGCAATATATGGAGGTATTTTTCCATTACTACTGGTTGCATTTTAGAAATTATAAATCCATTATCAGGGGTATTTGCGAGGTTACTAGTGTCCATCACATAATTACCGTCCTTCCTAAATCGCGAAAGGCGCTTGTACTTAGGATTTTTTTTTCAATATTTCTCTAATCCGTACAATTGCCTCGGTCAGGTCATAATTTTCGTCTCCATTTTCATTTACTATATTATTCGGAAAGCTGTCGGAATACCTCCTTATCAAAGTTTTTTTTTGAGAAAATCGATAGGTCTAAATTTCGTTGTTGAGTGTATACTGATATCGTAAATTGTAACTACTCTATGAATTTTGTCCTCAGCATCACCATTTGTTTCCGTTCTATCAGCTGCCATTATACGTATGTGTTCGTTAAGTGTACCATGTCCGTTAAGTTTACTATGTAAACGTTGCCTGTTTTGTGATGGCCTGTCGTTACATGAGTATCGATACTGTTTTCTTGTAAAAACAATTTTACAGCCTCGTAAACAAGTTCCTCATTTGTCCCAAAACCCTTATTCTTTCCTTGAGTGCAGTTTGTATAGATAACTATGTTCTATCAGTTAGTTTGGTCACTTTGGCAAATTTTGAAAATGTATCTATTGTCGTTAAATACATTACATTGCGAAATGGAAACCAAATATCCATGTGGACAATGTCTTTAAACTTGCCGTGGGTATCGCTCCCTTGGTATGAAATTTTTGCCAGTCGTCTATCGAATTTTGCAAGTTGACACACTTCGCAAATTTTTATAAATTTTGTAATGAGTTGGAATAGTTCCGGGAAGTAATATTTCGATTTCAATTCTCGATATACCTCATTCATACCTCGATGATTATTTTTTAAATGTTCTTTTATTATACGTAAAGCTTCGTCCTTATCTGATATTTCGATTAGTTTTATTCTAGACGCAAGTATTTTTTGTTACTAGAGAATTATTGTCTATACACATCCTGCAGCTGTACAAAAGTCGGTTGACCTTGCAAAAGATACACATGACTACTTTATCTTTAAGTACTCTTGTCAGAATTTCTAGCACGTTACTATTTTCTGTGAACGTTATAATATTTTGAATTTGCCTATGCTTTATCTTCATAGTAAACTTTTCAATCAAACCGTTTTGGAAATACAATTGATTTTTATAAATATTTATTTATTTATTTTATTTTTGGTTTTTCTGTTATATCAATGTAACAAGAGCTGTTTTCTTGTCCGCTATGTACCGTCGCCATAGTTAAGCTAATACCTTCTTGGTTTGGTTCCTCTGATATTAACTCATTTCTAGTAACATCCAAGTTTGGTAACGTTGATAGTCCATCCGCCACGTTTGCCTTACCCTTAATGCGTACGATGTCATAATCAAACTCGTTCAGTTTTATCTTTTAATTGTAATTTTGGGTTTGGCTCTTTTAGTGAATCCAGCCAAAAGGCATCCTTAAATACCTGTGGCAGTGGAGATTGCCATTTTAGGAACACCCTTAGGTTCCACTTCTATCTGGTGCAAACCTTCGGCTAAATTAATCGAGGTAAAATAATTGCATCTCCCTAATTTATCAATCATGTCTTCCACATTTGGCATCGGGAATTTGTCATCTACAGTTATAGCGTTTAGCTTTCTGTAATCAATGACTTTTTTCATATTTTATTTATTCTATCTTCAATATATTTGAACTAACAATAAATACTCATATCTTAAGTCTAAAATAAAAAATAAATATACTTAAAAGTCCAGCCAGTGCCAGACAAAAAGTAATGTATGTTTCACGACTGTTGAAATCATTTAAGGGTCATCCCTCTAATGTACGGCTAAGAAAAGCAGTATCTCTTCTTTTTAGTCGAATGTAACCAGGAGAATTAACAATGTTACGCGCCAAAGGATTTGGATGAGTTTCAAGCTTCTTCAAATACGTTACCGCATGTTTCGCTTTTTCTGATTCAACTATTAGCACGTTTAGATCATTGTGGATATTAGAGTTTTTGATATACCAGGGAGCAATTGAATCTTATTATGGTGCCTTTGAATTTTATCGCATAACACCAAATTGGAGTATTTGAGTTATCTTTTTTTTAGGCACCACCCAAATTGGGGCGTTATATGGGCTACGAGAGTGTCTAATAATGCCGTTTTTCAACATTTCCTCAATTTGTTATTCCACCTCCTCTCTATGAACCTAAGGGTAACTGTACAGTTTGCATAAAATGTTGTAATTAGGCCATATTCATGCAAAACACGTCACTGTCGGAAAACCCTTTAATTTTTAGGTTTATTTTTTATACTTGTTTACATAGCGAACAAAATTTAAATTACTGTTTGTAAATTTTAAGAGTCTGCTTCTTACGAAGCAAGCAATAAAACCATTTACGCGTACAACACGTCACTTCCGGAAAACCCTATAAGTTTTAGTATTTATTGTTACAGCGGCTACAGTAATACATCTTATATGAAAATTTTAAGACCCTAGCTTTGACGGTTCCAGATATAGAAAGCGCTGACAGGCGGGCAGACATTTGCAACGACAACAATACGTTTCTACCCTTTGGGGACGAAACCCTAAAAAACGGTTAGTTGAAAAGGCCTTAAATAACAAATTTTTAAAAATATTACTTTTCTAAAATATCTATTTTTAAACAAATATATATATATATATATATATATATATATATATATATATATATATATATATATATCTCTTGTAACAATATCTTTATAATATAATAAACTCCTAAATACATCATTTTGAATTAGTGTTTTTGTCTGTGGACCATCGAATACACCTGCAAGAAAATAAAAATAAAATCAATTAAAGTTAGTTGAAAAATAAATTATAAACTTTAAATTTTTATTACCTGCTTTAATTTTGGCGTCACTTAAACCAGGAAAAACAGTTTTTAAATACTTAAAAGCTTCACTTTCATGATCCAATGCACAAATGAAACTTCTAATTAATCCTAATTTGATATATAATGGCGGTAAAATAATAAAATCGATGCTGAATTGACCGAGTTTAAATTATACACGTGCATCCCATTTATGATTAGTATAATGTAGATGTCTTTTACGCACCTCCCAAACACATAAAAAACATTGGTAACTTAAAAGACCTTTTTTTACACCAGTTAAAATGCCAACAACTTTGAGATCACAACATATCATCCACTTATGTTGATTGTAATTAATTAACTCAAGAATTAATTTCATATTTTCATAATTTTCTGACGTATTTCTTGAGTAAACGATTGGAACTGATGGATGTTTGTTTGCATTGTGCAATAAGACTCCTTTTAGGCTTTCCACAGACGAATCGATGATCAGACGCCATTTATTTGAAATATATCGTTGTCCCACTTCTTTCAACAATTCATCAACATTATTACAGTAAGCAATTTGTTTTGTTTCATCTTCATATAAATCAAAATGTTCATCAAATTGAACAGTATGACCACGTTTACGTTCAGCAGTTATTTTAAAATCATTAGCTACCAAATTCCATTATTTCAAACGCGAACCAACAACCTCACTAATTTCTTTTGTCATACGTGAATCACGAACTAGGTCATTAAAATCTTTTTGTGTAATACAATGTTGTACTTTGTATCCTAATTCAGTTGTTGTTGGCACAAATTCAGAAGTTGTTGTTGGTACAGATTGTTTAAAAAGCATATTACTTTTTATTTCAAATGTTTCTTCAGAAGGAGCCGTTGGATTTTCTTCAGAACGTATTGTTACGTTTTTACTTTACGTTGGGTTCTTTTAATTGCAAAATAAATACACACTGTGATTACTTTTACTGTAAGTCACTTTATTTATTTAACACCACTGTTCAAAAATACAGCAAACTGTTAAACGCTCTTAAAATTCCACAACTCCAGCACGATTCACTTATATAGGTGATTTAAAAGCACCAGACTGTTCTATTCCAGACAGATCTGGCAGGTTCGATTGTTATTGCTCTTGTTTTCTATTTGTGTGGCTGTTTATTTCTTTATACCTGTATGTGTGGCCGTTCATTTCTGTACGTGTGGCCGTTCATTTCTGTATATGTGGCTGTTTATTTGTTTATGCTTGTATTTATGTATGTGGCTGTGTATTTAACTGATGAGTGTTTATTTTAATGCATGTGTGTATATGCGAATGTTTGTTTAAGGCGTTACTCTATTGTTTGTTTCTTTCTTTCATCATTGTAAGAAAACAAACCATTAATGTTGTTGTTGTTCGAGAGTATTGTGGTTCAGAACCTATAATGAATAAATTCTTCTTTCGTAACACTACCCCCTTCTCAAACCTGTTAGTCAGATGTACCTTTTCCATAGTTAACTAGCCGCTCCAAGTGCACAACTTTGATTTTTGATCTTTGGCTATGAAACTTCTGTATTCTGTAAACTACGTCATTTAGCAGTTTTATTACTTTATAAGGTCCATCCCAATGAGTTTATAGTTTGCGTGATAATCCTTTCTTCCGTTGTGGGTTAAAAAGTATAACCAGTTGTCCCTCGTTAAATCCCTCGATCATATCTGGCTTTCATTTTATCACTGGTTAATTTTATCCGACTCCGCACGATTTCGTGAATCTCCTGAAAGTCCCTTTGTGCCTGACTAGAGTTTTCGCCGTGTCCTTCTGCCGATGTTGGCTTAACACCAAACTCTAAATCTGCAGGCAAATTTAGCTCAGATCTAAAGACTATTTTCGCTGGTGTTCGTGAGGTGGAATCGTAAACAGCTGATCTATATGCCAACAAAAATTTGGGTATATGCTCTTCCCGTTCCTACTGATGTGCGTTGACCACTTTTCTCAGGTATTCCTCCAGGGTTCGATTGAATCTTTCGAACATACCATCAGATTGCGGATGTAAGGGTGTCGTTCTGGTCTTCCTTATTCCGTATACTTCGCACATTTCTTTGAATATAGCGGATTCAAAATTTCGGCCTTGCTCGGAGTGTAGTTATAAGGGAACACCATACCGACACACCCAGTTTATAAAAGCGTCTACAATCGTTCTGGCTTCTTGATTGGGAATGGCATATACTTCCGGGCATTTGCTAAAATAGGCCATGACCACTAAAAAGCATCGGTTTCCAGCATTGCTATCAGGGAAGGGACCTGCTACGTCCATCGCTATACGTTCAAAGGAAGCGCCTGAATTGTACTGCTGAAGCTGCCCCCGACTCCTTCGTACTGGACCCTTTTGCTGCAATGCACTCCTGGCAATTGGCTATCCACTCGGCTACGGCTTGTAGACAGCCGACCCAATAGAACCGTTGTTTTATCTTTTCCAGCGTCTTCGTTACACCAAGGTGACCTCTGCTAGGACCATTGTGGAATTGTTTCATGAGGTCATGAAACAATTCCACAATCTTGGAGGATGGCACGACGATTAAGTCTATCACAGTTTTGCCGTCTGTGTTTTCCCAGGTGCGACATAAGCAGCCATCCTTCAACATGAGACTGTTCCACTGGGCCCAATATGCCTTCGCCAGTGGACTTTCTGGTGAGATCTCACTTCGCGTCGGTCTTCTGTCTTCCTCTTTAGCCGCTATAACTTTTGCCAATATGGGATCGTTTCTTTGTGCTGTCGGCCAGTCTTCACTAGATTCTATATGTGTAAGCCGAACATCAATTACGAATTCTTTTCTCTCCGCCTTTGTGTAATGCTTACACCCCAGATCACATGGCCGCCTAGAAAGGTCGTCTGCGTTGTTATGCTTGCCTCCTTTTCTGTGCTCAATACTAAAGTCATACCTCTGAAGTCGCTCTATCCAGCAACCACCTGAGTGCGGCATGATCTGTCCTCAACGTAAAATGTTGGCCATACAAATACTTGTGGTAGTGTTTTATGCACTCCAATGCTGCTAGAAGCTCTCGTCGCGTTACACAATAGTTTCTTTCAGGCTTCGAAAGTGATCTGCTGGTTAGCCTATAACCTTTTCTGTCCCATCTACCACTTGCGACAGCACGCCTCCTATTCCAAATCCGCTTGCATCAGTATCTAGCATGAATTTTTGCCCAGCTACTGGATATGCCAGGATAGGTGCCACACACAACAATTCCTTGAGCTTCTGGAATGCTTCCTCGGCTGCTTCACTCGGTCGCGACTTTTTGGTTAGCTCATGTAGGCTCGCAGCAACACTAGCAAAATTTGGCACAAATCGTCTGTAGTATGTGCAGAGTCCCAAAAAGCTTCGTAACTCGTGAAGATTTTGAGGACGAGGCCAGTCCTTTACGTATTTTATCTTCATCGGTTGATATGCCCTCTGCTGTTACACGATGCCCCAAGTATTTGACTTCCTTCTGAAACAATGCACATTTCTTAACACAGCTTCAGTCCAGCCGCTGATATACGCCTAAAGACTTCTTCCATATTCCTTAGGTGTTCATCGAAGGTCTTCCAATTGAGTCCCTATAACACTCGTTCCATTAAACACTCGAAGGTGGCTGGAGCGTTGCAGAGACCAAATGGCATAACATTAAACTGCCATAAACCATCGAGAGCACTAAAAGCAGTTTTTTCTTTATCTTTGTCAGCTATCTCGACTTGCCAGTAACCGCTGTAAATCTAGCGTAGAAAACCACTTGGTTCCTGCTAGCGTGTCCCAGATGTCATTGATTCTTGGAAGCGGATAACTGTCCTTTTTGGTAAAATCGTTGAGCTTTCTGTAGTCAACGTAGAATCTCGTGCTGCCATCTTTCTTCTTTACTAAAACTACCGGCGCACAGTGGCTGAAAATCGTTTTTCGTTGGCCAAAAGTAAATTTTTTTTTGTCACCGATTTTTAAAATTTTTACGTCATTTTGTAGTTAATATATCCAAATTAAGGTAGCCAAAAAATTATGTTAAAATATTGATAATTGTGGGCGTGGCATGCTGTCAAACTCAACTTTTTTTTTAATTTCAGAAAAAGGTGTTTTTCTTTGGTTTTTTATCAAAATTAAATGGTTACTACTCGCAAGCTATCATCGATAATGGTCTGCGGTTTTTTTTATAATGTTGGTAGGATTATTGTCTTTAGTTGTTGTAAGTAGACACAGCTCTAGCGTTTAATATTAGGGGCGTTATGAAATATTTATGAAACTACTATATTTTCCTCAAATTTAAACTTTAGTGGAATAGAACTTCTAGGGAACAAAAGGGAACAAGAAACGTATACAACCACGAGAAAGGTGAAAGTGTCCTCTTTAAGGCTATATATACTTTTGCACCCGCCACGAGCCGCCTGTAGAACACTTTTTTCATTTTAATGAAATTACTCGAAAGAAATTCATATACAATGGTGTATTAAATTTTCACTTTTTTGCCTAAAAGTTTATTTTTTTAGTTTAGGCTACGTATAACTAAAAAAAAAATAAATATAATACCTTCGAAAGGGTTTAATGGCTTTGTTTTGATCACCAAAAAATAAGTAATAAAATTATCACAATGGGCTCTACAGGAAGCATATGATCTCTTTCTAAATTTACCTGTTATCAAATGTTAGGGTCAACCAAAGTTATAAAGAATTTTATAACAATAATTGCGACATTAAACCACTAAAGTTAAAAAACAACCCCATATTGACGAATGAGTGCAGTTTTGTTCAATTTAAGCGCTACCTGCTATGAAATTAAAGATCAGTGTGTGAAGAACATGTGTCTAAAAATTTATAAAAGTACGGATTCATTAAGGGATTACTCAGTAATAACTTAATCCTTTAAGTGTACGGATCAAACATAACAAACGCAAATAAAAATATTCAAAAGAAAATGGAGAGCTTCAGTTATAAAGAACTGGCCGAAGTGTATTTTAGAAACAAAAATCAGGAAGATGTTCTTAGTTACGTTAAAATAAAATTAAACTTAAATTCGTGTAGCACCGAAATGCAAGAGCAGTTATATAATTTCGTCAAAGCACTAAAAAAACGCTACAAAGAAGTTATGTACAGTAAACAAAAATTTTATATAAAAAGTGCAAAGTGGTTAGAAGGTCAACTTACTGTCGCTGCAGAAACAGCAAAGCAAGCGATAGATCTAAGAGGCGGAAGCTTACAGATATTAACGATGCCTTTGGTTCCACAAATATAAAAGAATCTTTCCTACATTAATTACGATCACAGAACCAATTTACAAAAGTGGATATCATTGAAAAAGTTGTTAAAGCTAGTCCACCGAGAACAAAACGGATTCTTAAAAGTATACCAACTCCGAATGATGCAATACTGTACACAAATGAAGAGGCATTAGCATTATTTCTGGATTTGAAATTAACAAAACAGCAATATATTAAACTCAGACAGCGTGCGATTGAAAAAGGCTCAAATATATATCCAGCATATCATCACATAACCGCTGCTAAAATGGACTGTTTGCCATCATAGGACACTATTACAATCACACCAATTTCGGCAGAGGTACAACTACAATCTCTACTTGATCACACAGCCGCACGCTTGCTGCAATCAATAACAGGAAAGAGTTGAAGAAATGCGGAAACACAAAGTTAATTCTTTTTTGTAAATGGGGATGTGATGGTTCTTCGGGACAAAAACAATATAAACAAGCTGTATGTGAAAATATTTCTGACTCAGATATGTTCATGGTATCATTTGTACCATTGCGATTGAAAAAGATTTTGGAAGATTCAGAGCCTTAGACTAGTACAACGCAAACAATGGATATTTGGAAAAATGAGACACCATCTACGAAATACTGCAGGCCAATCAAATTTCAATTCAAAAAAGAAACAAATGATGTTATTAATAAAGAAATTAGTGATATCAAGGCCCAAATTACAGCACTACAGTCATTACAATTACAGTTAGATGGGCTGCAAATTGAAGTAAGCTACCAGTTAGTCCTGACAATGATAGATGGAAAAGTGGGTCAGGCTTTGACTAACACGAAGGCTGCATCCAGCTGCATTATATGCCAAGCAACATCAACCCAATTAAACCAAGTCCCAGCAAAATCATTAGATAATACCGATGCATATGAATTTGGATTATCACCACTACACGCAAGAATACGACTTTGGATTTCGGGTCTTCAGGATCAATAAGAAACAACGTGACCAACAAAGAGTTAAGAAGTTCAAAAAAGAAACATGTTCAAGAGGAATATCGCAAACGTGGACTGATTATAGATCAGCCAAAACAAGGGTCAGGCAATACAAATGATGGCAATACCGCAAGAAGATTCTTTTCAGATCCAGAAACAGCATCTGAAATAACAGGAGTGGATTTCAACCTTATTTTCAGATTTAAAATAATACTAGAAGTACTTGCGTGCTATGAAGAAATTGACTGTAGAAAATTTGGAGATTATGCTAAGCAAACTGCAAAAATATATACAACTAACTACCCATGGAGAAATATTTCTGCAACAGTTCACAAAATCCTTTATCATGGTGAAGATGTCATTAAATATCATTTGGTGCCACTTGGAGATCTATCAGAGGAGGCTCAGGAAAAAAGGAACAATGATTACATATTTTATAGAGAGCACAATACTAGGAAAATTTCACGGAATTCAACAAATGAAGATCTATTTAATATATTATTGGCAACGTCAGATCCGTTCATATCCAGTATTCGAAATCAATGGAAAGTGGACCATCGGGATTTAGATGAAGAAGCCAAAAAACTACTAAAGAACAGAAATAGCACAGAACAAAATATGGAATATGCAATTAATATTTAAGTCAAATGAATAAAAATTATATTTTCTTGTTGCTTAACCAAAAAAAAAATTTTTTTTCGTCATGAAAGCTTAAAAATTAATTTTTTATGCAATCTAGGCTTAGGTAATACAATTTGTTAATTATTGACACTATTTTTCTTATAATATGCTATATAAACGCCCACAAAAAGGGGGCGGGGTCAAAAATAAATTTTTATGATTTTCTGGCTCCAGGATAAAGACCTTGAACCTTCTTTGACATAAAAATGTTTCATTTGCTTAACAAATTTACAAAAAAATTGTAAAAATGTGTAGTTTTACAGGGGTTGGTTTAGTTCTTCTTAGGGGAATTTTTTTCCCCCTGGTCCGATTTGGCCCATTTACGAACTTAGCCTGCCCTATCCTTCAAGATATATATGTACCAAATTTCAAGGGTCTAGCTCTTTTCGTTTAGACTGAATCGTGTTCATACAGACAGGCGATTGGACGGACGGACGGCCGGATGGACAGACGGACGTATGGACAGACGGACGTATGGACAGACGGACATAGCTATATCGTCTTAGATTTCATCACTGATCAAGAATATATATACTTTTTTGGATCTTAGAGGGATATTTTACTATGTTACACACAGAATAAACCCATATTTCACTCTGAAAGTGAAAAAAATTAAAATGTTTAACTTTGACCTCGAATTCCTTAAAAAGTCCTCAATCAATTTTAATGTAATTAAAACTGAATCAAGCTGAGCTAAATATCTCTCCATTAAAAAAAAATTATTTCAATATTTTGATCGGTTCAAAAGTTACAGAATTTTGGCCAACGAAAAACGATTTTCAGCCACTGTGCGGCGAGCTCCAAGGAATCGAAGATGGTTCGATAATTCCGTCTCGCTTCATTTCGTTGACTAGCTGCTTTACTTCGCTCCGCTTGGCTTGGGGAATGCTCCTGGGGGCTTGTTTTATGGGCTTCGTTTCGCCAGTATTTATTTCATGCTTCACTATTGCCGTTCTACCTTGGCTTTTATCTTTTAGGGCGAAGACAGAGGCGTACTTTCGTAGCAGCTGCTTGGCTTTGTTTCTGTCAGGTGGCTCCAGCTCTGCTACCCATTTCCCCACGTGTTCTGCTAGTATTTCGCGCTCTTTAGTTGACAGTTTTTCAGGCTCCGAGTCTCTCTCGCAATTAATTATGGCCTCTGCTGGTGTACACTGAGCTATCTGAGAGTTTTTACCAATTATTTTTTCACTGTTGGATAGATTTAACACTCTCACAGGAATTTTTCCATTCTTACAGGTTTTCACGAGGACTTTTGCTGTTATTGTCTCACTCTTAATGCCTGATGGTTCTACCACCCACAACCGGTTGTCCTCACAATCTTCCTCCATACGTGCCCATATCACAGTTTCTGCCTGAGGTTGTAATTTCTGGGATGCTACAGCAACCAACTTCCTTACTGCAGATTTACTCACATATCCAATATCAAGGGGTATTTCGACGTTTCTCCAGATCATTATTTGTTGCCCCATGCGTAGATCGACTTCATGCATAATCATAAAATCTGCGACAATAATAACTTCGTCCACAATATCGGCAACAATAAACACATGGTCCACACTAATGTTGGCTATAGTTAATCTGACTTTGTCCTTACCATAGACAGTAGCAAATTCTCCGGTAGCGGTGCGCAGACTGACATTATTCAATTGATGCACTTTTCCCTTTACTAAATCAGGTCTTATTATAGACTGCGACGCTCCTGTGTCTATTGTCAGAATACGCTTTCCTCCGTTGATATACCCACTTGCAGTAAGATTGCTGTTTTGCTGCTGCATCACAGATATGGAGATTGTGGGGCCCTCGGTTGTGGGAGCTAGCTCATGCCCCGTAGTGCTAGCTCTCTTTAGTTTAACGACTCTTGAGATGTTTTGTGAGTCGCACGTTTATTGTTTCTTGGCGGCGAAACAGATCTGGCTCGTTTTCTTGCTGCCTTACAGTTTCTTTGAAAATGGCCGACTTTACCGCAATTAAAGCACTTAGCGTTTGTCTTACCTTGTCTTTAATCTAAGACTATTTGCTTTATTTCGTCCATTGTTGTTTTCTCATCTTCAGCAGCTACTTCAACTTTTCGCACTTTGTATGACTGCGGTCTCGAAATGACTTTTGCTGTTTCTTGAGCCAGAGCGTAAGTAATTGTTTCAACAAAGGATGTGTTTTGCTTAGCGCAAACTGCGTGCTTAATATCTGGGTCACGAATACCATTAACAAATGCCCCCACTTTGAACTGGTCTAGAAGGGGATGGTTTTCCCCAGGGTATATTAGCTGCACCAAGCGCTCTATCTCCATGGCGAAATCCTGAAGCGTCTCATTTGCTCTCTGCACCCTGCCACGTAGCTCCATTCTATACAGCTCCTTTTGATGATCGCCGCCATATTTGCGCTGTAACGCCACCATTATGTCCTCATAATTATTTCTGCAGCTAGTTGGTAGGCTTTCGAGGACTTCTGCTGCAGAACCTTTAAGTGCCAGAATCAGCTCAATCGCTTTTTCTTCATTGCTCCATAGATTTTTACTGGCCACTGTCTCAAACTGAAATTTGAAGACGTTGAAGAGTATGGTGCCGTCGAAACTGGGAGCTTTTATCCTATTTGTGTTTTCAGTCACTACTCGCACTGGACCTTCTCTTATTTCCAGGCTCATAATTTTGTTTTCAAGCTCCTGCGTTTCCCAAAAGTTTCTCATTGTTTGCTCTAGAAACTTCTTGAATATCAGCAAGAAGTTGTTGATTTTCACCTCTTACCTCAGCTAACAGTTTTTCGCTGTTTGCACTAGAAGCCTCGTGAACTTCAGCTAAATTTTTAGTAGGTGCATATAAGCCACAAACAAAACAAAAATAAGTTCGATTTGGACAATTCATTTTATTTTATTTGTTTGATGTTACAAACGACACCCGATCTGTTAACTCGTTGAAATTCAATTAAATAAATTCAATAAAATATGGTACAGCCCCACGAATATGTAGAACAATAACAAATATTAAAATATAAGTAATGTTCTATAAATAGAATCTTTCTAAAACTTCAGCACAAGTGCGTGAAGTAAGGAAAGGTGAACGTAATGTAATGAACGTAATGTAATGAATGAACGTAATGTAATGAATACGTGAGAGAGAGAGAGAAGGACAAAAATGAGAGAAGACTGCAATTAGTGACAAAGTAAACAGGTTGGTCGTTGGCTTAGAACGTTAAGGAGCAGATAAGAAGTAATGACAAACTTAGAAACGATCGACCGCCATATGGTTCAAATCCCAGACGACTTGTTTTAATTTTTTCTAATTGCAGAACTGTATTTTTAATGAATTTCGTACATTTTTTGGATATTTTTTAATTTTACATGAAAATTAAAGCGCCATCTAGCGGAAAAAAATTGTATTTTTTTAATAAAAACAAATCCAAATTTTTCAAAACTGGCTCAAGAATTTAAATCGGTTCACCCATTCTATTTTTTATAGATCTTTTTATAATAGTATTACGTTACAAGTGAACCTCCACGGTCTTTCGAATCTTTAAAATCGATTTTCTTAAAATTCTGACGTGCTACAGCAAAACGCCGAGACACGTATTTCTTTATTTTAAGCCTATTTTCATATTCTGTTAACGTTACTCATGTGTACTCAAAAAAATTTGATTTTGTCCTACTGTGTAATATTTTCATAAGGGTTCCGTTTTGATTTTTCTACAATTGTTACGATATCATTTTTCAATATATTCTAAATACTTTTTCAAGCTAAAGGCTTATATTTATAGGCTTTTTAAAATATTTGTCACAAGTCATTTGGTATGTTGGGTACCAACAACAAACACAAGCTATTGTAAAATAAGTTGACGGTAAACCCTATAACACGATAACAAGGTCTTGTGAATTGAACATATATAACAGCTTATATAAGTTTACGGTAAAATTCTAACTTATATATTGGGCCAGCGCGCCATAACTTATCAAATCCTTATGAAACGTCGATAAAAAGCACAGATCAGTATTTGTTTTCTTCAAAGGTCTTTAAACAACAACATTGACTAACGTGTGAGTTTGTTAGATCGTACTATGTTTTTTCCTAAAGCCGAATTGATGGTTTGGAATACATCCTTTGTCGCTTAGAATGGGGTTCAGCTTAGTTATTAACATCCTCTTAAAGAGTTTCGACATATTATATAAAAGGCTTATAGGACTGTATGATTAAAATTTTCTGTGGTCTATTCCTGGTTTAGAAAACATAGTAATCAAAGTAATCAAAATGGCATTAACATAAAAATAATGATTTGCGGGCTATACGATACGATTCAAACAACATCTTGTCACTGGTTTTAGCAAAACCAGGGGTTTTCTTGGTGTTTAAATCCGTTATTGCGGTACTACAGCACTAGCCTCGACAATTGTCCACTACAATATCTCAGGCGAGTAAAAACCCTTTTCAAATCTCCAGCAAATATATTGCCTTTTTCGGTATGTCAGCTTCCAGACGAAGTTCGCAAGGAAGGGTTACGTACGACTGACCTTTTAAGGATTCTACAAGCACGCAATAATGAATAATCAGATTGGGGAGTTGCGTCTAGGTATTCCATATAGTTTTTTAGGAATACTACTTTTGAGATAACAGCAACCTTTTTGATGAATTATTTAAGTCTACTTTTGAGTGATTGCCATTCTCTACGAATTTTCAGTTCGACATCTACAAAATAAATTGAATTGTATCTAGCTAGTTGTCGGGTTACTGTTGGTTGGCAGGTGTTTGGGATGTTTTCCGAAAAATGAGATATTTATAAGATATTTTCTGTATATCAACCAATTTATGCTTATGGTAGTCCTTGGTGATACCATATTTTGTTGGTTCAATATATAGACAATAGTGGGTGAGTAATCTGAGGATATTTCTAGTGATACTTCAACTTTAATAATTTCTCTTGAAATTCCCCTTAAACACGCCGATATCAATAACATCTTGTATTTGTTGCCGATCAGTAGGCCAATAGGTGGGTTGTACATTCGAGATCGCTCGATTGCTTCCTCCAATTTATCAAACACTTCGAGGTCGACAATCCGAAATGCAAGGAAAAATATTAAAACCTTAGCAAAGAAAACTAGTTTGTCTAGTAGCGCAAAAAGTCGCCTTGCTAAGGCCTTGACAATCGTATAGGAATATGAGAGTAGGAACTCCACAAACAAACAAGATGGCGACAATATTTTTGTGATGACTGGTCTAAAGGGCCAACCCGCTCTGAAAACCATGTCATCACGAAGAGATGTCGGAAAAAGTTACTTGGAAGGAGCTTCTTCAGAGTAGATAGGCCACCCCGCCTTGAACTCAGTTAAAGCACATTTTTCAAGACAGAATATAAGTTGCATTGACTCAAGGAAATCCTCAACTCCACCAGAAGTTAGTAATGATATTAAAACGCGATCTCTTGTGAAGTAGGGCCAACCCCCCGACACACAAGAATGGTTGCTGATATCAGCGCTGGGAACTCTTCGGAGGAATGCTTTAAAATGAAGGGCCAATCCGCTCAAATTTTAAAGCACACCCCAAGTGGTGGATTGAGCAAATCTAAAGCGATATCTAACGTTCAATCTTATTCACTCATAGAAGAACAAAATCAAAACGAAGAAGCTCACTCTGGTTATTTGGGAAAAACGGGCCAAACCGCCCCAAACCCAACAGATGATGAAGGAGTGGATGGAAAAAACTTTATAAAGCCTAAAGACCTAGTAAATAAGGATAATGCTAAAAGAAACCGCACTTTTGATACACAGTCCCCGGTTGAAAATATAAAAAAGAAATCAAAGGTCAATTCTGATTTATATAATGAGGGATGCATTAAAGTGGCTGTTATGGATAGGAGCAATCCGAGTGGTAAAATTAGCGCTGAAAATGGTGTATTCTAGAGAATAGGCTACAACTCATACTCACGATGGCTATAAAGTCCTATACTGCAAACACGAGGAAGCCTTTAGATGGCTAGAGGAAAATCTTTCTAGACTTTCAGGAATATGGGGAGACCGACTTATTTACGAAACCCATTGCTGATCTAGTAGCACGGCCCAGAATTAGAGCATTTGTGACTGGTCCCATAATACCCAAAACGCGCTTAATAGAAATGCTACGCGCACAAAACAGATTTCTATATCCATCTGATGAATGCGAGATAGTTTATTTAGAAACGCCAACTCAATTTGGACAGGAATCATCTTAGCCGTAAACGAAGAGACGAAGAAGCTCCTAGAAGTCAACTCTTTTAGAATAGGCATAGGCTTGAGTAGTGTAGTAGCGAGGCCCGTTGTGAAGAGAACTGAGAATAAACCTAGCGTAAGTAATATTCCTTAACATTTTGCAAATCAATCTTCACAACTCCATTGAAGCAACGACTAACCTGATTCTCTATATCAACAGGCACAAAATGGACATTGCACTAATTCAAGAACCATGGATCACATCCAGGAGAATAAGCGGGCTGGAGAATAATACATATGAAATTTTTAAATGTCAAAAAAGCAATAGAAATAGAACATGCATTTTAGCAAAGAAAAATCTTAAGTGTTTTCTTTTAAATCAATTTACAGATAGGGACAAAACAGTGATTAGATGTAAAAGTGTTGATAGAAAAATAAATGTGGCTTCTTCATATTTCGCACATGACGACGCCATTGATCCTCCTCCAGAAATAACAAGATCTTTAACAAAATTCTCTGCGGACCATCACATTGATTTGATCGTAGGATGTGATGCGAATGCTCATCATCTACTGTGGAGCAGTAAAGATACGAATAATAGAGTACATGTACTAATGGATTACATAATAGAAAATAATATAATTGTAGCAAACAGGGGTTCGGAACCTACATTTGAAACTAGGAACCGAAAGGAAGTTTTAGATCTGACACTTTTGACAGATATAAATGGCTTAAATTTGGTAAAATGGGAAGTATCAAAAGAAATAACGTTTTCGGACCATATATACATACAATATGAAATAGATATAGGAAATACTATACCGGTTCAACCTTTTAGAAATCCAATGAAAATTAATTGGGGTACCTTTGAAAAAAAAAAGTAGCTAATTCTTTAACTCGATGTAGTATAGAGATTAACAACACTATCGACATTGAACATATAATAGATAGCCTTGAAGGTACATTTGAGGATGCTTTCAATTCATCGTGTCCTGTGAGTAGGGAGAAACTTCTAAAGCATCAGAAATGGTGGCAGATGGAGCTGCAGACACTAAAAGTTAGTACAAGAAAAACTTTGAATGCTGCAGGGAAAATAAATACTGATGAGAAATGGGCAATGTATAAAAACAAACGCAGAGTTTAAAAAAGAAATCAGAAAAGCGAAACGTAGATCCTTTGTTGACATGTTAAAGGAAATAGAAACCGTCAAAGACACCTCAAGATTAAGAAAAATAATGTCAAAACAAAAACACATCTCAAGTAACTTGAGAAGATTAGACGGTACATGGACCGATTCTGCTCATGAAACCTTGGAAGTACTTTTTACTACACACTTTCCGTGTTGTTTGCTTAAACCAATAGATAATTTTTTGTCATCGGCGAATGATGTAATAGGGTATTCAAATCCAGAAGTAAATTTTATCACCCCAGAGAAAATTAAATGCGCGATAAGCACATTTGAACCATATAAATCTCCCGGAATAGATGGAATATATCCAATAATGCTACAGAAGAAGTTACATATTATTGAACCAGTGCTTAGAAAACTCTTTACAGCTTGTTTACGGCTATTCCTACGTACCAACAAGCTGGAGAAAAGTCAGAGTTGTTTTCATACCGAAAGTCGGTAAAATTCAGCACAGTGATGCAAAGGACTACAGACCCATAAGTCTGACGTCCTTTCTACTTAAAACTTTAGAAAGATTGATGGATGATCACATTAGAGACAGGATGCATAATATGGTATTCTCACGTGATCAACATGCCTATACTAAAGGTAAATCAGTAGAGACAGCTCTCCATGATCTAACATTAAAAATATAGCAATCCATAAATCATGGGGAATTTGCACTTGCTTGTTTTCTGGATATTGAAGGTGCTTTTAACTACATCAAATCCAGTGCGATTGAAAAGGCTCTCGAGTGCTCTGGCAGTGACAAATTGGTAAATGAATGGATAATGAAAATGCTCTTACAAAGGCAAATTCATGCAGAGATCGAAGGCGCACATGTTGACGCCTTTGCTACTCGGGGTACACCTCAGGGAGAAGTTATTTCACCTACCTTGTGGATTTTAGCATTGAATGGAATTCTGTTAAATCTAAATGCCCATGGCGTAAGCGTAGTGGCATACGCTGATGATGTAGTGATATTGGTAAGAGGAAAATTTCCGAACACCTTGACTGAAATAATTGAACGGTCTCTAAGAACCTTAAGCCAGTGGGCTATAAATTGCGGCCTTGGTATTAACCCCGATAAAACCAAGACGGCACTTTTCACAAGAAGAAGAGTATTTAGCTTCAGCCCCCCAAAACTTGGAGGAAAAACTCTGCTGCGGTCAAAAGAAGCGAAATTTCCAGGGGTAATTTTTGACCAAAATCTTAAATGGAAAAGCAACCTTCATAAGAAACTTAGAAAGGCAAATGCCACAATGTACTCCTGTCAAGCTCTAACTGGAAAAACGTGGGGACTTAATCCACGAATGATCTACTGGATATACACCGCAATTGTTAGACCAGTATTGTGCATTGGCACTTGTATGGTGGCCAATTATGGAAACACGTACTCATGTTTTATTTATAGAAAAGGTAAATAGAATAGTAGCACTGAGTATCACAGGAGCCAGAAAATCAACGGCAACTGCCGCACTTTAAAATTATATATAAAAGAATATGCTTTAAGAACGCAATTAAGATTGAGACAGAATAAACATTTAAAAAGTAATAGTTATGGTCACTCTTCGCTGATAAGTAAATATCAAGTAGAAAACATAAAAACCGATTACTTGACGCCTGAAATACGTTGGGACAAGGAAATTACTACAATAATCCCAAGGAAAGATGACTGGAAACCTTTGAATAATTTCACTGAAGGAATTAAGATTTATACAGATGGTTCAAAAAAGGATAATGGGACAGGAAGTGGTGTATACTGCGAAAAGCTAGGTATCAGACACAATTCTAGACCGGATAACTTATGTAACTTATTTTCCAAGCCGAAATTTTTGCTGTGTCTGAGGCTGCCTTTCTATGAGGCCGATATTCTCAAGTGATATCACAATTTACATAGACAGTGAGGCTGCTATAAAAGCACTCGGATATAGATGTATTAGATCGAAAGTAGTCAGCCGTTGTCGCAGAGAACTACAAGTTCTCAATGAACAACACTCACTGAAACTGTGCTGGGTACCCGGTCATTACAACATTATAGGAAACGAAGCTGCAGACGAGTTGGCGCGAGCTGAAGCTGACTTAGACATAAGCGTCAGATGTGAAGACATATACCGTGGTATCGATTCTACATATGAGAGGATAAGAAAAATATTTAGACGTGATGCCGCCACAACGTGGAATAATTCGTTGGAATACACACAGACAAAATCATTGCTGGAGGAAAAATGTATTGGAGAAAGCGATAAGCTGTTATGTATGAGTAAATCAGAACTAAGAATGTATGTAGGTATAATAACAGGACATAATGATCTTAGATACTTTTTGAAAAAGATTCGACTTTGTGATGATGATATCTGCAGATGGTGTGGCGTAGAAGAGGAAAACACATTCCACTATCTTTGTCAATGCCCTGCGTTAGCACACAGTCGTAATAAATGTTTTGGCTTCTTTTTTCTTTCAGAATAAGGAGGACTTGAAGGGTATGGAAGCTAAGGAAATTGTCAAATTTACGAAGTTCACGGGACTACTTAGTGGGAGTTATTAAATCATCAGAGGAGTCAATATGGATCAATAATGGTCTTGTGAATTTACACATATTTAATTATGTGTGATCCTCTATTAACCTAACCTAACATTCGAGATCACATTCACACTCATTTTTAAAATTGCGTCAAACAAAACACTACCTTTTGGAGTTATTAATCGTGATACCCAAAAACGTGTGTTTAGCGTTGTAGTCGCCTGATGCTATGAAACAGGGACCTAGTGATTTGAAGAAATCGCTGTATTGACTCTCTGAAACCTAGGAGGTGAATAGATCGAAGAAATAACTAAGCTTTGATAAAATTCTTCAAATTTGATTCGAGCCTTTATTAGTTTTGCTGAACCAACACATGCTCTGCCACGGGGGTCTTTGGTGTCATATAAGATATAGCCATTTATTTAAAAAAAAAAACTATTTGTTGTTCAGTGAGTCTCTGCAACCAGCATGACATCAATTTGTTCCTTCTTAAGAAAGTACTCGAGTTCATTTTGTGTTGGCGCAAGCCGTTTGCGTTCCAGAAGCATATTTTTAAACAGTTCATGGTTTGTTAAGTAACGCCTGCAACATAGTAGATTGCATGCGTACCATTTCTTGCATCATGCTGCTCATAGAGCCCATAAAACTGTTTAACAAATGCACTAATGTCTCGATGCTTCGAGATGATTAAAATTACCAGATGGTGTTTGTTCTTTAGGATGTGATTGCAAATTTGGAGTAGAATTATTTGTCGGTGTCGCTTTATGTACTGAAACATGATTAGTTTTTAACATATCCGGCTATGAAACATGTTGGGTTGTTGGTTGGGCTAACTGAGGATAATGAGCATTTGCTCGATATTGTGGGTGCTTAGCAGGAGTATTTGATTTTTGAGTGGTTTTCCTTACCATGGAAAAAACTGGACAGCCTTGCTTTGTCGCATTGGGCGGAACAATGTAGCTCTCTACACATAACGCAAACCGGAGGCAACTTGCAGTAAGCCCTAGTATGACTATATTCTTGGTAATTTAGACACTGTACGGGTCCTGATCGCTTATGAGGTTCCTCTACGCTTGTTTTGCGGTGCAACAAATATCTCAAATTATAAATAGGTTGGGTTTCGTTCTTTTTCAATCTCATATCTCCAGGTTCCAGTTCAACGCGAAATAGAGGTTGAGGGACACGTTCTCGATTTATAAGATTGTATACACTTTTTACCTTAAATCCCGCTTTTTGGAGGCCATCTCTAATTTCGACTGGATCACCATATGAGTCTACACCTTTTATAACTACCTGTAGACCTTTAATACTCTTCAGTTGATAGGTATAAAAGTTCTTTTTGCAGCTTTCAAACTCGTTTACTGCTTTACGATAACTGTTTTTGTTTCATCAATGTTGCCACGCTTGATGGGAATTACATAAAATGAATTCTCACCAATAACTGACTTAATTCTTTATTAAGTCGCTCGAGTTTTTCTCCTTAAATAAATTGAGTGCCGTTTTAGGTTCAATTGTTTCGCTATCTAAGATAGCAAAACGATTGTGGGAACTTATTTCGTTAGAGTTCTTATCTTTATGTACTTTAGACATTGGTGCAAGCTGCGAAGATTTGGGGCTTCAACCTCTTTTCAATACAGTTATGTATCTGTCCATTCCCACTTGCGTCTTAGGTTTTTCTACACTATCCATATTAGTTTTGGTAACACTATGTTCAAAAGGCGACTTGTTTGTAGTTATTTTATTGTCATCGCTTAGCAAAAGCGATGAACAAGATTGGGCACGTATAACTTGCGTAGCATTTATACTCAAATTATTTTCAGTTTTATTGTTTTTATTTAAATCAAAATTGTTCACATTTTTGTTACTTAAATTAATTAGCCCCTATTGTTTTTGTTTTATTTTAAAAGTAGCAATACAATAATGCCGTTGTAAAAAAAAAGAATGAAAAGAGAGAAAAAAAATTACAAACAACTTTGTTGTAGTATGAAAACAAGTTCTTTTTCTTGCTTTTGGTTGAATTTATTCACACAATTTGTTTTTGTTTTTTTGTTAAAACAGGCAGGATTATTAATATTATTTTAATTAGGATGTAATCCTTTTTAATTAATGTGTCTAACTTAAATTGTTTATTTTTTATTCTTGTTTTTACATGCACATTATTATATTTTTTAATATTATATTTTTCCTTAGTCGTCTTTATTTTATTCACGGACAAATCTTTTTAAGTACATTGTTCTTACTAAAATTTTTATTTCAGCTTGTCTTTTTATTTATATTTCAAGTTCATGTTTTATTTTCAATCTTTTTCTTTGAATATAATTTTATTTATTAATTTTTATAAATCCATTAACATTTATGTTTTTTTTTTTGAAAATCTGTTCAAGTTTCCTTTTATGTTAAATTTTTTTTCAATTTTAAAATCAGTTTTCCTTTGTGAGAACATTTAAGTTTTCAAAATTGTTTTTTTTTTCAGAATTTTAATTTTTAAGAATCTGATATTTTTTATTGCTTTGTCTTTTTTCACACGCTAACACGTTCTGGACAACTTTTTCTATTTACTATTTTTATTTCCTTTAAATATCACCAACACACTTATTCATTGCTGTTGTACACTTTTTATATGTTCACAATTTAATTGATTTAAACAAAGATTTTATTTGTTATATCCTAGAGGGACCCTAAGGAATCGCAGGATTTATTTAAAACTAACAAAATTTATTTTTGTGTTAAAACGAACGAATTCACAGATCCTTTATAATAAAAGGTTCCTACCGATTGCGCCATTTAACAAAATACATTTTTATTTGATTCAAATGTTTTCATTTGAATTGCAGTTTATAACTAAAAACAATTATTAGAAAATAAAATTAATTTCTTATGATAAATGAAAATATTTTACAAACGAGTATTTTATTAACAAGTTTTAATAATAAAAATAGGGTCTTCATACAAGAGTAAATACATAGTGTTTCTATAAAAGTGTTATTAAATCATAATAATAATAAATAATAAAGATAATACTAATAATAAATAATTATTTCGATCTTCTGGTTCCAAAATTTAAATGTGTGCTGCTTTTTAAGAAAGAGTCAACACTAAGACCGTATTTACACCTTGCAACAAACGCCGAGTTATTTTTCCTATTCTTTTTAAAAGTTGCTTCGAAACCCTGTTTTCTTTTACATTTTATTTTTTTCAAAATATTTATTTTTGAAAATTTGTTTTTTATGCTTTTCTGTATTATTAATAAATAAACAAAAAACTGTATTGTCAACTAAACGAATTTTATAATGATTAAGCGATTAAACATTCTTATAGATACAAATTGAAAATAAATGTATATGCAAATATTCTTAATATAATATGTATATATATATATATATATATATATATATATATATATATGTATATTATGAAATAAGTTTAGTTTACGGCCACATTATAAAAATTTTAAAATAAGTATTCTATTGTATGTAATATTAATTTTAATTAGTTTTGGAGTTGCGGATGGCTAAAGTTTCTATGCAAAGATTTTATATCTCAACTATTTAATGGAATGAGATAATATAAGTATCACTGGAAAGGTATTTAAAAGTTTTATCTAACTAAATTGAAATTAATGAAAAATATTATAAAATTTTCTTGTCTAGGTTATAACCAACACCGGCTTCGCTTACTAAAGATTTCTGGCAAAAAGAATGAAAAACAAAAAAATTGTTTTTTTGTTCACCTAAAATGTTTCCTAAAGGTAACCCAATTGTTTTCGCTACAATGTCTGTCAGCGCCTTCTATCTCTGGAACCGTAATAGGTAGACTCTTGGAATTTTCACAGAAGGTGTATAACTGTGGCCACTATAGCAGCAATATTTTCGAATAGTTGTAGCCTAATTTTTGAAACGGAACGGGAACACCTACTCAAACTATGTACAAATTTGTCCCCTAGAACAAATAACGAAACCAAAAATTAAAGGGTGTTTCGATAATGATTCGATTTTACATATATAATCTTATATTGATACTTAAAATTTACACATATTATATTTAACAATATCTACTGTAACAACAAGAAACGAAAATAAATTTAATAATAATCGGGTGTTCCTTTAATGTCTCAAAGTTGCGGAATTTGACTTTCTCTTTTTAACCTTGTAGGCAGACACTTGATATTTACACAGGGTATTTAGTACTATGCACTAGTAGAGAAAATAATTAAAATTAGAGACGTGAAAAAATTATAGACTTAAATTTTTAAAGTTGAACTGAACATAGTTTGAAACTATACGTGTGTGAGTCTGACTCGCACTTGGCTGATTTATTTTTATTAATTTCATTTTAATTGGATAGTACTTTTAATTACCTCTCCAATGGCACGCATATTACTTCATTCCGCCCTAAATATATATATAATTTGGAAATAATTTTTTAATACAAAACAAAAATATAATTTGTCGTTTTTTCTTTAGTCAAAAAGAAGACAACACTTTAAAAATAAAATGAAAATAATCCAAAACAAAAAAGAGCCTCGTCAGGCTTTGTCATGCAACTTTTTCAACCCCCCTTGCCACCCAACCCCTCTTACTAACAAGAAAAAAGTTGCATGAAAAAGTTGCGGCGATTATTGCAAGGTGTAAAAGTAGTCTAAGTTTTATTTTTAATAATTAAAGCACATAATTATTTGACTTTTGCGCCCTCTGGTGCCGTCAATAGTAGCAAAAACTTTCTTCATAAACATTCTTTCACATAGGTATGAATTATGGTGTTAGCTGCCGAACAGTATAACTTTAGTTACAATACAAGATATAGTCAGTTTTGTATATTTGTCTATGGAAGAAAGCACTGTGTGTCATGGCTACGAAATACACAACAATGAACAGACTACCCAGATGAACGAAGTCTCCTTTGCTGCCACGTGCATATAAAAAAAATTTTTATTCTTGTACTTTAAACTTTACCTTATTTAATATTAACTTTAAAATAAACTGAATTAATGAATAAATTTAAACTATAAATTGGGGTCGTGTTTTATTCTCATAAGAAACGAAACCCCATTTGTGTTTTGACTCAGCTTGACTCGCAGGAGTTGTGCTCTATGAAGTAGGAAATTTCCGAGATATTTTACCTTTAAAAAAAAAATATTTAAATTGTTCTGAAAACAGTAGAGCTTCAATTTTTTTTACCAGTAATAGGAAATAAGTTAAGTTACAACACAAAATTTATTTCGTCCACAAATCTTTAAACTTTAAAAATTAACTAAAAATATCATAAATTTAATAAATTCTGAAAAAGCCCATTTTGGACCACCCTGTTCTCAGTGAAAGAGTTGAAATAGAGTTCTAATTTTTTGGCTCCCGAGGTTTACTGTCTACTTTCATATGAGTATAATAACTTTAAAATCGGAGAACAAAAACCAAAAGGAGTTTTGGCCGCTATCTCAAAATATTGACCACAGTGCGGTGGTGAGTCTTCATACACTGTTCTTATGTTGTTCATGTGATCTTCGCTAGAATATTTGGTAGCAGAATCTAAATCAAAAGGGTTTCAAGGAATTACTATTTACATAGCTAAATGAGAAGTGTAGGAATATCAATTTGAATCGTCAAAAATAAATCAACATTAACAAAAGTAGGTCACTAGTGTTTATTGAATCGATTTGGATTCGGTATGGATTTATGTCTTCTTTGGTAGAACGTTTTGAGCAAACCAATAATATTTTAAATAATGGGAGATTTTTATGAAATTTAAAAAAGAAACTAAAAATCAAGGCGAATTCATACCAGGTGGAGTCGATAACCCAGCTGATTGTTTTTTTGCTAATGTCTTGTCAAGAAATACATTGTTTCATATCTACTAATCTAATGTCAAAGTTGTTGTTTTGTTGTAGTTGTTGTCCTACTGCTCACACCTGGTATGAATTCGCCTTGCTAAAAATGAAATATTAAATAGGCTGGCAATTTTGTCAATAGAAAATTAAGTAGAAAAAATTTAAATATTGCCGAAAACAAAGAAAAACAGATTTAAAAGCAAAAAGAAATAATTCTAAATTCTTTTTATGAAACATTACTTTTTTTGTCCTACATTTCATTACCTTTTTAAGATTGTAAATTTTATTTTTGTACTCTTTGTATATAATGGTGCTATAGCATCACTTCCGCTACTTATATCAAATTATATAAATATAATCTGGATATACATCCAAAAATAAAATTAAATATTTTATTAAATTTATAAATAAAAATTGTTTTTGTAAATTCAAATATTTGATATAGTTTGTATAGTACGAAAATTGAGAAATAGTTTTTATTACAGGGACAATTATGTGACAATGGTTTGAAGTAGCCCCTCATAAATTGCAAGATATTCTATATACCTGAATTCTGTCAGGGTTGAATTTAGCATATTGTACATATTATTATTATTTACATCCATGTCATTGGTAGTCATTTCTTGCTAAACAACCGTTTATCAAGACTCACCATTTAATGTTTATGATGTCATCTCCCGTCCATACGATCTTCGCTGGTAACTATTAGTAGATTGCAGCTACGCGGCGAAAATTTTCGAACCAAATATTTTATATGTGAAAGTGGATTTATGCTGATTAATAAATATAGATTTATGCTGATGAATGAATAATGTTTTTAAAATTATTTCTAAATCCCCAATAAAACTGAAATTTTGTCACTCTAAAATATTTTAACATGAAACTAAACTAGATTGTGCTATCTAGTTTAGTTTCATAGATTTCATAGTTCAAAAGATTTCAAGGAATTACTATTTACATACAATTCATATCAATTTGAATTGTTAAAAATAGTACCATATCAACAAATTCACATAATATTATGTTTATTTAAAATTTTAAAAGTTTGTATTTGATCATTTAGATTTATGCTGATGAACAAATATTTTTTTAATTTGTCCCCCATCAGTGCGAAGTTAGAAAATTTACATATTATATTTATTTAAAATTTAAAAAGTAGACGTGGTTCATGAAATTAGTGCTTACAATGCAATTAATGTATGAACAAATGTTTTCACTAGGATTTTTTGTTTGCGATGTTTAATCGCTATAAGTTTTGTATAAATAAAGTTGACAATATATTTATCAGAGGTCAGTTGATATTTAAGGGCTTTCCACACTATAATACAAGTATTAATACTTTTGAGGAAAATGAAACCCTGACATGATGAGTTGTTATTGTTTTTTGAAAAATTTCAAACAACAATTGGATCAGAGTTACATTTTATTCAAAACTATTGATACTTGTATTATAGTGTGAAATTCCCTGCATGTCTGCATGTCTTTTTCGTTTGTTAGAATGTTTAATAGTTTTAGGGCCAATTTTTGACTTCGCATTTATCTTTAATTTTTTTTAAATCTTTGATTTAAATATGAAAATTAGTTTTTCTCCACACACTTAAATGGCCACTCTTGTGCATTTAAAGTCTATTTAAGTTTTACACATAACTATATGTTTTTATCAGCTTGATTTTGTCCATGAAAAAAAATGTGTGGCCACGGACAGTGTTTTTATTATTTTACATAAATACAAACATATTTATATTCAACAATTTTGCTGTTTTTAAGTACATTTTAAGCATTTTTTTATGTTGTTTGAATTTTTTGTCTGCAAAAACAATGAACATTTTTTGTTAAACAGCTGTTTTCTGCAAAATTATCTGCAATTGTTTTGATATTTTGTGGTGCTACCATATTTTTACCACAATTAGTTAAGAACATTTAAATTTAAATTACTGAAAAACTGAAACTGTATTTAAATACAACTTAAAATTAAATGAAAATTAACTAAATTCGCATTTAAATACGAAGTCAAAAACTGGTCCTTAGTGGTGTACAAATTGTGTCTGAGGTAGTGTTTACCTGTTCGTTCATAATATCTCCGCTAAAACTTCGCGTTTTATAGATTTCCATGTTTTCAAGAATGTCTAGTCTACGTCCTTTTTCGCTAGGATGCAGCAATGTCATACATTCATCATTTTCCTTGGTGTGTATTTGTGAGTTTCAAGGTGTAGTGCGAAGTTGGAGTGCTCTCTTTTTCGTTTGTACGAGCGCTTGTGTTCTGTAAATATTGTTTTTAGTGTTCGTCCCGTTTGTCCTATATACGTATGGTTGCAGGTGCAAGTAAGTCTGTATACTCCGCTGTTTTAAAATTTGTCGGTTGTTTCTGTTGATGTCTTGAGATTATGTCGTAGAGTGTTGCTGGTTTTCAATGCTATAAGTAGACCCTCCTTGTGAAAGAGGTTAGTTAACCTATATATTTCTAGTCCTGTGTAGGTAAAAACGTGTCGTCGTGGTGCTATATTAATTGACTCTTCGTCTTTTTAGGGTTCCGTACACAAAGTGTAAAAACGTAACCCTATTGTTTTCGCTACAATGTCTGTCCGTCTCTCCGTCTGTCAGCGCCTTTTATCTCTTTAACCGTAATAGGTAGACTCTTGAAATTTTCAGAGATGATGTATAGCTGTTGCCGCTATAGCAACAAATACTAAAACTTATAGGGTGTTCTAATAGAGAGGTGTTATTCATGAAAATGTGTTTATTTCTTGAACTGTAGAAGGCATACACTAAAAATTTACAAACTGTAATAAAAACGTAGTGCGCTTTATAAACAAGTCTAAAACATAAACTTAAAAATTAAAGGGTGTTCCGATAGTGGTATTATTTGTATTTATAAGGCCTAAGTTTTGAACCATAATAGGTAGAATCTTGAAATTTTCACAGAAGGTGTATATTTGTAACGGCTGTAGCAACAAATATTAAAATTTATAGGGTGTTCCGATAGAGAGGTGTTATTCACAAATATGTGTTTATTTCTTGAGCTGTAGGAGACATACGTTAAAAATATATAAGCAGTAATTAAAACTTAGTTCGCTATATAAACTAGTATAAAAAAAACCTAAAAATTAAAGGGTGTTCCGATAGTAGTGTGATTTGCATGTATAAGACCTAAGTTTTGAACCGTAATAAGTAGGCGCTTGAAATTTTCACAGAAGGTGTATAGCGGTCGGTGGCCGCTATAACAACAAATACTAAAACTTATAGGGTGGTCCGATAGAGAGGTGTTATTCACGAATATGTGCTTATTTCTTGAATTGTAGGAGGAATTCACTAAAAGTATGCAAGCACTAAATTAAAATTAGTTAGCTATATAAACAAATCTGAAAAAATCTGAAATAAATAAACAAATCTGAAAAAATAAACCTAAAAATTAAAGCGTGTTCCGATAGTGGCGTGATTTGGATGTATAAGGCCTAAGTTTTGAACTATAATAGGTAGACTCTTGAAAATTTTACCAAAGGTGTATAACTATGGCCGCTATAGCAACAAATATTAAAACTTATAGGGTGTTCCGATAGAGAGGTGTTATTTACGAATATGTGTTTATTTCTTGAACTGTAAGAGGCATACACTAAAAATTTGCAAACAGTAATTAAAACTTTGTTCGCTTTATAAACGAGTCTGAAAAAATAAACCTAAAAATTAAATGGTGTTCCGATAGTGGTGTGGTTTGTATGTGTAAGGCCTAAGTTTTGAACCATAAAAGGCCACTATAGCAAAAAATACTAAAACGTAGGGTGTTCCAAAAGTGACGTGTTATTTACGTTTATGTCTTTTTTTGAGTTGTAAGAGGCAACCACTTACAATTTGCAGACAGTAATTAAAACTATGTTTTTTTTTATAAACAAGTATACAAAATTGAACTTAAATATTAAAGGGTGTTCCAATAGTGACGTGATTTGCATGTATGTAGCCTAAGTTTTGAATGAATAGGTGGAATCTTGAAATTTTTACAGGAGGTGTATAACTATGGCCACTATAACAGCCACTATAACAGCCACTATAATAATAAAAATTAAAGGGTTTTCCGCCAGTGACGTGATTTGCATGTATAAAGCCTTATTTCTTGAACCGTAACAGGTAGAAATGAAATTAATTTTTGTACATAAGATGTGTTGCCACGGCCGTTATGACAGTTACTAAAAATTAAAGGGTGTTCCGACAGTGACATGTTTTTCACTTATAGTGACTTATTTTTTAATCGTAATAAGTAGACTCTTAATATATTTATAGAAATGAAGTTGCCATGGCCACTATAATGAATAATAAAATTAAAGGGTGTTCCGACAGTGACATGATTTTATAAACCGTAATAGATACCCTCTTGAAATGTTTACAGTAGATGTGTTACTTCGGCCGCTATAACAAATACTTAAAATTGAAGTGTGTCCATTAGTGACGTGTTTTTCACGAATATTACCTTATTTTTTTAACCGAAATAGGTGGTCTCCTGATATTTTAATAGAAAGTGTATTACCAAGGCCGCTATAAAATCAATTACATACTAAAATTTAAAGATGTTCCAATTATGATGCAATTTTCGCGAATATTACTTTAATTTTAAAATTTAAGGGTGTCACATAAGACATAAAGAAATAAACAACTGGAATTTTTAAATAATACTGAACATAGTACGGAACCCTACGTGTGTGAGTCTAACTCGCACTTGACTAATTTATTTCTTTCTGTTCTTGGTGTTGTATTGTCTTAGTAGTTTGTCGATAGTACTGATTTTGTAACCGTTATTTTTAGCTATAGCGTAAATTGTGCTAAGTTCTTTGTTGTGCTTGTCTGGACAGAGTGGGATTATCATAAGTCTGTGTATCATGTTTAAATGATGCGAGTTTATTTGCAGTTGCATAGGGTGGTTTGATGTAATGTAAATAGTAGTGTCTGTCGTGGTTGGTTTTCTATAAATGTCAAAGGTTAAAGAGTCAGTTTCTCGTGTTATTGTAATGTCGGGATAATGCAAAGATTTAAATTTTTCCTTTTCAATTATGAAGGTAATATTTTTATGAAATGTGTACTTATGATAGTTAGTTATTTTATGTTTTTCCATTAGTGTTTTCACGTGTGTTAATTCAAAGTGTTGCATGAAAATTTCCATGAAGATTGCGGATGTTGGGTTTTCCATACCAAGTCCGTCTGGTAATTTATAAATGGCGTAATTAAATCTAAAATAGTTCTGTTATATTACTGTCTTTGCAATGTCCATAATTTCATTGGCGTATTGGATGTCGTATAAATTGACGAGTGTGTCTCGTAGGATTATTAAGGTTTCGTATTGATGTGTAAAGGTCCTTAATGTCAAATGAAACGAGTCTCGTGTTTTCGGTTATCTTGGTGTCTTTAAGTTTGTTGACGAGGTCTTGTTTGTTACTTATCATGTATGTATTTTGTAAGTTGAGTTTTTCTTTAAGGAAGGTGGTGAGATGTTTAGCTAAGTTGTATGCTGGGGTAGGTCTGTAGTTTACGATAGGTCTTATTGTTATGTTTTCTTTGTGTATTTTCGGTTGTGCTCTGAGTGTTGGTGGTCCTGGGTTCATGTATTTGTATATTTTTCCGTCAGTAAACGTTTTGCAACGTTTTAGCAGAATACGTATTTCCGTCTGGAAGGCGTCGGTAGGATCACTTTTAAATTTTGTACAATTAGTTTGTTGTATAAATTGGTGTGTTTTGTCTATATAGTCTTTTTTGTACATATTACAGAAGTGTTTCCTTTATCTGCTTTAGTAAGTAGCAGGTTATTCTTCCGTAATTTTGCTTTTATTTGTCTAGTAGTTTTTTGTTCATTATAAATTGTTTTTGTTTTATTGTGTTCTTTTATTATTTTTTGGAGTAGTCGGCTACTTTATGTCTCATGTGTTCTTGACGTTCAGTTGGTAATAGTTGTTTCGGCGTCTACAATTTGGGTTTGAATTGTAGTTAGCTTATCAAAAATATAAAATTTTTATATATTCCCTAAGAAATTTTTTTCTATAAAAAGTACTAAATTTTTTTCTATAAAAAGTACTAAAGCTAAAGTACACAAAACTGCAATAATTTTGGAATTTTTAAACTGAATAGTTTTCACAGTAAAGGTACAATCTTCAAATTTATCAAAAATATTTAGAATTTTGCTTTGTACCCAATATTTTGAAAAATCTGGAACAGGGTAGCGAAAATCAAAAATATTATTTCTTAAAATACTTATAACTCAATAATTTTAAATTATTATTTGCAAATTTAGATACCATTTTGTAGGTATTAACAAGACCTTTGAGACCATGTATAATTTAAAAATAGAATAAAACTGAAGAAATGGCAAGCTGTAAAAGAATTGTCAGGTGCGACGTTCTCAATTTTGAGAGTACATAGCGCCACCCCTGGAGTGGCCTAGCCGTTTATAAATGACTAGGTTATTTCCAAAATATTTTGAATCTGCCATAATGTGCAGTGTGGAAATAAAGTAAGAAAATATAAATTCACTGCTGGTTATTAATATTTTTTCTAAGCTTTAATACTTTGTTTTTTATTTCTTTACCTTATTTCTGATTTTGTTATTAAAATTTTCGGGAATTTGGGAACGGTTTCCTGAGGAGCTAAATTAAGCACTTAGCGAAATGGCCATAGAAACTAGCTTACCCCATAACAATCAATTTAAATTAATTTATTATTTGGATTAATAGCACGCTATTAATTAAAAATTAAAAAACGATTATTTTGTCTTTATAATAATTCTATTTTTGAGTTGTTTGTAATAAAATTAATGTTGCTTTTTCAAGAAAGCTATTCAGGAAAATTTCAGCAACTAGTGTGTCATACTATAGCCTGAATCTAATTTTGTTGGCAGTAGATGCATCAGATGATAAACACTATTCGCAGTCAAACGCTTGTAGTTAAAACTGTTAACATATTATTATCACACCAAATCTAAATATTCCCAGGCAAATGGTCTCTAGGAATTTATTATTCCCGGGAATAAAATTCTCCTATTCTAAACAGTTGGTGAGGGGAATAACAAGGGAGAGAGAATTTTAAATATTTGAAATCAGAAGGGTGTTTCTATCAAATCGGAATATGCACTAACCCCCAGCTGTTTTGCTTCTGTTGTTTTGATTTAACTTCAAATTTGAAAACTGTTTTTAGGATTACCAAAAATAAAAAGTGAATATTAACCAAAAAAACTTTTAAAAGCTAAATAGAAATATTTTTTGAAAGCCAATCAGGAATCGTTTTTGCGGAATTTCAGCGAATTGCCAGATCACCTTGGACAAGAATGCTGAACAAAATCATAAGGTTTTCATAAATTAACGTTTTACTAGACGACACAGGATGAGTCCGTCCGGTGATGTAAAATTCACTTCAAGTGTCGCAATGTAGTTGAACAAACCTATGGCGGTGCAGGTGCCTTCTTTTTGCTAGATTGCTGCACTTCGTTCTAGAAAATACAGCCAAATTATCAAATGTTTGCTGTGCGTTGTATAATATCAGCATTAATTTTAAATTCAATACTGGTATAGACGATATATGTAGACAATTTAGATTGTTTAAGCATCCAAGATTGTTATGTGGTGTCCTTAGCGTCACCACAATATTTGTCATTTGCCCAAAATATTAGCAATATTATCGGGAATACTGTTATATTTTATAAAAATAATATCAAATGTCGTTCGTTGGTAATAGCATCATTTAAGAACGATTGCAACGATTTGGGAATTTTTTTTTTAATCTTTATCATAACCCAACGTAGGTATTTATGGAAAGAAAAATTTACCATGCCCACTTTAACGCCCACTTTAGTAGGCGTGGTACCTCCCATACAAAGTGAAAAATTATTATCGTTTACATAGAGAACTAAAACAGGTAGAGTCTTGAAACTTTGCACAAGTATCACTGTACATAGTCTAAAAAAACACAGACTGGATTGGGACAGTGGGCGTAGTACCTCCCATACAACTCATACAAAGTGAAAAAATATTATTGTTTACTTAGAAAACTACAATAGATAGTCTTAAAACTTTTCGCAAGTAACTCTCACACTATGTGCATAGTCTAACAAAATACAGACAGGATTGGGTTAGTGGGCGTGGTACCTCACATAGAAAGTGACAAATTATTATCGTGTAACTAGAGAACTACTTAAACTAATGTGCATACTCGAGCAAAATATAGACTGTATTGAGACAGAGGGCGTGATGCAAATATTTATACAAATTATTATGTACCTAGAGAATTACAGTAGGTAGTCTTGAAACTTTGCACAAGTAGCCCTTAGACTAATGCTTATAGTCTAGCAAAATATAGAATGGTTTAGGGTAGTTGGAAGGGTTCTTTATTAAAAAGGTCATGCCTACAGATTGGTCCCATTTTAAAAGAGGTTATAATTTAAAAAATTAAATAAATGTTTTGTTCGTCATTAAGGTCATTAATTTACAATTTTAAAAATAGTTCCCAATAACAAAGAGTAATATAAAACTAAACTTAAAAATTAAGTTAGATAGAATGTCTACTACTGTGTTCGGTATGATAAAAAGTATAAATATTTAAAATTAAACGGTGTTCTAATAGTTTATGTAATTGATTTATATGGCCAAACTTTTGAACCGTCTTAGACAGACAATTGTCCTCTATAAAGTGTTTAATTTAAATTTAAAGGGTGCCTTAATTGGTGATGTTATTTGACCTATATGACCCTATCTTTAGAACCTTATTTTTTGAACCCTTATAGATAAACATTGGAATTTTTAACAAAGCGCATATACATATATAAGAGTGGGTCAATTCGTATATATTAAAAAAAACGCCAAGCGGTTGTCAAAATCGTAATGTGTGACGAATTCTAAGAAGGTTTGCCCAAGCAACCATGTCTAAAACAAAGGCCCCCAACCAAAAAAAGTGGTTAAAATGAAAATGCATTGGTTTGCTAAATATTTAGCAAAGTGACACAAACCTACCTTGTTGAAAGCTGGTATGCTACTGCTTTATTAAATTTTTTACATGTTTTGTTCTCTTCGTGAGATTCTCGTTGAGATTGTGTATGCTCACAGACCCTTAGGGGTTTGCGTGGGGGCTCTTGGTCTAAAATCAAAATTGAGCTTCCAAAAACTTTTCTTTTCGTATTTTATTTTATTTTATTTACTTTCATTTTCCGCGAAATCATATTACAGTAAACAAAATTATTTTATATCAAGTGCAAAACAAAAACTTTATTGTTAATGGCGAAAAGGGAAAATGTAAATACGCTTTTTATTTATTTATTTATTTATTTTTATTAACCGACTACAAAAAAAGAAGGAGGTTATCAATTCATCTGAATTTTGCTTTTTTTGTTTCTTTATTTGTGACCTCAGAACTCAGTCATTTCCAAACCAATTTTTTCTTTTTTTTTTCTTTATGAAAAAGGTCATACTTGGAGATTAAGGGTTGTCCCCTTATGTGACGGAATTTAATCTATGGCCCTATATTTTGAATCATTATAGACAAACACTTCAAATTTAAATTCTATAAATATTCAAATATAACAAGTATAAATATTCAAAATTATAAACTAAAGGGTACCCCAATAGTTTATTTAATTTGATGTACATATATGGCCATATTTATTTATCCGTTGTAGACAAATGATTGAATTTACAAAGAATCGGTATTGATAAGTCCGGTATAACAATAGGTATAAAACTTGAATTTGGAAACTAAAAGTTGTCCCAATAATGACAAACTTTGAAATTTATGGAGAATCTTTATGGCCAAGTTCTAAATTTTAGGTTTATTTTTTATACTTTTTTACAGCGAACATACATAGTTTTACTTACTGCAAGTAAATATTTCTTCTAAATAGACTTGATAAGGTCTTCATTAGTACAACATCTAGACATTTATAAACGCTCTATTTTCTAAAATTGTTAATAAATATTTTAAAGGATTTATCTCTTTATTTTATTAAATACTGTGATTGACTATGTAAATTAAATAATTGTCAGTAAAACTTGTCCACTGTTTTTCTGTTTTTTGTGCTTTTGGATTGATATTTATGTAATAAAGTTTGATGATTTTAGTTTGCAACAACTACAACTGCACGAAATTGCTTTCGTTTTGATCACATTTTTTTGTTATAATCGTATGTTATCATTCCGTTGAAGCTGGCAATACCGTGAATTGAATTCGTTTGTGTATCCTAACAAGAAAATTGCCAAATATAAATCTTATTTCCCATAATAAATATTATAATATCCAATTACACATATTAAATAAAGATGAGTGAATCCAGAATTAAATGTTTAAACAAAAACTGCTTGGAGTCTAGTGATGATGAAAGAATGAGTACTTGTTGGTTATATCTTGGGCTATGTCATTTTAAATGGAGTGGATTGAAAACGTTAGTAGCTGAAGCCCTACGTAATACTAAGGGTCTACATTGGTGTTGTTGCCAAAATATTGGTAATGAATTTATCGCTTTTTCCAAAGCACGAAAAATACATTTAGCAATATTTAAAATAAGATGTCTATTTTGTCTAATGAGCTTGCTTATTATGGAAATTTATTTAAAGAATTTAATCAACTAATCAAATTTGAAATTCCGGAATCTTCACCTAAACGTCGCAAATCATCCAGACATAAAATTAAAGGCGATATTGAGTCTGTAATTCACAGTAATTCTGCACATAATCAATCTGAAGATACTTCAACTACTAATCCAACGAATAATTTAATTTCTGACATTCATGCCTCGTCTGCTCAAGCTGTTATCTCTATGCCATATAATCCGAATATAATATCATATGAACCGGGCCCATCTAATTCGCTGTTAAATAATAATAAGTCCAACAATGTTAACCACAAGCAGTTAAATGTTTTACCACCAAGGAAATATATATTTGTGTCTCGTTTTGCACCTGCTACAACTGTTGATGACATTAAATATTATATTAAATCTAAGATGAACACTTAAGCTAATATTACTATTCAAAAATTTGTATATTCTCAACCCAGGAGCATAACTTCGTTTAAGCTTGGTATATCTTTTAATCTCTATGATGATATTGTTGATCCCAATTTTTGGCCAACTAATACTTTTGTCCGTGAATATATATTTAAGGAGAATACTAGAATTAATAACGTCGCCCAACTGCCTTTACGAAATTTACCTCAATCAAAAAACTGAATTACTTTAACAGTCAACTTAATATAATATACCAAAATGTACGCGGATTAAATACAAAATTATCTACTTTGCTTGTTAAAAGCTATGATGGTTCTTATTACGTTATTGTATTTGCTGAAACCTGGCTAAACGATAATGTTTTTAATTCTGAGATACTTTGTGATAAGTATCAAACTTATAGATACAATCGCAATGGAAGAAGAAGTGGTGGTGTATTGATTGCTGTATCTCGCCTTTTGTCATCTGAACTAATACCGGTTGAAGTTTCTAACATTGAGTTTGTTGCTATCGGCGTAAAGCTGAAAAATAAAAAAATTTACTTTACCTGTTCATACATTCCTCCTGAATCTGATGCTTCAATATATGTCAAACACATTCAAGCCATTGAATCTGTTACTTCATGTCTACAATCCACTGATTCTATTTATGTTCTTGGTGATTTTAATTTACCGTCTATTTTTTGGAAACATGTTAACCACAAAACAAAATAAAAACTGCTGTGATGAATTTATAAAGGATATGTAGTCTTTACCAAATTAATGATATTTACAATGACTTTGGAAAATTGCTAGACTTGGCGTTTGTTAACTGTTCCGATGATTGCTCAATAACACGCTCGGATTCTGTTAGTTTACCTGAAGATCGATATCATCCTACTATTCGGATTACTTCATTTATACCGTTAGTATCTAACCCTACATCTTGCAAAACAAAAAGAGTTTTCATCAAAGATCAAATTATTACGTATTAAATTAGCATATAAAAAATACTTGCTGGAATAATCTTTTATCTAAATCTTTAAATAGTAATTCAGATTTAGATTTGATGATCACCATCTTCTATAAAACTATTTTTTCGTTTTTTGAAACCTGTGTTCTTAAAAGAATGGTTAATGGACCCGAAGTGGTCCACCTTGGAATTCTAAGCAGCTTTCAAAACTTGAAAAACAAATATTATAAAAATTACAAAATCTCTGGTTCGATGACAGATTATGGAAAGTACTCTATAAGCCGTGCAGAATACAACTTACTAAACCGTTCGTTATATAATAATTACATAAATAAAGTGAAATTTAATTTTCTTCATGATCCAAAATCTTTCTATGCCTTCGTCAACTCAAAAAGAAAAGAATGGTTATCCCACAATAATGAAATTGTATAATAAAGAATCCAGTGATAATGATGTTATTTGTAATATGTTTGCTGATTTCTTCGCTAGTACTTATGGTAATAGCCAATATGATGAAACAAATTTATGTCCCTATCCACTAGCCTCAAGTGGTGTTATTTCTTTTCCTACTTTAAATAGTAAGGATATATTTATTGGTTTGAAGGCTCTGAAAATGTCATTTAATCATGGTCCTGAAGGGGTGCCAAGTTGCATTTTAAATCGTTGTTCAGAGTCACTAGTTGCTCCTCTAACATTATTGGTTAATCTAATAAATCTGGGAATAAGTCTGACATTAGAAACTACAGGGGAATTGCCAAATTAAGTGCTATTCCGAAAATGTTTGAAAACTAGTTGCGGATACTCTTGGTATTTCAACAATTATATCACCTAGCCAACATGGTTTTAGAAAGGGATGCTCGACTACGACTAACGTTCTTCATCTTTCAACTCTAATAAATTTTGTATTCTCGCAAAGAAAACAAACTGATGCTGTATATACTGATTTTAGTAAAGCTTTTGATAAAGTCAATCATAAATTACTATTAACAAAATTGGATTTATTAGGTGTATCCTGTAGAAGTTTAAACTGGCTAATCTCTGTAGAAAACAAAATGTTAGATTCAACATGAGTACGTCTAAGAACATTGATGTTCTATCCGGTGTTCCGCAAGGTAGTCATCTCGGACCTCTTCTTTTTTTGCTGTTTATAAATTACCTTCCAAAAGTTATCAACTTTTCCACATTTTGATGTATGCTGACGATGTAAAAATTGTTTATAGTTTCAAGCAATATGTTGATCATGCTTATCTTCAAAGTGATCTTAACAACTTAATTTAATGGTGCAAAAATAATTTAATGGAGCTAAATCTAAAAAAATTTAAATGTATGCGATTTTTTAGAAATAGTTGTATAGCTGTTAACTACTCATTGGCAGGACATCAGCTGGATTTAGTCGACACTTTCTTGGATCTTCGAATTTTACTTGATTCTAAATTAAACTTCGTTGCACACATTACTATGACTGTCAATAAGGCTAGAGGTGTTTTTGCATTTATAAAAAGGTGGGCAAAAGAATTCTCTGATCCTTTTATTACCAAGCAACTTTACGTTTCACTGGTCAGACCTGTTTTGGAATATGGATCAATCGCATGGGATCCTTATTACAATATTTATTGCCAATATATTGGAATCCTGCAATAAATCTCCCTTCATATTCTAGTAGACTTGCGCTAATAGAACTACGCTAAAAAGCCGTCGCACTATGCTAAATGTTTCTTTTATGTTAAACCTTATAAATGGTAATGTTTGCTGTGAATTTCTGTTGAGTAATATACAATTTAATGTTCCGTGTCGCAATACTCGTCATTATAAACCTCTTTTTGTTAAATTGTTTAAAACAAATTATGACCTAGCTGATCCTTTTACGCGTATTGTTACGTGGCATTTAATCTTCGAGGAAGCAAATCACGGCTAGCTGCTTCTTATGGGGCTCTTTCTCAAGGGTGTGAGGACCTCCACTAACATACATAAACAACATTATTTCAACCAAAAGGAATCACAACAAAAACGGGAGCAAGGTTTTACGCTCCAGTCGCCCATACCCTTCCATAGTCATCAAGTTATTCATAAACGGTGATTAAGATGACACCTTTTTAACACCACACTCAACCACTTACCTCCCTTTAAACACCCAACTTATGTAACTTATCCCAGCATATTTACTTAAATAAAATTTCAGTATATTTAATACATGATTTATTTAAAAAACCTTAAACTTAATATAACAATAAGTCTGCTTAGTTTATTATTACTCTTTTTTTATATTTAACAAAAGACAATATCTATATCTCGTTTACTTATCAATATCAAAAATTTTGAACAAACGCCTTTAACGACTTATACCAAACTCAACTTTTGCTTTATTAATATATATGATTAAATGTTGTACCTACATCTTTTTTCTCATCTACTAAAAAATTGTAATTTGTTAAATCGCTTCCTTTCGTTTCTTAAATAATTCCGCCTACAAGTCCTCTCTTAATCCGGCATAAGAATGGTTTTAGGCTACAATAACTGCCTGTCACAATAACGCACACTAAAATAGAGATAAGCAAATACTGTGGTTTTACTTCTACAAACTCGTCGAAATAATCTTTTGCTTAATTTAAAGTTGGGTATTTTTTAATAATTTTATCTGCCGGCAAATTTGAAAATTTGAATATTTATAACAAAAAAACTTAATAAGCACACAGAACATCTAGACTAACGTTTTCAATAAGGTTATTTCTTTTTTTACATTAAAAGAAAATATGATATGTTACTTAAAATAGACAACTTAAACTGTAAAAAAAATTGACTAAAGATTCTTCCTGGACACTTCCCTCTACTTCACTATTATCTGGTGGATTTTTTTGTATGTTTAATTTTTGGGTTTGTCTTTCCTTCTGGGACTTTATATTTCTCCTCTACCACGTAATTGAATAAGGTACGGGTACACAATAATAAATGAGTATTATAATAAGATTTTTTTTCTTTCTTGATGATTTAGCGCCCTGGGTATGGTTGTTAACTTTGCCACATGGATAATGGAACAGCCAATGCAACAAAACTCCGGGATTTTAACTAAAGGGACAGAAATACCGGTGTGCTTGGGCTCATGATTAAAACGTGGGGACTTCTCACGACCTGATGTCTCATCAGCCGGGCCTATCTAAATTTTCCAGTTCCCCTTTGGATTGCTAATTACCCCTCCCAACTGTGTATAAATGTTTGTATCTATGTATATAAAAAAAGAAAAATCTACAATATTGGTGACGGGTGCGTTAATAATGTTTAATTTATTATTTTGTTATCTTTGCAGGCATATGCTTGATCAAGCTTTTTAGTAATCAAATTTAGGGAAGTAACTAATTTGGTTTGCTTTAAGATTAAAGTTACTTGTTTTTTTTTTAGTACCTTACACATTTAGGTCACGAGGCATTTCACTACACAAAAAATATTAATAAACTTAACAAATTTAACTTTTACTCAAATCAAAGCTGAAAGTGAATGATACAGCTCAACGGTATAATCTAAATCAGGTACAATGTCACATATTAGGATGAAACCCCATCCATTCACACATAGAAATAAACAACCACAATTTATTATATAGTTTCTTAATTCAAGTATTGCACATCGTAATCACAGAATTATCTCAGCTTTAATTTCTTTCATTGCATTCTAAACTTTTATGTCTTTAACATGAAAAGTTCCTATAGGTTTTCCACTCATTGCCTCCAGCTCGTACATGTTGTTTCCTACCGGTTTAACAATCCGGCATTTTAAAATCACTTAAAACTGTGTTTCTTCGATATACCCTTGCCACCGTCTAAATTTAATAATTCTAGCTCGCTTGTTGTACCTATTGGCTAATTTTTCATACCCATTATGAATATTATTCTTAATTTTCTCTCTTATTAGCTCTAATTTCTCATGCGATTTTAAATTAAGTATTTCATGGTCAGAAAACGACAACAACTTACGGGCTAATTTATAGTCCGACCCGCTTGTAAATCTATGATAGCCAAAAAGAGCAAAGAACGGGGTTGCCGAATGGATGGATGTCCTCAAGGTGCATTCGATCTCAGATAAGTAGAGGTCCCAGTCTCGGTGGTCTTTATTTAAATAAGTTCTTATGGCTGCTAGTACAGACTTATTTACTCACTCAGACGTATTTGATTGGGGAGAGTAACAGCTGTTTTAATATGGTGGATTTTATAAGCCTCAATCGTATCACCAAAAGCTTTAGAAGTAAACTGGGCTCCATTATCACAATGGATTATCTCTGGTACACCATATTTAAGGAATATCTCGTTAATAAGAAACTGTAATACGTTGGTCGTTGTTTATTTTTACATTGCCTTTAAAAAAGTAAACTTAGTGACGTGATCAACTACAATAAATATATAACAGTTGCCTTTTTTTCGCAATTTTTTATTTATTGTATCTTCAATAATTACTCATATCTTAAGTCTAAAAATAAAAATATACATGTTAAGTCCAACCAGTGCTGGACAAAAAAAAATGTATGTTTCACGGTTACTGTAATTTGCGGGTTATCCCTCTGATGTACGGATGAGAGAAGCAGTGTCCCTCCTTCTTAGTCGAATGTAACCAGGTTGATTTAGTATGCTACGGGCCAGTGGATTAGGATGAGTTTCAAGCTTCTTTAAATAACTTATGGCAAGTTTCGCTATTTGCGCTTTCACTGTTGGCACGTTTAGATCTTTATGGATGTTCGAGTTTTTTATATACCAAGGAGCAGATGTAATTATACGAAGAATCTTGTTTTGGCGCCTTTGAATTTTTTCTACGTTGGTAGCTGAGGCAGTGCCCCATAATTGAATGCCAAAACATCATATTGGTTTTAGAATTGACTTGTATAATAAAAGTTTGCAATCTAAAGCTAGAGTAGAATTTCTGCCAATAAGCCAGTTTAGTTGGACTGCTTTTAACTTCATTTGTGTTAACTTTGTTTCTAAGGGCCGTTTCCATGTAAGGCGCCGGTCAAGATGTATGCCGAGATATTTGACGTCTGAAAGCTGGGGTATCGTTTGGTTATTTATCCGAATAGGGGGGCAAGATTCTCTATGCAGTGTGAAAGTTATGTGTGTACATTTTTGTTCATTCACTTTTATTCTCCATTTCTTCAACCATTTTTCTAAATTGGATATGTGGTCTTGTAAATATCGTGATGCTACTTCGGGTGAATGCTTAAAAGTGTCGTCAGCAAATGTCGATGTGTGACTCTGTTACTGGTTGGCATGTCTGAAATATACAATATGTATAAAAATGGCCAAATATACTACCTTGGGGAACTCCGGCTTCGATTGGCTATTTTTTGACTATTTAGCAGCTTATATAGGTTTACGGGCAAATCCAGTTTTAGCTTATATATCAGGCCCTCGTGCCACACCTTATCGAATGCTTGAGAAACGTCGATAAAAAGCGCAGAGCAGTATTTTCTCTCTTCAAATGTCTTCTTAACAACATTGACTAACCTGTGAGTTTGTTCGATCGTACTATGTTTTTTCGTGAAGCCGAATTGATGGTTTGAAATACATCCTTTGTCGCTTAGAATAGGGTTAATTAAGCTTAGTTATTATCATCCTCTCAAACAGCTTTGACATATTTGACAAAAGGCTTATAGGTCTGTATGATTCAATTTTTGTGTGGTCTTTTCCTGGTTTAGGAATCAAGGGAAGTACTCAAGACGTAAAATGGCATTAAAAATAAAAAGAACGATTCTGCGAGCTATACGGGGAAATTCAAATAACATCTTGTTACTGGTTTTATCAACGCCAGGGGCTTTTTTGGTGTTTAAATCCGTTATTGCCTTTTCAATATCACCAAATTCAAATCTTATTAGTATTGCAGCACTAGCCTCGACAATTGGCAACTCAACTATATCAGTAGATATATACAGGGTAAAAACCCTTTTCAAATGTGCAACAAATAAATTGACCTTTTCGGAATCCCTCCTTGCCCAGCCTCCAGATGTAGTTCGCAGGGGAGGCTTACGTAAGATTGGCCTTTTAAGAGTTCTACAAGCACGCCATAATGAATAATCTGATTGAGGAGTTCCGTCTAGGCCTCATAAATAGTTTTTCAGGGATGGTACTTTTCTAGATTCCAGCATGTCTCTTAGCCGGTTCGTGCATTCCTTAAATCTGCCTTTGAGTTGAGGAGATCTCTGTAATATGCCATTCTCTACGAATTTTTCTTTTTTCAAGAGTCGTTCGATATCTGCAGAATAAATTAGATTGTATCTAGCTAATTTTCGGGTTATTGTTGAATGTTGGGCAGCTGATTTGAGGTTTTGGTCAAAATCAATAAGACTCCGCTCTACGTCTTTAAGTGTTCTTAGCGGGATGTTTTCCGAACAATGAGTACTAAGATACTTTCTATATTTCGACCAATTAATGCTTGTGCTAGTCGTTGGTGATATGATGTTTTGTCTGTCCCATATATAGACGATAGTGGGTGAATGATCTGAGGATAATTCAAGAGCCGCTTCAGCTTTAATCATTTCTCTCGGAATACCCTTAAACACGCCAAAATCAATAACATCAGGTATTTTTTGTCGATCAGTAGGCCAATAGGTGGGTTGTCCACTCGATATAACATTCAGACGCATTTTTGAAATTGTGTCAAACAAAATACGACCTTTGGGAGTTATTAGGCGTGATCCCCAAAACGTATGTTTAGCGTTGTAGTCGCCTGATGCTATGAAACAGGGACCTAGTGATTTGTAGAAGTCGCTATACTGACTTTCCGAAATTTGAAATCTAGGAGGTGAATAAATCGAAGAAATAACTAAGCTTTGATGAAATTCTTCAAGACAGATATTTGTTGCTTGAATGTACTTCTCACAAAAATTACGCAGTAAATAATGTTTGATTCGGGCCTTAATAAGTATTGCCGAGCCTCCACATGCTCTTCCACGGGGGTCCTTAGTGTCATATAAAATATAGCCATTGATTTTAAAAAGGCTATTTGTTGGTTCTTGAGGAAGTATTCAAGTTCATTTTGGCGTAAGCCGTTTGCGTTCCAGAAACATATTTTTAAACAGTTCATGGTTTATTTAGTACCGCTTGCAACATCATAGATTGCATGCGTACCATTTCTTGCATCATGCTGCTCATAGAGCTCATAAAACTGTTTAACGAATGCACTAATGTCTCGATACTTGCTTCGAGACGATTGTAGTTACCAGATGATGGTTGTTCTTTAGGTTCTGGGTGCAAATTTGGAGTAAAATTATTTTTTGGTGTCGCTTTATGTACTGAAACATGATTAGTTTTTAACATATCCGGGTATGAAACATGTTGGGTTGTTGGTTGGGCTAACTGAGGATAATGAGCATTTGCTCGATATTGTGGGTGCTTAGCAGGAGTATTTGATTTTTGAGTGGTTTTCCTTACCATGGAAAAAACTGGACAGCCTTGCTTTGTCGCATTGGGCGGAACAATGTAGCTCTCCACACACAACGCAAACCGGAGGCAATTTGCAGTAAGCCCTAGTATGACCATATTCTTGGCAATTTAGATACTGTACGGGTCCTGATCGCTTACGCGGTTCTTCTATGCTTATTTTGCGGTGCAACAGATATCTTAAATTTTAGATAGGGTGAGTTTCGTTCTTTGTCAATCGCATATCTCCAGGTTCCAGTTCAACGCGAAATAGAGGTTGAGGAACACGTTCTCGATTTCTGAGGCTGGCTACACTTTTTACCTTAAATCCCGCTTTTTGGAGGCCATCTCTAATTTCGACTGGATCAACATATGAGTCCACACCTTTTATAACTACCTGTAGACCTTTACTACTCTTCAGCTGATATGTATAAAAGTTCTGTTTGCAGCTTTCAAACTCGTTTACTACTTTACGATAACTGTTCATCAATAAATTGTATTTTTGTTTCATCAATGTTGCCACGCTTGATGGGAATTACATAAAATGTGTTCTCACCAATAATTGAAATTAACTTCTTTATTAAGTCGCTGGAATTTTTCTCCCTTAAATAAGTTGGAGGTGGTTTGAACGACCTGGGTGCCGTTTTTTTTTTCACTTGTTTCGCTATCTAAAATAGCAAAACGATTATGGGAATTTATTCCGTTAGAGTCCTTGTGTTTTTGTACTTTAGCAATTGGTGAAATCTGGGAAGATTTAGGGCTTCGACCTCTTTTCAGTACAGTTATTCCTACTTGGGTCTTAGGTTTTTCTACACTATCCATATTATTTTGGTAATACTGAGTTTAGAAGGGGACTTGTTTGTAGTTATTTTATTGTCATCGCATAACAACAGCGAGGAAAAGATTGTGCACGTAAAACTGGCGTAGCATTTATACACAAATTGTCACTATTTATTTTGTTTTTATTTATTTCAACATTGTCAACATTTTTGTTGCTTAAATTAAAGAGGCTCATTAGCCTTTATTGTTTTTGTTTTATTTTTAAAGTAGCAATTCAATATGCCGTTGTATAAAAAAAAGACGAAAGAAAAAAAACATTTTACAAACAACTTTGTTGTTGTATTAAAACAGATATGTTTTTTTTTTTTTTGTTTTAAATTATTCACACAATGTATGTTTTGTTTTTTGTTAATGCGAGCTTAAAAATAATCGCGACCGCACTTATCAACGCACAAACTAAAACTGCCTTTTTTAGACATCGGGTATTTGCCTAGAAAATCTATATATAGCTTTTGGAAAGGCCGGTCGTTGATCACTTCTGATCCTATCCCGAGCATCAGACTTTTCAATCAGACGATTCTTTGCAATGCTGACAACTCGCTACGTAGTTTTTTATCTGACTGGTCAGATAAAAATAGCGTTTTATTCTTTCTAATGTTTTTAAGACACCTCCGTGGGCTACTGTATTAGGAGCATGAGCTTTTTCGATTATGGCCAAAGTAATATTCTCCGAAATTTACAGCATCCATTGGCATTCATTCTCTAATTCTTGGTTGAAGCATGTCTTCTTAAATATCATACCATTTTCCACTTTAAGGTCCGACAACTTTTCTGCATTTTCTTCTATATCTCTAATTAAACCTTTATAGTCTTCACTTTCAAACTGCGTTGTCTCAAAATCTACACAATTCGCTTACACTTATTTCCTGAGGTACCCTAGATAACATGTCCGCTACAACGTTGTCCGGTCCTTTTCTATGTTTTATCTCAAAGTCACAAGTCTGAAGCTGTAAGGACCATCTCGCTAACCGTCCACTGAGACTTCAAGCTAGCACTGTGAATGACAGTGAATGGCATCATTTCTACATATGTCCTAAATTAACGAATTGCCAGCACTGCGGCTAAACATTCTTTCTCCGTCACACTGTAGTTTTTCTGGCATGAATTTAATTTCTGCGAAAAGAAAGCAATAGGATGTTCCTCCTCCTTTGCATTTAACTGAAACAAAACCGCTCTTATGCCATAGCTAGATGCATCGCACTGGACGATAAATCGTTTGCATGCCTGAGCACCGGGGCGGAAGTTAATGCCATTTTCAATTTCTCGACTGTACCATCCGGTAGTTCCAAGGAAACTCCGAACTTCTCTTGTCGTCTTTGGCAGTTTTATATTTTTAATGGCTTGTACCTTTTCGTGATTAGTTTTCAACATTCCTCCTCCAATGATAAAACCGAGGTATTTAAGCTCTTGAACGATATATTATGTCTTTTTCAGTCCTATTGTTAGATTGGCCTCCCTAAGACATTTAGCCACTTCCCTCAATAATCTAACATGTTCTTCAAACATGCTTCAAATTACTAGAAGGTCGTCCAGGTAGATAAATACATTGTCTTTTAATCGTGGTGGTATGACTTTTTGCATAAGAACGCACAGTCGTTGAGCGGCATTACATAGGCCGAAGGGCATGACTCTGAATTGATACAATGGACCGCCAGCCACCGTAAAAGCCGTATATTGCTTACTTTGATCTTCTAACCTAATTTGCCAAAAAGCGTATTTATTTTCGAAATTTTTATTTATTGTTTCTTCAATATCATTGAACTATCAATAATTACTAATATCTTAAGTCTAAAAATATAAATATACTTAAGTCCAATCAGTGCTGGACAAAAAAAAATTTATGTTTCACGGTTACTGTAATTTGCGGGTTATCCCTCTGATGTACGGATGAGAGAAGCAGTGTCCCTCCTTCTTAGTCGAATTTAACCAGGTTCATTTAGTATGCTACGGGCCAGTGGATTCGGACTTGCCATAAATGTCTTATGGCAAGTTTCGCTATTTCTGCTTTAACTGATGGCACGTTTAGATCTTTATGAATGTTCGAGTTTTTTACATACCAAGAAGCAGATATAATTATAGAAAGAATCTTATTTTGGCGTCTTTAAATTTTATCTACGTTTCTAGCTGAGGCAGTGCCCCATAATTGAATGCCATAACACCATATTGGTTTTAGAATTGACTTGTATAATAAAAATTTACAATCTAAAGCTAGAGTAGAATTCCTGCCAATAAGCCAGTTAAGTTGGACTGCTTTCAACTTCATTTGTGTTAACTTTGTTTCTATGTGGCGTTTCCATGTAAAGCGGCGGTCAAGATGTATGCCGAGATATTTGACGTCTGAAAGCTGAGGTATCATTTGGTTATTTATCCGAATAGGGGGCAAGATTCTCTACGCAGTGTGAAAGTTATGTGAGTACATTTTTGTTCATTAACTTTTATTCTCCATTTCTTCAACCATTTTTCTAAATTGGATATGTGGTCTTGTAAATATCGTGATGCTACTTCGGGTGAATGCTTAAAAGTGTCGTCAGCAAATGTCGATGTGTGACTCTGTTACTGGTTGGCATGTCTGAAGTATACAATATGTATAAAAATGTCCAAATATACTACCTTGGGGAACTCCGGCTTCGATTGGCTGGGGTGAGCTCAATAAATCTCCTTTTTTCACAATAAATTTTCGTTCGGTTAAATAACTATTTAGCAGCTTATATAGGTTTACGGGCAAATCCGGTTTTAGCTTATATATCAGGCCCTCGTGCCACACCTTATCGAATGCTTGAGAAACGTCGATAAAAAGCGCAGAGCAGTATTTTCTCTCTTCAAAAGTCTTCTTAATAACATTGACTAACCTGTGAGTTTGTTCGATCGTACTATGTTTTTTCCTGAATCCGAAATGATGGTTTGGAATACATCTTTTGTTGCTTAGGGTTAAGCTTAGTTATTAACGTCCCTTGAAACAGCTTTAACATATTTGATAAAAGGCTTAAGATCTGTATGATTCATTTTTTGTGTGGTATTTTCCTGGTTTAGGAATCATGGTAACCAAGGACACCTTCCACTCTGTGGGGAAGTACTCAAGACGTAAAATGGTAAAATGGCATTAAAAATAAAAATAACGATTCTGCGAGCTATACGGGGCAACTCGAATAACATCTTAGTAGTGGTTTTATCAACGCCGGGGGCTTTTTTGGTGTTTAAATCCGTTATTGCCTTTTCAATATCACCAAATTCAAATCTTATCGGTACTCCAGCACTAGCCTCGACAATTGGCAACTCAACTATATCAGTTGATATATTTGGGGTAAAAACCCTTTTCAAATGTCCAGAAAATAAATTACCTTTTTCGGTATCACTCCTTGCCCAGTCTCCAGATGTAGTCCGCAAGGGAGGCTTACGTAAGACTGGCCTTTTAAGGTTTCTACAAGCACGCCATAATGAATAATCTGATTAAGGAGTTACGTCTATGTCCCAAATAGTTTTTCAGGGATGCTACTCTTCGAGATTCTAGCATCTCTCTTAGCCGGTTCGTGCATTCTTTAAGTCTGCTTTTGAGTTGAGGAGATCTCAGTGATTGCCATTCTCTACGAATTTTTCTTTCTTCAGCCAAGAGCCGTTCGATATCTGCAGAATAAATTTGATTGTATCTAGCTAGTTGTCGGGTTATTGTTGAATGTTGGGCAGCTGATTTGAGGTTTTGGTCAATATCAATAAGACTCCGCTCTACGTCTTCAGGTGTTCTTAGCGGGATGTTTTCCGAACAATGAGTACTAAGATACTTTCGATATTTCAACCAATTAATGTTTGTGCTAGTCGTTGGTGATATGATGTTTTGTTTGTACCATATATAGCCGATAGTGGGTCAATGATCTGAGGATAATTCAAGTGACATTTCAGCTTTAATCATTTCTCTCGTAATACCCTTAATCACGCCAAAATCAATAACATCAGGTATTTTTTGTCGATCAGTAGGCCAATAGGTGGGTTGTCCACTCGATATCACATTCAGACGCATTTTTGAGATCGTGTCAAACAAAACATGACCTTTTGGAGTTATTAGGCGTGATGTTTAGCGTTGTAGTCGCCTGATGCTATGCAACAGGGACCTAGTGATTTGAAGAAATCGCAGTATTGACTCTCTGATATTTGAAACCTAGGAGGTCAATAGATCGAAGAAATAACTAAGATTTGATGAAATTCTAGAATGCAGATGTTAGTTGCTTCTTCACAAAAATCACACAGTAAATAATGTTTGATTCGAGCCTTTATTAGTATTGCTGAACCACCACATGCTCTGCCACTGGGTTCTTTGGTGTCATATAAGATATAGCCATTTATTTAAAAAAAAAAACTATTTGTTGTTAAGTGAGTCTTTGCAACCAGCATGACATCAATTTGTTCCTTCTTAAGGAAGTACTCGAGTTCATTTTTGTGTTGGCGCAAGCCGTTTGCGTTCCAGAAACATATTTTTAAACAGTTCATGGTTTGTTAAGTAACGCCTGCAACATAGTAGATTACATGCGTACCATTTCTTGCAGCATGCTGCTCATAGAGCTCATAAAACTGTTTAACGAATGCACTAATGTCCCGATCCTTGCTTCGAGACGATTAAAATTACCAGATGGTGTTTGTTCTTTAGGATGCGATTGCAAATTTGGAGTAGAATTATTTGTCGGTGTCGCTTTATGTACTGAAACAATTGGTTTTTAACATATCCGCGTATGAAACATGTTGGGTTGTTGAGCATTTGCTCGATATTGCGGGTGCTTAGCAGGAGTATTTAATTTTTGGGTGGTTTTCCTTACCATGGTCTACACTGTTGATAAAAAATGTTTCATCTATCCTGCTTATAATACCATCTATGTTTTGCAAAGGGTATGCATCCTTTAGCGTAAGCTTATTTAAGTTTCTCGCGTCTAGACATAAATGGTTTTTACCAGGTTTCCTGACTATGGTTGTTCGATTGCTCCAAGCACTATCACTAACCTCGATAACTCCTAACTTTAACATAGTATCAATTTCCTGGTACGTGATTTCTTGCACTGCTGGACGAATAGGGTAATAACGCTTTTTTATAGGTACAGCCCCTTCTACTAATTTTATTGAATGTTCCTCTAAACAAGTTAAACCTAGAACTTTTTCTTCAAACGTGTCAAAGGTTTTTACCGCATCATCTAATTGTTTCTGATGCTACGGTGTCAGTCCATGTGGTTTTAGTTTATAATTTCGGTTAATTGGTACAAAATCGCTTTGTATTTTTCCTATATTTAACTCTTCTAGACTTAATACCTCTGGGATTAATTAAAATTTTCTCCAAAAATCTATGCCTAAATATAAATCTTGTTCTAGGTCCGGACAAAGGTAAAACAACATGATGTGTTGTTGCTCTTTGTAGTGAATGAATAGTTTAGCTTTACCTATGATCCGAAGCTGCTGACCACTAGCAGTTTTGACATTAGTAACTATAAGACTAATTTGCATGCTTAATTTGTCAACCAACTCTCTACACCCAGTCTCTAATATACTAACCGACGCTCCTGAGTCTAACAGCCCCCTAATTTGAACACCATTCAATTTTAAATTGACGTCTAGACTTCTGGCGCTCCCTAAATTTACGTCTAATTTTTCACTTACACCACTAAATGGTTTACAACTATCTAATTTCTTGCTGTTGTTATTGTTGTTGTCTTCGTAGGGACTTCCTTCCGGCGCGGGTCCCTTGACATTCCCCCGCTAAACTTCAGGTTTTTTTGTTGGCATATTGGGCATTTTGGCATTGTAACATCCGATTTTCCACATTTATAACAAAAAAATATTCGTTGTTCTACGGGGCAATCCATAAAAACATGTCCTGCCAGCATGCAGTTCCAACAGACAACTAGCTGTTTTTGTTGTTGTAACGCATCGACTTCTATTATTTCGTTTTGGGCTAAATCATTGCATAAGAGATCATTTGTCTGAAAGGAAACTTCATTTACTTGGAGTGAAATACGTGGTGGTGGGATTGTGTTTCTGATCTCTCGTCTGGGTAAATTTCTCTCCGCTTCATTGCACTCAATACGTAATTGTTCCACGGAGGACACTGCCCCATATACTATTCTAGCTACATTTTGATTAATGTTACGCTTCATTATCTTCATCATGTCATACTCCGGAATAGGTTGAGTCAACTTCGATCTTAATTTATTCATTATATGAAAATATGCATCAATCGTTTCTGAAGATTGTTGCCTGCGTTCAACTAAGTCCCTCATTACTCTCTCTCGTCTGGGTAAATTTCTCTCCGCTTCATTGCACTCAATACGTAATTGTTCCACGGAGGACACTCCCCCATATACTATTCTAGCTACATTTTGATTAATGTTACGCTTCATTATCTTCATCATGTCATACTCCGGAATAGGTTGAGTCAACTTCGATCTTAATTTATTCATTATATGAAAATATGCATCAATCGTTTCTGAAGATTGTTGCCTGCGTTCAACTAAGTCCCTCATTACTTCAAAATTCTACCGAGGGCATTGATATTGAGACATCAAGGCCATGCGCAACACTGGCCATTCAGTCAGGCCATGTATTTCTATAAAGGCCCAGTACCAGTCCTTTACTGAATTTGAGACTATCAAATGGAAATCTCTAACCACTTCTGTTTCGGGAATATTATGGTGTGCCCTAAGATGTTCTACGCGAAATATAAAGTCCTCAATAATGATTGACTTATTATCAAAAACAAGGCCTAATTTGTCGATTCTTATCTGTCTGTCACCCCCGGAATATTTGGAGTGAGCTGGACTGAGTGTTCAGGAGCGGCACGATTAGGATCTATAATATTACCAATAATATTCACGGTGGCTCTGTCATTAGCTTCTAAACGGTTGACCGGTGTATGGCCAGTGACATTTCCTATAATTCTATTTGGCTCGGTAAGACTCTGAATCGTCTTCAACAAATTTTCTAAATTTTTACTTATATGTCCCATCTCTGTCTGAACCATGTGGCGCATTTGATCCTCTAGTGCTCGCTGCACCACCAAGGCCTCATCTGCTACTAAATTTTGCACTACTGGTGTAATATCCCAATCATTTGCTGCAGAGTCCTCTAATCGACTGTTATTTCCAACTGGTGTTCCAGATATTATAGTCCTAGATAAATCCTTAATTTGAGCTGTACTACTATCCCTATTATTATTATTTGCATTTTTGCTGGAGTCGGATAATACGTTGTTCTCTGTTTTGGACTTATATGCATTAATGAACTATTTAAATCGAATGAAGGGTCCTTATTTCTTTTTCTATTTTTATCTACTTTATTATTATTGTCTAACTCACTCTGTGTTTTTTCTTTTCTACTAGATTGTATTTTTGTCTGTATACTCATCACTGTTTGAATTTAGAATTCCTATCGGTCTAAATTAAACATCAATACTAAACGCTAAACACTTAATTAGTATGAGCTTTGACCAGAATCTATAAGTGAACCCCTGAGAACACAATAATATATGTAATATAGATATAGATATATGTAGATAAAAATAAGTAATAATAATAAAATAAAAAAAAAACAATAGTCATAAAATTATAAAGATCATAAAAAAAATAAAATACAAAAAAAAAACACATAAAATTTAACAAAACTTACATTACTGATACTATAATATATCCTTAAAAATTTGTATTTCTTAACTATGTTTGTTCTTACTAAAAATGTTACATTAAAATCTAAAATGACGTTTAAAAAAAATTATTTATCTTTTCAAAAACAAATTGCGAAATAGTTTAAAATTTCGTATTTTTAAATTTCTCAAAACTTCTCTCTTTGGGCTGTTATAGAGGGTGGTAGCATGTGTAATTCTTAAGATGTTGACTCTCTTCTCAAAGAGCTACTACTGTGTGTGATTCATGTGACATTAAAAATCAAATAATAATAAAAAACGGCAGATTTACAACTTTATTAGTTTCATATTAACTATAAAGGGGCCTTTTAAACTTATTTGATACATCAGACCTCAGAAAATATATCAGAGCGGCTATCATATATGTTCCAAAGGTCAACTGCTATAACTATACTACTTGACAGTTGCTTCTTACGGGGCTTTTTCTCAAGGGTGTGAGGACCTCCCTTTTGCCTTCATCTCAATGGGCGTTACAATAAAAAAATATTTCCACTAACATATATAAACAACTCTATTTCAACAAAAACGAATCACAACAAAAACGAGAGCAAGGTTTTACGCTCCAGTGGACCATACCCTTCCATAGTCATCAAGTTATCCATGAACGGTGATAAAGATGGCCCCTTTTTTAACATCACACACTACCACTTACCTCCTTTTAACCACCAAACTTATGTAACTTATCCCAGTATATTTACTTAAATAAAATTTTAGTATATTCAATACATGATTTATTTAAAAAACCTTAAACTTAATATAACAATAAGTCTGCTTAAGTTTATTATTACTCTTCTTTATATTTAACAAAAGACAATACCTCGTTTACTTATCAATATTAAAAATTTGAAACAAACGCCTTTATTGACTAATACCAAACTCAAAAACAAATATCTTTTGCTTTATTGATATATATGATTAACTGTTGTACCTACATCTACTAAAAAATTGTAATTTGTTAAATCGCTTCCTTCCGTTTCTTAAATAATTCCGCCTAAAAGTCCTCTCTTAATCCGGCATAAAAATGGTTTTAGGCTACAATAACTGCTGTCACAATAACGCACACTAAAATAGAAATGAGCAAATACTGTGGTTTTACTTCTACAAACTCATCGAAATAATCTTTTGCTTAATTTAAAGTTGGGCATTTTTAGATAATTTTATCTCCCGCAAATTTAAATAATTATAACACAAAAAACTTAATAAGCACACAGAACATCTAGACTAACGTTTTCAATAAGGTTATTTCTTTATTTACACTAAAAGAAAATAAGATATGTTACTTAAAATAGACAACTTAACCTCTAAAAAAAAAAGAAATTGACTAAAGATTCTTCCTGGACTCTTCACTCTACTTCACTATTTTCTGGTGGATTTTTTGTTTGTTTAATTTTTGGGCTTGTCTTTCCTTCTGGGACTTATAGTATATTTCTCCTCTACCACGTATTTGAAGATATATGTATATACAAGGATCAAATTTGTTACCTTAGTTATTTTGGCCAATTGTCTGTAAAGGCCTTACGCTTGATCAACTATCACTTGTTTAGCCTTTCGCCCGTCACTTAACATTGAACCCGGTTCAACCTGCATGCAGCAGTAAAACACATATTATTAGGAACTCTTGGCAGAATTTATTCCTCTTTTTACCAACAGGCGGGTTTCTGCTTCTTTCTGTTCGGTGCCAAAAGTACAAAGATGTGCCATAAGCTGGATCACGTATATTTTTTTTATTATAAATGTTTTACCTTTTTTCCTTTTTCTAATCCTTCCACAGATTTTAATATTACAGCACACGTTTATTAATACACAATACAAATGTTTTTGTTTTTGATTGACTTTTCCTTTTTTTTTTTTACAAATTATACTTTTTGAAATATTTTTAAAAATTGCTAATTTATTCCGATTTCCGTGGTTCACAAAAAAACTAACTTTCCCAAAAAGCAGTAAAATAGCAATTTTACACCTCTAATTATACCCTGATATTTCAGTAAACAAAATGTTCTCATCATAATCTATACAATATCTTATCCTTTCTAAAATATGTCCTCGTTTTAATGTAATTTTAATAATATAGTTGTCTCTTTTTTACAAGAAACATATAGAACATTTTGTAGATCGATAACTATATTTTTTTTATCATGTTTACTTCCCATAGTGTTTCTAATAGTCCAAAAGTTACAAACAGCTGGTATAATCGCCGTCTTAATCATATGTCATTATTTTCAATTCACAATAGTCACCTTATAAAACAAAACTGAGTAGAGTTTAGACAGCACATTCAATAATTTATTTTAATTTACTATTTATTTACTTTTATTACGTTTATCCATCAATCTACATTTTGCAGCGATATGCCCTCTGCGCCCAAAATCACAAAATTTTTTTATCATAGGCGGTATTTTTGTTATTTTCTCTAGAACAGTTAGTAGTTGAAGTTATATGAACACTCATGCTCTCGCCCTCTTTCATTGCTTAATACATCAGCTTTTTAAATAGAATAATCTTGCTTGCGGGACCCTTTGGTTGATGTATTTTTCTTAGGGTTTGCCATGCTTCGAATGCTGGTATACAAAACTTTTTTTTTTTTTTTAATTGGACCAGCACTCAGGGGATGACCCCTACGCTTGCAATGCATTGTGCCTGAACTAGGAAATTTGGTTATGCGAAGGAGGATAGATGGAGTAGTGTTTGTGGACATTTGACTTGAACTTTATCATATTGAAGTTGATAGGAAAGACATCCGCAGGGAGTTTATTCCACATACGAACCGTTCGGGCGAAAAACGAATTCTTCCTTTAATGCGTAGTGCGATTCACTGGCAAATCGACCACAAATGGATGGGCCCTTGATGAGAAGGGTGTTGTACGCAAAAAAGTGTGGGTGTCGGGTACAATTTCCCTGATTTCATTAGAGCACATACCATTGTAGTAACGGTAAAACCCCGAAACACAACCCACATTGCGTCGATGCTCCAGTGAGTCAATAGAGTTGGATACACTACTGTCACCGATGAGCTTCTTCGCCCTCTCCTGCACGCGGTTGAGTAGCTCCAAAATAGACTTTGGGGCGCCGGCCCATACGTATTCCATTTTAGGCCGGATATAGGTGACATAAATAGTAAGAAGATCAGATGGAGTGAAGTATCTCTTACACCGTTTTAAGAAACCGAGGCACTTGAAAGCTTCTTTCGAGACTTGAAAAATGTGTTTAGTCCATTGGACATCGCACTGGATTTTCATGCCAAGAACGTCAAGAGCTTCTGATTCCTTAATATCTACATCACCCATAGCTACAGATGAAGCATCAATTTCAAACGCACGTCTGTGCGTAAGCATACAATATTGAGTCTTAAGGGCATTAAATTCTACTCTATTCACGAGACCCCATTCAGAAATTGTGGCAAGATCATGATTGAGCGTATCATTTATGTTTTGTCTCTTGACTCCAATCTCCACCTGGTTCGGCCTATTATTGAATGAGTATGAATGACAAATACTGCTATCATCTGCAAAAGAGTAGATAGGATTAGAAGTTTGACTAAGAAGGTCATTAAAAAGAAGAAGAAATAGGTTAGGAGAAAGAACGGAGTCTTGCGGTACCCCTGAATTAATCTTGAACTCATTTGATGAAACCCCATCTATACAACTCGTATAGTGAGAAAGCTCGATATAAATCGAAAAAAGTTGTCACCGACACCAAAAGCAATAAGTTTTGACAGAAGTGCATCATGCCACACTCTATCAAATGCCTTGGAGATATCTAGGCATTTAATAACACCTTGGATAACACCATTTTTCTGAAAGAGAAGCTAGTAAGTCACCTGTAGAGCGACCCCTACGGAAGCCCTTCTGGCGGTCGCTTAGCAAATTGTTAGACTCCAAATACCTCACAAGATGTAAGTTTATCATACTTTCCATTACTTTAGAAAGCGCAGAACAGATTACAATTGGGCGGTAATTATCAGGGTTGTTGGCCTCACCCTTTTTGGGGTTTGGCGTTACAGTAGCAACCTTCCAACACATTGGAAATTTACAAGCATGATACAAAGTGCTGAAAAGGGTTGCTAATGGACGCGTTAGCTTTCAAAAGCACTGCTTCAAGACCAGTGCTGGAATTCCATCCGGCCCAGGAGACTTGTTAATGCTGAGACTTGCTAGGACCCTTTTAACCGCACGCGCTCGAAAGAATATCTTTGGCATAGTTACTGATACTCTGTCGAGAAAGGGCGGTGCACAGTGGTCAATTTCGCGAGATAGCGTTCAAAACTCTATAACTTTTGACAGGATTGGTATATTTTTACGCAATTTGTTTTGTTCAATAGGATGGACTTTAAGCTTCAATTTGCGTGTTCAAACGTAAAAATCGACTGATAGGAACGTAAGTAATGTGGAGTTAAAAATGCATTTTAATTTTTTGTTGAGTTTCCATGTAAAAGTTGAATATTTTGACATTTTAAAGAGGTATTTTTTTATAATTTCTTATTTTCTTCAATCGTATTTTACAACCAATACTTATTTATTATTCCTAAACTTAATTTTGGTCAGAAAATGCTAACATTTGGCCCCTGACATTTATTTAGTCTCAATATTCACAGGGGCCAAAGATTGGTTTCTTTTGGAAGAAAGCTAATTCTTGTGAGGATTAAACTGAAAAATAACACTGAAATTCCCAACAATATCAATACCATTTGGATATATTATATACAGAACACAACATCGATAAAATTTTAAGTAAACTTTTACTATTGATTTAAAGTGCACATATTTTATTTAAATGCATTAATAAAAATTTATACTAAAATTAGAAAAAAATTATAATCTTTAAACTAGTATTAATTAAACAATATTAGTAAAAATTTCTTCCAAATAGCTTTGATTTTCATTTTGCAGTAGTTGTTTAGCTTCTTCATCTAACTCTAATGAGGTTGATTTCCATTTTTGTCGAATACTGGACATATATGGGTCTGATGTGCACAACAAAATATTAATAAGATCTTCATTAGTACAATATCTGGAAATTTTTCTTGTATTGTGCTCGCGAAAGAATCTGTAGTCTTTGTTCCTTTTTGCTTGCGCTTCTTCTGAGAGATCTCCAATTGGAAGCATATTGTGCTGAATTATTTGTTCCCCATGGAACAAAATTTTGTGAATTGTGGTTGGCATATGTCTCCAAGAATATTTTTGGTTATAAAGGGTTGCTGTCTCATTAGCATACTGACCAAATTTTTTTGCATCTATCTTTTTGCTATATGCTATAACTTCTAATATGATTTGGAATCGTCGTATTAAATCATAATCTACTCCATTTATAGAAGCTGCAGTTTCTGGATCGGAAAAAAATCTTCTTGCTGTGTTTCCATCATTAGAATTTCCTTCTCCTTGCTTTGGCTGGTCAATTATAAGGTCTATCTCACGGTATTTTTCTTGAATATCTTTTTTTTGCTTTCTTTTTTCCAAATTTTCTTTGTTGTTTCTCACTGTTTCGCCTAACGGGCCAAATTCCAAATCGTATCCCAATTTAAGAATATGCTCCATAAAACGAATTCTAGCATGAAGAGGTGACATTCCAAATTCATATGCTTCATTAAAACTATCGTCTTGTGTTGGTGGTTGGCTCAATTGACTTGATGTTTTTTGGCATATAGTGCAGCTGGACGAAGACTTTGTTTCGGTTAAAGCTTGTGCAACTTTTCCATCGATCATTGTAAGTGACATTTTAAAGTTTACTTCGATGCATTGGTCATTAAATTCAAATATCACTGGTTGAAGTTCTTTAATTTCATCTCTTATTTTGCCAACTTCTTCAGTTATGACATCCTTAGTTTCTTTTTTGTAAGCAAACTTTATTGGTCTACAAAATTTTGTTGACGAGAGAATTTCATTCTTCCATACATCTATCTCTGCAGCTCTACTAGTTGACGGCTCTGAACCAATATAAGTTTTTGTTAAACGTAATGGAACGAAAGAAATCATGAATAAATTGGAATCTGATGAATTTTCCGCATTACATTGTTTGTATTGTTTCTGGCCAGAGGACCCATCACATCCCCATTTAGAAATTAAAGTCATGCTGCAATTTTTAAACTTCTTTAAATAGTCAGCATCAAATGTCTTTAATAATCGTTCTGCAGTGTGTTCAAGAAGATCCTGCAATTTTATTTCTCCTGAACTTGAAGTTACACTAATAGCAGTTGGTGAAGGTAAGCAATCTTTTTTGGCAGAAACTATATCTCGATATGATGGAAAAATTCCACAATTTTTTTCATTGGTTCGCTTCCGCAATTCTGTATATTGGTTTTTAGTCATTTTCAAATTCAAAAATAGTGCAAATGCTTCTTCTGGAGTAAATTTATTTTCTTCAGTTGGTGTCGGCATACTTTCTAAAATTCTTTTTGTGCGTCTGGGGCTTGCTTCCACTATTTTTTTAATGATAGCAATTTTACTCTTTTTAGTTTTCGATGGTTGAATTTGATGCAGAAATGAATCCTTTATGATGCTACAAGAAACTTCTTCATTGATATGTTTAAGCTTGCGTCTTCGTGATCTTTCACTACAATTATCAATTGGCTTTGCTGGTCGACCACCTTTTCCAGTTTCCTTGGTAGTTACTGATGGCTTTTTAAAAATAAGTTTATTTCTTAGCCATTCTTGGTTGCGTGAGTAAAACAATTTCTTGTTTCTGGAACATTGATTGTATTTAAAAAGTTTTTTATTTTTAAGTTATGAATTTTAATTTCTTGTTTGTCGCATATTTTGAAGAATCCATTCATTATATTTTTTTACCAGTTATTTCCATTGGTTTTAAATTTATTTGCAATTTTCAGATATTTAAGTTATGTAATATTAGATGGCAATAAAATTATTTTTTACCTTTTCCAAATGAATTGCGAGATACCACATAATTTGAGAGTTCTATTGTCATTTTTGTCAAAATTTTGATACACCCTTCTATGTTGATTAGGTCCAAATATGGGCCAACTTCTCCTAATTTCAACAGAATTATTTTTTGGGTCAATAAGAACTCTTGTACAAAATTTCATCAAAATATATGCATAATAGCCACTTTCACATACAAATAACTTCTCAAAAAATATGACGTGCATTTGTACTGAATATCTTACCTTGGGTCAGAAAAATTGCTGTAGCTCAAAAAGTGCAGTCCCGATGCATAGACATGTATTTATAGGAATGTAGGGGAGACTTAGGACCGCAAAATAGTAAATTTGTGTTTTGCCTCAGCTTGACTCGCAGGAGTTCTGCTCTATGAAGTAGGAAATTTCCGAGAAATATGACCTTTTTTAAAAAAAATATTTAAATTATTCTGAAAACAGTACAGCTTCAATTTTTTTACCAGTAATAGGAAATAAGTTAAGTTATAACCCAAATTTATTTCGTCCAAAAATCTTGAAAAACAAAAAAGTTATGATCATTTAAACTTTAAAAATTAACTAAAAATATCATAAATTTACTAAATTCTGCAAAAGTCTATTTTGGACGACCCTGTTCTCAGTGAAATAGTTGAAATAGAGTTCTAAGGTTCACTACTGTCTACTTTTATATGAGTCTAATAACTTTAAAATCGGAGAACAAAAACCAAAAGGAGTTTTGGCCGCTATCTCCAAATATTGACCACAGTGCGGTGGTTAATTACTTTCCGGCAAGTAAGAATTACTTGCAAATATTTCGGCTCTAAGGTTAGCTTTATCAACCGGCTCAGTGAATATTTGGTCATCCTTTAAAAGAGTCGGAATTGAGAAACTAGCATTATCCTTTACTCTTTTAACAAATGACCAAAAACTCTTACTGCCCTAGGAGCAACAAAAACTTTAGCACGAAGACGATCCTCGTATAGAGCTTTTTCACGCCATAGTACTATGGCACACGAGGATATCGCTCTTTTGCGGAGTAAATTAGTATCTGCATTGGTGTTACTACGCCATTTACTGAATGCTTGCTCTCTTAATCTGATTGCGTTCTTGCAATTCTGATTAAACCTGCACTTCGTTCTGGTTTTTATTCGGTATTTGCTTTAATGGAATGAATAATTTCATGCCAAGCAATATTATGTTTTTAACCATTTTCGCCATGGCATCGGCACTGCTGTATAGAAAGCAAAGTTTCCAATTAAAATGCCTAAAAAAATTCGTTGAGCTCACCCAACGAGTCTTTTCATATATATATTTAAAGAGTCTCGTAGCTGTTCTTGAGGCGTTAAGAAGTTCAGAGAGAGAAAAGGAGGGGGAGATGGTACAATGATCCGAATTACCGAGAGGTGCATTAATGCTCACTTCATTCTTTTGAGGGTGTGAAGTCAGAAAAAGATCGAGAGTGTTGTTTTGGTGTCCTTCAACACATTTAATATTCGAGCTTCAATAATATAAACCACAATTTCGTTTAAACGAAAACTTATCATAAAACTAAACACTTCTTTAACACTTAACACTTAACGGCATTCCGCAATAGCCGCCTCAATAACTATTCTTATGTTTGACCTCATATATATTTTGCATTACTTTACGTTGCGCCTCTATAATTTTGACTGCGACTATATAATTTTACTGGACTGTTTTATTTTTTAACAGTTTGTTTTTGAATATAAATAAGATAATACCTTTTTTATTCCTGGAAGTAAATACAATGATACTTACTTGTATTTTCGAAGTTAAGCGCTCCTATAACTAAATTGGTCATCAATGTTATAAGAATTGGTATAATTAACGCATATGCGGTACGTATACCTGCTCCTGTTAACGCAGCTGATAGTATTCCCCAGAAGAAACTTGTACCTATTAAGCGAGCTTGGGTTTGTAATGCCAAACTTAGAGGCGTCTGAACAGAGAAATTATAAACAATTACAAGTAAAATTTAAATTAATAATATGTACTCACTTTTTGGTTGCGATTAAAAATTAAGTGAGCTACACTTTGTATGAAGACAGTTACTAAACAATAAGTCGGAACGCACAAAAATACATTTGAATACCTGTAGTAATAAATAAAATGAAAAAATTCTAAGTTATTATACTATTGTAAAAGGAGAACAAGTGGGATGTATTAATCAAATAGTTATTTAGTTATTTATTCTAGTAACGAAGACCTTTACTCGTTGTAGTGAAACACCCAGAGTGTTTGGTGGGAATCGAACCCACAACCCCCAGACTGATAGACAAGCATTTGTGTCATTTTCGCAACACCTTTCAGTTTTCATTTTATATATGGTTTGCTAGAGCGGAAATAATTTTACACACTCTGTATACGGTTAAAATAAAGTCATATTCGTGAAAACGCGTCACTATTGGAACACCCTTTAAATTTTAGTAATATTTTTTATATTAGCCATGGTAATACACATTATATGAACATATAGTATAAGTATCTACATATTACGATTGAAAAATAAGGCATATACATACGTGCAAATTATGTAATACACCTTCTATGAAAATTTCAGAATATAGCTATTATGGATCCAAAATTTCAAGTATCTGTCTCTGCGATCGGTAGTTTTTTTTGTCGCAATACAAAGACTTAAGTGGAAATTATGAGCCCATGCTAGTAGCACAACCCGTACCAGACGGGCTCATAGTGAGCACGAAACTAAGAACTACCCTTCCCTCAGTGTCTGCAGCGTCTGTTTCACCTTTGGGCGGCATTCAGATACCCAGTTTTCCTTTTCACTGAGACTGGACACTCTGTCAGATTCGTATCTACTGTCCAATGTCCAAATTCCACCAGCGTCTGTTTCCCATGTTACGCGGCTTGACAGTCTACCTGCCACCTAGTCAGGCAGTTCTAATAATACATGGCAGCTTGTCTAAACTGCAAAACACCCCCCAAAAAGAAAGTCAAAAGTAAAAAGTTCCCCATGTATCCGGTAGAGGACCTCATAATCTCCGGAGAACCTATTTCCACGGCGTCGAAATAGGCGAAACTAAAAACCAGCTTATTCTGATTGGAACGCCATGCCAGGCTAATCTGCAAAGGACTGGTGTCTCTCAAGAAGCAGAAGGAGGCTCTGTTAAACCAAAGCTAGCCAAATGTGGAAACGTCGCATCTAAAACAGATGCTGAAAAGTCTTTGGACCTAACTCCAAGCACTTCAAAAGCTGAAAAGGTTCGTGCGGCCAAGACTAAAACCCCTGTTTCGGGTGTTGCAAGAACATCAGTATCAGCCAACCCAGTGCCGGCTATGAGCAGTGAAACTGCGAAGAAGATTTCGGATTCCACTGTCTCACCTCCCCCCGCCAGCGGAGGAACTTTACTCCATTCCACACAAGGCAACAACAATAGAACAACACGGCACATCCCACCTGTCAGAAGGGCCTTTCTAAAACGGCGAGATGCCGAAAAATGCATAGACCGTATAGGTAAAAACCCAGTCGAATCGCTGTAGAAGGTGAAATTAATCTCCCTGAAATGGGCTTAAGCTATTCTAGCTGTCCCGCATCCAACATTCTCTATGTCCACTGACGCATCCAGCGGCAGAGGTCGGAGGAGGCGAATTCGCAGATTCAGCAGGCTTTCACAAAGAGTCTAAACAATAGGACGATGGAGAGAAGTTTCAGGGAGGTAGCCAAAGGCAACCTCGTTTGTGTGTCATCGACCGTAGCGATGCCGATAACTTCATCTCTCATGCAAACTGGCAGGTGGTGCGAAAAGCTGATGGGATTGTTCTCAAGAACAATCCAAGTCCCTCCCTTAGTGCGACGACGCTGAATGGTTTTCTAGGCTTGTCAAACTGATGTCCTGTTCGAACGATCGATCAGCCATGCTTCTTTCCCCTCTTTTGGAAGCCCTCTGGGTGGTCTCTCCTGATGAAATTCTCCTTCGACCTAGAGCCACTGCCCGGATACCCGACGAGCCATTCAAAGCACACAAGATAATGGATCTTATTCAGATAGGAAATCATGAACTGCCAACCAGTGATTGGAAGGTAGCCAATGTTTCCGAACCTAAAGGTTGGTCAAGACGGATTACCGGCTTGCTGAACCGGGAATCTCTAGGGCCACTTCCGGAAGATCTATTACGGTTTCGAAATGATCCTCCTATGTGTTTACCGAGGTGACGCTAAGGAAGACCCTGCTCATGAAGAAGGCGATCCTACTCCGGAAGACGTGGCACACAATGAGACTAGTCTAACCTCTCGGAAGACGGCGACCTCACAATTGTACCTACCGATAGAGATGGTGAAGACGACGCAGGTCCATCTCCACCACTCTAAAGGAGCTTCAGCTGCACTGCTTCTCCGTATCGCTGATAAAGGGGAAGAGCCAATAACCCTGGCTCCATCAAGGCAGGATTTTTGGTATAATACGATTTCTTTTGGACATAATTCGGTATCTCATGAACCGCAGAAGATATCTTAATGAAATTTCACAGAGGCAAAGCAGAGGTGTTTCTAAGTCGAGCTGCGAACGGTCGGCTCCCTAGGATAAAGGGGGGCTTCTGGGTAAGCACCCAAATTTGGTATATAATTTTTTGGAAATTTCATAAAAAGTTTAGTTTTAACTCAAATGTTAAGATTTTCAAAATTTAAGTAGACATTGAAAATCTCTGTAAAAAATATGCTTACATCTCTCTCTTTTAGTTTGGGAGAAAATTGGCTCACATTTTTTTTTAATTTTGGCCGACCATAAGTTAGTATTTTTGTCGTGGTGTATATATAATGATTATTATTTTAAAACATAAGCTATATTTAGAATAAATTAGTTTTAAGTTTGTTCTGATAGCGCTTTTTGTTAAAAAGTTACAAGCCTATGAATTGGGAAAATGTAAAAAATACCGTTTTTTCAGGATTTTCCCCAAAAAGATTGAAACTTGAACTTACTTCGGTGCTAGTAAATTTTTTAAACCATTTTAAAGACAATCTATAGCAAATGCGAATAAAAGAAAAATTAGGTCAAAAATTATAATGGCCTTATCAAAATATAGCCAATTTGGAACAAAATTTATAATTTATGCAAAAAAATTAAAATACATAAACGGATTTTTAAAGCCTCAATTATTGGCTACAAACTCCAAAAAGGATTTGAGAGCCCCGTATTTAATAAAGGCCTTAAAAAATTTATAAATTAAGGCCGGTAATTTATAAATTAAAAGAGAAAAATTTCAAATTTTATTTCATCCTTTGATTAAAAGCTCTTTTATCAACATAATTTCAAAAGCTCTTTCATCTATATAATTTCAAAATTTTCTAAACGGATCGAGATGATCCTCCTGATGATTTTTTTCTTATTTTATGGTCGGCCCCCTAAAGTAAATTTGCAGCTCGACTCTGATACACCTCTGCTTTGCCTCTATAAAATTTCATTAAGATATTTTCAGTGGTTCATGAAATACCGAATTATGTCCAAAATAAATCGTTTTCAAACCACTATGAGATCGTATATAGGTGCCGAAAGCGACTTGAATATCTTCATTCTCTGTGATTTCAGTGATGAATCAAACCCATGTGGAAAATGGACTACAAGCGGATATGAGACCCTTGAGGTACTCATGGACACGCATTTTCCTAGCTTTACTGCCATAAAAGGACAGTACGTGCCCGTGTCTTAATGCTACACATGAGCCCCAATCCCTATCAATAGGGAAGGACTCATGTAGGCAAGGAAGAATCTCGACCCATTCAAATATCCGGGACCAGCACAATGCGGATATTATTATACCATGGTTAATTCAGATTTATATGGATTGCCTTTCATGGTATTATATTCCGGAACCGTTGACCAGGTGCTCCTTGGCTTCATCTCAAAAGGGGGACAGACCTCGCACACCTCACCGAAGGATTTTAGAGCTATTAGTCTGTCTTTCTTCCTCTTAACAAAACTGGAACGCATAATCGATCTCCACAAGAGAACAACGATTAATCCGAACCGACTCTTCACATCGCAACATGCATATACCAAAGGCATATCAGTTGAGACGGCGCTTCATTTGCTCGTAAGGTATATTACAAAATCTCTAGAGCATAAGATGTATGCATTGGTGGCTTTTCTAGACATTGAAGGAGCGTTCAACAATGTCAAAGCGGAGGTTATTGTCACAGTTCTGGAGAGACTGAATGAATCTCTTGATTTATAAGGTAATCATATCCAACATGAGGCGGGCTAAAATTTATAGGGTAGCTAAGCGAGGGACACCGCTGTCACCTCTTCTTTGTTAACTTGCCATAAATATACTGCTATACTAAATATACTATCGCATTAGCGGATGATCATCGCTTAGAGAAATTAGTAGGTAAAACACTGAAAGTGGTCTAAGCGTTAATGATCAGAAAACGGATCTTGTGTTGTTCACCATAAGAAACAAGATACCCATTTTTTCATTGCCGCTTCATAGTTGTGTTTTGCTCAAGTTATCTGAAATATCTAGGTGTCATCCTAGATTCCAAGATGTTAGATCCAATCCTATGTCACTGATAGGGGTCCTGCCATGGAATCCTAATATTCAATTTAGGACAAATTAGGCTTTATTAGCCCTCTACATTTCTAAAAAAGCCGAAACTAGGGCATAAATCCCAGAAATGCCTACTGGAATTTAAACACAGTGATAAAGCCCATACTAATATATGGCGCGCTGGTATGGCGACCTGCACTATGCAAGACGACATACTGCAGTACAGTCAAAAAAATACTGCGTACCTTAGCCATGATTATTACGGGTGCTATGTGCACTACGCCATCGAAGGCTCTTCTTACCATGTAACACTGGCTCCCAGCTGATCTAATGGCCAAACAACTGGCCATGAAGTCGGCAATACGACTAAGTGCAACATATGTATGGAGATCGACGAGTTTCGGCCATGTGAAAATTCTGGGTATATACTGCTCACCCTTACCCAAGTCAGGTAGAAAATTCGGTGAATCAATGTCTGAGACGTCGTCCATAACGGCACATTTACGACTTTTTGAAGACGTGCTTAAAGTTTATACAGACGGATCTAAAACGGACAATGGAGTGGGGGTGTGTCTTCATATCTCGTTTTCTAACTAGGATGTAGTTTAGGTTACAAAACTAATGCAGCACTATCCAGGCCGAAATTGAAGCAATAAAATGAGCGGCAAGCTGGCTGAGGTATCACAGGATATATGGCAAAGATATCCAGATTTGTACCTATTATGTATCAATGAAACAAACTCTTTGGTTGTCAGCCTAAGACTAGAGCTTTATTTAGTTGCCACAAATGATATTACTTACAATTGAGTTTAATAAAAGAAAGTTCGCCATCTTCAATACCCAATGATAATCTTTTGTTGTAATATGGTTTTATGTGAATTTTGACCATAACCTCCTTCAAACAATCATCTTTTTAAATCTCCGGCTTAACCTGTTCAAACGGGACATAGTTAAGATTTCTCATCTGTATGTGGTGTATAACATCCTCACACTCTCTCGATGGATCATTTATTGGTAGACGAGATAACACGTCGGCGTTTGCTATCATGATTTTATACTCGATAGTATAATTATAGTCTTCCTACAGTTAACACAGACGTTAGCTTTTCCGGATTAAAAATTTTCCTTAGCGGTTGATGATCAGATAGAATAACAAAAGGCTTTCCATAGGTGTACCTGTGAAGTTGGGAATAGTTCTGTTCTGCTTTAGTTAGTGTACTTGATGCAAAAATAATAGGACGTGTTACTCCCTCCATTACATGTGTCAAAACTGTCCCCACTCCATAGGGACTAGCATCACATTGGAGAACGATTGGTTTATTAGGGTCGTATAAAACTAAAATTTTATTTTCTGCTAGTAACTTTTTACTTTTAACAAACGCTTCTTCGCAGTCCACAGACCATTTAAAGGATAGGTTTTTTATTTGTTAGTTGATATTAGAGAACAATTCAACAATATTTAAAAAACTGTCACACAAAAATGTCATGCCATGTTATGTTATGCCAACTCGAACAAGCTGTTTGCCATGTTGTGTCAACTCAAACACACTGTCATTACGTCATTTCAAAGCATCTATACTGTTGTGCCCTGTCGTGCTGATCAACATATTGTATATGCGCATATGAATAAGGTTTTGAGTTGTGTGTATTATTTGTTTGAGGTGATCATTAGCAATTGCCTTATAGAGAAAATCTGAATACTAATAAATAAAAGAATTTAACGCACGCATTTTTATAATGTATCTAGATAAATAGTTTTCATTTTTTTATTTATTTATATTATATATTAATAGTGCTAATTCTGACGATAGGTTAGGTATAAAATGAGAATAATAGTTCAAAAACCCTAGATAAGAGCGGAGTTGCGATAAATTTTCAGGTCTTGGAGCTGCCTCTATTGCCTGCATTTTATCTATCTTTGGCATGATATTTCCGCTAGAAATTTTGTGACCTAGGAAATCTATATCCTTCGAGAAAAGTTTGCATTTTGAGGAGTTTACCTTAACTTTATCTAACCTCTTAACTACTTCATACAAGTTTTGGCTTTATTCTTTATAGGTTGTCTCGGCGACAATAATGTCATCTAAATAACATTGTGTTTTCGAGACTCCATTTAAAATCGTATCCATAATAGATGGAAAAAATAAGGAGGCACTTTTAATGCCAAATATTAACCTTTGGTAACGGAAAAATCCCTTATGAGCAAGAGCCCCCACGCAAACCCCTAAGGGTCTGTGAGCACATACACAATCTCAACGAGAATCTTACAAAGAGAACAAAACATGTAAAAATTATAAATTTGTAGCATACCAGCTTTCAACAAGGTAGTTCTGTGTCACTTTGCTAAATATTTAGCAAACCAATGCATTTTCATTTTAACCACTTTTTTTGGTTGGGGGCCTTTGCTTATGAGTGTTAATTGTAAGTAGTTTCTGAGATTGTTCAGAAACTTTAACCTGTTGGTAAGCCCCTTTCAAGTCTAACAGACAAAAATATACATATCCCCCAAGCTTAGCAAAGATATCATCAGATCAGGGCAAAGGGTAGTTGTTTGTGTCAATAAACCTATTAATTGTTACATTGCAATCGACATACAAGTCAACTTCCATTTGCAGTGAAATTTTTATTACATAGTACCATTACCACTCCATAAATTCAAATAACCTAAGTCTGTGCACATTTTCTGCTCGTGTTTAAAACGATCGCCTTTCATCACTGATATGGCGCCATCTATACAACTATTCCTGTCTGTATACTGTCTCCTACTGTCCCCCAAAGTCCACAATAAAAACACTGTACATTTTTCCGTCTTAAATTCGTATGTGCTGCCTCTTTATCTTGCATTCTTCGATTTTTCACTCTGTTAAGCATGCACATTTCTGGCTGACCGCTCATATTTCTAATTTCTTCTTCTAGCACATCCATGTTTCGGGCTTCTCACATGTTTTTTCAACCTATCTTTAAGAGCGATCTCTAAATGTAACCTATAATCACATGTGGCTGCTAATCCTTGGATTGTCACAATATAATCTTGGATAGTCTCTTATGGTAAAGAACTTAAAACGTTCTGCTGTCACGTTTGTCTTACGTTGAAAATGGATTCTTTACATTCCAATTATGATACCAGTGTTTTTGAATTTTATATAAGTCTACACCGCCTGTGCTTACCAGGAACGAAATTTTGCTACCATTATCCACTACATTGTTCAGTTTTAATACATCACCCATTCGATCAATATAACAGTCGAAGTCATCATCGAGATTAAAGTATTCAATTTTCCCAATGAAATTAATATTCGTTTTTATTTGGACTTTCTTTTCCATAAAAATTTTTATATCAAATGATATTACTTATTGAGTTTAATAAAAGAGAGTTTTACATACATACGATCTACATATAATAATACTAGCTATTCCCGGTGAGCTTCGCTACACCCATCCACAAAAAACACAATAAACACTTGGAAGAAAAGTATGACCAAATTTTGTATTAACACGATAACAATTTTTTACTTTTAATGGGATGTGTTACTCCCAATATTCTTATTCAGTCTGTATTTTGTAGACTATGCACATTAGTATGAGGGTTACTTGTGCAAAGTTTCAAGACTATACCTAATGTAGTTCTCTAGGTACGCGATAATAATTTTCACTTTGTATAGGAGGTACCACGACATCCATTCAAATTCAGTCTGTGTTTCTCTACACAATGTATCTTAATATTAACCCCCATACTGATGCAAAATTCCAAGCCGCTACCTATTGCAGTTCTCTAGATACAGGATAATAATTTTTTACTTTGCATGGGGGGTACCACGCTCACTGTCCCAATTCAGCCTATGTTTTTCTAGAGTATCCGCATGGGTATGGGGAGGTACCACGCCCACTGTCCCAATTCATTATTTTGGCAGAATATGCGTCTTCGTACAAAGGCTACTCATGCAAAGTTTCAAGGCGCTATCTATTGCAGTTCGCCAGGAACACGATAATAATTTTTTTCTTTGTATGGGCGGTACCACGCCAACTATTCCGGTTATAACTCATGAAACAATACACATACAGAGATCGTTTTTATATAAAAACCTTGGTATTGACGTCACCTTTAATATAAACTTTGCAGAAACAAAATCGGTTCTCGCATTTCAGAGAACATCAATTTCAAACACAATGCAACTTTTTTTATATATATGTATAGATATGTACATATATACCCAATTATGAAAGCCGTGATAAACCCTTTTTTATCTCTAGATGAGGTAGCGAGACATTACAACCTAGAACTCTTTTGGATACCGGGGCACACAGGAGTGCAAGAAATGTAACTGCGGACTAACTTGATAGAGCTGGAACCTACTTTAGGGATTAGGAGATAGATCTTGACTTGTAGGCGCCCCTCTTAGCTATTGTAAAGAATACTTTCAGTGGGAACTACTGGAGGCAGCGCAGACCAGATAGTCGAACAAGACTGCAAGCCTACTGAGTACTCCTCGAGGACAGATGGGCACACTAGTGGCTGTGCTGACAGGGCTGGGTTATACGCTAGGAAACTGAATCTCCCAGATAATGACTTCTGTAGGAGTTGTCAGGACGGGAAGGAGGAAGAAAGCACCTCCTCTGTCATTGCCCAGCCCTACCCACGCTTGGCGGTATTCCTTACAGCCTGTCAGGCAGTAGTTATAACACATGGCAGCATGTATAAAATGCAAACCCCCACTCATAGCGACAAAAATAAAAAATGCCCCATGTATCCGGTCGGGGGTCTCATAATCATCGGATATCCTATTCCCGCGATGTCGATTTAACGTCGCGGTGAATAGAGTGTGACTGAGATCCAGGTTAGTCCGGTTGTAACGCCAAGCAAATCTGAAAAGAACTGGTGTCGTACAAGAAGCAGGAGGATGCTCTGTTGAACCGAAGCCATCCAAATGCGGAAACGTTGCATTTAAAACAGGTGCAAACAAAGAAAGCGAAGTGCCTCGGACCTTACGCAGAGCATTTCTAGGGTTGCAAAGTCTGTAACCCTGCTACACCAACTGCAGCCAACTCAGTGCCGGCTGTAAGCAGTGGAACTGCGAACAAGTTATTGGCTTCCACTGTTTCACCTCCCTGCGCATAAGTCTGCCAGGAAAAAAAGTGCAGGGCAGTCGCTTTGACTGATAATAGAAGTGAAAACTAATTAACATGTAATTACTTTGCCCCACGATTTTTATTGAAATACAAAGCAAAAAGATCATTTAGGTTATCACAGAATAATTAAATACAAATATTGATAACAATGAGTCTCATTATTGATTCCGTTCCGCGAAAGCATTTTTTTAAGCAAAATGTGCAATTATTACAAATTTAGTAACGAAGAGCTGACGGAAAGAACAAAAATGTTAGAAAATTTGTTTTAGTTTATCTGTTTTATTTTTGAAAAATATTTTTATAGGAATAGAAGAGAAAAATCCACAAATAAATTGCAACTAGAAGCAATGGTTAACCTAATGCAAAGAAATGAATGACTTTTGAAAAGAAATAGAAGACAAGAAAAGACAGAACTGCTTGAAGAGCAAATTAGCATAAAAAAATTTAAATCCTTACCAACACTATGCTGATAGCTGCCTTCTGCAAAAAACAAGCCTAAAGTTTATCTTTTGGAGAAAGTGCTCCTCGCCGATCACTTTCTGAACTCCAACTCAGACAAAATATATTTAAATGCCTTATTTAAACAAAAAATTTGTTGAAAGCTGTAGAATTAATCACAAATATTTCATCAAACATATACTTTTTGTTTTTGTATTCAAAAATTTTTCAAATGTCTTTTTTCACCAACAGCTAACACAAAATCAACTCAGATTTAATCAAAACAGAGATGTTAAATCGATTTCGCGGAAAGCTTATACCGCAGGAATGAATAATTGCAATATACATATCGATCGATATTTCTTTCCGTTGAATTTTCCGTTCCGTGCGGAATCAATAATTATACCCAATATTTTTATTATTACAGTTTTCAGTTTTACTACAGTTTTTAGATCTACAAGTTTTGTTTCTTTTTTAAATGTCCGCTTATTACAAACTTTTTCTGAAAATATATGTATGTATACGAATGTATATATATGTATGTATATCTGTATATACATATAGTACTAGAGATCTGCATTAGTTCATTTGTTTTTTAAATCATCTTAAATCATTACACTCACACGCTTGTTCTCCTTTGTAAAAATACATACATACATACATATATCTTAGAGCCCTGAAGATAACGTGACTAGTCCATACACGCATGTAAATTATATTCCATAAGGGACTAGGACTATTCCAAAGGTAACCCAGGTGTATAGAGAAAACATTATCCATTTAACATTACGATGTCGTAGGGCTGGACCATATGACCCAGCTTTGCATTACATGGGAGTAGTTTCAAAACTACTCTCTGTCAGTACACGATGGAACACACTGCACGAACTGTACAGCTCTTGGCAACAGTTTATGCAATCGTTAAAACGCGAACACTTGTCGTTTAACAACAAACTCTTGTTGGAAAATAACATGGTCCATGACTGCATTACATAGGACCATGTTGTAGCTAGTCCATTTCAGTTACAATGGATCACGTAGCACAATATTATCTGCAGGGAGTGAACAGAGTGAGCAATAGAAACATGCTGAGTGTATCTGCACAAAATCTGTATCAGAAAGAATCAAAACATGTTTCGTTTCGTTTTTTTCAAACTAAAACATTAAAATGTTCCTAACGGTTGCGTGTTAAAATTGTAATTGTGTAATAGAATTAATGAAATCACAGCTTTTATTTGTTTCCATAAAAATAAACTGAATGACAGGAACAGCGATGGGCAGGCCAGTCAGACCGACCATCTAATAGTCAGACCGTCACGCTATAGGAAATTTTACCCCTTTTTTGGCCAAAATTAATTACATCCAAACGGCAGGACAAATTTGAATGATTTTTTTGAGATGATTTTTGGAAGACAATTAAGGGGGAGGGAGGGATCCCTAAAGTTTTGCATATACTCAATAAAATGTTAGTAAAGTTAACTAAGAATTAGATCCAAAGGGGTTTCCAGAGTTATAGGTTTCTGTATTCAAGATTTTTTAGATCTTTGATAGATTCTCTGGTGTTCTAAAAATGTTTTTTTACAAAAATTTTTTTCGAGTGTACTCTAACTTTCAAAGATAGCAGAAGAAATTTAGCTTACCAATTTAAAGAAAAACAAAGTTATGTTTTCAAAGGATTTTATTCAAAAATTTGATTTTCGAGTTCAAATTCGTCAACAAATTTAACAAACGTGGGTTCAAAATGCCACAACTCTAATTTTCTTTATCTTCGTTTTCGGAGTTTTCATCGTCTGTTTAATAATTTTCCACAAAATTTTGCTCCTCTGATCGCAGTAATGGTATCACTTCTGGTGGAAGCTTTAATTTTTTCTGATGTTTGATGCGTTTATTCAGCGAAAGGGTGGAAGTATAAGGATCTGATGTGTCCAATGCTCGATTAAAAACGTCTGTCAAGTTATTCACACGGCTACTTTTTCGTGCATGAAGCAATCTATCGGATTTATATATTTTGTGGTGCGATTCAGAGGCATCCTCACCAAACCATCAAACTGGAAGCACAGCCGAGTCAATAATTTTCCGCAAATGCACAAGAAACTTATGTACAGTAGATGTCATTGGTAACCATGGATACTTCTACGTGAACATTGTGGCTGTTTGAAAACAAAAGTTTTCAAACTCACTCGAATCTAAGGGAAGTATAAGCTAATTGGGTCCGTCCAGACTTCGATTTAGTGGAGGCAAACTGCGTTTCAGGTTTTCTTATCGAAGTATTACCTTTAAGCCAAACAGCATGCTGTTTTTCAAAAACTTTGAAACTCCTAAAACTTTTATGCCATTCATATTCATATTTGAGCAAAAATTTCTTGACCACTCCTTTATATATTGTTTAAAGTTTTCGGAACAATCACTCCCACCAATGTATGAAAAGAAATGGGCACAAATAGCGGCTCTCGTGTCAAATTCGTTGTGTTGCTCTCGCCATGTATTAAATAACTCTGAATTTGTCACACAGCAGTCACCTGGAAAAATTCGTTTTTTAAAAAATTTTGCAGATATCTGCAGTTGAAATTTATTAAATCCGGAAGGTAATTGATTGTCCTAGAGAAATATTATGGTTTTATGGCTAGCATGTGCTAGCATTTCTTTGGAAGTCTAAATAAAATGCCAATTCATAATTCCATATGTACATTTTAAGGTTACTTTTATTTTTCCAATTTAATCGATCTAATAGATGAGTTTACCAACATTTCACTATATTTCATTAAAGTACTCACCTTCGACATTATTTTCCATTATTTAGTTTTTGCAAATTATAAATTATTATTATAAAAACTTTTATAACAAACTATCACAAAATTCACTGCACTCAATCGTTTTTGATAACTAATTTGCAAATCGCAAACAAAACATGTGATAAAGTAACATTCAGTCAATTCTTTCGAAAAATTTTAACAGAGATGTTTACTTTGTTATTTTATATTAAATATTTTTATATTAAAGCAAAAAAAAAATACACTTAGCAAAAATTTTGATTTCAACTTTTGGCCAAAAAATGGGTAAAATTTTCTATAGTGCGTCAGTCAGACAAACCATCAGACAGTCAGTGAAACCATTAGACAGTCCGTCAGATCGTCACACAGTCCGTCAAACAATCAGTCATACAGTCAGACCGTCAAATAGTCAGACCGTCAAATATTCAGACCGTCAAATAATCAGACAGTCAGACCGTCAGATAGTGAGTTAGACCGTTAGTTCGTCAGACAGTCAGACCGTCCGATAGTGAGTCAGATCGTCATACAGTCAGATCGTCGGAGAGTCAGATGGTCAGACGGTGATTCAGACCGTCAGTTTTTCAAACAGTCGGACCTTCAAACAATCAGTCAGATTGTCAGACAATCAGACCGTCATAGAATGAGTCAGACCGTCAAACAGTCACACCGTTAGTCAGTCAGACAGTGAATCATTCAGTCAGACAATCAGTCACACAGTCGCTCTGTCTATCTATCTATAGAAACCATCAGACCTTTCTATAAAAACCAACGTTAGGTTGACGTTGGTTACGATAATTCGAGTTAAATAACTTTTCTTCAACCAAAACGTGAATAATGGTGACGACGGTTTTTGAATTCAATAATTTTTCTTCAACCAAAAAGTACTTAACGTGCCTAAAAAAGTTTTTACTTCAATAATAATCAATAATGATGACGACGGTTTTTGAGTTCAATAATTTTTCTTCAACCAAAAAGTGCACAACGTGCCTAAGTCCTAATACGAATTATATCCAATCAAATTCAATAGCTAGGGAGCATGAATAGATATTGTCCAGCTAGCTCTAGCTTAAGTTTCGTGGTTCTTAACCCAAGTATTTGTCACGTAAAAATATAAATTGTTCTACACACCCTTACAGCTTTGAGATAAATAGGAGAATACAAAGAGTAGTTACAAATATATCCATTATATTTAACTATTCTTCAAACAATACATGGCTAGGTGATTTACCATGTTTGGTACAATTTTTTCCCTCCCAAATGTCATTAGAAACTCCTATGACAGACGTAGTACCGATAATTTGTAATCTGTCCCTTAAAAGACGAACTTCCACAATTATACTAATATTCTTAAGTTGGCTATCATTCCCTTAAAAAAAAGTTTAGTGTTTTATTTTAGAGAATTCACGTTAAAATATAGTTATTGATAACATACTAAAATTAAAAAAAAACTTATCTGAACATATACTCTTAATGTTGTTAATGTTTGCAGCAGACTAAATAACTTATATGTAGTTATGATTTAATAAAGAAGAATTTAAAGGCGGTAGGAAGGGATGGAAAATGGACTGACCAAAGTAATTGTAATATGAATATATTGTTACGTTTTTACTTTACGTTGGGTTCTTTTAATTGCAAAATAAATACACTCTGTTATTACTTTTACTGTAAGTCACTTTATTTATTTAAGACCACTGTTCAAAAATACAGCAAACTGTTAAACACTCTTAAAATTCGACAACTTAACTCTTTCAATTTTAAATTAATACTGCCATACTACTCGCCAGCACGATTCACTTATATAAGTGATTTAGAAGCACCAGAATGTTCTATTCCAGACATATCTGGCAGGTTATTGCGCTTGTTTTCTGTTTGTGTGGTTGTTTATTTCTTTATACCTGTTTGTGTGGTTGTTTATTACTTTATACATGTATGTGTGGCTGTTTATTTGTTTATGCTTGTATTTATGTATGTGGCTGTGCATTTAACTGATGAGTGTTTATTTAATGTGTGTGTGTATATGCGAATGTTTGTTTACTTTTATTGTTTACTCTTTATTGTTTGTTTCTTTCTTTCATCATTGTAAGAAAACAAACCATTAATGTTGTTGTTGTTCGAGAATATTGTTGTTCAGAGCCTATAATGAATAAATTCTTCTTTCGTAACAATATGTAACAAGAAAATTTTCAATAAAAGAAATGAAATAGTAATTAAAGAGAGTTATGACTTACAAAAAAACAGGAGCATGGATTCCACACTTGAGTTGATGGGCCCAGCATTCAATGTGTTGTTGTTGTCTCTAGTTTGATAAAATGCATAATGAAAAAAATATAACTTAAGAAATACAAGATATCAGTTTACACTAACAGAAACTAGTTAGTAATAAATGATTTTAGATGGTATGATTTTATAAATTATAACTTCAGGAATATTTTTTTTTTATTCATTGTTTTAGTTTTATACAGTTTCACAATTCAATTGTTTTAGTTAATTTAACATCATTGTTTTAATAAAAAAATATTCAAAATTTTATTAACACACTAAATATGAATATGTCATACTCTCTTTGAAAATTTTGGTGTTGATTTATGATTTAATTATATTATGATTAACCATATATTAAAGAAATTTGGTATTACAAATTTAACTTCAGTATCACTTTATGTGAAAATAAATATTATGAATGACAATTTTAGCAAATTTAGAGAAAATAGTTTAGATTTGTTTAGTCATACTTGAATAATAAATAAAACTATTTTTCCCTTTTATCCGTACGTTCAATTATTATAAAAAAATATTATTTAAATAAAGTCTGAATGAAAATAGGTTAAGATCGCTTACGTCATGAGATCTTTTAGGAACTGTAGAAAGTCTTTGTATTTTTCCAAGCACATGGTAAAAGCACAGATCAAGTACAGCTTGTCTTGTTTTTGGAAATATTCTGGTGTGTAGAATCGTGTGAAGAAAAGGCGTTGGCTATCGATAGCTGGCAAATAATAAATAAAATATAATTAAGATTTGTAGCGAAGCCTTACCATAGGGCCTGTTTTTATAAAACAAAACTTTATCACATGTATGTTTCGTTTTCACACGATAAAGCTTTAAATTTGGTATTTATAAAACATTTAAAAATTTTCGTTTTTTTTTTTTTAATATAAACTTCGAAATTACTGATTTTGCATATGTTTTTTTTTAAATGCCAATGCAATAAAAGTAACAACAAATACCATTAAAATCAACGAAATTTTCGTCGTTTTTGCTATTTTTACTTTAAGAATATAAAAATATGTTCAGTCAGATATATTTCAAGTATTAAATAAAATGACTGACAATGTTAAATGCAACGTAAAATCAGTTTTTATGTGCAGTTTGTCTTAAAAATAAACGTTAAACGTTTTTTGTCACTCAAAAATACTAAAACGTAAATGTGTTTTCTTTCGTTCTTTTTGCGAAAGAATATAATATTTCATTTTATAAAAACAGGTTCTTAATGAAATAAATCTTTCACAATATATGGTAATATAATAATATGGCAGGTAATCTTATAAAACGATGGAATTTCTCTTATATATTTTCTTTGGTTTTCTATTTTTTTATTGTTCTTTTTTATAATTTTTTTTTTTTTTTATAATTTGTAATTCAATTCATTTGATTTAGAACTTTAAATAATGTTTTATAAATATCAGAACTAGAAGTAATTACCCTAAAATAATTACATAATGGAATATTCTTGAAGATTAGTTGAATATCATTGGAATCTGTAATTAAATTGTTAAGGCTGAAGCAAGAGGAAGGTATATTCATTATTTGACTGAGATTTGAGAGTGTACAGAGAGTAATAATTACAAATAAATCTAAATCTAATGTGAAGCATACCCATTAAAAGAGTTCAGATACTTGATAATATTCTTAAATATCGATAAATTACACAAAATTTTAACAGATTTTATTATTTTGTTTTATTTCAATGAAAGTAATATTCGTGCTAGAAAGATTTTAAGGAAAAATTGCAAGAAAACTGATTCGACTGTGATTTTTAATCAAAAGACGAGTAGGAATTAAATTTTTTTGTTGTTAACTTTTTTTTTCATTTGACTTTAAAATGTGGCAAGACCCACGAAAAGCCGGATAAATTTATACCTTAAGATCAGAGGTATGAAACTTTCCTATATATTTGACTTTTAAATCTTCTATTTCATACAGATTTAGAATTTAAATTCGTAAAGAGGCTTTTCTGGTATGAAAAAGCGGTCTGATTCGTAAAGACGAATCTGTAGAAAGGCATCCTTTAAATCTATTCCACTAATATAATATGTATATTTCAGCCTACTTAATAAGCCATTAATATATGGCAAGGGATACGAGTCCTTTTTGGTAATTGCGTTTTACTTTCTACAGTCTATACATAAACGTACTTTTCCTGGCTTCTTAACTAAGACGGAAAACACTAGGGAGATTTAGTCTCTTCTATTACACCGTAACTTCCACAATTATACTAACATTCTTAAGTTGGCTATCATTTCCTTAAAAAAAGTTTAGTGTTTTATTTTAGAGAATTCACGTGAGCATATACTCTGAATGTTGTTAATGTTTGCAGCAGACTAAATAACTTATAGTTATGATTTAATAAAGAAGAATTTAAAGGCGGTAGGAACGAATGGAAAACGGACTGACCAAAGTAATTGTAATATGAATATATGTACCAAGAATATTTGCAATAAAAGAAATGAAATAGTAATTAAAGAGAGTTATGACTTACAAAAAACAGGAGCATACATTCCACTTGAGTTGATGGGCCCAGCATTCATTGTGTTGTTGTTGTCTCTTCTCAGTTTTGGATATTTTTAGAAAGTTTTGATTAATTTTTTATTTTATTTTATTTATTGTAGTCAATGGATGTTATCCTTACAGACTATTACATAAAAACTTAAATTAAAAATTACAATTAAATTTCTTTTAATTATATTTAAATTTAAAGAGAAATCAATATTTTTATAAAAATTATTGAATTGATTGCATAATCGCACAAGTGGATCAGCCATAGCGTAATTCGTACTACAATTTTGGACAAAAAGAGGCATAAAGTTACGCATATTACGACATGGAACATTAAATTTAATATTGGCCAACAGAAATTCACAACAAGTATTACCATTGATAGTATTTAACATAAAAGAAACATTTAACATAATACGACGACTTTTTAGACTAGGAAGTTTAATTAAAGCAAGCCTACTAGTATATGAAGGAAATCTCACATCGTCACGCCAATTTAAACCACGTAAGCAGAACAGCAAAAATTGTTTTTGAACAGATTCAAGAAGTTGGCAATGTACGTTATAATAAGGATCCCATATTACTGACCCATATTCCAGGATAGGTCTAACCAGAGCCACAAATAACTGTTTTGTGATGTAAGGGTCGGAAAATTCTTTTGACCAGCTCTTAATAAATGCAAGAACACCTCGAGCCTTGTTGGCAGTCATTGTAATATGAGATATAAAATTAAGTTTAGAATCCAGCAAAATTCCAAGGTCCAAAAATGAATCAACTACCTCCAACTCATGTTCTCCTAAGAAGTATTTAACACTGATAAAATCACTCCTTGAAAATCTCATGCATTTACATTTTTTAATATTTAAAACCATCATGTTGTGTCTACACCATAAAACAAGATTGTTGAGGTCCCTCTGCAAATTTATATGATCTGCATAATGCTTGAAGCTATAAAAGATTTTGACATCATCAGCATACATTAATACATGTTTATAACAGTATTAATGTATTGATGTATGCCCAGTTTATAACACTGGGAAGATCATTAATAAAAATGGAAAAAAGAATAGGTCCCAGGGGTCTTCCCTAGGGAACACCGGACAAAACAGCAAAACATTTTGATGAACGATTATTAAAACGAACATTTTGACCACGGCATGTTAAATACGACTGCAACCAATTAAGGCTAATGCGGGTAACACCAAGCATGTTTAGTTTCATCAGGAGAAGCTTGTGATTGACTTTATCAAATGCTTTGCTAAAATCTGTATATACAGCATCAGTTTGTTTGTTTTCAATAAAAGCAGAGTTAATTTAGGAAGAACATTTGTAGTAGTTGAACAACCCTTTCTGAAGCCGTGTTGATTGGATGATAAAAATATAAGAAAATTGATGACAGAAGTAATCAGCAACAATTTTTTCAAACAATTTTGAAATGGCACTTAGTTTAGCTATTCCCCTGTAGTTCGTGATTTCAGACTTATTACCAGATTTGTATAATGGGATAATAAAAGATTCTCTCCAAAACTTAGGAAAATAACCACTTATAATAGAAATATTGAATAAAAATGTTAACGGAGCTCCGCGGAGTAGCTAATAACTCTGCGCAACGGTTTAAAATACAGCTTGGTACACCATCAGGGCCATGGTTAAATGACATCTTCAATTTCTTCAAGTTATATACAACTTCAGTCAAATTTTATGTTGGAAGACAAATGTTGTTGTTAGAATGGCTAATGTATGGATATTCATTTTATCATTAAATTGATCCTTGGAGTACGTACTGGCAAAAAAGTCAGCAAACATGTTGGAAATAATACTTTCATCACTAGATTCACACCCACCAAACTTCATTACAGAGGGATAGTCGATAGATTTTCTTTTCGAGTTTACAAAAGTATAAAATGATTTCGGATCACGAGTAAATTTATTTTTCATGCCATTGATATAATTGTTATATAGCCAACGATTAAAAGAGTTATATTCAGCACGGCAAACTGCATATTTTCCGTAATCTATTGTCAGACCAGACTTCTTAAATTTTTTATAACTTTTATTTTTAAAGTTTTTAACCTTGAGAGTTCCTTAGAATTCCATGGTGGACCAACTGGCGGGTTAATTTTTTTTAGGTACACAAACTTCAAAATAAGAATATATTTTACTATAAAACTTAGTAATTATTGTGTTAATACGCGAGGCACTTTTAATACTGATGGAAGTAGACAACAAATCATTCCAACAAGTAGTTCTTAACAGATCATTTAACTTAGTGTAATTCGTTTTCTTAAAGCAATAAATTATAACGATTCGAGACAAATTGAGATGGTATTGAGATGTAGAATTCAATAGTTGGGTGGTACCGATCTTCTGGCAAACAAACAGGCTCAGTGCGATTTAAGGAACAGTCATCAGGATCATTGGTGAATATCAGATCAAGCAAATTTCCACTGTCATTATACACATGATTCAATTGATAAAGACTCAAATCAAACATTTTATTCAAAAAGTCATCATAAGAACTTCTATTTTTTACCGGGATAAGATAAGAAGCATCCGGATTACGTATCCACGAAATGAAGGGGAGATTAAAATCACCAACAACGAAAATGCTATCATTAAGTTCAGCTTGTTGATATACCAATCTAATAGCTTCATTATGCTTAGAGTATGTTGAAGTATCCGAGCCTGGTGAAATATAGGAACAGGTAAAATAAATTTTCTTAGACACCATTTTAATTACAACAGCAACAAATTCGATATCAGAAACATCAGTCAAAATAGCTTCAGATGAAAACAAACTGGAAACCGCAATAAGAGCACGTCCACCTCTGCGATTACTTCGGTTATATCGATATATTTGGTATTTATAACATAATATCTCTGAGTTGAATACAGTTTGGTTGCGCCAAGTTTCGGTGAAAATTAAAACATGAGACGAAAAGTCATAACTATTTACCAGCAGGGTTGACAATTTTGTATTTAGGCCACGAACATTTTGGAACCAAATATTTAGACGTTTATCAGCACTATTTAGTTTTTTGAAGAAATACTCTGTAGTGGTATTCGGCCAACATTTCCAAAACTGCGACTATCACGGTTATCATTGAAACAGAATTCACGAACAAAAGTGTTTTTCGGCCAGAAGTTAGGATTAACTATTTGATCATAGAAATCACAATGAACAGATAATTTAAATGAAGAAATGCTCCTCGGACGAGAAAATGAAAATTTCTTCACTAGAATATCAGCATGGTTATTTAGTTTTGATTTGCCGTAGTCATCAATATCATTAGCAGTTGTAGAAGAGGCAAAACGTGAAATAAAAATATGCTTCTTTGGTGGAACAACAACTAATTGTTGAGGAACAGTTTTGTCACAAATTAAATCAGAAGTTTGGGTAGTCAGAAGTTTGGGTAGCCAGCAGATGTAAAGTTTGAAACAGGAATCGGAGGATTGGAAAATGAAGATGATGGTTGAATTATATTATTATTGTTTTCATTGACAACTACATTATTTGAGATTGAAAGAATATTGTCCGAGCGATTTGGTGTCGTGCTAATAGAGACAACAGACTCAGGATTATTTTTATTTTTGTTCCTTGCTGATTTACGGCGCTCAGGTACATCAATATTCTTGACCTGTTTAAAATCATCAAATAATTTACCATAAGAGGCAATTTCATCAGATAACGAAGCCATTTTATTTTGAATGTTGAGAAATGTGCTCTTAGTGGTTTGAAGGAATCTATAGAATTCAACACTCACTTTTGTACAATCATCACAGCACCAATGCAATCCCTTAATACTACTAAAGCATCAGCAATTAAAGATTTTATGCCACTACATTTACAATTATAAAGGCCATGACATAACCAACAAGTAATCATTCTCTCATCATCATTATCAATAGCACAATTTTTTTTCATACATTTATACGCATTAACGTTGGACATGGTGTAACAGAAATATTTTATTTTGTTGAAACTTGAATATTTGTTCTGTTATTGTTGATGTTGTTTTTGTTTATAAACAGATAGAATGTCTTGTCTTTGGAAATATTCTGGTCTGTAGAATAGGGTGAAGAAAAGGTGCCTATCGACAGCTGACAAAAAGGCTGCCTTAAATAATAAATAAAATATAATTAAGACCGAACTTTTAGCGAAGCCAGGTTTTTTTTTCTTACCTTAATGAAAAAAATCTTTCACAATATATGACTCTTAACAGGTAATCTTATAAAAATATGGGATTTCTCTTACATATTTTCATTCGTTTTATAATTTTTTTTTATTGTTCTATTATATAAATTTTATTTTTATTTTAATAAGTTTTAATTCAATTCTATTTCATTTAGAACTTCAGTCCACTTTCTGACTGAGTGCACACAACTGTTACATAAATAATGTTTTATAAATATCAAAAAGAAGTAATTATCCTAAAATAATTACATAATGGAATATTCCTAAAGGTTAGTTGAATGTCATTGAAAGCTGTAATTAAATTTTTAAGGCTAAAGCAAGAGGAAGGTATATTCATTATTTGGCCGATATTTATGAGTATACAAATTCCAAAAAAAAATGCATTGACCGACTAGGTAAAAATCCAGTCGAATCGCTGACTAAGGAGGAATTAACCTCCCATAAGTGGGCTAAATATATTCTAGCTGCTCCGCATCAACCAGTGGGCGGAGAAGGAGACGAATGCGCAGAGTTAGGAGCCGGTCACAAAGCGTTCAAAACATAGGTCGATGAACAGAAGCTTCAGCGAAGTAGCTAAAGGCAACCTCGTTCGCGCTGTCCTGAACAGAAACGACGCGGATAGCTCTATCTCCTATGCAATCTGGAAAGAGGAGCATAAACAACTGATGGTTGTTCTGGTTTCGTGGGTGTGTCGAACTAATGGCGTGTTCGAATAAGCGAACAGCCATGCTTCTTGAGCTGGCTGTCGCTCTTTTGGAGAGCCTATGGTATGGCGCTAGACTCCACGTGGTCTCTCTTAATGAGATTCCCCGTCGTCCTAGAGCCACTTCCCGGATACCCGACAAGCCGTTCAAAGCACAGGAAATCATTATTTATTTATTATTTATTTATTTAAATGAGGTCTATGGAGTAATATTCTCCTTAGAGACCAATAATAATAACAAAAACATTAAAATAACAACATCAGTGAATAACATTCAACACTAAAATAATATTACGTTTTACAATATTAACATTTACAGAGAAATCAATGAAATTGTAAAAGTCATTATAATTTTTACATTATCTTCTTAATGAATCAGCATTTGCATAATTTGTTTGAAAACACTTAATGTGAAGTGGTGTAAAATTCTTAGTAGATCTAGAAGGTACATTAAAGTTTATATTTTTTAGCAGGAATTCTGAACAAATTGAGCCGTTTCTCAAATTTATTAAAAATGCTATATTGAGCACTAATCGCCTGCTTTCCAATGTCGGCAAATTAATTGAAGTAAGTCTTACAGAATATGGGGAAAGGTTTACATTTGGATTCCACGTTGTATTACCCAGACAACATAAAAGGAGCTGTTTCTGAACAGATTCAATCAGGTCCACTGTTGTACGACAGCTTAAAGCTATTTATGGCTGATAAAATCTGTGATGTACAGATTGGAGAAAATTGTATCAATTGGTTTTCAGCGATCTGATATGGGTATATATTGTCATTATAAGGAATATCAGAATAAGTCGTAAAACAAAGTCAGCAAATAAATTGCTTATTTCTAATTACTTCCAGATTCATTATTTAGATATTTCATAGCATTTGGATAACCTGTTGTTTTTCGCTTAGTGTTAACGAATTTATAAAACGACTTAGGATAATTTTTTAAATTTTATTTAATGGTGTTTAAGTAATTTCGGTAAAGCAACGTATTCATTGTAATGAAATTAGTACGTGAAACAACATATTTTGCGTAATCAGAAAGTAATCCAGACCTTTTATAACGTTTGAAGCACTTGTTTTTTATGTTCTTTAAATTTGACAAGAGTTTGGAGTTCCACCGAGGGCGAGTTTTAGGAGAGATTATAATTTTAGGAACACATTCATGAATTTATTTGAAAATAGTATCATAATAAACATTAATTGCAAAATCAATATTCGATGGAAAAGTACCGGTATTAGATGGTAAATCCAGCCAGTTTGTATTCTGCAAAAGACAGTTTAATTCTTCGTAATTTACTTTTTTGAAACAGAAAAATTTTTCACTTAAAATACTTTTCGTTGAATGAACACATGGGATATTAAGACTAATTTCCAGCGTAGAATGAAAGCGATCTTCAGGTAGAACAATTAGTTCCGGTCGAGTTAGTGAACATTCAGTCGGCTCATTTATGAATACCAGATCAAGAAATTTTCTAAACATGTTGCACACACCATTAATCTGGAATAGACATAAGTCATTAATTTTATTTAGTAATAGATCCATCCATTCGGGAGCGTTAAATGGAACGAAGAAAAATAATTCTGATGAGAACTTCCACGAAATGTGCGGAAGATTGAAAGATAATAGATAATAATGCAGTAGATTCGATTAATTTTATGTGTTCATTGTAAATAAATATGTTTCTGTTTTGGCTAGGTGGGATATAAGAACAGGTAATAAAAATGTTTTTATGTTCAAGTTTTAAAAGTGCGGCAACAAATTCAATTCCCTTCGGAATATTTAAGTTTTTATGTTCAAGTTTAAAAAGTGCGGCAACAAATTCAATTCCCTTCCGAATATTTAAGTTTATTTCTTCAGATGAAACAATATTATGAACTGCTATTAAAACACCACCACCTCTGGTATTTGTATCCCTATCACGTCTATAAATGTTGTAATTAGTGCATAAGATTTCTCTGTTAAGGATATAATTGTTAAGCCAAGTTTCGGTGAATATAATAACGTGGTGATCAAAATTAAAGCTATCAGAATACAGTTTATATTATTTAGTATTTAATCCACAGACATTTTGATATAATATATGTAGGTGGTTATTATCGGCAATTAGTTTTTTGAAGAAGCTGGTACAATAGCAGGAAAACGCGCAACGTTATTAGCTCTTTGATTTTGTTTAGGTATAAATTCTCTAACCAGAGTGTTTTCAGACCAGAAAGATGGATTAATTATTTGATTAAATATTTCAGGTGGAACAGTAATTTTAAACGACGTGATACTTCTCGGTTGAGCATAAGAGTATTTATATGTTATAATGTCCTCATTTATATTTAGTTTTCTATTAACGTAAAAATTTATGTCATCAACCGTAGTCTCAGAAACAAAACGGGAAACAAACACCTGTTTTTTAGGGGGAAGGACGCGAAGTTCACGAGTGAGATCAGTGTCAACAATCATTTGTGGTGTGGACTGCATAATCAAATCGTTCCGAATTACCTCAGTGGAATTATCAACAGAATTATTAGGAGTAGTAGCAATAATACGCGAATTGTTCTCAGTTGATTTAGTTGTAATATCTGTGTCAGAAGATGTTATCTTATTGTTACGAGCAGACTTACGGCGTTTCGGAGATGATTGATGAGGGGAAGAATCCTTAGATCGTTCTTGTAAAGGTGCAAAATTATCTAGCGAGGTATACTTATCAAACAATTTACCATATTCAGATATACGATTCGAAATGTAGTTTATGTACTTCTGAATATCAATAAAGTTTTTCTTACTTAAAAAAAATTATAAAAATCTGTTCCAATTTGTTTGCAGTTGAGACAACGCCAGTGTAAACTACCATGCTTTTCATGATTGGAAGGTTATCGTTATCGAATCTGAAGGTTATTCCAGACTAATTACCGTCTTGCTGAATCAGGAATCCCTGGGAGAGATATGGGAAGATTTCTGATGCTGGTTTCGAAACGATCCTTCTACGTGTTTACCGAGATGATGATAAAGGGGACCAGACTACAGATCTTCTCCGGAAGACGAGGCACAGGATGAGACTGCCAGTCTAACTTCTCAGGAAGACACACTCTTAACCTCAGAGTTTGTGGGAATTCTTTGAGAGGATTGACAAGGCAGTTGACGTCAACGTCACAATTGTACCACTAGAGATATTAAAGGTGATGCAATTCAATCTCCACCACTTTAAAGCAGCATCGGCCGCACGGGTATTCTGCATCGCTGATAGAGGGAAGAAGCCTGTGTTATCCTAAGAACGCAGGTTTCATCAAGGAAGGGTTTCGGGCTTGGTGTTAGAGGCTTTAAGCTACTACACACAAATGGTCCAGGTAAGATCAAAACGAGCATAATGGCCAACAGCGACTTAAATATCTTTATTCTCTCTGATTTCAGTGATAAAGATACGGTAGCAGCTGCCTGGAAGACGAAAATTGGTACCATAATAATCGTCTCCAGCTTCAGGGCTCACGAAAGCGAATCTCTATGGAAATGGCGAGCAGACTAAATTTGCCGGTGATAATTGAAGCGGACGCCAACACACATCATATCGTGGGGCAGCTTGGACTGTTTGATTTCATTCATTGAATGCGATACAGAATTTCAGAAAAAGGGTCTATATCCCTTCACTTCAACGACCTATTCTGATGCTAAATTTAACAATTCGTCTATTTATCTCTGCTCTCAATCAGCAAACCAAGTTGTTTCATTTCCATTTTTTTATGTTTTTAAAATACTTAAAAAACGAAGGCCCCGATTATCGTTCACAACATTAATTATTTTAGTGTTGTATATTTGAAATAGCGATTACGAATTACAACACTTATCACATGTGTCACAATTTCAGTTGTCTATGAAAATTTACAGCGATTATCATTTACAACATGTGTTTCTATGTGTTGTTACGCACATCAAAATCTTACAACTGCTTATTAGCTGTTGTCTTATTGTCGCGACGAGTTTAAAAATTACAATGCAGAAGGATTTGTAAGTTTTTATTTTTTATTATTTTTGCCAGGCGTTTATAACCACTACTTAAAATATTTCTTAGAAAAATAACAAATAACAAAAAAAAACAGATGGAAAAGCTCGTAGAGGTGATGCAATTAAATCCAGATATTGGCTGGGGAAAGCTGAAATTTGGAACTAACAAAATGCAGCAAACAGCTAGTTGCGAAACCCCAATGTTAAAATCATTGCCGCTAATTCTTTGAAAGCTTCTATCATAAAAAAATTTTAGTGCGTTACAGAGTTTTAGAATCGGCGGAATGTCAGAATATTGGGTTGATGGTTTTAAGAAATTGTTTAGCAGCAAAAACAAAAAGCTATCCTTGTTTAACGACAAATTTCATACAAATGTAAAAATATTATGTACATATATCTTATGTATATTATATGTATATACATATATTGTAATTAGGACTACATTAAAAAAAAAAAAATTACTGTGTTTGGTAGTTCCAATGGGTTGGAATTGTCACGAATTATTTTCCGAATACGCACAATGTGTAGTTTTCTGGACTCATCATAATAAACAACTATTTAATATTAACGTCTGTGACCATGATTGATATAATTATTAATTATAAATGTTATAATTATTAATATAAATATTAAATTTTGAAACGAAATAAAATTTTTTATTTTCACCTCAACAGCTTGTACTACACAGAGATGTTTTTCAATGGAAAACAAGTAAATACTAACATATACCGCAACTCTGTGATATACACAAATTTAGATTATCGAAAAACAAAATTAAGTTGTGTTGTAGCCGAGACGACTCAACTTTTCTGTGTTGTAAACGATAATCGGACCCTAAAATTTTCATATAAAAGTTGCCCGGATAATATTCCCAGTTGTATCTTATTAAACTGCGCTGAGGCTTCGTGTGCACCATTAACACGCATATTTCATACTGACATATTAAATATGCGTGTTATTTAACGAATATGGTTATTTCGGTTGAGCTGGCACAGCATATGCTCGTAGAGTATATTGATAAATCTCTAGAGCATAAGAAGTATGCATTGGTGGCTTTTCTAGACATATGAGCGTTCAACAATATGAAACTGACTGGAGAGACTGAATGTAAATCAGTCGATTATTATCGTTATGTGGAATCTCTTGGGTGGCTAAGCGAGGGACACACAGGGAGTGGTACTGTCTCTTCTTTGGAACCTTATCATAAATACTTTGCTTACGGAACTGAACATAAGTATGGTGATATTGTGGTGTCACAACGTCTGCAACCATACCTTAGACAAATTAGTACGTGGAGTACTGAAAGTGGTCTTAGCGTTAATGGTGCACTACGCCATCGAAGGCTCTTTTCACCATGTTACATTGGCTTCCAGCTAACCTAATGGTCAAACAACTGGCCTTGAATTCGGCAATACTACTCAGGGCAACATTGCCATGGAGACCAACGATATTCGGCCATGCGACTATTAACTATTCCTGGTAATATCGATTACTGTTCCGAAAGACTTTATTTTTTTGGCACTAATAGCTCATAAGTTACATAATTATACAAAATTTATTTTGCATCAAAATCTTTCAAAACAAAAAAATTAGAGTCATTAAAAATTCCAATTTTTTAAGATTTTTTAATTTTAGCAAAATTCCGAGAAAGTCTATTTTGGATCACCCTGTTCGTTGTCATATGCCACAGTCCGCCGGTCGAAATACGTCGTGCGTAACATAGTAACAACTGGGATGAACTTTGACATATGTGCAGGTTACGTGTTTGTTCACCAAGAATAGTACATTTTTGTTCATTCTCTTATAATTTTTCAAGAATGAAAGTGTGTTTTGCTTTGTTTTTTCACTACAACAAATAAGTTTTACACACACATTTTTTATCTTCATGGATGTTTGCTTTTCAAACTGATCACAACTCTTTGTCCATGAAGTAATTTTTGTTCAGTTTCTTTCTTTTTCACCGTCAATGAAAGAAGCAAATATTTGTTTCCAAAATTTATCACCACCATTCTTCATGAAATAATAATGAAGCTTCTTTTTTCTTCATCATACAGTAAATATTGAGTATTATTTCATTCGTTGGTACGAAGTGTGAAACGAATATGAAAGAAAATAAAAAAAATGCTTCATTCATTTCATGTGCAAAGAAGATACTTTAAAGCAATAGTAAATGTTCTATTGAAAAGGGTTATACAATGTATGTTCTCACCTAGCAAAGAAAACATCAATGAATATGACAAATGTGTGTGTTAAACTTGGGTGCAGTGAATAAATACAAAATTTCTTTCGTGGACAGTGAAGACATCTAAAAGGAAATCTTCATGAATATGCAAAATGAAAGAAGAGAGAAATACGTACTCTGGTTGCGAAACAGAATTGATCTTGGGATTTGTGACGACAAGGTATTGCAAAAAAGACTTATCGAAGCTGCTATTGATGTAGCGAGATCGGCAGAAACAAATAACCACGAAGTACAAAAACTGCAGATGAAGCTGTCGTGGATTTGGTGAAAGCAAAACCGAATTGGCCGAAAAAAGGCATAGTATCGCACAACAACAACTACGAGGAAGACAAAGAAAAGAAGACAAAAACAACGTTGAACAAAAAATGGATATGGTAGTTTTAATTGTAATTTTTGTGGAAAAAAAACATGTAAAAGGAAAATGTCCTGCTTATAGTAAAATATGTAACAATTTTAGGGGAAAAAATCATTTTTCAATAGATTGTAAAAAACAAATAGTTCAAGTGTTTCTGGTCGACATATTGACTCAATAACTAATAAAAATATTAATCAAACGTGCTATGCAAATATCAAAATTCAGTTAAAAGTTATTCAATTTATACTCGACACTGGAGCTATAGTGAATGTTTTACTTTATAAATACTTATGTAGATAATTAAAAAGATTTCAGGACAGTTTTGAAAAATTAATTGCGTATAATAGTACTAAAATTTAAGGTGTTGGGAGTGTAAAACTTGTGTGCGAGGTCAGAGGCAAAGAGAAGTATTAAACGTTTTTTATAGTTGGAGACGGAAATGCTGTACCAATTTTGGGACTAAATTCTTGTATATAACTGGGTGTAATCAAAAATATAAATACTATCATCAAAAGCGATTTGCTTGTAAAATATAGAGAAGTTTTTTATAGCATTGGCTGTTTAAAAAAAAATATTCTTTATTCACTAAAGGAAAATGTTACACCTTCCTCAAAAACTGCAAATAGAATTCCATTATCTCTTCGAATTAAGCTCAGAAATGAATTAGAAAATTGGTCTAAAAAAAGACATAATTGAAAAGGCAGACGAACCGATATTGTTGTTGTTGAAAAACCTAACAAGTTACTCAGAATATTTCAGAACAAATTAAAGTAATTAATAAAAGTATATTTAGTGTTTTTGACTTGAATTTGTGTACATTTAGCACCATTTTTGGGTGTTTTCGGTTTAAAAGATTACCTAATGGTATAGTGTGACATTCCAAACGTTACAGTTTACATAGATGATAATTGATTTCAGCAGAAACGAAAAATAACACGATAGAACCGTTGAGTTGTAAATGAAGAGACCAACTCAAAGAAGCATTAAATTAAATTGGGAAGAGGTTCAGTTTAAACAAAAGGAAGGTTTGTTTTTAGGGCATTTAATACCTGCAACAGGTATTAGTTATGACAAAAATAGATTGAAGGGAATTGTAAATTTAGGAGCACCGAAATGCAAAACAGATTTGCAGGGACTTATGGGTTTATTAAATACTTAAGGGAATATATAAATCAAATCTTGAAGATATGTGTAACCCATTGCGAGAATTATTGAAAAAGACCTAGATTTTTAATTGGTTGACATTACACGACCAATGCTTAAGCAACATTAAAAACTTAATTTTAAAAACCATTTAACACTAATGAACAGATTACTTTACAAACTGATGCTTCGAAAAATGGATTAATTTGCACCTCATTACAAAATAAAGTGCAAGTGTGTTTAACGGATGCTGAAACTAGGTACGCTCAAATTGAAAAATAAATTTTGGCCGAAGTATTTGCTTGCCAAAAACTTTACTCATACGTTTTTAGCAACAATTATCCCAGACCACAACCATTATTAGGTATTGTAAAGAAGGATTACAATAAAATCCCTTCAGCTAAGTTACAAAGAATGAAGTTAAAGTTAGAAAAGTACAGGTTGACATTAAAATACTTACCAGGCAAATATCTTTACTTAGCAGACTGGCTATGCAGAACCTTTCAAAGAAGATGAAATAAAGGGACTTAATGAAATGGTGCATACTTGGGGTTTGGGAAACGGAAATTCCCGCCCGGGAATTCGCGAGAAAAGCGGGAAAATTTTTGCTAATTTTCCGGGAAACAGGAAATTTAAAATCACGAGCACTTTAAAGAAAATGTAGTGGTTCTTATTTTTTAATTAGCATTTCTTTTGCTATCACACAAATATTTCATCGTTATTGTGCTGAATAAAAAACAAGCATTTTTAAAATTGTAATATTTCTAGAAACTTACAAATATGCTATAGATCGTGAAAGACAAAGTGTAACACTAATTAAAAAAGTCCTCAAAAAAACAGCCTGTCACAAGAAATATAAGAAACAAGAATATGGCAAAGAGTCTTAAATCGAAGAACGCATTTAAAGAAACTGATAGATTTTAATTGCGCAGAGTTGTGGGTTGAAGAATATGTTCAGATTTTAAAAAATTTAGTGGCTGTTTTAAATCCCATTAAAGTTGCAGTAGAGGCCTTAAGCCGCAGGGCCACAAATTTGTATATATTATTATGTTATTATTCAGACCCTCTTTTGGCTATTAATTCGAATCTTTCAAGATCGATGGTTGAAAAGAAAAATAAATGAACAAGGGATGATAAAACGTTTGCGATACTTAAGTATTTAAATTGCGGTGAAATTGCTAATGTGCCAAAAAATGTCATAAAACTTTATTCAGCACAATTGTTCAACAGATTATTCAAGCCACTCGAATCTGTAGAACCGCCAACTATCAGTTGTGTTGCTTTCGCAACAAAAACATGGTAAAAAATGTCCAGTGATTTGTTAAACGCACTAACATATTTTGAAAAAAATAATTATTGAAATACTTTTTCAGTATTTATAAATATTTGTTATATCTTGATATTCTTGTCACCTGAATTGTTCTTAAGCTGGCTACAGACAACGCAATGTGTTTCGGAAATCTGTTTCATTTCATTACAGATTACGTCGTCTGAATTCGTGTTTCACTTCGGGTTGCAATCCAGGTTTCATTAACATCAAAATGTTTTGACATTTTTTGGTTGCATTGAAACAGATTTCATTGTTTGTATCGCTGTTTCATTATTTTATGTGTTTAACAAGTAAGCTGTAAACATCTATGTAATTAAGAAAGAACAAAATGGCGATCGAAAGAAATGAACACTGGGTAAATTTTATTAATTTATACAAAAGTATACCTGAATTTTGGGATGTGAAAAGTGATAAATATAAAAATAAAATTATAAGAGCAGCAGCATTTGAAAAATTAGTAATTGAATATAAAAATATTGATATAAACGCAAGCATTGAAAAAATTAAAAACAGGATAAGGAACATGCGAATATCATATAGAAGAGAATAAAAGAAAAAGTTACAAAGTGAAAAAAGTGCAGCTCGGGTGGATGATCTCTATGAACCAAATATGGTATTTTAACGAATTTAATTTGTTAAAGGAATTCGAACTGCCAGAGGATGGCATAAGTACATCGTGTAGCTCAGACGAAGAAAGAACTTCACCAGTAAGCTTTTTAATTAAATTCTCGGATATGCAATTTTAGACATAATTAAATAAATATTTTTTGTTTTTGTTTCGACACCTGCAAAAGTAGTAAAAAGAAAAATCATTTCTGGAAATCATGAGAGCCACAATGCAAATGGAAGTATATATCACAAGGAAGTGAATACTCATCTTTTATAGATTTATTTTCTGATAATTCTTTCTCATAGAGATTTAACAAATCTAAGTCAATTTAGAAAAAACTACTAAGTATTAAAAATAGAAAAGTTTGTTACAAACAAGCTAATATAAGCAATCGTATTTACTGTGGGAATGAAAATAGTAAAATTTTTTATTGTTTTCTTTTTTATGAAATAAAGTAGTTTTATTTATTTTTTTATTATAAAAATTGTTTTGAATGAAAATAGTTAAAGTTTTTATTGTTTTTTATGAAATAAAGAAGTTTTTATTTATTTTTTTATATAAAAATTATTTTAGTTTTAATAAAAAATGTTTGATTAATTGAGATGTGTATTGCCGTACATAGCTTCAAACTATTTCTTATTTGTTTAGCCTACACTGGTGAGTTTCTGGATAATGAAATTAATTAAATTATTAGGTTCGAGGTCTTCTGTGGGCACTGTAGCATTGTTAACTGAACGCATTTCTTTTATTATGAAGTTATGTAAGTAACAGCAACTTAAAACTATTTTGGTTGCCTTTTCGGGTTGTAGAGCAGTTGTTGTGTTGAAAATTCTACATCTTGCTGCCAGAATCCCGAAAGCATTTTCTACCTTTACCCTTGCCGCGCTAAGCCTATTATTGAAAAATATTTGTTGAGGTGATAGGTCATTATGTGAATATGGTTTCATAATATTTGGGTGAAGTGCAAAAGCGTCGTCCGCTGCAAATACATATGGAATGGGGGTTTCGCCTAATAAAGTTTGTGGTTCTGGCACGTTTATTTCCTCTTTTTTTTGAAAAATTTTATATTTTTAAACACTCCACCGCACTATAGGAAATAGTACCCATTTTTTTGGCCAAAAGTTAAAATCAAAATTTTTGTTAAGTGTATTTTTTATTTTACTTTAATATAAAAAACAATAACAAAGTAATATTAATTTAACTATTTTATTTTAAGCTTTAGGTCTTTAAATAATTTTATTTATATTTTTTCAATATTTCGCTACTCCTTTGTGTAGCATCATCAGGAAAAATTTTAAAATTAACGGTAATAAAAATTACAATTAAAAAAGTAATAAAAAATTTTTTTCAAACTAACATATTTCAAAAAACAAATTTTATCATAAACATATAAAAAAATTTTTTAAAAACAAGTATATCAAATATTAAATTATCTCTTATTTACTAAATGTCTGTAAATCTGAGCTACATATATTATCTGTGTCTGCCTTAAAATTAATTCTCTGTGTGTTTGGTGTATTAATAATATTGTTACATTTTTACTTTACGTTGGGTTCTTTTTATTGCAAAATAAATACACACTGTGATTACTTTTACTGTAAGTCACTTTATTTATTTAACACCACTGTTCAAAAATACAGCAAACTGTTAAACGCTCTTAAAATTCGACAACTTAACTCTTTGACTTTTAAATTAATACTGCCATACTACTCACCAGCACGATTCACTTATATAGGTGATTTAAAAGCACCAGAATGTTCTATTCCAGACATATCTGGCAGGTTCGATTGTTATTGCTCTTGTTTTCTGTTTGTGGGGTTGTTTATTTCTTTATACCTGTATGTGTGGCTGTTTATTTCTTTATACCTGTATGTGTGGCTGTTTATTTGTTTATGCTTGTATTTATGTATGTGGCTGTGTATTTAACTGTTTGTTTAAGGCGTTACTCTTTATTGTTTGTTTCTATCTTTCATCATTGTAAGAAAACAAACCATTAATGTTGTTGTTGTTCGAGAGTATTGTTGTTCAGAGCCTATAATGAATAAATTCTTCTTTCGTAACACTACCCCCTTCTCAAACACAGATGTACTTTTTCCATAGTTGGCTAGCCGCTCCAAATGCACAACTTTCATTTTTGATCTTGGGCTCTGAAACTTCTGTATTCTGTAAACTACGTCATTTATCCGTTTTATTACTTTATAAGGTCCAGCCCAATGAGTTTGTAGTTTGGGTGATAATCCTTTCTTCCGTTGTGGGTTAAAAAGTAGAACCAGTTGTCCCTCGTTAAATCCCTCAGAGTTGGCAGCTCGATCATATCTGGCTTTCATTTTATTACTGGTTATTTTATACGACTCCGCACGAATTCGTGAATCTCCTGAAGGTCCCTTTGTGCCTGACTAGAGTTTACGCCGTCTCCTTCTGCCGATGTTGGCTTAAGACCAAACTGTAAATCTGCAGGCAAATTTAGCTCAGATCCAAAGACTATTTTCGCTGGTGTTCGTGAGGTTGAATCGTGAACAGCTGATCTATATGCCAACAAAAATTTGGATGTATGCTCATCCCAGTCCCTCTGGGTTCGATTGAATCTTTCGACCATACCATCATGATTGCGGTGTCGTTCTGGTCTTTCTTATTCCGTATACTTCGCACATCTCTTTGAATATAGCGGATTCAAAATTTCGGCCTTGGTCGGAGTGTAGTTCTAAGGGAACACCCAGTTGCTTATAAACGTTTCTACAATCGTTCTGGCTTCTTGATTGGGAATGGCATATACTTCCGGCCATTTGCTGAAATAGTCCATGACCACTAAAACGTATCGGTTTCCAGCATTGCTAGCAGGGAAGGGACCTGCTACGTCCATCGCTATACGTTCAAAGGGAGCGCCTGAATTGTACTGCTGAAGCTGCCGCCGACTCCTTCGTACTGGACGCTTTGCTGCAATGCACTCCTGGCAATTGGCTATCCACTGGGCTACGGCTTGTTGACAGCCGACCCAATAGAACCGTTGTTTTATCTTTTCCAGCGTCTTCGTTACTCCAAGGTGACCTCCGCTAGGACCATTGTGGAATTGTTTCATAACCTCTTTGATTTTGGAGGATGGCACGACGATTAAGTCTAGCACAGTTTTGCCGTCTGTGCTTTCCCAGGTGCGACATAAGCAGCCATCCTTCAACCTTAGACTGCTCCACTGGGCCCAATATGCCTTCGCCAGCGGACTTTCTGGTGAGATCTCACTTCGCGTCGGTCTTCTGTCTTCCTCTTTAACTGCTATAATTTTTTCCAATATGGGATCGTTTCTTTGTGCAGTCGGCCAGTCTTCACTAGATTCTATATGTGTAAGCCGAACATCAATAACGAATTCTTTTCTCTCCGACTTTGTGCAATGCTTACACCCCAGATCACATGGCCGCCTAGAAAGGGCGACTGCGTGTTCATCCTTAGGTGTTCATCGAAGGTCTTTCCCATGACAATTATGTCATCCAGATACACCAGGCATGACTTCCAATTGAGTCCCTTTAACACTCGTTCCATTAAACGCTCGAAGGTGGCTGGAGCGTTGCAGAGACCAAATGGCATAACATTAAACTGCCATAAACCATCGAGAGCACTAAAAGCAGTTTTTTCTTTATCTTTGTCAGCTATCTCGACTTTCCAGTAACCGCTCTGTAAATCTAGCGTAGAAAACCACTTGGTTCCTGCTAGCGTGTCCAAGGTGTCATCGATTCTTGGTAGCGGTTAACTGTCCTTTTTCGTAACATCGTTGAGCTTTCTGTAGTCAACACAGAATCTAGTGCTGCCATCTTTCTTCTTTACCAAAACTACCGGCGAGCTCCCAGGACTCGAAGATGGTTCGATAATTCCGTCTCGCTCCATTTCGTTGACTAGCTGCTTCACTTCGCTCCGCTTGGCTAGGGGAATGCTCCAGGGGCTTGTTTTATGGGCCTCGCTTCGCCAGTATTTATTTCATGCTTCACTATTGCCGTTCTACCTTGGCTTTTATCATTTAGGGCGAAGACAGAGGCGTACTTTCGTAGCAGCTGCTTGGCTTTGTTTCTGTCAGGTGGCTCCAGCTCTGCTACCCACTTCCCCACGTGTTCTGCTAGTATTTCGCGCTCTTTAGTTGAAAGTTTTTCAGGCTCCGAGTCTCTCTCGCAATTAATTATGGCCTCTGCTGGTGTACGTTGAGCTATCTGAGAGTTTTTACCAATTACTTTTTCACTGTTGGATAGATTTAACACTCTCACAGGAATTTTTCCATTCTTACAGGTTTTCACGAGGGCTTTTGCTGTTATTGTCTCACTCTTAATTCCTGATGGTTCTACCACCCACAACCGGTTGTCCTCACAATCTTCCTCCATACGTGCCCATATCACAGTTTCTGCCTGAGGTGGTAATTTCTGGGATGCTACAGCAACCAACTTCCTTATTGCAGATTTAGTCACATATCCGATATCAAGGGGTATTTCGACGTTTCGCCAGATCATTATTTCTTGCCCCATGCGCAGATCGACTCCATGCATGATCATAAAATCTGCGCCAATAATAACTTCGTCCACGATATCGGCAACAATAAACACATGGTCCACACTCATGTTGGCTATAGTTAATCTGACTTTGGCCTTACCATAGACAGTAGCAAATTTTCCGGTAGCGGTGCGCAGAGTTACATTATTTAGTTGTTCCACTTTTCCCTTTACTAAATCGGGCCTTATTATAGACTGCGACGCTCCCGTGTCTATTGTCAGAATACGCTTTCCTCCGTTGATATACCCGCTTGCAGTAAGATTGCTGTTTTGCTGCTGCATCACAGATATGGAGATTGTGGGGCCCTCGGTTGTGGGAGCTAGCTCATGCCCCGTAGTGCTAGCTCTCTTTAGTTTAACGACTCTTGAGATGTTCCATGAGTCGCACGTTTATTGTTTCTTGGCGGCGAAACAGATCTGGCTCGTTTTCTTGCTGCCTTACAGTTTCGTTGAAAATGGCCGACTTTGCCGTAATTAAAGCACTTAGCGTTTGTCTTACCTTGTCTTTCATCTAAGACTTTCTTCACCGACTCAAGTACTTGCTTTATGTCGTCCATTGTTGTTTTTTCATCTTCAGCAGCAACTTCCACTTTTCGCACTTTGTATGGCTGCGGCCTCGAAATGACTTTTGCTGTTTCTTGAGCCAGAGCGTAAGCAATGGTTTCTGCAAAAGATGTGTTTTGCTTAGCGCAAACTGCGTGCTTAATATCTGGGTCACGAATACCATTAACAAATGCCTCCACTTTGAACTGTTCTAGAAGTGGATGGTTTTCCCCAGGGTATATTAGCTGCACCAAGCGCTCTATCTCCATGGCGAAATTCTGAAGCGTCTCATTTGTTCTCTGCAGCCTGCCACGTAGCTCCATTCTATACAGCTCCTTTTTATGATCGCCGCCATATTTCCGCTGTAACGCCACCATATGTCCTCATAATTATTTCTGCAGCTAGTTGGTAGGCTTTCGAGGACTTCTGCTGCAGATCCTTTAAGTGCCAGAATCAGCTCAATCGCTTTTTCTTCATTGCTCCATAGATTTTTACCGGCCACTGTCTCAAACTGAAATTTGAAGACGTTGTAGGGCACGGTGCCGTCGAAACTGGGAGCCTTTATCCTATTTGTGTTTTCAGTCACTACTCGTACTGGACCTTCTCTTATTTCCAGGCTCATAATTTTGTTTTCAAGCTCCTGCAGCTTTACATCGACATCCTTTACCTGTACTTCGACGCCACTAGTTTCTAGAAGATTCACTTTTCTGTTTAAACCAGACAGTTGCACTTCTACGGCAGAGATTTTTTCGTCGAACTTGACTTCTACGTCGTCTACTCGCTTATTAATGGTTTTAGAAATTTGTAGAAGGTTCTCGTTAACTTTTTCCAAAAGTTTCTCATTGTTCGCTCTAGAAACTTCTTGAATGTCAGCTAGAAGTTGTTGATTTTTCTCCAGTTTCTCATTTACTGTTTCCAGAAGTTTCTCGCTGTTCGCTCTAGAAGCATCCTGAACTTCTCCCATTTTCTCCATCATAGCGGCAAACATCGTATTGAAGTCCATGCTACTTGCTGCTACACGGCTACATACCTCTGTCACCTCTTTTTCTTCGAACTCATATGTGACATCGTGAATTCATCTATAAGCCTCTTCTGCAGTTCCGTTTTGTTACCTGCTGTTGGCAAATCCAGCTTACTCAACTCCTTTTTCAGCTGCTCCACTTTAAGATCCTCAAATTTCATTTTTTATCTATTATTGTTTTTAAAGTTATTTTATTTTACAATCCCACTTCTGACACCAATTGTTACGTTTTTACTTTACGTTGGGTTCTTTTAATTGCAAAATAAATACACACTGTTATTACTTTTACTGTAAGTCACTTTATTTATTTAACACCACTGTTCAAAAATACAGCAAACTGTTAAACGCTCTTAAAATTCGACAACTTAACTCTTTGACTTTTAAATTAATACTTCCATATTACTCGCCAGCACGATTCACTTATATAGGTGATTTAAAAGCACCAGAATGTTCTATTCCAGACATATCTGGCAGGTTCGATTGTTATTGCTCTTGTTTTCTGTTTGTGTGGTTGTTTATTTCTTTATACCTGTATGTGTGGCTGTTTATTTCTTTATACCTGTATGTGTGGCTGTTTATTTCTTTATACCTGTATGTGTGGCTGTTTATTTGTTTATGCTTGTATTTATGTATGTGGCTGTGTATTTAACTGTTTGTTTAAGGCGTTACACTTTATTGTTTGTTTCTTTCTTTCATCATTGTAAGAAAACAAACCATTAATGTTGTTGTTGTTCGAGAGTATTGTTGTTCAGAGCCTATAATGAATAATGTGGTGTTTATTAAATAAAAGATGTGGATTGTTTGATGGTTTCAACAAAAATCGCCTTCTTTATTAAAAACCTTTGCTTATATACTAACAATGAGAATCTCTACATACTTAACTTAAACAATTCTATTGAAACAATGTATCAGGCTCTCATAAAGTTTTGTTCGATTGTGCTTAGCAACAATATGGTTCAATAATAGAAAACTGCAAGCTTGCCAAAATATGGTTTTATTGATTGAACGAACGATTTGTCATATGCTAGCAAATATAATTTTTAGAGTATCGGATTAATAACAAAAATGTTTATTTTATTAAATTTCAAGCAATTTCAAATACTGACCTATCTTAAGAAATTCATTTACATTTGTTTGTATGATTGTTTATTCATTTAGTTTTTTTTTTTTTTTTGAGTTCATTAGCTTTTGTTAGCGATTTTCTGGATTATTGACTTTTGCTCATTGCGGTTATTATAGTACTGTGGATCATTGGCATTTACTTATTGTAGTTACAAAAAAATGTGTTACTGATACACTACACCCTCAACCTTTCAATTAAAATTTTATATTATTTTGTTTATTTGACAAAATTACAAAATTTTAATTTGTATGCATGTTTATGTTTATATACGTATGCCTGGTTGATACAATGTTTTAACAAAATACTAATTCTAATTAATTATGTATTATTTAATGTATGTACGATTTTTATTTTTATATAATTATAATTCTTCTTATATATATGTTATATGCAAATTTTAGTTCTTATACTTTTTTTAACAAATTTGTATGTACAATTTTTGTTTTTTCATTTATTCTTATTTCTACGTTGACATTATCTATGTTGATTATTTCATAAGGACCATTATAAGGTGCTTCGTTTTTTCTCCTATTTTCTAATTTCATTAACACTAAGTCTCCTACCCTAAGGTCTATGCTATTTGTTTTCTTGTATGACTCTAAAATCCTATTCCTTTTTGTTGCTTCTATCATTTTTCTAGCGTTTTCTAATGAATTTTTTAGTCTCACTTTTAATTCTTTTGCGTAATTGTCCAAATCATATACTTTATAGTCGGTCATTATGTTTTCACCTGGAGTTTCTGTTATTTTACCGAAAACCAATTCAAATGGTGAATAATTTGTATCTACGTGAGGTGTTATATTATAGGCGAATGTGTAGTAAGGTATCCAATCACTCCAATTATCGTCATTTACAAATGCCAAAAAGTATTCGTTTAACACTCTATGATTTCTCTCTACTGTACCCAAAGTTTCATGATGATAGGGTGTTGAAATCTTGTGTTCTATTTTTAACAAAGTTTCTTTTCTTTCATTAGGTCATTTACAAACTCTGTGCCTCTGTCTGATTTTAGTGTCTTAAATATGCCATACTTCAATATTAGATTTTCTGTTAAACACTTTGCAATTGATTTGGCTTCCTTTGTTTTCATTGGTGCGGCTATTATATACTTGGTCAATTCGCATTGCATGGTCAATATATAGCGATAGTCTTCAGATGGTCGCAAAGGTCCAACTGTATCTATTACTATAGAAAAACTATTTTTTGGTGTGTCCGTGATGCATAGAGGTTCTCTGGTGTGTCTTGTTTGTTTGTTCCTCTGACATCGATCACATTCTAAAACGAATCTTTTTACCATCTTGAACATATCCTTCCATATGTATTTTTGTTTCAATTTGGTTAAAGTTTTTCTTACTCCGAAATGTCCTCCGCATGGTGTATTATGGTAGATTTCTATTAATTCTTGCTTTCTTTTATCATCTGTTATTCTTTGAGGATAATGATACAACATTATTGTGATATTACTCTCTTTATTTTCATTAATTCTTGTTTTAAATTTTTCTATGTTTATTCTTTTAAATATTTCGTCACCTTTCTCTAGTGCGAATTTTACACAATTTATTCTGCCTAAAACAGAAGGTAGTTTCTCCAACATATTATCTAAATAATAGGGATTATCGCTACATCTGACGCGCGTTTCATTTAGAACAGAATCTGTTTCAACATGCATTTCTTTTGTTACGTTTTCTAGTACGAATTTCAACTTCCTGGTACGTTTTATATCGTTTATGGATGTGCAGTCCCAAATCTTGAGTTGATCAGGCTCTTCAGAAACTACATCTCCATTTTCTTTGGATCCATTTCTCTTGTTTTCGTTTTTCTTGTTAATTTCCTCATTTTGAATAATTTTTCTCTTCATGTTTCTGGTTATTATTAGTGATTTCTTTACTGTTTCATCAACCATAACGGGGATCATTGTTTGTAACATATCTGAGATTAGTTGTATCCTTGATAATGCGTCTGCATTTGTATTATTGCTTCCTTTTTTATATATTATCTCAAAATCGTAATCCGACAATTCTATGCGAATTCTAGTCAATTTCGAGCTCGGATTCTTATGTGAAAACAATGCAACAAGTGGGCGATGGTCTGTTATAACTATAAATCTTCTGCCATAAAGGTATGGTCTAAAAAATTGTATACCCCAATGTATTGCGAGTAATTCTTTTTCAATTACCGGTTTATTTTTCTCGTGTTTATATCATTTTGTCCCTTCTTTGGCACTAGCAAAAGTGGGGAGTTGTATGGGCTAATAGATGGTTCAATTATATTTTCTTGCAATAATTTTTGTACTTGAGTATTTATTTCTTCAATTTGTGCTTGAGGTAGTCGGTAGTTTTTTATGTATACTGGACTATTGTCATTTGTTTCTATTGTTTGTTTGTAGAAATTATTAGTGGTTAGATGCTCTCCTTCCATGTGGAATACATTTTGGTATTTTCTCAGTATTGTTATGAGGTTTTCTTTGTTGATTTTGTCTAAGTCGTTCAGGTTAAAATTACTTAGTAATTTATCAAATCTTTCTGATGAATGCAAATCTTCGTGATTTTGTTTATTAGTTGAAAAAATCTCGTAATTTCTCAATGGTATGGTTTTTACTTTTAAATGCTGTATAGTAGCTACTTTATCTGTAACATTTAACAATCTTATGTGTTTATTTCCTTTTCTTGGTACTATTGTATTCGCTAAAAATACACCTTTAATTATTTTTCTATTAAGAACCACTGAATCCTCTACTATTTCAATATTGAAAGGCAAGATCAGCTCGGTTCTCTGGGGTATTGTTATTTTATTAATTTTGAAAGTGTTCTCATATATTGGGATGGTTATATTTTCGTTATTTTTGTTAAACGTGAGTACATAGGTGTCATAATCTATATTGCATCTATGTGTTGTTAAAAAGTCTCTTCCCAGGATTCCGTCGGTGTTTATTGGAAAATTATTTTCAACGAGTTGTATTTTGTGTTCAATAATTTCATTGTTCATTTTTATCTTTATATTTGTTGACCCCAAGGACTTTATGACATTATCCGAAATACCAGTCAAATTGCAATAATCATATTCGTTTGATTCGTGATTTGTTAGAACTCCCGCTTTACATAATGAAACATCTGCTCCTGTATCTATCAAAAATGTAAGTTCATTTGCCTCGTTTATTATATTTAATTTTACATAATTTCTCAGGTTTGAAGATACGCAATATATTCTTTTAGTTTCTAATATATTCCCTGTGGAGGTTCCATTTGTGTTACCTCCGGGGGTGTGGAGTTTCCCTGCTCTTGTATGTGATTTACATTACGGCTTTTATTGTTAACATTCCATCTTCCTTGACCAATGTTTCTTTGGTTAGGGTTGTTATATCTTTGATTGTTGTTATATGTTCCATTGTTTTGTTGACTATTGTTGTATCTCGGATTATTGTTGTATCTCGGATTATTGTTGTATCTCGTATTATTGTTGTTGTTTTGTTGTGGTTTTGAACGACACATCCTTGAATAGTGGTTTAATTTATTGCAAGTGTGACACTTCATGCCTTCTGCGGGGCATCTGCTATCATGACTGCCTCCACAATTTCTGCATTTTTGTTGTTGCCTGTAGTGTGTTCCTTGACCGCTGGATAACTTCTGGTGAAATATTTGTTTCTGTGCCGTTCGCGATGTGACTTGTTCTGCAATTTTAACTGCCTGCTTGAAAGTTTTGACCTGACTTGCGTCAATTGTAGTTATAATTTGTCAGACCATTCATAAACGCATTATATGCTATTTTATTGTTTGTGCTGATTATGGAGGATCTATGACTTTCTCCCTCCTCAGCTATTTGTATTTCGTTCAATTCTGTGATAAGATTTTCTATTTTGTTAGCGAAACCTAAAATGTTGCCATCTCTCTGAGTGGTGCGATTTATTTCATTTAGTATGGTATTTGAAGTTTTTAATGGCTTATAGGTTGCTTTTAAACTTGCTATTAATTCTGTTATTGATGTGGGCACTGATGTTTGTTTCAACCTGTTTTGCACTCGCAATTCTATTCTTGATTTGAATATGAAATTGAAAAAAGATGCACTTTTGTCTTCTGGAATAGTCAAAGTTACTGTTTCCAGATTTGTAATGAAATCATTTAGTTCATTGGTTTTACCACTAAATTTGGGTATCAATTTTGTGATAATGGATAACTCATTAATATCCAAATTCGCCATTATTACGTTTTTTATTTGACTCTGTTTCTTTTCCCTATGTTGCTCTAACAAATCCAAAGCTTCCTTTTCTAATATATTTAATTTTTCTATTATTGTATTCCTTTCTTCAGTTTTGTCAGTTAATTGTTCTTCAACATTCCTTCGTATGTTTTGGACTTCTAAGATTTTTTCATTTATTGTTTCTACAGTATACGGTCTACTTAATGTTTTCTTTGCATTTATAATTATTTGCTCCAAGGGCTTTAAAATATTCATGGCAAATTTAAATTTCTTATTATTAATTTTATCAATTTTAATGTTTTTAAATCTATTATTATAATTATTATGATTAATGGAGTTATTAAAATAGCAAAAATTATCCAACCTATGGTTTTATGGTATAAATTCTTTATCCAAATTGTGATTTTGTTACATAAATTATTTATCCTATACATTTTACCAAATTGAAAAAATATCTTTTGTGCGTAAAAAGTTATTAATTTGTTCCTGAAAGATTTTATTTATTCTTATTAATCCGTTATCAATTGCGTTAATAATGTTTATTTTTATCCATAGTACTAGCAAGTATGCTATGGTTATCAAAATCAACAATGTTATTATTATTGTTAAAAGTAATTTATTCATCTTATTTCATTTGTTTTTGTTTTAATTTCTTAGAGATTTTTCTTTTTGCTTTAATTTGTAATTTTAAATTATTTATTTGATCTAAAATTTCATTTTTATGTTGAATATCATATGCCACCATATGCTGTAGTATTCTAATTTGCTTCTTTGTTCTGTTTATTTCGCCCCCTCTTGATTTTTTTATGTTGGGTAAAGGGAATACCGGGTACACCGCTTCTTTCTCAGGCTTTGTCTTCAGCTTCTTGGGCTTAGGACCCGCGTCGAGGATTGCTGGCTTCTCGTCAGTTCTTCCTTCCTGCAATAATCGAGCCCAATTTTCTTCGGCTTCCTTCAAGTTTTGGAGGACCTCCTCCCACGTCTCTGTCATAGTACCTGTTCTTATTATTTTTTTTTTTGAAAGATTCAATAGAATCCTGCTAAGCATAAGCTATGTATGCAGGGTCTATTGTCCTGTTTCTTGCTTCCTTTAATCGGATTTAGCAATTTTATTTGCTGAGTTTATCCAATTTAAAGCAATGGCAGGATCGCCATGTGGTGTTTATTAAATAAAAGATGTGGATTGTTTGATGGTTTCAACAAAAATCGCCTTCTTTATTAAAAACCTTTGCTTATATACTAACAATGAGAATCTCTACATACTTAACTTAAACAATTCTATTGAAACAATGTATCAGGCTCTCATAAAGTTTTGTTCGATTGTGCTTAGCAACAACATGGTTCAATAATAGAAAACTGCAAGCTTGCCAAAATATGGTTTTATTGATTGAACGAACGATTTGTCATATGCTAGCAAATATAATTTTTAGAGTATCGGATTAATAACAAAAATGTTTATTTTATTAAATTTCAAGCAATTTCAAATACTGACCTATCTTAAGAAATTCATTTACATTTGTTTGTATGATTGTTTATTCATTTAGTTTTTTTTTTTTTTGAGTTCATTAGCTTTTGTTAGCGATTTTCTGGATTATTGACTTTTGCTCATTGCGGTTATTATATTACTGTGGATCATTGACATTTACTTATTGTAGTTACAAAAAAATGTGTTACTGATACACTACAATAAATTCTTCTTTCGTAACAATATGTAACATTTCTAAAATACAACGACGTTTATAGTTATTTTCTGAATTTAGAACTGAAACATTATCAAAATTGGGATAGTGATTTAAACTAGCACAATGAGAATATAAAGCTGTTTTTTGCGAATTAATATTCCTATATTTTTGGTCTGATTTATGTCCTGCTATTCTACATAAATCAGACCAAAAATATAGGAATATTAATTCGCAAAAAACAGCTTTATCTTCTCATTGTGCTAGTTTAAATCACTATCCCAATTTTAATAATGTTTCAGTTCTAAATTCAGAAACAATATAACATAATTATAACAAAGTAATCATCTCTGTTTAAATTTTTCAAAAGAATTGACTGACTGGTACTATATCACATATTTTGCTTACGATTTGTAAATTAGTTATCTAGAAACGATTGAGTGCAGTGAATTTTGTGACAGTTTGTAATAAAAGTTTTCATAATAATAATTTGCAAAAACTAAATAATGGAAAATAATGTCGAAGGTGAGTACTTTAATGATATATAGTGAAATGTTGGTAAACTCATCTATTAGATCGATTAAATTGGAAAAATTAAAGTGACCTTTAGATGAACTTATGGAATTATGAACTGGCATTTTTTTAGACTTCCAAAAAAAATGCTAGCACATACTAGCTAGAAAACCATAATATTTCTCTAGAACAATCAATTACCTTCCGGATTTTATAAATTTCAACTGCGGATATCTGCAAAATTTTATAAAAAACGTATTTTTCCAGATGACTACTGCGTGTTAAATTCAGAGTTATTCAATACATAGCGAGACAAACACAACGTAGTTGACGAATTGAAACTTGAAAATCAAATTTTTGGATAAAATCCTTTTAAAATATAACTTTGTTTGTTACTTATTTAAATTGGTAAGCTAAATTTCTACTGCTATCTTTAAAAGTAAAAGTACACTCGAAAAATAAAAATTGTAATAAAACATTTTAGAACACCAGAGAATCTATCAAAGATATGAAAAATTTTGGATACGGAAACCTATAACCCTGGAAACCCCTTCGGAACTAATTCTTAGTTATTTTTTTAGATAAATTTACTAGCGTTTTTTTTTTTTTGAGTGTATGCAAAACTTTAAAGATCCCTCCCCCTCTTAATAGTCTTCCAAAAGTCAGGTCAAAAACAATTATTCAAGTTGGTCCTGCCGTTTGCCTGTAATTAATTTTGGCCAAAAAAGGGGGTAAAATTTCCTATAGTACACCGCCAGAAATTCTTCCATAGGCACCAACGTCAACCATTAAAAACTCGATATTGCTATTTACAAGAGCCATTATTACTATACTGAAAGTTTTCTTGTAATTGAAATAACTCGATCCTGTATGCGAAGGCTTCTTTATTTTGATATGTTTTCCATCCAAAGATCCTAAACAGTGCGGGAACTGGCTTTTTTTTTTAATCTTCTGCAACCACTAACCATTCTGTTTGCGTTTTTGGTAGCTAAAAAATATTAAAGTATTTTAACATACTGTTATATTTTCAAACCGATGTATAAACCTTAATATAATCTTTTAAAGTTTGGTTAATGGCCTCACATGTCTCAATTACAATCTGAACAATTGATTGAGGAGATACGGCTGTCGAGAATTTAAGGTCTGCAAAAGAGTTTCCAGTTGCAAGATATCTTAATGTTATCGTTAATCTGGCCTCAGCTGATATTGCATATTTCATAAAAGTATCCTGCTTTGTTATATTCTGTTTAATCATTCACAACAATTTTGCAAAACTTTTTTCATCTATTCGCATATAATTTCTATAGTGCATTGGCTCATTTTCTTTCAACTCTGTTAAAAGCCTTTCATTAGAAAAGTTCTCTTTTTTTAAGTTCCAATTTTTTACCACATTTTTCTTTTCTTTGGTTGTAACTCCTCTTCTTCCATCAATAACAACACTTGCTGCTAATTGAATTACTTCACGATTCATTTTTGCATCCGCTCTTCCGCGAATTTTATATTTTCTTTAGAGATTAAAGAAAAAAAAAACAAATTTTTAATTTTAGCAACACGACTTTATTAGTTTAAGGGTGGAATACAAACTGAACTTTATTTTATAATTAATAATTACAATTAACTTATTCTAGACAATAATTATGTTGATTCAGCATTATGGTATTGTTTTTATTTGGTAAGTTGAATTAATTTGTTGACTGTTGCAATTCTCAGAATTGCGACCGAAAAATAGAATTTAGTGCATTTAATTTATTAATTCTTTTATATTAAATTGATACGTTTGCAATTCTTGGAATTGCGAACGAAAAATAACTTTAATTTATGAATTTAATCATATTTTCTTTAACAAAACGGAAATGAGTTTAATATTACATTATTTATTGGTAATTATATTTGCAATAAATTCGTCAATACTGTCGTTCTTAATGTAAGTGTTAGTATTTGGTTTTATATATTTAACTTCTCCCTCCTTTAGATTAGAATTCTCCTGAATTCTTTTATTTAATATTATTTTAGCATATCTTTGTTTTATAATTACAAAAATTAAGATAATAATTATTATTATTGCTGATAGGAGATTGAGTCCATAGGATACATTATTATGATATTGTAATGTTTTAATATTTTTAAAATTATTGCTATTTAATGCTTTGATTTCTTGAAATGTTATTTTATGTGAAAAATTTTTTACCATGTTTATATTTTCAATTATTTGTTTTTCTTTTATGTTTTCAATTATATTTGAAAAATAATAGTCTTTTATTCTAATTGAGCAATTATTGAAAGCTACGATATAATTTCCGTTTAGCATAATTTTTTCAAAATTACAATTTTGCTTAATACTAATATTTACTGCATTCCTAATTATGATTGTATCTATGTCTAATTGCATAATTTCTAAGTCATTATTCTTTATCAGTTGACAATTAGTTTTTATTATACAGTGATTGCTTAATTTTAAATTCTTTAAGTGTTTATTTTCATCAAATTTGTATGTTTTATTTTCAAACTCAATTGTTTGCCCTATTACAGATTCCATCTCGTCATTGCGATCTTTTGGTAGTGGAACAATATATTTAAGCTTAACAGTTATAAATGTTTTGGGTAATTTTATTCCAAAAACTAAGCATGAATTATTAAAAAAATGTATTTACTATCTGGATATATTTTAGCTTATTATAATCTATTGCATATTTTTCTATTTCACTATAAGTTAAAATACTTGGATGTGCAATACCATATTTTGTGGACATTACATTATCCTGTAGATGTTCTATTCTATTCTTAATTAGTTGTATATTTGATAGTTGTTCTAAATATATGTGTTTATCATTTTCAGTATCTAAAAATTTATTGACAGAATTTAATTCTGTTTCTATTATTTTTCTATCATTTTTTTTTTTACAATCATTTTTAAATGGTTAACCGTTTCATTAAAATAATCATTTATTAAGATTTGTTGATCATTATTTTCTTTAATTTCGTCAATATTAAAAAGATGTCTCTGAATGTTTTGTCTGTCTTCGTCGTCCATAGTTCCGAATAACCATTTCATTTACTATCTTTTCTAATTCTTCTACGTCAATTTTATCTAATATTATATCCGTGTCTTTAACTATTTTCTTAATTCCTAATTGAATATCTGCAAATCCTGATTGCTCATTTAGTTTGCTTATGGTCATTTCTCCCTTGTTCGTCGTAAACATTATGTCAAGTTTTCTAAATCACTGTCATTGCATTCATTATTAGTGTCCGAGAATTTATACGGTCTTTTAATATTGCTTGGGTGCACTTTTTCTAGTTCTGCTTTCTTATATTTAGGTTGTTCTTTATGCCTGACTGCCTTATAGTTTTTTATGAAACCTTCCACTCTATTTTCTCTATAATCTTCCCTGTTTCTGTTTAATTTACTTATCAGTTTTCTTTTATTGTCTTCTAAATTTTTCTTAATTATCTTTTCGTCTATTTTTCCTAGTTGAACTTCGTTTGGTGTACACTTAATGGCTGAATGATATCGCTCATTATAATTCCTAATGGTTTTCTGAATTAATTGCTTGATTGGTGTATCCTTATTTGTTTTGTAGGTTATTCTAAATTTCTCTGCAAATGTATTATGAAATCTCTCTATGTCCGCGTTTCCTGTATGACTATTGGGTGTGGTTAAGTGTAGTTCAATATTTTCTTGGTCTAGAAATTCTTTGATTCGTAATGCTTTGAATTCGTTATCTGCTATTATTTTTCTAAGCTTTCCTATTTTAGCAAAATGTTCTTCTAATTTTTCTATAAAAGTTAAATGATTTCTGTCGTTGAGTGAATAGGCTGCCCCGAATTTTGAGAACTTATCTATTATAGTCGAAAACATAAATCTCTTTTTGACATAAGTGTCTATATGTATTATTTCGTTTTTCTTCGACGGTGTTTCAGTGATGGAAAATTTTAATTTAACTGGATTTCGATCATATTTCACTTCCTGACATAGTTCACATTGGGTAATCACTATCTGAATGAGCTCCATAAATTTTGGGTAATATATTTTCTGTTTAATTTGATTATAGGTTTCAACGATACCCGAGTGCATGCTTTCTCTCACATGATACAATGATATTTGTTTAACTGCTTCTATTTCCGTTTCTATATCTTGAGCTCGTATAGTGCATTTAGTAAATTTTATTTGTCTATCGTTTGAAAATAATTCTATTAATTTTTCTTGAACTATGTTATAGTTACGTTCTGATATTTCTGAGAATATTCCTACCTTTCCTGTCGTTATGTATTTTTTAAACAGTTCACCCATCACACTAAAATCAGCTTCGGCTATAAAAATTATCCTTTTACCATGTAAAATTTTCATTTCCTCAATCTTATTATTAGTTAGAATAATTTGTGTTTTGTATTTATTTACTATTTCGTCTTTTATGTGAAAATGGTCCTGTAAGTTTTCTTCTGCTGAGTGAATAGTGATAATCGATGCGTTATCATCTTCTACGTTGTTTATTATAGTTAATTCTCTATTATCTCCCTCCTTTTCAATAATATTTTCCTTATGCTCTAGCCTGCTTAGAAAATCAGCTACTTGATTTTCTTTTCCTTTTATATAGTTAATATCGAAGTCGTATTCACCCAATTTTAAGAGCCACCTTTGGTGTCTCGGCGACATATCTTTACCTTTGTATTTTGTATATAAAAATTTAATAGGTTGATGATCAGTATAAATTTGAAACTTTCTTCCGTAAAGGTAAGGTCGTAAATAGTTCACGCTCCATAATATCGCCAGGAATTCCTTGTCAGTTGCAGAGTAATTCCTTTCGTGATTATTTAACGTTCTTGAAATGAAACATACCGGATGTCCCTCCTGTGACAACACTGCTCCAATTGCATAATTGGAGCAGTGTAGTCAGGGTAAATGGCTTTTTGAAATTCGGATATCTTAAGATTGGATGGGAACTAATTAATGTTTTCAACTTTTCAAATGCTTCTATATAGGTTGGGTCTTTTATGTTTATTTTTACGTTTTTCTTCAAATATTTAATTATTGGTTGTGCCACCTTGGCATAATTTTTAACAAACTTTCTATAGTAGCCTGTTACTACTAAAAAGCTTTTAATTTGCTTCTCTGTCCTGGGGATTTCTAGTGTTTGAATGATACTAATTTTGTCTGGGTTTGGTTTCAGTTCTTCTTTAGCCAGAATATGTCCTAAGAACTCCGTTTCTTTTTTCATAAAATTACATTTATCCATTTGAATTTTTAAGTTTTTCTCCTCTAGTACTTTAAAAATGTCCGTTATTGTCTTAATGTGTTCTTTTAGTGATGTGCTAAATATAAGTATGTCATCTAAGTGAACTACACATGTTTTATTTATAAAGTCGCGTAATGTTTCGTTCATAAGTCTTTGGAATGTCGCTGGTGCGTTTTTTAGTCCAAATGGCATCCTAATGAATTCGTATAGTCCATGCGGTGTTACGAAGGCGGTCTTTTCTCTGTCCTGTTCTTTAATTAATATTTGATGATATCCTTTAGCTAAGTCTAGGGTGGTGAAATATTGCGATCTTCCTAATTTATCCAAAATGGAATCGATTTTAGGTAAAGGAAATTTATCGTCAACTGTTATTTCGTTTAATTTCCTGTAATCTACTACTAGTCTGTATTTTCGTTGATGGGCTTGAATATCTGGAGTTGCTCTTCGCGATTATTCCTTGTTCACCCATCTCCTTGATTTGTTTTCTTACTTCGCTTTCATGTTATGGAGGATATCTGTATAATTTCGCGTTTATTTGTTCGTCTGTTATTGTCCTAATTTCATGTTTTACACTCATTGTGCTGGTCAACTTGTCTCCTTCTTTAACAAATAATTTCCTAAACCTACTCAACACTTTTAAAATTTCATTATATTCCTCTTTGTTCAAATGGTCCAAATTTATTCTATTCAAGTCAAGGTCCGATTTTACTAGCATGCATATCTGTATATTCTTATACGGGTTACTTATAAAATTGGTTTTCCTATTATTAAAAATTATATGTCCGTCCTCCAAATTTATCATGGTATTAAAACAATTCATCAAATCGACTCCTATAATAAAATTATATTTCCTTCCCTTTAATTGGACCATTTTCCATTTAATTTTTGCATTCTTTTCTACGTTAAATTCAAAGAGTGCGTCCGTCAGTACTTCGAATTGAATAATATCTTTTCCATTTATTGTGCTAAATTCTAATGGTTTGGTTAATAAGTTTTTTTCAAATTCATTAATATTCTGGTCAATTAAGCTAATGTCTGCGCCCGTATCTATTAGAGCGTTATATTTCCTGTCATTTATTGTTAGTTCTATGATGGGTAAGCAATCGGAGGTTGTTCCCAAAAAAAACAATTCGGTTCATATTGCCGTGTTGAAGGTCCTTCGCTTCTTACTTGATCATATTTCAAATTATTCCTATTATTTTCTGTGAAACCTTGTCCGTTCGGGCTTTGTCTTACTCCACTTTGGTTACAAAGACCTTGGTTTTGTTTCGAGTTTCCTGCCACCTCAGATCTGTTTGCATCTAAAAAATTTTCATTTAATTCTAGGTAGTTTTGTCCATTCGGGCTTTGTCTGACTTGACCATTGTTACAAAGACGTTGGTGTCGTCCAGAAGTTCCTGCCACCCTGGATTTATTTTCTTCTAAAAAATTTTCATTTAATTCTAGGTAGTTTTGTCCATTCGGACTTTGTCTGACTTGACCATTGTTACAAAGACATTGGTGTCGTCCAGATGTTCCTGCCACCCTGGATCTAATTACCTGTAAATTTTCTACTTCCATTGGTTCGCTTCGGTCTTGCCTTGGTTGATTCCAGTGGTATCGACCAGAATTTGGCCTAGGGTTTCCTACCTGTGCAAACCTTTGGGTATTCCATGTATTATTATTATTATTGGCTCTATATCTGCCTGAACCATAAAATGGTCTGTTTCCATTATTTATATTATCTTTACTTTTATCATTATTTCTATAATTGCTCGAATGCCCTTGCATATAATTTCTGTCTTGACTCGTACTCATGTTGTTCTTATTTGTCTTAAATTTCCTATATTCTGTTAATACAGGTATCTTCAAACCTTCTTTTAACTACAATTCTAAGTATGTTGTTTATATTATTTTCTTCGTAAATTTTATCTAACAACACCCCCTGCGTCATTTCTTTTATGGTATTCACTAAAAGGCTATCTATGTTCGAAAGGTCAATGTAGTGGTCGTCTTGATAGTATATCAGTTCGTCTGCCTTATATTTAATGTTTTGAATTTCACTTATTAATTCACTTACCGTGGATATTTTTAAGTTAGCTATTAATTTATATAGATGATGCGGTTCCACGCTAGGTCTGTATCTCAATTTTAAAGTTTCCTTAATTACTTGCCAATTATCTGGTGTTGGTATGTTTATCACTATGTCCTTTGCTTGGCCTTGGATGACTTTAAAATATAGTTCGTACTACTTCCTTTTTTAGATTTTCATCGGGAATTGTTGATAATAAGTATTCGATATTGCTGAAGAAACTATTCACGGTGACTTCTCCGGTCCCCGTTAAGCTTGGTAAATGATTAATAGTCTTAAATATGTTGTCCCTCATCAGGTTGAGCTGGTTGATTTGGTGTTGTGGTTGCTGTTGTTGTTGTTGGAGTGCCATATATGCCTCTCGCAACTGTTCGAGCTGCTGCTCACGTCTTGCTAACTGCTCCAGCACAGACGTATCTATTCCTTGAGCTGATTCCATCCTTAGTCTATCGTATGCCTCTTGTCTGCGGATCTTGATTTTTATGGTGTCAATTGTGGTAATTTTCACTGCACAAAAATTCTTTATTTGTTGTAATTAGTGGCGTTCAATATGTATTGCGACAATTGTTCACTACACTAAGATTCTTTATTTTGTAATTAGTGGCGTTCAATTTGTATTTTAACAATTGTTCACTGCACTAAGTTTTTTTATTTTGTAATTAGTATTATTTTTATACCCTGGAGGGTCCCGTGGGATTCGCAGGATTTCAACTTATTTGTTTATATAAAAAAATAATACACTCGATTCGTTTCACTAGATCCCGTTCACTGACTTTGAGATCCTACCGACTGCGCCAATTTTATATTTTCTTTAGAGATTAAAGAAAAAAAACAAATTTTTAATTTTAGCAACACGACTTTATTAGTTTAAGGGTGGAATACAAACTGAACTTTATTTTATAATTAATAATTACAATTAACTTATTCTAGACAATAATTATGTTGATTCAGCATTATGGTATTGTTTTTATTTGGTAAGTTGAATTAATTTGTTGACTGTTGCAATTCTCAGAATTGCGACCGAAAAATAGAATTTAGTGCATTTAATTTATTAATTCTTTTATATTAAATTGATACGTTTGCAATTCTTGGAATTGCGAACGAAAAATAACTTTAATTTATGAATTTAATCATATTTTCTTTAACAAAACGGAAATGAGTTTAATATTACATTATTTATTGGTAATTATATTTGCAATAAATTCGTCAATACTGTCGTTCTTAATGTAAGTGTTAGTATTTGGTTTTATATATTTAACTCGCGCGGTGATAATGTTATAATATAAAATAACAGAACTGAGATTCCGTTTATGTTTTCACTGTTGGTTTCAGTGTTTGTGTCAAAACATGAAACCTGAATGTGAAACGTGTTGCAGAAACAAATTGCGTTGTCTGTGGCCAGCATTAGTTTTATAAACTGTTAATACTAATATTTAGTCGTTTTTCGCGTTCTTTTTTATTAAAACTATGAATTTTTCCCCGGAATGCGAATATTTTTTTCCCGTTTCCCGGGAAATCCCAAACCCTATGCATACTACCAATGTCAGTGACAAGAAAAAAATTTTTTTCAAAAGGAAAAAGAAAATGATCAAGCTCTAAAACATATTTTACACTATTGTTTAAATGGCTATCCTAAATATAAGAGAAATTTTGAAATTAATATAGATTACACAGTGCAACACGGAAAAAAAACCATATACGGACACCACTACGTGATAAAAGACCAAGAAAAAAAGACCCCTGTCTCCCAGTTTTGCCCAAAGTCCTCCAGGTTTTTTTATGGGCCCTCAAAGATGTGGGGCCTCGATGTCATTTTT
>OX451215.1:141374832-141433543 GCA_949628195.1 Phasia obesa | reverse complement strand
TTTTGCCCAAAGTCCTCCAGGTTTTTTTATGGGCCCTCAAAGATGTGGGGCCTCGATGTCATTTTTGCAAAAAATGATCATTTCCTCAAGCTCATATTTTGCAAACCGTTTGAAATTTTGATATACTCTCTGAGGCAAAGTTGTAGCTCTTGTCATAAAGAATGATTCTTAACACCGTTTAGGTAGCGCTTAGGTAGCTAAAAAATTTTCGGGAAATTTTTCACTTTTGCGCCTACCTAAGCGCTACCGAAACGGTGTTAAGAATCATTCCTAGGAAGTTCATATGTACTAGAAAGTTGTTTATTGAGATCTTAGGTTCGCTTAGGTAGCTAAAAAATTTTCGGGAAATTTTTCACTTTTGCGGCTTCATTTTTGTAGTTGAATGTTTCCTTGAATTTTGAGCGGTTTGCTACCTATGGAAATGAACAGGGGAAAAAAGGTAAAAAAAATTTAATTTTTTAAAATTTTTTGCGATTTTGACCTTGAAGATGAAGTTTTTTTGATTTTATATGTTCACAATTTTTGTTCTTTATGACAAGAGCTACAACTTTGCCTCAGAGAGTATATCAAAATTTCAAACGGTTTGCAAAATATGAGCTTGAGGAAATGATAATATTTTGCAAAAATGACATCGAGGCCCCACATCTTTGAGGGCCTATAAAAAAACCTGGAGGACTTTGGGCAAAACTGGGAGACAGTTGTCTTTTTTTTGGTCTTTTATGACGTAGTGGTGTCCGTATATGGTTATTTTGCCATGACTTAAAAAATTACACAGTGTGTTATATGGGGAAGGAAAATAAGAATCAACTTATTTACGAAAGATGGCTTGGTGTTTTTTTAAAATAGGCTTTATGTATCAAAAAATTAGCAAAGTTTGGTCTTGCACGAACTTCACAGGCCACACATGAGTATAGAAAAAAGTAAGGCCAGGCTAAAAAAACTTATTTTTTGGCCTAAAATGTATAAATATATAGAACTGATGATATCCAAATGTAAAAATGTGTCAAAAATTCCGCTCTGATAATATGAAGAAACCACTTATTAAGCATATGATACCAAGTAGCCCATATCAATAAATTGCAAATGGACATAATGGAGGTACAAAGAAATACCTAGTTATAGGATATTATCTTTCAAAATATTTAGACATAATTTTCCTTGTAAAGAAAATTGCTGCAGCAATTGCCCAGAAACTTTTATATCCTTTTCAATTTATGGTTATATTTAAGAAATTATTGCAGATAACGTTCCCTTTTGGATCGCATGTGTTCAGAACTTGGGCAGACTCGCTAGTTATAATATTAGTAACTGTTACCCATCGTTATCCGAAATCAAATGGCTTTGAGGAAACAATAATTCAGGTAGCAAACAAATTAATACTTAAATATTATGAAGAAAAATCAAGTATATGGCAAGCTTTATAAGAGGAATACGTCAATTAAAAATTCTGACAAACAAGATCTTTGGTGCCAGGAAAAAATAAATTTTATAAAAACGATCAACTTTGTGATAAGATCATACCTAATTTTATTAAGAAACAACATTCAAAACAAAAAATATTATGATAAAAATAGTAAAAAAAAGATTTCCAAATGGGGAGAAGATGGATTAAAGAAGGTACATAAAAACCCAAAACACATTATAAATAGAGAAATTCCTATTTCCTGAGGTCTCGAACCTAAACAACACTCATATAGATTATAAGAAATTATACAATCTTAAAAAAAATTTTATAAAATAATTATATTATACTTGATATACTATTTTTATTTATATATTTTTATATATTATCTATAAGAGGAAGATGTAGTGATAGTTAAGGTATTTGCGTTTAAATAATAATAATCACACTACATATTGTATGTCTATATTTATATGAATCACCCTATGAATTAATAAACAAGATTAAAATCAAAAATAGACCACCGTCTTCATTTGCTATCACAATGTCTTAACAAAAGTCAAACTTCATATAAAAAAACAGTATTAAAATTAATGTTTTTTATATGAGTTTGATTTTTGTTAAGACATGTTAATGTCTAATGGAGACGGGGGTAAAAACACATAATTCAACAAGTTACATAGCACAAAGCGTAGATTGCTTCAGATGTATGTATACAACGCGAGAAGTAAGTAGGTTTACTTTATACTTCTCAACGTGTCTTAAGCGCCATGAAAATATCAGCTATTTTTGGTAGCCAAGGATGATAAATTATATTAGGCCAAAAATTAAATTTAAGTACGCAGCTCGACAGACAATAAAATTCTGCATCTTAGTGAATTTTCAATGCTTTTGCCCGAGATTTGTAGTTTTGGGACACTGTTAAAATCAGGAAAGTTTAGAAAATTGCATACGTTTTTGTTCACTTTTTATGATTTTGAAAGGTTTGCAATATATTTTTTGTGGCGATCCTAAAAATGTTATATATAACTATGAAATTTGAGATCTCCACTTTTAGAGTGTAGGAAAAACGTTGCCCGTTGTTGCGTCATTTCTTTTTCCGATATTTAGGAAATTTCACCTTTTTTCTGTTTTTGTTCATCTTGCATAAGTAGTTACCGAGTAAGAAACCTTTTTGCCGGTCATAAATTGTTTTTAGTTACAAAGTTGTTTTAAATAAATAATTTGTTATTTTAAATAAAATTTATTGCTACTATTATAATTAAGTTATTATCTATACATATAATAAAACTATGATTTTCTGCCTATCTGCTAGTGTTCGCATCACGTAAAAATTACTTAATAAATTTTAATAAAATTTTGTAAGTATCTTGCTTCAAATATAGAATACACTTTTCCGCAAGAATATCTCATTTCCAAGAGACGCAGAATTATTCTTTTTGTTTTTAATGCCATCTTACATCTTGAGTACTTTCCCACAGAGTGGAAGATCTCTTTGATTACTATGATTCTTAAACCAGGAAAAGACCACACAAAAGTAGAATCATACAGACCTATAAGCCTTTTATCAAACATGTCAAAGTTGTTTGAGAGAATTTTAATAACTAAGGTGAATCCAATTCTTAGCGCGAAAGGATGTATTCCGAACCATCAATTCGGCTTCGGAAAATAATATAGTAAGATCCAACAAACACATAGATCAGTTACTAATTAAAAAGACCTTTGAAGAAAGACAATACTGTTCTGCGCTTTTTATCGACGTATCTCAAGCATTAGATAAGGTTTGGCACGAAGGCCTAATATTTAAGTTAAAGCTGAACTTGCCCGAAAACTTTTATAAGCTCTTAAAAGATTATTTAACGAATCGTAAGTTTTTACTAAAAGAAGGTGATTTTTTAAGCTCGTCACAGCTCATTGAAGCCGGAGTTCCCCAAGGTAGTATTTTGGGACCAATTTTATATTTACTGTACACATCAGATATGCCAATTAGCACCCTAGTCCACACATCAATATTTGCAGATGCCAGCTTTTTTGAGTATTTATGAAAGTGCCCAAGTAGCATCTCAACTTTTTCAAGACCATGTACTCAATTTGGAAAAACGGTTAGAAAAATGGATAATAAAAGTGAATGAACAAAAATGTACTCATATAACTTTTACACTGCGTAGGGACTCATGCCCTCCTATTAGCATAAATAACCAAATGATACCACAGCTCTCAGACGTTAAATACCTGACCGTAACTGACCGTCGCCTTACTTGAAAAATCCACATGGATTTCAGGTTAACACAAATGAAACTAAAAGCAGTACAACTAAATTTGCTTATTGGCAGAAACTTCACCCTGAGCTTAGATTGTAAACTTCTACTGTACAAGTCGATCCTCAAACCAATTTGGTGTTATGGGATTCAGTTATGGGGCACTGACTCAGCTAGCGATGTAGAAAAAATTCAAAGGCGCTAAAATAAAATTCTTCGTATAATTACATCTGCTCCCTGGTATATAAAAAATTAGAACATCCACAAAGACATAAACATGCCATCAGTTAAAGCAGAAATAGCGAAACACGCAGTCACATATCTAAAGAGGCTTGAATCTCATCCAAACCCTTTAGCGCGTAACATACTGAATGTACCTGGTTACATACGACTAAAAAGAAGAGATACTGCTTTTTTTGGCCGTACATTAGAGGGATGACCCGCAAATGATTGGCTGGACTTAAAAAGTATATTTTTATTTTAGACTTAAGATACGAGTAATTATTGTTAGTTCAAAAATATTGAAGATACAATAAATAAATTATGCAAAAAAAAAGAGAAAATAGAGAAAAAGCAGTAAAAATACGCAATTTTACCGATTCAATAGTACTGCAAAGTTTACGGCACCTTTTATTTTTGTCGGCGGGATATTTTAAACCCTATTTACAGAACTAAACGATAATTTTAATATAAACTTTAAAATTTTATCCAGGGATGGGTACCTTTATATAAAGAGTATACATAAACCACAATTGAAGCACTACAAAAGTAAGAGTCTTACAATTTTGTGTGGGCTACTTTCAAAGCAAATTGGAACAAAATATTGTCGTACGCCAATGACGCACATTGCTTTGTTCCATAGACAAAAATACAAAAAATAACTGTATCTTGTATTGTAACCAAAGTTATACTGCTCGACAGCTAACACCATAATTCGAACCCATGTGATAGAATTTTTAAGTTTTAGCTCCTATTGACGGCACCAGAGGACGCAAAAGTCAGATAATTATGTGCTTTATATATTTAAAATAAAACTTAGTTTTGGCTCTTTTTTGAAAACACCCATTTAAATTTTGAAAGCAGAAGATCGAAATTTGGTTTTTCTGGTAGCTAAGATTATTAGCAATAATAAGTTATTAGAAGTTTTTGCAAATATTTTGTTAAAGTGACTTCTTATTGTACAAGAAAGTCATTTCATGCAAATTTAAATAACTTTTAAGTTCAATGAATATTAAACAAAAAAATATATATATGGAATTCGGTTTTTTCCTGTTTTAGCTAATTAGTTCTTTCTAATAGCATGGTCAAAAAAGTAATGAAAATTTTGCCGGAACTTTAAAGAAAATAAAATATGTTTAATGTCCATTTTTTTATTTGGCTCGAATTTCTCTACTTTTTAAAAGGTTTTTAATGAGAAAACTACAAACGTCGAAAAATATAAGTTGTTTTTCATAAAATTCACAATCGCCAAAATGCTGAAGGAAAAAATAATGTCACATATTAAGTAGTTTTTTCTTGTTTCACAAAAATAATCGCTAACAATTTATTTTTTGCAACAAGAACTAAAAATCTAGATTTCATTGACTGTTAATGTTAATTATTATCAGTTAAACTCTCATCCATTCCCATTAAAATAACAAAAATTAATTGATATTTTAAAAAACAATATATTAAAAAACTTATTGAAAAATTGGTCAACAGGATAGCGCCATCTACTAATTTTAATACGTTCATATTATATTTTTAGCAGTATTAATCACTATTAATACTGAAATCACTTCGTAAATTCGATTGGGATGTGAATTGTAATGATTTGAATGATGCCTTCGATTAATTTGCTTTTTGTATTGTATTGTTTACCCTTCTCGTACACTTTTCTAGCCAACCATCTTCAGACGTTCTCGTTGTCGTTTTTTAAAATCATATTTGGATTCAGGGAGTCAACGAATATAAATAAAAAAAGTTTCAATAAAATCGGGAGTGGTAAATTTGAAAACATTTTTTTTTTTTTGGTTGATTTGACTTGGAATTACCCATCTTCAATAAGTTAATCAACCTTAAACAACTTAAAAACGCGAACGACTTCACATAGAAAAAATTACTTGCATTTTCTACAATTTTGTACAATTTATAATAATAATTACAAGCAAATTCAATAAATACTCTCTCTTATTGTAACGGCTTCTATTAACCCTTACTGTGTATGCATACCCCTTCATATTCGGCCATCGTGTTCTTCATCTGTCCCAGATGATAACAGATCTTCTTCATTTACATTAGAATACTTCCACAGTTTCATGTGATAAGAACTCGTGCTCGTCTGGTTTGCGCCGACAAAATCTCCAACTTTTAAAAAGTTATTTCGCCCATTTCTTTTGACTTTTCTAACTCTGTATGGACCAATAAAATCATCGCCAACTTTTTTCCGGCCACGAACTGCGTACGTTTAATCGCTACTAAGTCGCCTACATTATACCCAAGATCGTCTCTACATTTCTTATCAAATTGCTGTTTGTATGATAGCTGAGCTTTTTCAATTTGCTGCTTTACGTCTTTTCGTATTTCTTTCCGCTTTTGGTCTAAACCCTCGAGCATTTCTCCTTGTAACACTGTAAGTATATCATCGCTTTTGCTATTTTTCATTGTCATCCCAAACAAAACTTCAAAAGGGGTATAACTTGTTCAGCAGTGAAAATCTGAATTTATTGCGCTTTGCACTCTACCTACATATTTATACCACTTCGCCGGTTCGTCAGCTGATAATTTTGAAATTACTGACAAAACTGATCTACTTACCCGTTCAATTTGACCATTACCTCGGGGAACACCTGTTGTTGTTAATACGTGGTGAATACTGTTATCCTCGCTATACTTCTCAAACGTTTTTGCTGTAAATGCCGTGCGTCTATCGCTTATTATACGCCCTGGTTGACCAAATACTTCTGACCAAATCCTTTTAACACATTCTTCACTGTTCGTTGTTTAAGTTAGAAAAAGCCATATAAATTTAGAAAACGCTTCTATCATAGCAAAAATATATTTGTATTGTTTAGATGTTGCATCCATTGGACCTAGGTGGTCGATATGAATGGCCTTTCGTCTTTTTCAATGCATTTTAAGTATCCTTCTTTTTTGCCAAGTTTTTTGTTATAAATAATACAGCGGATGCAATTATTAATAAATTGTTGGATGCTTTGCGATTTTTAATTTTGAAAATTTTAATTATAATTAGTCGAACTGTTTTATGTATTACATACAATGAAATTTATAATCAAGTTTAAGTTCGTTTTTATTCTCTCTAAGAAAGAATTATTTAAATTACAAATTAGGTGATAATATTAAAGAAAAATTGGGAAAAATCAAGTTTAAGTTCGTTTTTATTCTCTCTAAGAAAGAATTAATTAAATTACAAATTAGGTGATAATATTAAAGAAAAATTGGGAAAATTTAATTTTTAGACATTAAGTTCGACATGAGAAATATAAAAATTTTGCTTTATCAGATGAATAGTTTTTTGCAATGCAAAGTGGCCAATATCGTGTGCACCACTTCACATCACTTCAAATCAATCATCAAATCACTTCAAACTCCATAATTTTTGGCACAACAAGTAAATCAACTGTTTTGTATATTAAATTCCCTTTTCGTTTATAATCTTCGTATGGTCTTTCTTTTAAAATTTCTTTAATATCAGCTAAACCCTCGTCTCTTTGTTGCCATAAATCTAGCTGTTAGTTCTGTAAAAACAGCATAAACTTTTAACGGATAACGGCTCAGAAAATCTACATGCTTAATACGGTTACTTTTCCGATGTTCTATAGTAAAATGATAATCTTGAAAATATAAAATCTATTGTGCTACTTGCCGAGGTACGTCTTGTTTAGTTGTTTTTTGCTTTAATGCGTTAGAATCTGTTATTAATTCAAATTTCATGCCTAGCAAATAATAACGAAAAACATAACTATGCTGCTTTTCTTCTGATGGCGAAGTCCGTTTGCTCCAGTAGAAAACAGGATGCCAGTGGCCTTAAATTTTTTGCATTAAAGTTGCACATGTATGCATTTCAGTTTCGGCACTGCGGCAATATATTTTTAAAACTGCTTCACCCATTAGCACTCCTTTCAATTTTTCCACAGCCAGCCTTTTTTTCTTAAAAGATTTGTCAGCGGTTTAGCTTTCGGCATAATTTTAGAAAATATTCCGTCAACTCAAAAAATGATTGAACCGCTTTTACATCCTTCGGCATAGGGAATTTTTCGATGGCTTTAGTTTTGTCTTTACCTGCCCATATGTTTCCACTTTCAATTGTAAAACCAAGAAAATATATTCTTGTTTTCAAAAAGCTACACTTTTTCCACTTGATTTTCAGTTTTTCCAAGACATCGTCTATAAGGGGTACTGGAAACAAATATCTCATCACCATACTGTTTAATTTTCTAAACTCGATGCACAGGGTCTTTCTCTTTCTTTTTTACAACTACCACTCTGCTGGCACTATCAGATACAGACAGTCTAACAATACCTTCTGCCAAACAAACTTCGACTTGTTGCTTAACGACGTCTTCCTGCTCCGGTGGTAAACGGCTTAGTGGTTGTCGAAATGGTATATAATTTTCACAAAATGTATCGCAAATGTCTATTTCATTTTTTTCTTCTGCAATATTGTAAACAAACAGCTGATCGTTTTTGTCAACAAAGGTATAACCATCTTCACTTAAACTTATATTGAATTTCTTGATAAAGTCGTAACCCAGAAAGCAATCATATTCGAATTTATTATCTGGTATTACAAGAAATTTGTGCAGCGTTTTTAATCCATCAACCTCTATTCTGGCTTCATTAATTTTAGTCGGTTTAATACAACCACTACCAAAACCGTGAAGAGTTGAGTAATTCTTTTCATCAGAGTCATATTTAATTTTTTTCATGATACACTCCTTAATTAGCGTTGCGTCAGCGCCAGTGTCAATTAAGCACAACACTTCGGAGCCGCTTATTAAACGTTTTTTCATTCTTCTTTTGTTCATTAAAATATTTACGCTTTTCCCTTGCCCTTCCTTCTGTTTCTTTATGCAGTTCTTTTATATGTAACCATTGTCGTTACAATAAAAACATTTTGTTTCTGATTTACAATCTGATTTATGATACGGAGAATGACACAGTTATATGTCTCCGTTATTTATCACTTTGAGTGCGCTATAAGAATTTTTTAGCTGATTATATTGTGTAAAATTAATTTTTTCTACTATTTCGTAACTCTCTCGCAATTCTCTAAAGGTTTTGCATTGTATAGTGCGTATTTCAATTCGCTTTTGATTTTTATGCCATCCACTATGTATTGTATTACTGCTTTTTCCTCAACATTGCCGAGAGAAGCGATCTGTTTCAAACAAAACGTGTACTCATGAAATTTTGCGTTTTCTTTCTTTTTACGTGTGCTTAACTTCTTGTGTATTTCGCTGCTATCGTAGTCTTTTTTAAATTCGTTAATTACTATTTCTTACAAATGTTCGTAGCTGCTTACTGTTTTTGATTCTAAAGATAAGTTTGCGGTTTTAGAAATTTTACTATGTTCCTGTACGTATTTCTGCTTGTCGTTAATACCATAAGCCAGAGCATTTTGCTCGAAGCTAGAAAACTATTTTTGTACTGGGATCGATTCTCCATCGAAGTCGGGTATAATTTTACTGAAATTTTCAACGGTAATATTAACTTTTTCCGCCTTCTTTTCATCTTTTAGTAACGTTTTTGATAGAAGGGATAGTAATTGTTGCATTTCACAGTCGTTTTTAGCGACACTAGACGCGGAGGCTAAACTGCTACCACTTTTTATTACGTGATTTGTTTCTTCCTTTTCTTCACTCATGTTTTACACTCATTCGATTCTTGGTTAAAAATTACTTCAGCAATTTCAATTTCCAGTTCGTCTCTTTTACTCCCTTTTGCCTTTTGATCTAATGTTTCCAATTTCTTTTTCAACTGCTCCACAAAAAGTTTTCGAAGGTTTTGCGTTTTAATGTAAAGCTGTGCCACCGCTTTTGTGAAATGTGCTTTTGCCACCTTTGTATGATTTATCACGTTTTTCTTTCTACTTGCCGTTTTATTTCTCATATGCAAGTTAATCACGTGGTCATTGATATTAAATAATTTTTATTAATATTTGGAATATTACAAATTAAAGGTTTAATTTCCGGACTTGATTTAAGATTAATATTTAAAGCAAAATGTACAATGTTCAACTTTAATAAAACAATTTTTCTGATTTTAGTTTCAGATCTTCAATAAGTTAATCAACTTTAAACAACTCAAAAACGCGAACGATTGCACATAGAAAAAATTACTGGCATTTTCTACGGCTACTCTCTGACAACTGACTGTGTACAATTTATAATAAAGATTACAAGCAAATTCAATAAATCCTCTCTTAATGTAATGGCTTCTACATATTCAGATATATAATGTATATATAAAATTTGCTTATAATATTTTTTTAATTGTTAAAGATCGCATTTTTCGCATTATTTTTATTGAAGCTTAAAAATTGTTAAAATTTTATTGAACATTACAAAAAACGAAAAATATGGTATGTTTTGTATTGATCGCAAATTTATAAAATTCGAACCGGAACTTGAAAAAAATAATCAAATGAAAAAAGTACATTTTCCCTTTTTTTTGTGATTATATTCAATACTATTTTTAGTCAATTATAAAAATAAGTTTCTGAATATATGTAAATACTTAAAATAAAACAGAAGGCGAATGTAATCCATTTCTTTTAATAATTACATTATATTTAAAAAAATAATATTTTATGTAACCGCCCACAAAAGAGGGCGGGCGAAAATGGCATTTTAGAATCTCCTGAGTACAAATTTAAGCTTTTGAACATTCACTGACCTTAAAAGTTTAATTTTCTAACCAGTAATATGGTAAAACTTAAAAAAATTTAATTTTTCATAGGTAGGATTAGTTCTTCTAAGGGGAACTTTTTCCTCTTTAACAGCCTATGACCATAATACATTTTTCTGACAAGTTATATTAAATTTCAAAGCAAATATAAGCTAAAAAAGTAACGTCCGGCTAGATTGCCAAAATACCCCTATGTGCTTCGGCCGAATGAAATATTAGGATATATGATTTTATTTCTTATATTTTATCATAAATCCTGCGTTACCACCATATAAAAGTAAGAATAATTTGCATCCAAATCATTGGAAAAACAAATACGAGTCTGTTCAAAGAAAAGGGTATTTTAAAATTTTCGCGGGCTGTGTACATTCGAATATTGAATTTCTGTTGTAATGTTGGTACACATGTGTTAGTCATATGTTGGCATTATCAGCCAATTTGGATTAGTAGTTTGTTGACAGCTAAATAGGTTAGTCACGTTTGCGTATGTTCTTGATTTTTTTCTTCTGGCCGCTTCCATTGGGATGATTGGGCCTTAGATTCGACATCATAACCATATACCGTTGACGTCATTCAACAACTCCTGAGCGATATTATGCCTTTGATTTTGCTCAAAATTTATGCAATTTTGGAACGAACTTCACTGTCACACGTTTCATATGTGATTGCAACTTCAGGACGCTCAACGTCATTAACATCTTTCGGCCTTCTGTAAAGCACTTGTACCACTTAAGGTCATGATTCACTATCATACTCATGTATGCTAAAAAAGTATGATAGTGTGGATTAGAAATGTATATGTGTGACAGACTTGTTGACAGGTCTGTACGATTTGATACTCTTTTGAAAAAATTTATAAAACACAATGAAATTTGTAGTCAAGCTTGAGTTCGAGTTCATTAGGCACGTTTATAAGACGTAACTGTTGCGCAACCGTTGAGTATTTGTCTTAGAAACGCATTATTGAGTAGTTCCGCTCAACGCAACAGTTGGGCTGCCATTTTTTATCATAAAATTTTTGTTTGTTTTGTGTCAAAATTGTAAAATAAAATAACATAAAATAAAAATGGAAAAATTGTGGTCAGCTAACTATCAATTGGAGGACGTATATATGAAATATATGAAGTAAGTGCAATACACTCGAAATTGATAACTGGTGGTAAACTTGAATTAAGAGCATAGTAATTGCTGCATATATGAAATGTCTTACAAATGAAGTTTTTTTTAAAAAGTGAGTGGCTGAATCCACAGCTAATCCGGAATTGGTTAAGGTTGTTAATGCCGATGAGGGTAAATAAAAAAGATTTATATATGTATATATTGGCCATATTAAAAATATATTTGGATATATTTTCATTAGTTGATCGTCCAGGAGCTCAGGCATTTAAATGGGATGGGAGCCGCAAAGTACGTTATCGAAATGTACCTGGAGAGGAAAAACACCGAAATGGCACAGGGTATGAACTTAGCTGGATATAATGTAAATGAAGATATATTGGATCGCAAGCTACGCAACATGAAAAAAACTTATAAAACCATAAAGGACAACAGTAACAAAAACAGTACAGGTAAATGATTCAAATTACAGGCCTATCTGTTATGTAGTTTTGTATCTATTTTAAAGGTAGAGGTCGTGTTACGTGGGAATATTTCGACGTTTTCATTGAAATATTTGCAAGTGACCGCACTGTAAATTGTGGTCCAGTGATATCCTCAATGACGAACAGTGATCCTTGCGAGTCCAGTGTGATGTCAACCCCGGTTAAATTAGACGAATGCTGCAAAAATCATGAATTCGTTGTATTACGTTCGCAAAAAATGGTAGAAGCAAAAGAACGAAAGGGCTTGAGCGAGTGAAGATTTAAATCGTATTCTTAAAGAAACAAATAAATTACTGCAAGAGCCCAACGAATTGCTCCGCAGATTTCTAGAAATGCGCCGACCAGGATAATACATTTTTATTTTTATTTATATTAAAGCCCTAATCTAATGGATAAATATTTATAATTTTTGAGTCCTTATGTGATTGATTTATTACTTAATTTAAGTTTTTTAATTATTTTCTATTTTTCTTGTTGAGTTTTTGTTTTAAAAGAAAATACATATGATTTTTTATTATCGAAATGCATACTGAAATTTATTTTATTTGAAATATTGCTCACTATTTAAAAAATGATTTAATTAATCATTTATAATTTACTAGATTTACTACAGCAAGGTTTCTGCAATGTAATTTCTTTTCGATATTACAGAAATCTCTTCGTCCACATCATCGTTGGCATCTTCAATTATTCCTTGATGACTTAGCGTCTCGACATCCATATCTTGCACATTAACCTCATTTCTATTTATTAAAAAATTATGTAAGGTAAACAATGCTGAAATTTCCGATTTCTGGGTTGCCTTTAGGAATATGGCACCCATCAACTGCACCAACAACTCCAGGAAAACCACGCGAGCGCCTTTGAAATATTAAAGCCTCCTTGTTGCTTTCAATTCGAATGGGGAATTTCACATACGTTGGCCATTTCGCTAAGTGCTCAATTTCAGGAAACCTTAACCTAAATTTTAGATAAGCTCAAGTTACTCTTATGTTGAGAAATTTTATTTGACTAAATAGGAATTGAACACTTAGCGAAAAGACCATCGAGACAAGCTTCCCCGTAGTTATCAATTTCAGTGAATTTATAATTTGAGTTAATAGCACGTTATTAATGAAAAATTAAAATTATATGAGTTTTAATACGCAAAATATAAATTATTATAAATATGCATGTGCCTGTGCAAAAAATTAAACTTTGCCAACTTCACTGTATTTTTTCGTTTGCACCTAATTCTCAACATAAGAGTAACTTTAGCTCATCTAAAATTTTGGTTAAGGTTTCTTGATGATGCTAAATTGAGCACTTAGCAAAATGGGCATCGAGACTAGCTTCCCCGTAGTAATCAATTTAAGTGAATTTATAATTTGGTTAATAGCACGCTACTAATGAAAAATTAAAATAACCCAAAATATAAATTAAGATACATATTCTTAACATAACTAACATTTTCAGTTGTCTACAACAAACTACTAATCCAAATTGGCTGATAATTCCATCAAATGAGTAACACATTTATACCAACATAAAAAAAACAGACCCCGTATGTATAAAAAGTCCCGTATGTAATCTAAGTCTGACAACTATGTATATATGTGTAATACACATTGTGTATTCCTTAAAACGGTATCTGTTCATGTCTGAACGGGTTATCCATCCCTGGTTCATAATGAATGATGCCAAATAGGATCTGACGTCTAAGAGGCGCTGCTGTTATCTTTATCTTTTTTGATAATATTTTTCGTTATTGAGTTTTAGACATTTTTGTCTTAGTTTTTTGTTATTCGGCAATAAGCTTGAAAAATTTTCTTCGTGGTTAAAGTCGCGCATTTATAAATTTTTTAGTTTAATCGTTGTAATAATAATTTTCTACGCCATATCGTTGGTCGTAGTTTGTTAAGTCTTTCGTCTTTCTTGCGCCATATCGTTGGCCATTTCTAATTAAATATATTTTTTTGATATCGTTTGCTTGATCGGGAAATTGAATTTGGATTGTAATTTGTATAATATATGAAAATGTAAGCAAGAAACCACTAGTAAATTGTACTTGTTTTTTAATATTGAAACTACCACCATTTTCTTTTATTTCATCTACATATTTTGTGAGCTATTGGAGTTTATAAACTAACTCCTGGAATTCAACTTAACTGAGGAAGCTGTTTCGAAGCCATTTCGAAGCCTCATTTCGATAAAAACAGTATCATAAATGTCTTTTTCAGTTTATTAATAAGCTCTCTTTCCTCTTCCAAAAAACTTGGTGATTTACCTATACCTAAAAATTAAAAACTTTTATAAGTTTACATTAAAACCGTTTCTTAAAACTTAGCAGCTATCTTTTTGTGAAACAATTTGAAAATTTGTTATTATTAAAGCAAAGTCGAAATTATTTGAATTATGTGTCCACTTCGCGAAACGTATTATCGTAAAATAACGCATTATTCTTAAGACAAATTATTGGTAAAGAGAAATAACTCAAAATTAGGACCACAAGACATAAACATAGAGACCCACGCAAACCTCTCTATATTCTGTGTGCACACACACACTCTCTCAACGAGACTCTCACAAAGAGAACAAAACATATAAAATTTGTAATCAGTAGCATGCCAACTTTCAACAAAGTAAGTTTATGTCGCATTGTGTAATAAAATAAGTACACTGAAAATATTTAACCATAACCAAATAATATTTATTATTTAAATATAAAGAATATTTTTTATTAGTTTATGTATTAGATTAATATAAATCACACAGTCATTTAACAATTTTAAAGCAATAAACGTTACATTTAATTGTTTTATTTTCACAAAAAATGATATACGCATGCATGAATAGTTTATTTGCATATTATTAAATTGGAAAATACGAAATTAGTTTTAATAGTTCAGAATGAAAAATAAATTAACGTAATTATGGTTGAAAAAAAAACTTTACAAAAAAGGATCTTATGACAGTAGTGGGCATTTCTAAACAAGCGCTATTGTATTGTGTGATTTCTCTACCTATTACCATTGTTAATGAATATGTTGGATTTTTTTTTTCATAAGAACCGCTTGTACGGAATTTTCACAACATACACAAACATATGTTACAATTCATGACTTTCTTAATCATAAGAAAACTAATTTAATTATACATTAACTTCATATTGTACAAAAACCTTTTGTATGGAATTTTCACAACCATACAATATTCACATGCTACCATTTTTTGCTACTTTTTAACTCTATCTTAACAAAAAATTTAAATTAAAATTTGGTTTACTCATTCAAAATTATACGCTTTTGTATTTACTAATGTCAAACAATGTGACTTTTTTCAGTGCAAAACACCAATACATTCTCATTTTATCCAGTTTTAACAACTTTCTCTGGTTGGGGGCTTTTGGACATAAACAGAAAACTATTGTAGAAAAGTACCGTTAGATTTTCAAAGCAATGATTAATAAATTGATATGCAAGACATTGCAAGTATGTTTTAATTATCTGACCACCACTGTATATAAAATAAGCCATATTTCATTAAAATCAATGCATAAATCTTAATTTTACTCACAATTATATATATCTTCCATCCATCCATCAGAATTGGATGAACTGTTTTTAATTTATGGTAAAATATACTAATGCACACTTGATTAATGGGCTAAATTTTTCACGTCCCTTAAAAAGTATAGACGTGATAGAAAAAAGCATTGAAACAGATTTTTATTAAGTACGTTAAATCTTACCGGTTCATCTCATTTTTTTTATAGGAGGATTTTTCTGCAAAACAAGAGACTGTTGGTCGAACAATACAAATCATTACAGATACCCAAAGAAACCTCAAAAAACAACTAGAAATGCTGAAAATTTAAAAGTTTAGTTGAAAAGAGAACGAATCAAAACATAAAAACAATTCGTTCCGATAATGGTACGGAATATACAAGTAACGAATTAAAACTATTTTAAGGAATGAAGGAATAAAACATGAATATACACTAGACATCTGCATGAATGCATTTAAAACGCCTTTTAAATCATTCACATTATTTTCAACTCAAAACATTTTTCATGCCGAAGTTTACGAAACAACACATGCATTACAAAAATGAGTTACGGATTAAATTTAAATGAGATGAGAGACAATTGTGTGGAATAGAGTTATTAGAAAAAGACAACAATTCATTTTATATCGTATGAGTTGATTTTTATCAGATAAAAAAAGAACAATGCAAAAGTGTTATTTTAAATTTTATACCACTGCGGTAAATTGCATAATTTTGCAAAAATGGTTGTTTTTATATAAATTATTAATCTTAAAACATAAAAATATGTATATTTGTTTAAAGGTAGACGGTTAAGAAATTAAATATTTTTTTAGAAATTTGTTATTTAAGTCCTTTTCAACTATTTTATTTAACCGTTTTTTAGGGTTTCGTACCCAAAGGGTAAAAACGTATTGTTGTCGCTACAACAACCCTTGAGTAAAGACGTCAAAAGGAATAGCATCGTCAAAATTTGAGTAAAACTTTACTAATAAATTAAAAGTGACTTATTTGCCTCAGCTATAATAAGTTTTATTACTAAAAACATAAAAATATGGCTACAAAAAGCCGCCGAAGTGTTAATAATAATAATCCTAAAATTATTTGTGCTCAATGTCGAATGGAAGTATTGGAAGATAAAGAAGAAAATATACAATGCGACAAATGTAGAAAAACATATAACGCAATGTGTACTAAGCTGAATAAACGTCAATTTGAGTACTTACTTGATCATGAGACTGATGAGTATGTATGTCATTTGTGTGATGATGATAAAGCAAGTGGAACGTTAAGAACAGAACTAAATGAAATTAGACAAGAAGTAAAAAAGCTCGATCAGCTGAGCGCCATAACACAATCTATTGAATTTATGTCTAACCAATATGACAAAATATTAAAAGATATAGTTTAGAATACTAAAAAACCAGAAGCAGTACAAAAAGAAAACCGAAATTTGAAAAAAGGGATAAAAACACTAAAAACCTCTGTTAAGATACTTAATGATCAACGACTTAAAAATGATTGTATCATTAGGGCCGTTGAAGTTAAGGATGATACCAGTGCATTTCAAACTGTACTGGATCTTACTAAAACTATTGGATTAGAAATTAATGAAAATAACATTGAAGAAGCATATTTTTTCAAAAATAAACTTGGCAAAATTCAAGCAAAGAAAACCATAGTGGTTAAATTTGTAAACAAAAAATCGAAAGATGTACTAATGGTGAATAAATCTAAACTTAAAGAAATCGAAAACACAAATAAAATTTACATAAATGATTACTTGTCTAAAAAAACATTGAATTTATTTTTGCATGCTAAGGGATTGAAATCGATTGGTTATAAACAAATTTATATATCTGGGTCTAGAGTATTGGCACGTAAACATGATATTTCGAAACCAAGGCTAATAAGGAATGAAGATGAAATTGATGAACTTATGGCTGAAGCTGCTACATCTGGATCAAATAGGAGAGCTTTTAAAATTTAATTCCGTAATGGAAACCCACAATTATAATAAGTATTTTCAATGTTTCGAGGATTATGTTGATTATACTAGATCTATAAATTTTTCATTTTTAAACATTATATCTTTTAACGTTAGAAGTATATCATCAATAAATAAATTTAATCATTTCAGAACTTTAATATCTAACTTCCCCAAACTACCAAATATAATAGCTATTCACGAAACATGGTTTGACAATAAACTTATTCATTTATACAACATTCCAGGTTGCAGAAGTGTCCATAGTTGCAGATCAGACGGCTACGGTGGTACGTCACTATACGTGCGAGAAAGTATTCAATTCAATGTTGAAATGTGTCGTAGCGATCGTTTTTGAATAGAAAAGAATTATTTTGTCACTAGAAAACTTAAAATTTAATGGTAAACCATTAAAAATTTTATCTTTTTATAGGTCACAAAAATGTCTAATCAATGAGTTTTCTGATATAATGGAAAGTTATGGTAGAGATTCTTGATAATGATTCAGGACAGTTTAGTATTTTCGTTGATGACAAAGAAATTTTTGAATCCCAATCTATTAAGTATTTAGGAGTTTGTCTACAAAACAACTTATCTTGGAATATGCACGTACAGGAACTAAAATCTAAAATAATTCCTGCAATTAGGATGCAGTATAAATTTGATGTAAACACCAAACTTATGCTTTATCAGGCATTAGTTCAAAGCCATCTCAATTACTTAGTTTTGATATATGCCGGTAAAAACAGCAATGACTTAAGAGCATTGCAGAGAGTGCAAAATAGAACTCTGAAAATAATTTTCTATTTACCTTTAAGATACTCTACCATAGCCTTATATAAAGACTAAAAATATTTTGCCTATTAATGGATTATATAAACTGCAATTACTTCTCTTTGTATTTAAATCACTTCACAACATTGGCCACAATACTATTCATTTTCAAAGAAATCAAATAGCGTATAGGACAAGAAATAGCTCAAATTAGAAAACAACGCGATGTAGGTTCGAAACCACCAAACAGAGAATAGAATATATTGGTAGTTCTACGTTTAACTCATTACCACAAAGTTTAAAAAATATTAATACAATTTCTAATTTTAAAAGCTCTTTAAAAGATTTTTTATTATCAAATCTTCAAACGTTATTAAACTAGTTTTCTCAAAAACAGATTAATTTTTTTTCTCATTTATTTAAAATCAAATATTTTGTAAACATATGTACATATTTTAAATTAGAATAACACATATTGCCAACTCGTCTCAATAATGTCCAATAGCACGCTGAGACATTTAACATTTTAGAATTGTATTGTATTTTGTTTATTAATAAATAAAAAAAAAATGTCTGTCCGTCGGTCGGTCTGTCACCGACTTCTAACTCTGGCACCGTAAAAGTTAGTCTTGAAATTTGCAGACAAGAGCTATTACTGTGGCAAAACAAATATTAAAACTTATAGGGTTTTCCTACAGTGCCGTGATTTGCATGAATAAGGCCTAATTTTAGAACCATTATAGGTAGACTCTTGATATTTCCACAGAAACTACTACTACTAAATTAAAGCGTTTTCCGACAGTGACGTGTTTTGCATGAATAAGGCCTAAGTTTAGAAACATTATAGGTAGGCTATATTTCCTCCTGCATTACTTCCCTAGTTCATTATTTAAATTATTTAGCTTGGATCTGAATTTCAAAACAACTGCAAATGTAAATTCTCGTAATTTTGCATTGTTCGGGGAATTTAATAGTATGGTAAGTTTTATAATAAACGGTTCAATAAAATAGTTGGAAAAGGCCTTATACGACTGCCTTTGTGGATTAAAAACTTTATTACAATCTATTGTCACAGAAAAACAACAGGTCAGAAAAGTTTCGTGCATCGGTTAAATAATAGTAGTTGCAAAATAACTTACTCGATTGCCCTCGTAATTAATGTAAATTATCGTAATGTTGTATTGTTAAGGGAATTTAATACTTATGCAATTTTTATAAGAATCAATAAAATAATTCGAAAAGGCCTTAAAAAAATTAAATGTAAAGAAATTTAGCTCGTAATAAAACCCTTTAATACAAAAGGGTCACAACTCAAAACACTCAAATTTTCAGGAGAGACAAAAAACTGTTTATGTGCAGAAGCAACACACTTAACATAAAAATAGACATAACTATATTTTTTCAGTTAAAGAAGATAGTGATGTGAAAGAAATTTTTTCATTAGTTAGAGATATATGTATATATATATATATATATATTAGAGATATATGTATATATATATATATATATATATATATATATATATATATATATATATATATATATATATATATATATATATATATATATAAATGGCGATTGCCGATTTTTGGTAGAAAAATGCAGATCTTATCAAATCAATTGATTTGGAAATTTATGCTAAAGAATTAATATTAAAATCTGAAATTCACAATATTTTTAGTAACTGCGTAAATTTTTATACAGAAATGCTCACGGAAACGGTTTGATTTTGAAACTAATGTGCTGTTTATGTAACCCAATTGATCACTCAATTTTTTGAGTTATTCCTATACAAATTTTCTAGACGTTTTGTTCAAATGGGTTACATAAACAGCACATAACTTTAAAACACTAAGTTTATTAAATCCATATGTCAGAATGAATAAATTAAATCTATTTTAATCCTTACGGATTTTTCCGAATTTTTTAGATGGAAATGAAAAACAAGCGTTAGATTCGCAGTTCCGAGAATTGCATTTTCTTGAATTTAAAGAAATATTTACAAATATTTCTGTAATTTTTGCCAACGAATTGCTAAAATAAAGCAAGATTCCACAAAAGCTCTTCCAAAAGCAAATGTGGAATGAATATCGAAAACTTCGATATTCATGGAATATCTAGATGGAATATTTTCTAAAGATTCATTGAAACTTAATAAAACTATTATCATATTCAGCACAATTTAGCAAAAATGTAAAATTCAGAAACGTATTTCTACTATATGCGAAACATATATGTGAAGAAGCTGATGAAAGAGATCTTATATTAGCAGGGTAAAATTTTCAGTACGAGACAAAACAACATTTTATGATTCTGATATTTTGAGATCAACTACAAAATAGATTTTATTTTTCTAATTTGTTGTCCAACTTTAACCTCGACTATATCAAAACTAACTACACTTTTGAACTGAAAACTTCAAAACGACATAACTTCGTTAACTTCTCAGATTTGTGCCTGATTGCGTTGTCCAGAATTTTGTACTTTATCAAAAAAAAAAAAAAAAAAAAAGATCGATGACTCAATTTTGGATCCTGTCAAGATAAGGTTCCTTTCGTCAACAGATATCATATATTTAGCTTGTAAAATTAACTTGAATTATTTTATCATCTATCTTTAAAAAAAATGTGTACATTTTTGTATTTATGTTTATAAAATCCATAAAACTATTAGAATTTGTTATTTTTTAATTATAAATATCAAATAAAAACTCAACAAATACTTAGTTTTATTTATGCCGATTTTCAAAACTGAAGTGCCAAAAATGCCGATTTTTTTCTCAAAAAGTGCAGACTTTTCATCAAAATCTTCTGGCAGCCCTGATTATAGTGTGAAACGGGCGTTAGTTATATCTGCAGCAGCGTACATTAAAGTAGCAATAACAAATAATAATAGCAATAAGAAAATTGTTCTAATTATAATTATTAGGAAGGAACTTATTCCACTTTCAAAAGAAATATTTGTGCGATAGCATTGTACAGCAAAACTGTTTTTGTTTTTTTTTATGTCAAAATAGAACTCTATTGAAATTGTTTTTATAACAATGGAAAAAAGAAGTCTATAGCTCATTAAAAAAATGATTTTCTTTTAACGAAAAATAAGTTTTTGAATTAAATATTGTAACTAGTTTTAATTCCTAATAAATAAATAAAATATTTACAATAATCTTTGTAAAAAGCTTTAAATTAAGTTTTTGTTAATATATATACATACATACTCTATCCATCTTCACAATTACAAGCGAATGATTTTAATGATTTGTGTCATTCTATTGGCACAATGTTAATTTTAACACACAACCGTTAGCAACATTGCAATGTTTTAGTTTAAAAAAAAAACGAAACGAAACATGTTTTGTTCTTTATAAAAACAGATTTTGTGCTGATTCACTCGACATGTTTATATTGCTCACTCCATTCAATCTAACACATATTTTTACAAAGGAGTATGCGTGTTAGTGTGATGATTTAATGTGATTTAAAACGAATGAACTAATGTAGATCTCTAATATACACAAAAAAATGGAGCAGCCGAAAGGAAAAATCGTACACTCGTTGAAATGGCCAGATTTTTAATGATACAATTAGAATTAATAAAAATCATATTAGAAACAGATGATTTAAAAATTTGGCACAACAGCATATGTACTTATTAAATCAAAGAAACAAAACAAATGTAAACCAAAAGCAAAAAAATGTATGTATATTTGTCGGATATTCAATAAAATGTATAGGTTATTGGAAAGTTTACAGGTTATGGGATATTAGAGGTTGAAAGATTGTATGTTCAAGAGATGTAAATTTTATACAAAGAAATTTGTAGTCAAGCTTGGGTTCGTTCTATTCCTTCTAAGAAAAAATCTAACTTAAGCTTCCCTCTTATTGAATATTTTTACTTTAATATTTACCACCTTATATTTGTTGTCAGTTTTAGTTTGTGCGTTGATAAGTGCGGACGCGTTTTTTATTAAGCTCGCAATTGACAAAAACAAAAAGTGTGAATAAATTCAAACAAAAGCAAAAAATCAAACTTGTTTTTAGTACAACAACAAAGTGTTCTGTAAACATTTTTTTTTCTCTCTTTTTTCTTTTTTTACAACGGCATTATCACTTTGCTACTTTAAAAATAAAACAAAAACAATAGGGGCCAATGAGCCTCTTTAATTTAAGTAACAAAAATGTAGACAATTTTTATTTAAATAAAAGCAAAAAAACTGAAAATAATTTGTGTTTAAACACTACGCCAGTTTGACGTGCCCAATCTTGTTCGTCGCTTTTGATAAGCGATGACAATAAAATAACTACAAACAAGTCGCCTTTTGTACAAAGTGTTACCAAAACTAATATGGATAGTGTAAAACCCAAGACGCAAGTGGGAATGGACAGATACATTACGGTATTAAAAAGAGGTCAAAGCCCTAAATCTTCGCAGCTTGCACCTATGTCTAAAGTACATAAAGACAAGGGCTCTAATGGAATAAATTCCCATAATCGTTTTTCTCCGTAATCGGGAACGTGTCCCCCAACCACTATTTCGCGTTGAACTGGAACCTGGAGATATCAGATTGAAGAAGAACGAAACGCACCCCATTTACAATCTGAAATACCTGTTACACCGTAAAATAACTGTAGAGGAGCCGCATAAGCGTCCAGGACCTGTCCAGTGTCTAAATTGTCATGAATATGGTCATACTAAAGCTTACTGTAAGTTGCCTCCGGTTTGCGTTGTATATGGCGAGCTACATTGTTCCGCCCAATGCGACAAAGCAAGGGATGACTCGAAAGTTAAAAAATGCAGCAATTGCGGTGGAAACCACACTGCTAACTAGGCTGTCCAGTTTTTTCCATGGTAAGGAAAACCACTCAAAAACTAAATACTCCTGCTAAGCACCAACAATATCGAGCAAATGCTCATTATCCTCAGTTAGCCCAACCAACAACACAACATGTTTCATACGCAGATATGGTAAAAAACAATCATACTTCAGTACATAAAGCGGCACCGACAACTAATTCTACTCCTAATTTGCAATCGCATCCTAAAGAACAAATACCATCTGGTAATTTTAATCGTCTAGAAGCAAGCATCGAGACATTAGTGCATTCGATAAACAGTTTTATGAGTTCTATGAGCAGCATGATGCAAGAAATGATACGCATGCAATCTACTATGTTGCAGGCGTTACTTAACAAACCATGAACTGTTTAAAAATATGTTTCTGGAACGCAAACGGCTTGCGCCAACACAAAAATGAACTCGAGTACTTCTTGAAGAACCAACAAATTGATGTCATGATGGTTTCAGAGACTCATTTAACAACAAATAGCTTTTTTAAAATCAATGGCTATATACAGGGTGGGCCAAAAGAAACCAAGGGGTGTAAAAGTTTAATAACTTTTTTGTTTATTAACTTTTTTTTATTTTTTCTTTCAGATTATATAGACAACACTTGGAATTGTATTATTTAAACCAGAGATCAATTATTTTAACGCAAAGAGCATATCGCCGACATTATTGAAAATTTGATTATGAGTGATGAAGCTCATTTTCATTTGAATGGCTTTGTTAATAAGCAGAACTGTAGGTTCTGGGGTTCTGAAAATCCAAGAGCCATTCATCAACGCCAATTGCACCCCATCAGGTGTACAGTATGGTGTGGGATCACATCTGAAAATGTCATTGGGCCCTACTTCTTCGAGAATGAAGATGGAAGTGCTGTAACCGTAAATGGAGAGCGGTATCGGTTTATGATAGAAAATTTTTTACGTCCTGCTTTTGAAAACAGACCTGGTATGTGGTTTCAGCAGGACGGAGCCACTGCCCATACTGCCCGAGACACAATGGCACTTTTAAGACAAATTTTTGGAGAGCCCTTGGTTTCTTTTGGCCCACCCTGTATTATATGACACCAAAGACCCCCGTGGCAGAGCATGTGGTGGTTCAGCAATACTAATAAAGGCTCGAATCAAACATTATTTACAGTGTGATTTTTGTAAGATTACATACAAGCAACAAACATCTGCATTGAAGAATTTCATCAAAACTTAGTTATTTCTTCTATTTATTCACCTCCTAGGTTTCAAATATCGGAGAGTCAATACAGCGATTTCTTCAAATCACTAGGTCCCTGTTTCATAGCATCAGGCGACTACAACGCTAAATATACATTTTGGGGATCACGCCTAATAATTCCAAAATGTCGTGTTTTGTTTGACACAATTTCAAAAATGCATCTGAATGTGATATCGATCTACAAAAAATACCTGATGTTATCGATTTTGGCGTGATTAAGGGTATTCCGAGAGAAACGATTAAAGCTGAAGCGTCACTTGAATTATCCTCAGATCATTTACCCACTATCGTCTATGTATGGGACAAAAAAAAAACATCATATCACCAATGACTATCACAAGCATTAATTGGTTGAAATATAGAAAGTATCTTAGTACTCATTGTTCGGAAAACATCCCGCTAAGAACACCTGAAGACGTAGAGCGCAGTCTTATTGATTTTGGCCAAAACCTCAAATCAGCTGCCCAACATTCAACAATAACCCGACAATTAGCTAGATACAATCAAATTTATTCTGCAGATATCGAACGGCTCTTGGCTGAAAAAAGAAAAATTCGTAGAGAATGGCAATCACTGAGATCTCCTCAACTCAAAAGCAGACTAAAAGAATGCACGAACCGGCTAAGAGACATGCTGGAATCTCGAAGAGTAGCATCCCTGAAAACCTATTTGGGAGACCTAGACGCAACTCCTCAATTATATTATTCGTTATGGCGTGCTTGTAGAAACCTTAAAAGGCCAGTCTTACGTAAACCTCCCTTGCGAACTTCAGCTGGAGGCTGGGCAAGGAGTGATACCGAAAAAGGAAATTTATTTGCTGGACATTTGAAAAAGGTTTTTACCCCAAATATATCGACTGATATAGTTGAGTTGCCAGTTGTCGACGCTAGTGCTGCAGTCCCGATAAGATTTGAATTTGGTGATCTTGAAAAGGCAATAACGGATTTAAACACCAAAAAAGCCCCTTGTGTTGATAAAACCAGTAACAAGATGTTAATTGAGTTGCCCCGTATAGCTCGCAGAATCGTTCTTTTTATTTTTAATGCCATTTTACGTCTTGAGTACTTTCCCACAGAGTGGAAGGTGTCCTTGGTTACCATGATTCCTAAACCAGGAAAAGACCACACAAAAATTGAATCATACAGACCAATAAGCCTTTTGTCAAATATGTCAAAGCTGTTTGAGAGGATGTTAATAACTAAGCTTAACCCTATTCTAAGCGACAAAGGATGTATTCCAAACCATCAATTCGGCTTCAGGAAAAAACATAGTACGATCAAACAAACTCACAGGTTAGTCAATGGTGTTAAGAAGACTTTTGAAGAGAGAAAATAATGCTTGACGTTTCTCAAGCATTTGATAAGGTATGGCATGAAGGCCTAATATATAAGCTAAAACTGAACTTGCCCGTAAACCTATATAAGCTGCTAGATAGTTATTTAACCGAACGAAAATTTATTGTAAAATAAGGAGATTTTTTGAGCTCACCCCAGCCAATCGAAGCCGGAGTTCCCCAAGGTTGTATATTGGGGCCCTTTTTATACTTATTGTATACTTCAGACATGCCAACTAGTAACCGAGTTCACACATCGACATTTGCTGACGACACAGCCTTTTTGAGCATTCACGAAAGACCCGAAGTAGCATCACGATATTTACAAGACCACATATCCAATTTAGAAAAATGGTTGAAGAAATGGAGAATAAAAGTTAATGAACAAAAATGTACTCACATAACCTTCACACTGCGTAGAGAATCTTGCCCCCCTAATCGGATAAATCGGATAAAATATCACAGTAAATATATTCTTATTTGATCACAGTTGCTTTTATTACTAGTAATATAAAAAATATTTTATTACTAGTAATAAAAGCAACTGTGATCAAATAAGAATATATTTACTGTGATATTTTATTTTTAAGTTAATTTTACATTTATTTTTGATTAATTTAAGTTTTGTGTAGTGATGTCCCACTTTTACAAAACTGTTATAAAATTTAGAATAATGTAAACTTGACGAAAAAGAATATATATTTAATAAAAATTTCCCTGATGATGGTGGAAAAAACTGCCAACGAAACGTCGGAATAACTGTTAAATAAATAGTCTTTTCATTTACACAAAAAATTGACCTTGAAAGCCTATCTATAGAAAACTATAGGAAATAAATATATGAAAGCTACTTTTGTTTATTTGTTTTCTTTCAACGTTCGTTTTTTATATAATACTAATCTTGTATCAAACCAAACATGATTGCGCTGTGCTTTGCGATTTTTAATTTTGAAAATTTGAAATTTTATTAGTCGACTATTTATATTACATACAATGAAATTATAGTCAAGCTTGAGTTCGTTTTATCTATTCATTCTAAGAAAGAATAAATTAAATTACAAATTAGGTGATATTATTAAATAAAAATTGGGTAAATTAAATTTTTAGACACCAGCAGAGCGGAATGCACATTTTCTAAAACACTATCCTAAGTAGATAGATACGAAGAGTGCTGCTGACGGACGTAGCTGTCTACAAAATGTGCATAGATGAAATAAACACATGCATACATACATATGTACATATATGTCAAAATATAAGTATTTAAAAAAGTACAAAAAGGAAAATTATTTTTAGAAAACGTAAAAAATGGATAAAACATATTTTTATTACTTTTCAACTTTAAACTCTCTGTATATTATATTTAATGGTACCAATTTTTTCTTCTTCTCGAGACAACACAGTGCTCTTTTGATAAAATGATGGCATTTATAAAAGAATGTTGCCATTTTTTGTTGTTCAGTATGGTAAAACAGCAAGGTTTAAACTACCAGTTAAAAACATCAACATCAGTTAATATTAAATTTAACTAATTATACGATTATCTTATTAAAATAGAATCTTGAGTTTAAAAGTTTTGTCTTTTGATTAATTTCATTTAATATTTTTATTGTCACTTCTTCAAGTTCTGTTTTACAACTATTCTTTCTTTTGTTAATTTTAGCTTATTAAATAAATAAAAATATATTTTTCACAAACTATTCCAAGAAATACGTCTGGATTTTTTAGTTGCACAAATTGTGTTTTGCAATAATTGCATTTTAGTTTTAAGAACGGAAATGCTATTTTGTTACAAAAGTATGTATGTATGTATATAAAACAAATGTTAAAGAAAATAAAGTGCTGACTTATCAAATATGTTTTATTAAAATATACTTTTATTGATAGGGGTTACTGTAACTCCCCCATCGTTTGATTGAGGCCCCGCCGAAATATGCAAAGACCGTCCATTAAATTTTAATAAAAAAAATTATAAATATACTAACAATACAAAACGTACAAAATGTACTGAAATTTATTACATAGTTTATAACATTATTATTTTTGTATTCTTTTATGACTTCTTGAATTATATTTTCATTTTTAATTTGATTTAAATAAATATCTTCTATTTTTAATTCATCAATAGTGTAGTTTTCTTTAAGTTCGGTAATCAGATGTGGTAATATTATTTGTTCATGAATTTTTATTATTTCGTTTGTATAATTCTTATTATCTATTTTCAAAATACAGTTTTCAAATTTAATCACACATCGACATTTGCTGACGACACAGCTTTTTTGAGCATTCACGAAAGACCCGAAATAGCATCACGATATTTACAAGACCACATATCCAATTTAGAAAAATGGTTGAAGAAATGGAGAATAAAAGTGAAAGAACAAAAATGTACTCACATAACCTTCACACTGCGTACAGCATCAACACAAATGAAGTTGAAAGCAGTCCAACTAAACTGGCTAATTGACAGAAATTCTACTCTAGCTTTAGACTGCAAACTTTTATTATACAAGTCAATTCTAAAACCAATATGGTGTTATGGCATTCAATTATGGGGCACTGCCTCAGCTACCAACGTAGAAAAAATTCAAAATAAGATTCTACGTATTATTACATCTGCTCCCTGGTATATAAAAAATTCGAACATCCATAAAGATCTAAACGTGCCATCAGTTAAAGCAGAAATAGCGAAACTTGCCATAAGGTATTTAAAGAAGCTTGAAACTCATCCGAATCCACTGGCCCGTAACATACTAACTGAACCTGGTTACATTTGACTAAGAAGGAGGGACACTGCTTCTCTCATCCGTACATCAGAGGGATAACCCACAAATTACAGTAACCGTGAAACATACATTTTTTTGTCCAGCACTGGTTGGACTTAACAAGTATATTTTTAGACTTAAGATATGAGTAATTATTGATAGTTCAATTAAATTGAAGATACAATAAATAAAAATTGCGAAAAAAAACAGTGCAACACGGAAAAAAATAACCATATACTTTAAAAAATTCAATTTTTTATTACCTTTTTTCCCCTGTTCAGGTCCATAGGTAGTTAACCGTTCAAAATTCAAGAAAACAAACAAAACTTTTACGGCTACCTAAGCGCTACCTAAACGGTGTTAAGAATCATTCCTAGGAAGTTCATATGTTCTAGAAAGTTGTTTATTGAGATCTTAGGTTCATTTTTGTAGTTGATTGTTTCCTTGAATTTTGACCGGTTTGCTACCTATGGACCTGAACAGGGGAAAAAAGGTAAAAAAATTGAATTTTTTAAAGTTTTTTGCGATTTTGACCTTGAAGATGAAGTTTTTTTTTGATTTTATATGTTAAAAATTTTTGTTCTTTATGACAAGAGCTACAACTTTGCCTCAGAGAGTATATCAAAATTTCAAACGGTTTGCAAAATATGAGCTTGAGGAAATGATCATTTTTTTGCAAACATGACATCGAGGCCCCACATCTTTGAGGGCCCATAAAAAAAACCTGGAGGACTTTGGGCAAAACTGGGAGACAGGGGTCTTTTTTTTTTGGTCTTTTATGACGTAGTGGTGTCCGTATATGGTTATTTTGCATTGACTTAAAAAATTACACAGTGTGTTATAAAATATCCGAACAATTATGGTTGTTTTTTTTTGTACAATTTTTGCTTATATTTTTAGTGTAAAAATTTTTAAGTAGGAGTAATCCTTGAGAGATTTCTTTAATTACTTGTTCATTGTCATTCTTAAAAACACAGTTTGCTACTTCTTGGTGAATGATATTATGAATACAGGCTCAACTAAGTTATATTTTTCCTTAAAAATTTATTCGATTTCAATTTCACTCGGTTTCGGATTACAGAACATACCCGATTATCTTCTAAATAAAGGCTGTTTGGTACAGGTTCTAGTGTAATTTTGTGAAGGGTTTCTTTACGAACTTGGGAATAAATAAAGTAAGTATTATATTATTATCGTGGAATGCGACAGATGTTTTAACGTTTCATAGTCATGTACTATTTCGAGTTCCTTTTCGGTAAATATGTCTGTCGGTGCGATTCCTAATTTACTCGTAAATATCACTTGTTCGATGTCGTCTACGTGGTCTTTAAGAATTAGAATGTCATTTTGTATCTTATATATATGTTCTAGAAATTGTATCTCATCTTCCATATCTTTTATTTTATTTTGTATCTCGGATTTGTATTTGTTTATGTAATTTTGAACTATATTTTTTGTTGTGCATTTATATGGGTGGTAATATTATCTATTCTTGTTATGAGTGAGTTGCTAATATACGTTATAGATTCCATGTTATTGAAAAGGTTTACGCTATTGTTTTTCAACATGTTTAGAGCTTCCCTAATGTCTTTTTCGTCTTTACTGTCCATGGTGCCAACTATGATCTTTAGTCCTTTTCCAACAAAATTCATTAATCCTCGTTTTTTGCCTAAACTAACGTATCTTGTTGTCTATTTTTGCTTGCACAAGAATAAAGCTTTTATTTATCGAGTATAGTAGTGGGTTGCTATTAAGTAAAGAGTTAGATAATACATCTATATTTTCCGATATGGTTTCTTCGTATTTCGTCACGTTTATAATATGGAGCACTTTTTGGTAGAAGTTGATGATTTTCACAATTTCCTTTTTTATTGGTAAGTAACTTTCGTTTTTCGTTAAGTCTTGTGTTTCAATCATCATTTTATCTGGAATATGATAATAAAAAATGTAATAAAATGGTTCACTTAAGTGTCAGTATCGTTTTGTCTATTTTTTTTTTGTAGGTTTTGATATTTTTTCTTTCTCCTAATATGGGATTTATAATATTTGAGTGCTCGTTTAGTTATGACATGGTCGTTATCTAATTTTTGTACTTCTACTTGGCGGAATTTGGAGTGGTTTTTACCTCCTCGTATTTCCTTAAGAAAAATTGGTCCCGTTTGAATTTCAACTTCTTCTCTGTTTTTGTTTAGTTTATTAATGTTCCTTTCTTTGGTTTTTAATATTTTTTCTTTAATTAAAGGATATTGTCCTATTTTAATATTACCGTTATTGAAATCTATGGTTTTTTGGCCTGTTGTTGAGTGTATCGTATTATTATAGTAGTTAATTATTTTGTAAATTTTTTCTTCAACAGTGTCTATGTCTTTGTCGGGGTCGTGTTTCAGAAGTCTTATATGCTCATTAATTGTATTGTGGAGGCGTTCTATGTCTGAATTGGAAGTGTGGTTATTGTTAGATGTGTAGTGTACTTTAATATTTTGTTGACTGAGATACTCAATGAGGGGTAGAGCTTTAAATCCTAATTCATTGTCAATTACAATTTTGCCGACATATCCTACATTGCTTAGGTATTAGGAGTTTCTGTTAATTTAAATTCTGATTTCATAGGTTTCCTATCATATATGTTGCATATAACGCAATTGTTTATGAATTATGTAATTCTCTTTTTAAGCTTCGGGTGATAAAAATGTTGTCATTTGCGAATAATTTTCATTTATCGCCCTATGGTTATTTTTTAAGTGTTCTGACTCTACTAGTGTCGCTAACTCGTCTTCATCTATAACTTCCCGTAATAATTTCGTGCACATAAATATTTTGCTCTTAGTAAAATACTTCCCTACGATTTGTTTTAATTTATCTTTTATTTCGTTATCCTCAATGTAAACAGCGCTGGTTTTATCTGGGTTAAAATGGTTTTTAAAAATGGTGACTTTCGTCGTAATTTTTAGAGTGAATTATTTTGCGATATGAATTAAATAAAGACTAAACGTCTTTATTCTTAATGAATAATAGAATAATTTGTAGTTTATACAAATTTATTGGTTTTGTGGTTTCGTTGATTAGAAATGCTAGGGTTTCGTTTGTATTTACTTCTATCCGGGAGAGACAATCCGCGTTACCATTTTGTATTCCTTTCTTATATTTTATCTCATAGTCGAACTCCTGTAAACGGAGTCTCCAACGTACCAGTTTCGAATTGGGTTCTTTAATCGAAAACAGCCACGTCAGTGGTCTGTAGTCCGTTTTTATCAAAAATTTTCTGCCGAAAAGATATGATCGGAAGTGCCCAAACGTCGGCCAATAACTCCTTCTCGATCGTACTATAATTTCTTTAGTGGTTATTTAGAGTGCGACTAGCAAACAAATGGGGTGATTGTGATAAGATGGCACCCAGCGCAAAATTGCTAGCGTCCGTTTGTAGAACAAAGTTCATGTTGAAGGCTGGGTATTTAAGAACCGGATCGTTAATCAGCATATTCTTTAGAGTTTCGAAACTGGTTTTATATTCGGGGTCTTCTATATTCAGTTCTGAATCTTTTCTCAAATATTTTATCATTGGACTAGCGATTTTGGCGTAGTCTCTAATAAATTTATTATAATAGCCCCTAAAGGCCTAGGAACCGCTTTATTTTCTTTTCCGTGTTAGGTAAAGGGAAGTCCTTTACGTATTTAATTTTTTCTGGATTAGGCCTTATGCCGTCTGATGATACGACATGCCCCAAGAACTCAGTTTGTAGTTTCAAAAATTCCCTTTTATCGAGTTGGACTTTCAAATTGGCACCTTTAAGCCGGTTAAAAACTTTTGTTAGCGATTCCATATGTTCCTCCAAAGAGGTTGAAAAGACAATTATGTCGTCTAGATAGACTAGACATATGGTATTCACAAGGTCTCCCAAAACATTATTCATCAGGCGTTGGAAGGTCGCTGGGGCTTTTTTAAGCCCAAACGGCATACGAAGAAACTCGTAATGTCCGCCTTCCTCGCGAAATGCGGTTTTGTGAATATCTTTCTCATCGATCTCGATCTGATGGAATCCCTTTGCCAGATCTAGTGTCGAGAAATAGTGACATCTACCCAACTTCTCCAATATTTCATCAATATTGGGAATTGGGTATTTGTGATCAATTGTGACTTCATTCAATTTTCTGTAGTCAATAACCAAACGGCATTTCTTTTTACCGCTATCGTCGGTCTTTTTGGAAACAACCCATACCGGTGCCGAGTATGGGGAGTAACTTGGTCTAATTATGCCGTTTCGTAACATATCCTTATGTAATTTAATAATTCAGAAAATTTGTAAGTGCTTTATTTTTCATTGTTAAATATGTTTTTTAAAACTAATTGTTTTTATATTTTAAATAGACCATCCCTTGAAAAAGTAGACAAAACATCTACGAAACGTTGGGAAAACTAAATAAAATTAATTTTTATTTACAATAATAAACACTTATTAGCTTATATAAATTTACAACAAACTTAATATCCTTAATATGTTTTTGGACTTCGTCCTTATGGATATACGGACTTCGTCCTTATGGTATATATTTAATTGTTCTAATGCTATGTTTAACTGCATTTGTAAAAGATAGATCGCTACCTTCTAAATGGAAAAATACTTTTAAATTTTTTTATAAGGGGTATGAGCTTATTTTTCTCTGTATCTGAAAGATGTTGTATTCTTATCTGGTCTAATATATCTTGTGAAATAGTTGTTTCTTCATTATCAAAATAGTAGATAACAATTTTTTTTTAACTCTTGTAGCGTCTTGCCTTTTGATGGTTACTTTTTTGGGGTTTTCGTCGGTATTCTTTACTAAAGAATTAATATAATAATTTTATTATCATTTGTTCTCATTTTTGGTTGGTAAACTAAACCATTTTCGCACTTAACGGGAATATTTACTTCATATAATCCCTCGTTTTTGAAATGATAGCGTACCACTTTTTCAGAAAAATATAAGGGAACTTCCTTGTTACTTATTTCTAAAACTTCTTTCTTTCAATTTATATTCACCTTTAATGGTCTTAAAATGTTCATTCCAATTATGCCGTCATGTTGGCCATGTTTAGTTTGTGCGTTGATAAGTGCGGACGCGATTTGTTTAAGCTCGCAATTGACAAAAACAAAAAGTGTGAATAAATTCAAACAAAAGAAAAAAAAACAAACTTGTTTTTAATAAAACAACAAAGTTGTCTGTAAAAATTTTTTTCTCTCCTTTTTCTTTTTTTACAACGGCATTATCACTTTGCTACTTTAAAAATAAAACAAAAACAATAGGGGCCAATGAGCCTCTTTAATTAAAGTAACAAAAATGTAGACAATTTTGATTAAATAAAAACAAAAAAACTAAAAATAATTTGTGTTTAAACACAACGCCAGTTTTACGTGCCCAATCTTGTTCGTCGCTTTTGATAAGCGATGACAATAAAATAACTACAAACAAGTCGCCTTTTGTACAAAGTGTTAACAAAACTAATATGGATAGTGTAGAAACACCTAAGACGCAAGTGGGAATGGACAGATACATTACGGTATTAAAAAGAGGTCGAAGCCCTAAATCTTCGCAGCTTGCACCAATGTCTAAAGTACATAAAGACAAGGACTCTAACGGAACAAATTCCCATAATCGTTTTGCTATCTTAGATAGTGAAACAAGTGCACATAAAACGGCAATTAAGTCGTTCAAACCACCTCCAGTTTATTTAAGGGAGAAAAATTCAAACGACTTAATAAAAAAGTTAATTACAATTATTGGCGAGAACTCATTTTATGTAATTCCCATCAAGCGTGGTAACATTGATGAGACAAAATACAATTTATTGATGAAAGTAGTTATCGTAAAGCAGTAAACGAGTTTGATAACTGCAAAAAGAACTTTTATACCTATCAGCTGAAGAGTAGCAAAGGTCTACAGGTAGTCATTAAAGGTGTAGATTCATACGTTGATCCAACTGAAATAAGAGCCGGACTCCAAAAAGCGGGTTTTAAAATAAAAAGTGTAGATAATCTCCGTAATCGGGAACGTGTCCCCCAACCACTATTTCGCGTTGAACTGGAACCTGGAGATATCAGATTGAAGAAGAACGAAATGCACCCCATTTACAATTTGAAATACCTGTTCCACCGTAAAATAACTGTAGAGGAGCCGCATAAGCATCCAGGACCTGTATAGTGTCTAACTTGCCAAGAATATGGTCATAGTAGGGCTTACTGTAAGTTGCCTCCGGTTTGCGTTGTATGTGGCGAGCTACATTGTTCCGCCCAATGGGACAAAGCAAGGGATGAATCGAAAGCTAGCAATTGCGGTGGAAACCACACTGCTAACTACAGAGGCTGTCCAGTTTTCTCCAAGGTAAGGAAAACCACTCAAAAACTAAATACTCCTGCTAAGCACCAACAGTATCAAGCAAATGCTCATTATCCTCAGTTAGCCCAACCAACAACAAAACATGTTTCATACGCCGATATGATAAAAATCAATCATACTTCAGTATATAAAGCGACACTGACAACTAATTCTACTCCTAATTTGCAATCGCATCCTAAAGAACAAACACCATCTGGTAATTTTAATCGTCTCGAAGCAAGCATCGAGATATTAGTGCATTCGATAAACAGTTTTATGAGCTCTATGAGCAGCATGATGCAAGAAATGGTTCGCATGCAATCTACTATGTTGCAGGCGTTACTTAACAAATCATGCTAGTTGTAGAGACTCACTTAACAACAAATAGCTTTTTTAAAAAAAATGGCTATATCTCATATGACACCAAAGACCCCCGTGGCAGAGCATGTGGTGGTTCAGCAATACTAATAAAGGCTCGAATCAAACATTATTTACTGTGTAATTTTTGTAAGATTACATACAAGCAACAAACATCTGCATTGAAGAATTTCATCAAAACTTAGTTATTTCTTCGATTTATTCACCTCCTAGGTTTCAAATATCGGAGAGTCAATACAGCGAGTTCTTCAAATCACTAGGTCCCTGTATCATAGCACCAGGCGACTACAACGCTAAACATACGTTTTGGGGATCACGCCTAATAAATCCGCCTAATAAATCCAAAAGGTCGTGTTTTGTTTGACACAATTTCAAAAATGCGTCTGAATGGTATCGAGTGGACAACCGACCTATTAGCCTACTGATCGATAAAAAATACCTGATGTTATTGATTTTGGCGTGATTAAGGGTATTCCGACAGAAATGACTAAAATTGAAACGTCACTTGAATTATCCTGAGATCATCCACCCACTATCGTCTATATATGGGACAAACAAAACATCATATCACCAATGACTATCACAAGCATTAATTGGTTGAAATATAGAAAGTATCTTATTACTCATTGTTCGGAAAACGTCCCGCTAAGAACACCTGAACACGTAGAACGGAGTCTTATTGATTTTGACCAAAACCTCAAATCAGCTGCCCAATATTCAACAATAACCCGACAATTAGCTAGATGCAATCAAATTTATTTTGCAGATATCGAACGGCTCTTGGCTGAAAAAAGAAAAATTCGTAGAGAATGGCAATCACAGAGATCTCCTCAACTCAAAAGCAGATTTAAAGAATGCACGAACTGGCTAAGAGACATGCTGGAATCTCGAAGAGTATCATCCCTGAAAAACTATTTGGGAGACCTAGACGCAACTCCTCAATAAGATTATTCGTTATGGCGTGTTTGTAGAAACCTTAAAAGGCCAGTCTTACGTAAGCTTCCCTTGCGAACTTCAGCTGGAGGCTGGGCAAGGAGTGATACGGAAAAAGGAAATTTATTTGCTGGACATTTGAAAAAGGTTTTTACCCCAAATATATCGACTGATATACTTGAGTTGCCAGTTGTCGAGGCTAGTGCTGCAGTACCGATAAGATTTGAATTTGGTGATCTTGAAAAGGCAATAACGGATTTAAATAAAAAAAAGGCCCTGGCGTTGATAAAACCAGTAACAAGATGTTAATTGAGTTGTCCCGTGTAGCTCGCAGAATCGTTCTTTTTATTTTTAATGCCATTTTACGTCTTGAGTACTTTCCCACAGAGTGGAAGGTGTCCTTGGTTACCATGATTCCTAAACCAAGAAAAGACTACACAAAAATTCAATTATACAGACCTATAAGCCTTTTGTCAAATATGTCAAAGCTGTTTGAGAGGATGTTAATAACTAAGCTTAACCCTATTCTAAGCGACAAAGGACAAACCATCAATTCGACAAACCATCAATTCGGATTCAGGAAAAAACATAGTACGATCGAACAAACTCACAGGTTAGTCAATGTTGTTAAGAAGACTTTTGAAGAGAGAAAATACTGCTCTGCGCTTTTTATCGACGTTTCTCAAGCATTCGATAAGGTATGGCATGAAGGCCTAATATATAAGCTAAAATAGAATTTTCCCGTAAACCTTTATAAGCTTCTAGATAGTTATTTAACCGAACGAAAATTTATTGTGAAAGAAGGAGATTTTTTGAGCTCACCCCAGCCAATCGAAGCCGGAGTTCCCCAAGGTAGTATATTGGGGCCCTTTTTATACTTATTGTATACTTCAGACATGCCAACTAGTAACCGAGTTCACACATCGACATTTGCTGACGACACAGCTTTTTTAAGCATTCACGAAAGACCCGAAGTAGCATCACGATATTTACAAGACCACATATTTAATTTAGAAAAATGGTTGAAGAAATGGAGAATAAAAGTGAATGAACAAAAATGTACTCACATAACTTTCACACTGCGTAGATAATCTTGCACCCCTATTCGGCTAAATAAACAAACGATACCACAGCTCTCAGACGTTAAACACCTGAGTATACATCTTGACCGTCGCCTTACTTGGATCCCAAACAACTGAGCCATATTCAAGAATAGGTCTAACTAAGGATGTGTATAAAAGCTTAGTTACATATGGATCGATAAATTCCTTTGCCCATCTTTTAACAAAAGCAAGAACGCCTCTCGCCTTATTGACCATCATATTAATGTGTGGAATAAAACTAAGCTTAACGTCAAGCATTATACCCAAATCCAGGATGGAACAAACTAATTCCAAAGGTTGTTTGCCCAACAAAAAGTTGACACTGACGAAGTTGCCCCTGTTAAATCTCATGTGCTTGCATTTGTTAGAGTTTAGTTCCATTAGGTTTACATTGCACCAAGTATAAAAGTTATCAATATCATGTTGTAGGTAAAAATGATCCGAATTTTTTTTGTATGTAAGAAAAATTTTTACATCATCAGCAAACATAAGTATGTTGCAATATTTTATAACATTTGGCAGATCATTTATAAACAAAGAGAACAGGATTGGACCAAGATTGCTGTCTTGCGGTACTCCAGGAGAAACATTTATAGGTTTAGATATGTGGTTTTTGAAAAGTACATTTTGTTTTCTATCATTTAGATAAGATTTAATCCAATTTAGACTATTTGCAGAAAATCCCTGCATATATAGCATATTAAGGAGAAGTTTGTGATTGACTTTGTCGAAAGCTTTGCTGAAATCCGTATAAATGGCATCAGTTTGTTGATTTTTCACGAATCCTTTATTAACTAACGTCGTTAACTGTAACAGGTTGGTAATGGTTGAGCATCCTTTTCTAAACCCATGTTGATGCGGCGATATTAAATGCGATATGTTGTGGCTTAGAAAGTTGCAGATGAATTTTTCAAGAAGCTTTGGTATCGAACTTAGTTTTGCAATACCTCTATAGTTTTTTGCATGTGACTTACTGCCAGATTTGAATAGAGGAATGATATATGAGCTTTTCCATTGACTAGGACATAGCCACATCTGATAGATGAGTTGAAGATGAAAGATAAAGGTTTCGACAAATTAGCTGCACAGTACCTCAGTAAACAGTTGGGTATACCATCCGGTCCATGGTTAAAAGTTATTTTAAGTCTTCTTAATTCAAACTCTATTTCAGCAGAATCAATTTCTGGAAAGTCTATTGATAGGTTTGAAGAAATTTCAAAAGGATAAGTACTGGTGTCATCATATATTGCATCAGAGTACGTTGTAGCAAAAAAATCCGCAAACATATTGGCAATAAGAGCGCCATCATCAGATTCACAATTTCCATATTTTATTACAGGCGGATACTCATTAGATTTACTTTTGGAGTTTACAAAATTAAAGAACGATTCAGGATTGTTTTTAAAATTTGATTTCATTCTGATGATATAATTTTTATACAGAGTGGTATTTAACAAATTATACTCAGCGCGACAAATAAAGTACCTTGCGTAATCAGCAGTAGAATTAGAGTTTCTGTATTTTTTGTAGAGTTTATTCTTTTTATTTTTTAGACTTGATAGATGTTTAGATCTCCAGGGGGGGCCAAAGCATTTGAAGACAGTTCGTTTAGGTATGCATTTTTCCATTAAAGAATAAACAGATTTGTAGAAGGTAGTAATCATCATTTCAATGTTTAATGGAGTGCAATTTGAGATTAATAACACGTTATGCCAGTCAATATTACTTAACAATCGATTCATAATGTTATAATTGTCACGTTGAAAACAAAAAACTTGCTTGTTTTTTCTTAGTGGGTTAAAAGACTCTGGAAGTAACAAGGAGCAACGAACTTGAAGAGTTGGGTGATGTCGATCTTCAGGCATAGTAATAGGGCAGGATCGATTTATTGTACAATCAGAAGGTTCATTAGCGAATACCAAGTCCAGCAGTTTATTATTGATATTATACACAGCATTTATTTGGTAGAGGCTTAAATCCATTATGTGGTTTAAGAAATCGTTAGAAATCAATGGAACTAGGTTTAATGAGTCAGGTGGATAGTTCCATGAAACCGACGGCAAATTAAAATCTCCAAATACTAAAATATAATCCGTGGATTTAGCAGAGTTTACCATGTGTTCAACGGCTTCAAAATGCATTTCATAAACAAAGTTTTCAGAGCATGGAGGAATATAAGAACAGGATACAAATATATTTATTTTACTTAGTTTGATTTTAACGGATATAAACTCAATTTCATCACCAATCAAAAACACTTCAGATGGCAAAGAATTTGATACCGCAATAAGTACGCCTCCACCGATGCGATTTTCTCCTCTGTCTCTCCTATATATATGATAACTATCGCAAAGTATTTCCATGTTAAAAATATTTTCTTTTAACCAAGTTTCGGTAAATATAAGAATAGTATAGTCAAATGAAAAACTGTTAACATATAAGCTTGTTAGTTTAGTATTCAGACCCCGAACATTCTGCTAGATAATATTAAGTTGGATATCAATACAAGCATTTAGTTTTTTGGAACAGTATTATCTCTTGTTGACAAACGGGCAAAATTGGTTGATCTGGTGTTATTTTTTATGATATACTCTTTAACAAATGTGTTACATGGCCAAAAGCTGGATTAACAATTTTATCAAAAAGATCAAAAGGAACTGTTAGCTTGAATGATGTTACGTTTCTCGGTTCAGAGTACGTAATTTTTTAATTGATATTCCTTGGCTATTATTTAATTTTAATTTAATATAGTTATCAATATCATCAGTAGTTGTATCAAATGCCAATCGAGAAATAAATATGGATTTTCTGGGAGGAATTATTGTAAGTTGCTTAGGAAAAATTTTTTGATGATTGTCAGTAGAAGTTGAAGGGCTAATAACATCTTTAGATTGAGTTGAAATATTCGGAAATCGGCTATTGTCAGGAACAGGAATATTTTGAACAGGAACTTCAGAATCTGAGCTCAGTATTTTTGTTGCAGTAGAAAAAGGTAGAATTTGCATCGTATTTGATTGTACATCTTGAGAATTAGGATTAGCTTCAGGTATAGAATTAATTGATTCAGAATTAGATAATTTGACTCTGGATTGCCCATTTACTTGAGTAGAATTAACTTTATTAACGTTTCTGGCTGACTTTCGACGTTTTGGCGATGACTGCGGCGGTGAATTGAGTACACTTAATGACTTATATTCATCGAATCTATTCATATATGATGTTACAGAATCAGATAGACCGGAAAGTTTATTTTGAATTTCAAGAAAATTTTTCTTAGTCCCATGGAAAAATCTATAAAAATCATCACCAATTTTGCTGCAACCAGTACAACACCAGTGTAAATGTTTATGTTTTGTCAGGGATTCAGCAACTAGGACAGGAAGGCCGCTACATTTAAAATGGCACAAACCATGACATAACCAACAATTAACATATCTTTCGTCATTCGACACAACAGCACAGTTTTTATTCAAACAATTTATTTCCTTTGTACCAGTCATAATAAATATATAGACACAGCAAAATTTGAAATTAACGGATGAAATATTAATGGTTTACAAATTTATTAAGCAATGGATTTCAAACTGTCAAAAATGTGTATACCAAAAACAGATGATCAAAAAGTAGATGATTGTATGAAACTGAAAGTTTGTTTAGTTATTGTTGTTGTGATGTTTCTTTTTATGCTTTGTTCACTTGTTCTAAAAACCAAAGTATTTTGTTTTTGTAATTTATTAATTTATTTAATAAACAGAAATTGTCTTCTTAGAGTCGAAGAAAAAATAGAAATTCTCACTAAAATATTTTAGCAAACTATAAATCAAATTATTAAATGCTTCACAGTTAATTTAAAGTTTTGAAATCGGAGAAAATATAATAAAAACAATGGAGCACAATCACATACGACTATTCTATTTGAAGAGAGAAAATACTGTTCTGCGCTTTTTATCGATGTTTCTCAAGCATTCGATAAGGTATGGCATAATGGCCTAATATATAAGCTAAAACTGAATTTGCCCGTAAACCTATATAAGCTTCTAGCTAATTATTTAACCGAACTTTTATTGTGAAAGAAGGAGATTTTTTGAGCTCACCTCAGCCAATCGAAGACGGAGTTCCCCAAGGTAGTATATTGGGGCCATTTTTACACTTATTGTATACTTCAGACATGCCAACTAGTAACCGAGTCCACATATCGACATTTGCTGACGACACTGCTTTTTTAAGCATTCACGAAAGACCCCCTATTCGGATAAATAACAAAATGATACCTCAGCTTTCAGACGTCAAATATCTCAGCATACATCTTGACCGGCGCCTTACATGGAAACGCCACATAGAAACAAAGTTAACACAAATGAAGTTGAAAGCAGCCCAACTAAACTGGTTAATTGGCAGAAATTCTACTCTAGCTTTAGATTGCAAACTTTTATTATACAAGTCAATTCTAAAACCAATATGGTGTTATGGCATTCAATTATGAGGCACTGCCTCAGCTACCAACGTAGAAAAAATTCAAAGGCGCCAAAATAAGATTCTTCGTATAATTAAATCTGCTCCTTGGTATATAAAAAAAACTCGAACATCCATGAAGATCTAAACGTGCCATCAGTTAAAGCAGAATTAGCGAAAATTGCCATAAGGTATTGTCGCTGGCTGCGACTTGAGCTTTGTGAAGGGCGAATTTAACAACACCAAAAAAAGACACAAATTATTCTTTAAAATGGTGCGTTTATTTCTATTTTAAAATACAAAGAATTAGTATAAAGAAATAAATTAATAATTAATATCAACTTACCGCAGTGCTTTTCTATCACAAACTAACTTTATTTTTAAAATATTTTGTTGGACAACTTCTTACTTTATGCATGTGTATAACACATTTAAAGTAACGGTACCAACTGAACGAAACAAAGCACTGCAATAAATTTAACATAAAAAGGAACAACAACTTGTACATAAGCTTCACAAAAATTTAAGTATATAAGACAATTAAGACAACATTAAGTATGCTCACAAAAAGAAAACAAAAATAATATTAAAGGCATGAAAATTAAATAAATAAATCTAAATATTTATGAGCCATTTGGCGACATCCCCACCCCCGTGGATCGGATACGATTCACTATACCAAATCAAGGACTGCAAGTTTGGAAACAGGACGCATCAGGACACCAGTGCTAGTACGGACATCAGCACGACGTATAATATCATCTTTACCCTTGTATACCTCTTCCACTCGACCTCGTCTCCAATCTTTTCGGGACACTGCAGGATCACAAATGATAACCAAGTCACCAACGGCAATGGGCTTTGTGCGTTGACACCATTTGGAGCGTCTGGTCAACGTGGGCAAATGTTCTCGGATCCAGCGATTCCAAAAATGATCGCGTAGTTGGCGAGAGATGCACCACTGCTTTCTCAATAAAATAGGCTCTTCCGCTGGCGCTCCGGCAGGAGTTTGGGTTGTATTTGGGCAACCAAGTAGGAAATGATTAGGCGTTAGTGGTTCCTCATCTTCGTGGCTCAACGGCAAGTGTGTTAAGGGACGAGAGTTCACAATATTTTCTGCTTCAATTAGGAAGCTTTGAAGCGTGTGTTCACGCTTCAAAGCAGACTCTGTCAATGTTGAATGTAGCACACGTTTGACGCACTGTACCATTCGTTCCCATACACCACCTTCTGCAGGATTATGTGGACAATTGAACTGCCAGTCGATACTTTTCGATGATAGTTCATCTTCAATACGGGCCACATCAAATACCTCACTGAACCTCTTAGCGACTTGGTCAGCAACAAAATTTTTACCATTGTCGCTTCTGAGCCTTGTAGGTACCCCACGTTGATTTATAAAATTACGTATGGCAAGGATGCACGCATCTGTGGACAGGTCGAAAGCAACTTCTAAGTGGATGGCTCTTACGGTTAGGCAGGTAAATAGAGCTACCCATCTCTTTTCATGGCGTCGACCAATGGTTACAGTTAGCGGCCCGAAGTAATCCAACCCAGTATAGGTAAAGGGCCTAATATATGGCGTAAGTCTGTCTTCTGGCAAAGAACCCATAAGTGGTGGCACCGGCAATGTACGACGAAATCTGCAAATAAAACATTTAGAAACACACTTATGTAAAGTTTTTCGTAAGCGTGGAATCCAGAACGATCTTCTTATTTCACATATCGTGGCTTCGAAATTCTGATGTTTCATCTTCTCGTGTACATGGGCCACAAACAACTCACTGACGGGATGATGTGACGGCAATATAATCGGACGTCTTATTTCCAAGGGCAACCAACTAGCTGCGTCTACACGGCCATTAACTCGCAGTAGTAAATTTTCATCCAAGTATGGTCCAACGCATATAATTCACTACTTTTGGGCAAATTTTCTTCAGATTTTATAATTTCAATTTCGGCATTAAATTTTTCTTTCTGGGCTTGGCGACAAAGATAAATTTCCGCAGTTTTTAGTTCAGCAGCAGTCAAACTATTTCTTTCATCTTGGCTTACTTTCCTTTGGCATCGACTTATGAAACGTAACATCCAGGCAACCGTTCGTTTTAGCTTCAAATAAGAAGAAAATCTACTAAAATCAATAATAGGAGGAATATTAATTAATAGAGCAAATTTTGGACGTAGCTCCTCAGTATCAAGGCTAGCAGGGCTTATATTCACAGCTTTGGGCCATTTATCTTCACCACCATAAAGAAAATTAGGGCCACAGAACCAGCTGGATTCATTCGAAAGGTCGACCTGAGACTTCATCCTAGTGGTTTCATCAGCAACATTAATATTGGTTGGCAGCCATCTCCAATCTGCTGGGCTAGTGGAATCTAAAATTTCTGTGATTCGATGGGCAACAAAAGGCTTGTATCTACGACTTTCTGAGCCTATCCAATTAATGACAGTAGAGGAATCGCTCCAACAAATAAACCGAGAAACCTTCATGGAATGCTCCTTCAAAATCGTATCCAATAATCGAGTACCCAAAACAGCAGCCTGAAGTTCGAGCCTTGGAATACTCATCGTTTTTAGAGGGGCACATCTCGTTTTTGCAGCTACGAAGGATACTTCAACTTTTCCATCAGGATATATGGACCTCCAGTATGACGCGGCACCAAATGCAACCTCACTAGCGTCGACAAAAACATGTAGCTCCAGACGGATAGGAATGCCATTTCCAAAATAACATCGAGGCACTTTCACATTAACAACATTTTTTAGCTCTTGGCGCCAAATATTCCACATGTCATATAAGTCATTGGGCAAAGGGTCATCCCATCGGACATCGTACCTCCATACCTCACGCATCAACAGTTTAGCCGTAATCATAAAGTTGCTTAATAGACCAAGTGGATCGAAAATAGACATTACCACACTAAGCAACTCTCGTTTTTAGGAGCCTTCAAACCATTTATGACATCAGCATTCACGTTGTGGAACCTCAACTCAATCCTGAAAGTATCATCTTTAGGTTGCCAGTACATACCTAGGACTTTTTCTGACTGCAGCTCGTTGATATCGCTGGAAAAGTTCACCGGCTTCTCCATAGCACCTTTAAGAGCCACAATTACCTCAGACGAATTGGATGAAAAATTTCTTAGCTCGAATCCAGCTGACTTATGGATGTCACGAACTTGTTGGGCAACTTCAATAGCTCTTTCAGGTGTTGGAAAACTGTCGACGAAATCATCCACATAATGATGATCCAAGATAGACTTCACCGCACGTGGGTATTTTTCCCGATAGCTTAGGGCGTTGGTTTCTTTGACATAATGGGCTACGTAGGGCGAACAAGCAGCGCCAAATGTCATCCCAACCATCTCATAAGTATCTGGAGGCTTCCTGTCATAATCGCGCCAAAGGAAGCGTTGGGAACATCTGTCTTCAGGAGCCACAAGGACCTGGTGAAACATCTCTTTAATGTCGCCGCAAACTGCAACAGCTCCAACTCGAAAGTTGTATAAAATAGACGGCAGAGGCTTATATTGCTGAGGACCCTTTAAGAGCATGGAATTCAACGAAACGCCTTCAACAGTTGCAGCAGCATCAAAAACTAGCCGAAGCTTCACAGGCTTGTTGGGGTTGACCACTCCAAAGTGAGGAAAATACCAAGTTCTATTGCAAACACCCGAAGCTTCATTAGGCAACAATTTCCTTACATACCCTTTTGACACGTAATCGTTCATGATGGACTTGTAGGCGTCACCAAATTCCGGAATTCTCTTCATTTTCCTCTCAATACCATTGAGTCTATTTAGAGCCATGGAATAACTGTCTGGCAGGACTACATCATCAGAGCGCCACAAGAGCCGTGTTTGAAATCTTCCTTCAACTTTCACAGTAGTATTCATCTTTATTTGACGAGCTCGAGCAACCTCCTTCGATTCTATGACCGGTAAGACCTTGACTCCAAAATTTTCGATTTCAAAATAATTTGCCCCCAAGTCGTAAAGTGTCTGCTCAGGCTGAACTGTCAACAAACATAAATTAGAGTTTGACGGCTTACCCCTCATCGGACCAAAAACGACCCAACCGAATGCTGTGTTGGCAACATAGGGACCACTTTCTTCCAAAGGCACAATTTCATCAGGAAGACCAAGATGGCAGTGATCTAATCCTATCAGGACTTTAGGGGCCACACCATTGTATAATTTAATTGGTAAACCAGGATGAGCGCTTAAATCCATATTGAAACTCTGAGCCGGCAATTTCAAATTCGAGACACCATAAGCAGTTTTAAAAGCATATTTTCTTTGCTTACCAATCCCACTTACTTGCAGATCAACCACAGATGCCATTTCTTCAGATTCCTTTCCAGCGTACCAGTGCAAGTTCAATTTACTTTGATGCCCCCGGAGGCCCAGTTGCCCCACCAAGGAGCTGTCCACCATAGTAACCGAAGAACCATCATCCAACAACGCGTAAGTTTCAACCTTGTTACTAGGACCATAAAGTACAATAGGCACAACTCAGAACAGGACTACGCTCTTATCTGCAGGACGGGATACACAGCTCAAGACAGACGCACTTCCATTTGATGAACCACTTGGGGCTTCTGACTCTCTTGGCCCAGAATATTTTTCGCGATTATTATTAATTTTTACATCATGTAGTAATTTGTTATGTTTTCGCAGGCAACCATCAATGGGACACTCTTTTCGTTTACGGCAACTCCTACTAGAATGACCCGACCCAAGACACGAAAAACATAACCTCAATTTCTTCACATTAGACCATCTGTCAGGCACACTCAATGAACTAAATTTTTTACATTCAAATAATTTATGATTACCCTGGCACATAGGGCATTCTTGTTTATGTTGACCATCAACGGCGTGGAGAACAACTTTTCTTTTAGGTTTACTATAATTTCGATTACTACTCACCCCTTGAATAGTTTGCACCAAATCAGCAACATCTTTGAGCCACCTGTTAAAATCCAAAACCGTTGGATATGGCTTAATTGTTGAGGAATAGCGGGCCCATTCCATTCGCTTGCTCAAGGGAAGCTTACCAACCAATTCATCCATTAATGTAGGATTCGCTAAATGCTGTTGTCCATTGGCAGATTCCAAAAAGGCGGCAAGATTCTGCATCTTAACAGCAAATGGCACAAGTCGATCAATAGCACTCTCACTAATGGTCTGAATTTATTTCACTTGTTGGAGCTGACATCGGATAAGCATTTCTGGACGACCATATCGAAAACACAACTGCTCCATCACCACATTGACGTTATCCGGATGTATGAGCAACGATTAACCACTCTCCCTTGCGTCACCCTTTAATGCCTTTTGGAGCCGAACACAATTTTCAAAATTATTGTAATTATAAACAGCAGTCGAATTACTAAAGGCTGTTGAAAAAATGGGCCAATCCTCAGGTGTACCACTAAATTCCGGCAGGTCATATATTTTTCTGTGCACTGCCATCGAACCGCCATTTTGAGACACAAAATTATTTGGCGGTAACATTTGTGTTAAAGGCGATTGGCTTGCACAAAAACCGGTACCATTTGCATTGCAGCTAACACACGAAAATGGCGTACGGCGATCAGTGCAGTCAACGTTGGCTGAGACAGAATTTTCGACGTTGGCTTCACTAGTACCCGTCACAGCTGGAGCCATATTGGATGGTTGGGGCACGGCTGAGGATGGCGTTGAACTGGCATTAATGGCAATGGACAAAACTTTCTGAGCAGTCAGCAACTGGACCTGGAGTGTATTAATTTGGCTTTGCAAGTCTTCCAAATTGATACCGAAATTGGGCTGGGGCATTGGAAGCTGTTGGCTAGGTTGAACCGTGGCTGAGGGCATGTTGGATGCACAGGTGGAACTCGTAGACATTGCGACAGCGGCAGGGGCAGATAATATTTTATCACTTATTTGGGCAGTACTTACAATTGTCTTGGTTACTCCTGAGGTAGAAGGAACTACTGGTATAGGCATTGCTGTTCCGGCGGCAGAGGAACTGGTAGACAGCAAGGGAGCTCCAGCGGCAGTGGGAGCCAATTGCTGTGACGGCAGATATGTTCCGGCAGATGGAGAACCACTATTATTTTGGCTTGATGTTGTCTGCAATCGAGCGCTTTTTCTCACTGGCGATCGTTGCATTATGAACAACAAATATTCTTTAAACAATTGTTGTCCCGGCAGACGAGGAACCACTTTAAAAATTTTCAAATATATTTTTATTTAACGGCAGGCAATGTCCAATAACAATTATTTATTCCGGATGACAAGGAACCACTTCAGAAAAAATTTATTTTCTCTTAGACAGAGAACCAATTGTTCCGGCAGGCAAGGAACCACAATAAATTTTTCCAAAGACCACAATGGTCAGCTAGGAACCACAAGAATTTCCCCACAAAAGTTGCGAAATAAAATTTTTATTTAACGGCAGGCAATGTCCAATAAAAATTATTTATTCCGGCTGACAAGGAACCACTTCAGCAAAAGTTTATTTTCTCTTAGACAGAGAACCAATTGTTCCGGCAGGCAAGGAACCACAATAAATTTTGCCAAAGACCAGCTAGGAACCATGGCATGGAACCACATTTTTCGCCAAATAAGGTGCGAAATAAAATTTTTATTAATTGTTCCGGTGGGCATGGAACCACATTTTTCGCCAAATAAGCTGCGAAATAAAATTTGTCGCTGGCTGCGACTTGAGCTTTGTGAAGGGCGAATTTAACAACAAAAAAAAGAAACAAATTATTCTTTAAAATGGTGCGTTTATTTCTATTTTAAAATACAAAGAATTAGTATAAAGAAATAAATTAATAATTAATATCAACTTACCGCAGTGCTTTTCTATCACAAACTAACTTTATTTTTAAAATATTTTGTTGGACAACTTCTTACTTTATGCATGTATATAACACATTTAAAGTAACGGTACCAACTGAACGAAACAAAGCACTGCAATAAATTTAACATAAAAAGGAACAACAACTTGTACATAAGCTTCACAAAAATTGAAGTATGTAAGAGAATTAAGACAACATTAAGTATGCTCACAAAAAGAAAACAAAAATAATATTAAAGGCATGAAAATTAAATAAATAAATCTAAATATTTATGAGCCATTTGGCGACAGGTATTTAAAGAAGCTTGAAACTCATCCGATTCCACTGGCCCGTAACATACTAAATGAACCTGGTTACATTCGACATTTTTTTTGGCCAGCACTGGTTGGACTAAACAAGTATATTTATTTTTTTTAGACTTAAGATATGAGTAAGTATTGATAGTTCAATTATATTGAAGATATAATAAATAAAAATTGCGAAAAAAAATGTTGGCCATTAAATTTACATACGAAAAATTCTCTTTGGTTTGTATTCCCTAGTGAGTGCCTCGATAGACCGATTGGTAGCGCGCTAGTCTATCTTCTAGAGGTTGCGAGTTCGATTCCTGCCAAAGACTCTGGGTGTTTTCTGCAGACAAGCAAACAGCTTCGGAGAGTTAGTGTTGTTTAAAAAAAAAAGAAAAAAAAAGTTCTTCAAAAAGAGGAATAGTTACTTTTTCCTTAATTTCTATAATATGGTTAAGTGTTTTTAATTGCGTTGGTTTAATAGGTTCAGACCACTTCGGGTGATATAAACCAGGTTTAATGACGGAGTGGGTCGCTTCGCTATCTATTAATAATTTTAGGGATCCTATTTTCATTTTTACCACTATACATGGTAATTCTCCCTGGAGGCAGTTGGAGGAAAGTTTTGGATAGTATTCACATCCATGGGCTCAGGTTGAAGGAGAATTGGTTGGTTTTGAAACCTCTGAAAATTCGAAAAATTCTGCCTTTGTGGGAAGCGATTTGGAGTGTGGTTGTTGTAGTTTCGTCGATTATAGTTTTGTCGGTTTTCATTATAGTCACGTCTGTCATTGTTTATGTTCCTATTATTATAGTTCTGTCTGTTTTCATTATAGTCGCGTCTGTCATTGGTTATGTTCCTGCCAATATAGCTTTGCCTGTTTTCGTTATTGTCGCGTCTGTTGTAGTAATGACGTCGGTCGGCCTGTATGTTGTTATGCCCATCTAGTTGTCTGTGGCTCTGTTGTTTATTCGGTCTTCTATTGTATCTATTAAAAGGTTTCCCATTTATATCTAAATCTGCGTACCCCGCTTCGAACAAAATGTTCACGGCCATTTCTAGGGAATTGGGATTCCTGCATGTAAGTATGATCCTCAGAGGTTCTGGGATTTTTGATTTAAATATATTAAGAGCGCTACGCATGTTATTACCAGCAATGGAGTTCATTGCAGGACCTTCGCCAACCATGGCCATAGCTTTGTTGTTAAGACGCCTAAGTTTTTTTTTATTTCGTTAAAAAATTCTATACTATTGGTTTTAAAGGTCGTTGACCTTAATTCGTCAAATAGTTCATCGGAAGATAACCGTTCTCCAAAGTTATTAATTAATATTTGCTTTATTTCTTCCCATGTGATTGCCTGGTAATCGATTCTCATTACCTCTCTTGCCTTATTCTTAAGCTTACTTCTTATTAAATCTGCAAAAATCTGTTGGAATAGATGGTCGTATCCCTGCAAAAGTGGCTGAAATCTGTCAATTAAATTTATAAAGGTATGGAGGTCTTTATAATCTCCGGTGAATTCTGGTAAGTTTGAAAGATTTTTATAGGCATTTTCAAGCTTTTCTGTGTGAATTATGTGAATTAATTAAAAAATGTATCAAATTTTGCAAATTTTCCTACTCAACTGTTTACAATTTTATCGTTTTGTTTAGCTATGTATCATTTATTTATACTTGTATATATAATCAAAGAAAAATTAAGGGAAATCTAATGCTTAATATATTACTTGTTATTGATGATCTCGTCTATACGATGGTTCTTTCTCTCTGAGGGATAACGCCTTCTTTTGATTCTCAATTCTCGGCACGGTTCACTGTTGTTTTTCAATTCTGATAGTGTCTTCTTCTGGTTTATAAATTTCTCACTTGGTACGTTTTTTGTATGTATTTTGCAATATTTGCCCTTCTTTAATTGCTTGCACTGTTTTGTATTTATTTGCATTTACAGTCACTCCAAAAAATGAGTGCTCACTTAACTTTTCCAAATCAAATAAATTTGTCTCCCATATTTTATTTTTATATTAAATATAACTTTTATGTTTTGTTATTTACAAAGAAAACTACAAGTTTACCCACAAGTGTAACATGCAATTGTTGTAATATTTTATGTTTAATTTTTGGATTTGAATTTTGAGGCTATTATCGTTATTTCTTTTATTTAATAGACTATGAAAATGTTTTTTGTTGTATTTGTTTTAAAAATTAATAATTCTTTTTTGTTTTTATATTTTTCACAAACAATTCCAAGAAATACGTCTGCATTTTTTAGTTGCACAAATTTTGTTTTGCAATAATTGCATTTTCGTTTTAAGAACGGAAATGCGATTTTGTTACAAAAGTATGTATGTAACAAAAGTTAAAGAAAATGAAGTGCTGACTTATCAAATATGTTTTATTAAAATATACTTTTATTGATAGGGGTTACTATAACTTTTAAACTAGTATTTAAAACCCGGTTTTAAATCGTTGAATTCAGACAATTGTGTATATATGTTAAAACAGGGAAGAAAAAAAATTTCTATAAAAAAAGTCATGGAAAAATGTTGCAGAAGTAGTACTCTGTTTTTGCTGTGTAAAAAGGTTTCTGGTTTCTGGCAACATTTTATCAAAATAAAGCAAAGGGGCATTATTTCATGTGAAATTTTTCAAACAACAGCTGATCCATGGTAGAATAAACAAGGTAAAGTTAGTTGAACAGCTGGCATATTTTTCCTTCGTTTGTTTTCAATTGTAGTTGTCAAACTTTGTTTACGTTTGTTTATTTTTTGTTATCAAAAATGCTAAATTCAAACAACAAACAAATTCGTGTGAATGGCTTGTAGTAATGTCAACTTAGCTCTTTTTGATTTTCTTTGACGCTTACTTTTTCACTATGCTAACTTGAAGCTGTTTATGGATATAAACAGCACGTATGGAGTTTTTTGCATTGTTTAATTACTTTATAATTTTGCACTTTTTTCAATAGTAATTAAATATATGTATTTTTTTGCACATGCATTTTTGCATCGTTATTTTAAGCTTATTATTGACTTAATTGCAAAATGACAAAATGTGTGGAAATTACTCAACCTCAAGATGGCATTAGGCTGAAAGGACAACTAATTGATGCGATATTTAAAAAGCAAATTAATCGCCAAATGATACAATTTGTATGGATCATTTTTCATTAAATTAAAAGCAAATGTAAATAAAGCTGCGTTCAGATACATTTATTATACTTCTATTACAACAATAGCAAACCCCAGTTAAGATAATGAGTATTCAAGTTGAACATTACAGTGTTGATACACTTGCATTGCAGTTCTATGGAATTAAAACTTGCTGGAAATAGTCTGATTCAGTAACAGTACTTTCCAAGAAAAAAGTATAATCCAATTCAAGCTTCTTTTGAAAAATAAAAAAATCATTAAAATTAAAGTAACATTAGATTTGAATATAATTATTATTATGTTAAAATCTTAACATTCAATATTAAAAAATCATTTTTTTTTTGCCTGCTGAAGTTTTGTTTACGGTACGACAATCAACAACATTATAGGGTGTGTTGAAGGAAATTAGCTAATTTATATTTTAGTTGGGTTGCTTTTTTACAATTTAAATAATTGTTATAAGCCTCTTATTTAGCTTTGGTTTTTACCATGTACTCTCGTTTTATTATTTTTTTACATAATAATTTGATTAATTACACTGTGCTAGTCGCAAGCTGGGCACCTCGCTGGTAAAGCTAATTCGAGTACGCAGAATTCAATGGCATTACCCGTTTTTCGAAGTTAGTGCTCGTATTCGCGATTTAAAATTTGTACGCTAAAGTACTATAAAAACGATATTTTTATACTGTTTTCGCCATAGTTGTGATCAGTACAACAAACAAGACTGGCCTCAACGTGAAAAAGTTGAATTGCAAAAAAAACATTGTTGAAAATCCACTTGTATCAATTGATAAAGTTTTGTAACCGCCGCTATAAACTAGGCATTGTTAAAAACGTTATTAAATTACGTTATTAAAGTACTGGGCAAGGAGTGATACCGAAAAAGGAAATTTATTTGCTGGACATTTGAAAAAGGTTTTTACCCCAAATATGTCGACCGATATAGTTGAGTTGCCAGTTGTCGAGGCTAGTGCTGCAGTCCCGATAAGATTTGAGTTTGGTGATCTTGAAAAGGCAATAACGGATTTAAACACCAAAAAAGCCCCTGGCGTTGATAAAACCAGTAACAAGATGTTAATTGAGTTGCCCCGTATAGCTCGCAGAATCGTTCTTTTTATTTTTAATGCCATTTTACGTCTTGAGTACTTTCCCACAGAGTGGAAGGTGTCCTTGGTTACCATGATTCCTAAACCAGGAAAAGACCACACTAAAATTGAATCATACAGACCAATAAGCCTTTTGTCAAATATGTCAAAACTGTTTGAGAGGATGTTAATAACTAAGCTTAACCCTATCCTAAGCGACAAAGGATGTATTCCAAACCATCAATTCGGTTTCAGGAAAAAACATAGTACGATCGAACAAACTCACAGGTTAGTCAATGTTGTTAAGAAGACTTTTGAAGAGAGAAAATACTGCTCTGCGCTTTTCATCGACGTTTCTCAAGCATTTGATAAGGTATGGCATGAAGGCCTAATATATAAGCTAAAACTGAACTTGCCCGTAAACCTATATAAGCTGCTAGATAGTTATTTAACCGAACGAAAATTTATTGTGAAAGAAGGAGATTTTTTGAGCTCACCCCAGCCAATCGAAGCCGGAGTTCCCCAAGGTAGTATATTGGGGCCCTTTTTATACTTATTGTATACTTCAGACATGCCAACTAGTAACCGAGTTCACACATCGACATTTGCTGACGACACAGCTTTTTTGAGCATTCACGAAAGTCCCGAAGTAGCATCACGATATTTACAAGACCACATATTTAATTTAGAAAAATGGTTGAAGAAATGGAGAATAAAAGTTAATGAACAAAAATGTACTCACATAACCTTCACATTGCGTAGAGAATCTTGCCCCCCTATTCGGATAAATAACCAAACGATACCTCAGCTTTCAGACGTCAAATATCTCGGCATACATCTTGACCGGCGCTTTACATGGAAACGGCACATAGAAACAAAGTTAACACAAATGAAATTAAAAGCAGTCCAACTAAACTGGCTTATTGGCAGAAATTCTACTCTAGCGCTAGATTGCAAACTTTTATTATACAAGTCAATTCTAAAACCAATATGGTGTTATGGCATTCAATTATGGGGCACTGCCTCAGCTACCAACGTAGAAAAAATTCAAAGGCGCCAAAACAAGATTCTTCGTATAATTACATCTGCTCCTTGGTATATAAAAAATTCGAACATCCATAAAGATCAAAACGTGCCATCAGTTAAAGCAGAAATAGCGAAACTTGCCATAAGGTATTTAAAGAAGCTTGAATCTCATCCGAATCCACTGGCCCGTAACATACTAAATGAACCTGGTTACATTCGACTAAGAAGGAGGGACACTGCTTCTCTCATCCGTACATCATAGGGATAACCCACAAATTACAGTAACCGTGAAACACACATTTTTTTTGTCCAGCACTGGTTGGACTTAACAGGTATATTTTTAGACTTAAGATATGAGTAATTATTGATAGTTCAATTATATTGAAGATACAATAAATAAAAATTGCGAAAAAAAAAGTACTTAATCCAGATGAAAATTCGTTTAACGAATTATGTCGTTGTTTTCCAAGATTAAGTAGTATGAAAATAAAGGAAGGTTTGTATTAATTTATCTTATACTAATATGTTGAAAATCTGAATTCATATTTCGTTTTTTACAGGAATATTTAATGGGCCGGATATCCGCGCTTGATGAAGGATAATTTATTTGAAGATGCCCTCAGTATGGATGAGCTTGAGGCATGGAACTCTGTAAAAGCAGTTATTGACAACGTTTTAGGAATTAATCGGTCTGACAACTGGCGCATTCATATAGAAAAAATGCTTTCCGCTTTTCATCGTATTAATGTTAAAATATTTTTAAAGATTCATGTTTTTCATTTTCATACCAACAAGTTTGCTGAACAATCACCAGCTGATTCTGACGAGCATGGAGAGCGATTCCATCAAGTGACGGCCAGACTTGAACACTGGTACAGTGGTAAAAAATTTGATTCGCTTGAAACAGAAGAATCATAAAGAAGTGATGTGACAATAAAAATTGGATTCGCTTGAAACAGAAGAATCATAAAGAAGTGATGTGACAATAAAGCACATTTGGTAAATTAATAGCAAAATAAAAAACACATAATAAAAAAATTTCGCAAATTAATTACTTTGCGCAAACAAAAATTACCATGTTTTTATAATTTTGTATTGATTTTTTGCGAAAAAAAAAATAGATTTTTGGAGAATAAAATAAGAATGTCATGTAGTCTTGTGTGTATTCAACAGAGTTGAATTGATTTAAATTTAAAAATTATCCCAAAAGTATAAAAATACCATTTTTTGTACTTTAGCTTGCAACTTTTAAATCGCGAATGTCGCAAATACGAGCGCTAACTTCTAAAAACGACTAATGCCATTGAATTCAGTGTACTCGAATTAGCTTTAACAGTAGGGTGCCCAGCTTGTTAAAATAATAATTGTCAAATTCGAGCACAGTGTTATTTATTTCCAGACATTTCAAAGAGCTAAATTCATTTCGGAAATGGAATTGATTTTAAGAAGTTTAATAGAGTTATTCATTACCTTTTCTATTTAAGAAGAAGAAATCATGTGTCGGGTTATGTTTGCAGATTTTTAGGGTGTTCTTTTCTGAATTATGTAAAATTTAGAGTTTTGCTGTGTTTCTATAAAATTTACAAAAATGAAAATTTTATGCATATGAATTCTTTTTTTTTCAGTTGGTTTAACCGCAATCGTCAAATTTAATTCCAAAACTGACTTCAATTTTGGAACGATCATTTCATGTGAGAGTAGCTAGAATATTTAACCATCTGCCAAATTGTCTTAGAACATTTGAGCTTTCGTATCATTTAAAACAATTCGCAATTGATATTTCTTTTTTCTTTGTTTTATCTTTTATTTCACGACTATTGTGATATGGGATTATTTTTGATTTATTCAAGGTTTAAAAAAAAGTTGTTCGCAATGAAAGATCTTTCAATTTGCTATGTGAATTAATTGTTTTTCTAGCCGTTTGAACTATTCAGAACATCTTGTTATTTTTATTGCTATCAAATTGTTATTTGTTTTCTTATATTTTTGTTTTTGTTATATTTTTTCCGCCTAGAACAAATACTGAGCTAGAACACAAATAAATATTTCTTCATTTTATAGTCTTTCAAATTAGATATTATTTGTTTTGTTAGATTTTAGTTATGTAGCCATATTTAATACATAAAAAGTGGTTTTGTATTTTTTCGGTTTAACCGATGGAATTTATAGAAGCGAAAACCATTGAGATCGGAATAGTAACTATGGAGTCATTTCAATTCCGGGCGAAACTTGTGACATGCCTGTTTATTTATTTTAATATACATACTGTGATTTTTTAAAAATATCAAACTTAAAAAATTATTTAAGATCAGTAGTTAAATTTATATTTTTCAGAAAAAACCGCACAATTTGCTTTGTAATTTTATTTTAATCGGCTGTTTTTGACATCTAAAATTTAAAAATCTACCAACAAAATATATGCGATTTTTGGTTTTATAAAACCAACCCTACCTTGTTTATTCTACCATGAGCTTATCGTTTGGCTTTTGTTAACATTTCTTAAACAACGTGGTATACTTAAAAACAATAAAATTGTAAAATTCTTTCAAATCGCGAGATAGACACCACATTTTAAATGTCAAATTTTCCTTGTGAAATAATAAATGTTGCTCAACATTTATTATTTCACAAATTCGAACAGAGTACTAGTCTTAATATTGGGTTTTTGCAATACACTAAAGTATTGCAAAAACCCAAACTGTTGGTGAATTCAATTCACTCATTGGTGAATTCAATGTAACGGTTATCCCGTTAATTTTTTTTTTTTTTTGTTTTAGTTAAATTTCTGAATGGATTTTACTATGTAGACTTATGAATGTAGAAAAAAGATAGATGTATACATAGTAAAGAATGTTCTAGAAATTTTGTGTTTAGAAAGTTTTAATATCGGCTTCATAAAATTAAAAAGACGGTGATGCGGGTTATTCTTAGGTTCCACGTCACACTGGTTTAAAGTATTAGTTGTGAAAAGTTAAATAACTAGACTTAAAAGTTAATTTTATTTAATGAAGATATTAAACAATTAATAAATTAAATAAAAGACGATTAACTAAACAAAATTAAATAAAACATTAAAGAGGACAACTTTGCAAATTAATTATAAAAGAACTAGCCAAAACATATACCTTAAACTTGAAAGGCAGTTGTCCTTAAATTCAACAAAGGTTAAGCAGCACACGTGGTTAATGGATCAACTAGCAGTGGAAATTAGATACCATAATTCCGATTAGATTGAGTTTAACATCACAATAACCAAGTCTTCCAGTTTTACTTCACATCACTTCTAAGTATTTTTTTTTTGCATTCATTAGTTTGTTTATTCATGATTTTTATCTTCATAAAAATCATGAAGTTGCAATAAGTATTTAAAACTTAATCTAAAAATTACAATTAGTAAACGGCCAGACAATGCCGGACAAAAAAATTACAGTTTTAAAATTTAATTTTAAAATGATGAAACACTAATCAAGTACTTCTTCTGAGAGCGATGGTGTCCCTTCTTTTCAGACGGATGTGACCGCGATGGTGTAGCATATTTCGTGCAAGGGGATTTGGATGACTTTTCATTTTTTTTAAATAACGACCCACGTTTTTAGAAATTTCGTTTTTGACCAATGGAACGTCAAGATACTTGTGTACGTTGCTGTTTTTAATATACCAAGGGGCGGCGGTAATCATTCGTAGAATTTTATTTTGGCGGCGTTGGATTTTGTCAATATTTGAAGTAGTGGCAGTGCCCACAATTGGATACCGTAGCACCATATTGGCTTTAAAATCGTGTGGTATAATAAAAGTTTGCAGTCGAGTTTTAAAACAGAGTTTCTAATAGAAAGACCTGCATATGTTGAACTGTACAACATGATGACAATTGTCGCACCATGCTATTGTCAATTGATGCACTGTTGTTCTAACATGTTTGACATGGCTTACGAAAACATTGCCGAATAAGTTACAAGTAAATTTTAGCATGGTTCGAAAAACGAATTGACACACATGAGCAATAAAACCACGCATGCGATATAATGCAGCACATGTCACACTTGCGACACTTGCTTAATACGATGTCTTCTAGTTACTTGTATTGTTTATGACATGCATAAAGAAAGTGAAAAAACAATAAGAAAATTTCTTCATGCAGCTGACTATTATTTTTATTGTTTTCAGAAAATTTTTTTAAAAACATAATTTTGAAATGTATTTTAATATATACACTTAATTATATATATATATATATATATATATATATATATATATATATATATATATATATATATATATATATATATATATATATATATATATATATAGACAAAATTATTCACGTGTTATTAGAAATTCCCAGCAATAGATAAAAACTGATCTTATAAACATATATGTATGTATGCCGCAAAAAAAATAACGCGGTAAATTTACTTTGCCTAATTTTTATTTTAAACAGGTAAATTTAGTTGGTTCGTTTTACA
>OX451215.1:141034632-141374632 GCA_949628195.1 Phasia obesa | reverse complement strand
GGTCTAAATTTTACTATATACCTATTTTTATTATCATATTTCTTGAATCTAATTTTTTAAAATCGATCAGCAAATTCCTTTATAAGAAATTTAAAAATTTATTTTGTAGAATGAATTTTCATATTCACATGTTAAAATTCTGCTGCTGTGTGAATTGATATGATACATACATATGAAAGAAGAATTTATTCATTATAGGCTCTGAACAACAATACTCTCGAACAACAACAACTTTAATGGTTTGTTTTCTTACAATAATGAAAGAAACAAACAAACAATAAAGAGCATCGCTATTTATTTAGTTGTTGTTCTAGAACCGCCTCATATACAAACAGAAATAAAACAACAAATAAACACTCTTCAGTTAAATACACAGACACATACATAAATATAAGCATGAACAAATAAACAGCCACACAACAGGTATAAAGATATAAACAACCACACAAACAGGTATAAAGAAATAAACAACCACACAAACAGAAAACAAGAGCAATAACAATCGAACCTGCCAGATCTGTCTGGAATAGAACATTCTGGTGCTTTTAAATCACCTATGTATATAAGCGAATCGTGCTTGAGTAGTATGGCAGTATCAATTAAGAAGTCAAAGAGTTCAGTTGTCGAATTATAAGAGTGTTTAACAGTCTGCTGTATTTTTGAACAGTGGTGGTAATAAATTAAGTGAATTACAGTAAAAGTAATAACAGTGTGTATTTATTTTGCAATTAAAAGAACCCAACGTAAAGTAAAAACGTAACAATTGGTGTCAGAAGTGGGATTGTAAAATAAATTAAAATAATATACAACAATGAAATTTGAAGAACTTAAAGTGGAGCAGCAGAAAAAGAAGCTGAGTAAGCTGGATTTGCCAACAGCAGGTAACAAACCAGAACTGCAGAAGAGGCTCATAGATGAATTCAAGCTTCGTGGCATGGACATTGGCGCATATGAGTTCGATGAAAAAAAAGGGTGACAGAGGTATGTAGCCGTGAAACAACAACAGCAAGTAGCATGGACTTCAATAAGATGTTCGCCGCTATGATGGAGAAAATGGGAAAAAACTCTTGAATGCTTTTAGAAAATGTACAAGAAGCTTCTAGAGCAAACAACGAAAAACTGTTAGCTGAAGTAAGAGGTGAAGTACAAGAAGCTTTTAGAGCAACCAGAGAGAAACTACTGGAAACAGTAAATGAGAAACCGGAGAAAAATCAACAACTTCTAGCTGAGATTCAAGAAGTTTCTAGAGCGAATAATGAGAAAATTTTGAAACATGTCAACGAGAACCTTCTACAATTTTCTGAAACCATTAATAAGCTAGTAGACTACGTAGAAGACAAGTTCGACGAAAAAATATCTGCGGTAGAAGTGCAACTGTCTGGTTTAAACAGAAAAGTGAATATTCTAGAAACTAGTGGCGTGGAAGTACAGGCGAAGGATGTCGATGTAAAGCTGCAGAAGCTTGAAAACAAAATTATTAGTCTGGAAATAAGAGAAGGCCTAGGACGGGTAATGACTGAAAACACAAATAGGATAAAAGCTCCCAGTTTCGACGGCACCGTGCCCTACAACGTCTTCAAATTTCAGTTCGAGACAGTGGAGATTAAAAATCTATGGAGCAATGAAGAAAAAGAGATTGAGCTGATTCTGGCACTTAAAGGATCTGCAGCAGAAGTCCTCGAAAGCCTAGCTGCAGAAATAATTATGAGGACATAATGGCGGCGTTACAGCGCAAATATGGGGGCGATCATAAAAAGGAGCTGTATAGATTGGAGCTACGTGGCAGGGTGCAGAGAGCAAATGATATGCTTCAGGATTTTGCCATGGAGATAGAGCGCTTGGTGCAGCTAATATACCCTGGGGAAAACCATCCACTTCTAGAACAGTTCAAAATGGAGGCATTTGTTAATGGTATTAGTGACCCAGATATTAAGCACGCAGTTTGCGCTAAGCAAAACACATTCTTTGCTGAAACCATTACTTACGCTCTGGCTCAAGAAACAGCAAAAGTCATTTTGAGACCCCAGTCATACAAAGTGCGAAAAGTTGAAGTAGCTGCTGAAGATGAGCAAACAACAATGGACGACATGAAGCAAATACTTGAATCGGTAAAGAAAGTCTTAGCTGAAAGACAAGGTAAGACAAACGCTCAGTACTTTAATTGCGGTAAAGTCGGCCATTTTCAAAGAAACTGTAAAGCAGCAAGAAAACGAGCCAGATCTGTTTCGTCGCCAAGAAACAATAAACGTGCGACTCACAAAACATCTCAAGAGTCGTTAAACTAAAGAGAGCTAGCACAACGGGGCATGAGCTAGCTCCCACAACCGAGGGCCCCACAATCTCCATATCTGTGATGCAGCAGCAAAACAGCAATCGTACTGCAAGCGGGTATATCAACGGAGGAAAGCGTATTCTGACAATAGACACAGGAGCGTTGCAGTCTATAATAAAGCCCGATTTAGTAAAGGGAAAAGTGGAACAATTAAATAATGTAAGTGTGCGCACTGCTACCGGATAATTTGCTACTGTCTATGGTAAGGCCAAAGTCAGATTACCTATAATCAACATGAGTGTGGACCATGAGTTTATTGTTGCCGATATCTTGGACGAAGTTATTATTGGCGCAGACTTTATGATCATGCATGGAGTCGATATGCGCATAGGGAAACAAATAATGATTTGGCGAAACATGGAAATACCCGTTGATATTGGATATGTGAGTAAATCTGCAGTAAGGAAGTTGGTTGCTGTAGCATCCCAGAAATTACCAACTAAGGCAGAAACTGTGATATGGGCACGTATGGAGGAAGATTGTGAGGACAACCGGTTGTGGGTGGTAGGACCATCAGGAATTAAGAGTGAGACAATAACAGCAAAAGCCCTCGTGAAAACCTGTAAGAATGGAAAAATTCCTGTGAGAGTGTTAAATCTATTCAACAGTGAAAAGGTAATTGGTAAAAACTCTCAGATAGGGCAATGTACACCAGCAGAGACCATAATTAATTGCGAGAGAAAATCGGAGCCTGAAAAACTATCAACTTAAGAGCGCGAGATACTAGCAGATAACGTGGGGAAATGGGTAGCAGAGCTGGAGCCACCTGACAGAAACAAAGCCAAGCAGCTGCTACGAAAGTACGCCTCTGTCTTCGCCCTAAAAGATAAAATCCAAGGTAGAACGGCAATAGTGAAGCATGAAATAAATACTGGCGAAGCGAGGCCCATAAAACAAGCCCCCAGGAGCATTCCCCAAGCCAAGCGGAGCGAAGTAAAGCAGCTCGTCAAGGAAATGAAGCGAGACGGAATTATCGAACCATCTTCGAGTCCTTGGAGCTCGCCGGTAGTTTTAGTAAAGAAGAAAGATGGCAGCACTAGATTCTACGTTGACTACAGAAAGCTCAACGATGTTACCAAAAAGGACAGTTATCCGCTACCAAAAATCGATGACACCTTGGACACGCTCAGGAACCAAGTGGTTTTCTACGCTAGATTTACAGAGCGGTTACTGGCAAGTCGAGATATCTGACAAAGATAAAGAAAAAACAGCTTTTAGTGCTCTCGATGGTTTATGGCAGTTTAATGTTATGCCATTTGGTCTCTGCAACGCTCCAGCCACCTTCGAGTGTTTAATGGAACGAGTGTTATAGGGACTCAATTGGAAGTCATGCCTGGTGTATCTGGATGATATAATTGTCATGGGAAAGACCTTCGATGAACACCTAAGGAATATGGAAGAAGTCTTTAGGCGTATATCAGCGGCTGGACTGAAGCTGTGTTAAGAAATGTGCATTGTTTCAGAAGGAACTCAAATACTTGGGGCATCGTGTAACAGCAGAGGGCATATCAACCGATGAAGATAAAATACGTAAAGGACTGGCCTCGTCCTTCTTCACGAGTTACGAAGCTTTTTGGGACTCTGCACATACTACAGACGATTTGTGCCAAATTTTGCTAGTGTTGCTGCGAGCCTACATGAGCTAACCAAAAAGTCGCGACCGAGTGAAGCAGCCGAAGAAGCATTCCAGAAGCTCAAGGAATTGTTGTGTGTGGCACCTATCCTGGCATATCCAGTAGCTGGGCAAAAATTCATGCTAGATACTGATGCAAGCGGATTTGGAATAGGAGACGCGCTGTCGCAAGTGGTAGATGGGACAGAAAAGGTTATAGGCTACTACAGCAGAGCACTTTCAAAGCCTGAAAGAAACTATTGCGTAACGCGACGAGAGCTTCTAGCAGCATTGGAGTGCATAAAACACTACCACGAGTATTTGTGGTAGTGTTTTATGTCCTCAACATTTTACGTTGAGGACAGATCATGCCGCACTCAGGTGGTTGCTGCAACTCAAGAGCCCTGAAGGACAGCTTGCACGCTGGATAGAGCGACTTCAGAGCTATGACTTTACTATTGAGCACAGAAAAGGAGGCAAGCATAACAAAGCAGACGACCATTCTAGGCGGCCATGTGATCTGGAGTGTAAGCATTGCACAACGGCGGAGAGAAAAGAATTCGTAATTGATGTTCGGCTTACACATATAGAATCTAGTGAAGACTGGCCGACAGCACAAAGAAACGATCCCATATTGGCAAAAGTTATAGCGGCTAAAGAGGAAGACAGAAGACCGACGCGAAGTAAGATCTCACCAGAAAGTCCACTGGAGAAGGCATATTGGGCCCAGTGGAACAGTCTCATGTTGAAGGATGGCTTATGTCGCACCTGGGAAAACACAGACGGCAAAACTGTGATAGACTTAATCGTCGTGCCATCCTCTAAGATAAAAGAGGTCATGAAACAATTCCACAATGGTCCTAGCGGAGGTCACCTTGGTGTATCGAAGACGCTTGAAAAGATAAAACAACGTTTCTATTGGGTCGGCTGTCAACAAGCCGTAGCCGAGTGGATTGCCAGGAGTGCAATGCAGCAAAGGGTCCAGTACGGAGGAGTCGAGGGCAGCTTCAGCACTACAATTCAGGCGATCCCTTTGAACGTATAGCGATGGACGTAGCAGGTCCCTTCCCTGTTAGTAATGCTGGAAACCGGTACGTTTTAGTGGTCATGGACTATTTTAGCAAATGGCCGGAAGTATATGCCATTCCCAATGAAGAATCCAGAACGATTGTAGACGCGTTTATAAGCAACTGGGTGTGTCGTTATGGTGTTCCCTTAGAACTACACTCCGACCAAGGCCGAAATTTTGAATCCGCTATATTTAAAGTGATGTGCGAAGTATACGGAATAAGAAAGACTACAACAACACCGTTACATCCGCAATCTGATGGTATGGTCGAAAGATTCAATCGAACCCTGGAGGAATACCTAAAAAAGTGTTCAGAGAACACCAGCGAAAAGTCTTTGGATCTGAGCTAAATTTGTCTGCAGATTTAGAGTTTGGTGTTAAGCCAACATCGACAGAAGGAGACGGCGAAAACTCTCTTCAGGCACAAAGAGACCTCCAGGAGATTCACGAATTTGTGCCGAGTCGGATAAAATTAACCAGTAATAAAATGAAAGCCAGATACGATCGAGCTGCAAACTCTGAGGGAGTTAACGAGGGACAACTGGTTCTACTTTTTAACCCACAACGGAAGAAAGGAATATCACCCAAACTACAAACTCATTGGGATGGTCCTTATAAAGTAATAAAACGGCTAAACGACGTAGTTTACAGAATACAGAAGTTTCAGAGCCCAAGATCAAAAATGAAAGTTGTGCACTTGGAGCGGCTAGCCAACTATGGAAAAAGTACATCTGTGCCTGTTCGGGACGAACAGGCTTGAGAAGGGGGTATTGTTACGAAAGAAAAATTTATTCATTATAGGCTCTGAACAACAATACTCTCGAACAACAACAACTTTAATGGTTTGTTTTCTTACAATAATGAAAGAAAGAAACTAACAAAAAAGAGCATCGCTAGTTATTTAGTTGTTGTTCTAGAACCGCCTCATATACAAACAGTAATAAAACAACAAATAAACACTCTTCAGTTAAATACACAGACACATACATAAATACAAGCATGAACAAATAAACAGCCACACAACAGGTATAAAGAAATAAACAACCACACAAACAGGTATAAAGAAATAAACAACCACACATACAGAAAACAAGAGCAATAACAATCGAACCTGCCAGGTCTGTCTGGAATAAAACATTCTGGTGCTTTTAAATCACCTATGTATATAAGCGAATCGTGCTGGCGAGTAGTATGGCAGTATCAATTAAGAAGTCAAAGAGTTCAGTTGTCGAATTTTAAGAGTGTTTAACAGTCTGCTGTATTTTTAAACAACCACACAAACAGGTATAAAGAAATAAACAACCACACATACAGAAAACAAGAGCAATAACAATCGAACCTGCCAGGTCTGTCTGGAATAAAACATTCTGGTGCTTTTAAATCACCTATGTATATAAGCGAATCGTGCTGGCGAGTAGTATGGCAGTATCAATTAAGAAGTCAAAGAGTTCAGTTGTCGAATTTTAAGAGTGTTTAACAGTCTGCTGTATTTTTGAACAGTGGTGTTAATAAATTAAGTGAATTACAGTAAAAGTAATATCAGTGTGTATTTATTTTGCAATTAAAAGAACCCAACGTAAAGTAAAAACGTAATAATATTTATTAAATTTGTACAATTTAAATTGTTTTTCTTATACATTTATTTATTTCTTTTATTTAAACATGTCTGTTAGAGTAATCTAGGTTATGTTGTCAGTGATAATTTGTTTTTGCACTCTAATTTAAATAATTTTGCTAATAATCTTAATAATGCTCATTTAAATTGCGCTAGTTTTAATTTCATTTAGATCAAGGCTTTACTGAATAGCGTTATTCTGAACGTTTTCGGTGTTAGTGAAACATGGCTAAAGGGCACGATTTCCACAAATATTATTGATATTTCTGGATATGTTTGCAATAGAAGTGATCGACCTAGTGGTAAGGGTGGCGGTGTTTAAATTTATGTTTTGTGAAATATTGAACATAAGGTGGTACATGTGGGCACGAGTTATAAAGTTGTTGAGTGTCTGTTTGTTGAACTTATACTTGCGAATGCGAAGATTTTAGTTGGGACTGTTTATCTTCCTCGTGGTGATTTGATTTCGTTTGAAGATGAGGTGTCTGATTTACTTGTTCGCTATTTTAACATTGTAATTATGGTTGATTTTAATAACAATTTATATGATTCAGTTAAGTCGTTAAGGTTTCGTAGTATTTGTAGAGAAATAAATCTTTCTCTGGTTCACAATTCTATACCCACCCATTTTGCTGTTCGATATAATTCTACTTCCTTGCTGGATTGCTTCTTAGTCTCGTCTCCTGAGTTGGTGGAGATATCTAATCAATTCCAGTCGTCACTCTTTTATTTTTGTATCACTTACGGTTGCACGACAATATTATGAGTTTTATGATTATAAGGCAGTTGATGTGAGGTCGGTAGAATCTATGGTTTTAAACAGTGATTTGATTTCGTTTGAAGATGAGGTGTCTGATTTACTTGTTCGCTATTTTAACATTGTAATTATGGTTGATTTTAATAACAATTTATATGATCCAGTTAAGTCGTTAAGGTTTCGTAGTATTTGTAGAGAAATAAATTTTTCTCTGGTTCACAATTCCATACCCACCCATTTTGATGTTCGATATAATTCTTCTTCCTTGCTGGATTGCTTCTTAGTCTCGTCTCCTGAGTTGGCGGAGATATCTAATCAATTCCAGTCGTCACTCTTTTATTTTTGCATCACTTAAGGTTGCACGACAATATTATGAGTTTTATGATTATAATGCAGTTGATGTGAGGTCGGTAGAATCTATGGTTTTAAACTGTAGTTTTGATGAAATGTTTTTGACTCATAGTGTTGATGATCAGTTAAAAATTTTAAATGACAATATGAAGTTACTGCATTCAATTGTTCCTTTTAAGCGACGATTAATAAGAAATAGCGGGGATGACTGGTTTTTTCCACTGTTATGGAAGGTTGCAAAGATTATTCACATCAAAAAGAATTGCGTTTATGCAGGTAGCAGTAAACTTAGACCAATATCTATATTATCTATCTTGTCTAAGATGGTTGAACATCTTATAAAGTTTCAATTTTTAATTTTATTACAATATTTTTTAATTGTTAATAATATATAAGCAGAATATTGTAAAAATGCAAACTATTTATCTAGATACATTAAAAATGCGTGCATTAAATTCTTTAATTTATTTGAATTTAGATTTTCTCTATAAGGTAATTGCTGATGATCATCTCAAACAAATAATACACACACATCAAAACCTTATTCATATGCGCATATACAACATGTTGATCAGCAGAACAGAGCACAACATTATAGATGCTTTGCAATGACATGTAATGACAGTGTGTTTGAGTTGGCACAACATGGCACAACAGCTTGTTCGAGTAGGCATAACATAACATGGCATGGAATTTTTGTGTGCCACAGTTTTTTAAATATTGTTGAATTGTGCAGCACTATAGAAACTTTCTATCAATAAGCCAATGAATCTGAGCCGTTTTCGTTTTGATTTGAATCAGTTTCGCATCTATATAATATTTCCAAGTGAGTCGCCGATCCAAGTGGAAACCAAGATATTTAACATGTAAGTGTTGAGGAATGACCTGGTTGTTAATACGAGTGGGAGGGCAAGATTCCTTGCGCAAGGTAAAAGTTATATGGGTGCATTTTTGTTCATTAATTTGAATTCCCCATATTTTGGGCATTTCTCTACTTGGATTTGGTCCTGTAATATCCTTGAGGCCTCTTTTGCGTTTTCATGTGTGCTGAGAAAATTGGTTTCATCGGCAAAAGTTGGGATGTGACAATAAACTGACGCCCTATTATATATGTACTTAGTAGGTTTTGAATATTTAGCGGTAAGTTAAACTTCAGCTGCAATAAAAGCCCTTCATGCCACACTTTATCGAATTCTTGAGAAACATCGATTAAAAGCGCCGAATAAAGACGCCTCTTATTACAGGGGGGTTATTACGTATTTCGATTCGAAAGAAATCTTTTTCGAAACACAATGTTAAAGACATACAGATTCGAATGATTTCCGTTTCGAATCGAAATACGTAATATCCCCCCAGGAGCTTTATTTACGTTTAGACTATCAATTGCCTTCACAACTTCTATATATTGGAAACGTATACAGGAGGTCTAGCAATAACGGGAGGTACTTCACTCATATCAGCACATGTGTTGGGAGTGAATACAGTTTATAAAAGATTAACGAAGAGCCTACCTTTTCCGTCTACATTTTTTGCCCAGCGTCCGCTTAAATTCCGTATTGGTGGTTTGGCAATTACGGGTGTTCTGGAATTTTTGACTGCACGGCAAAGTGAATAATTTGTCTGTGCAGTCGCGTCAAGACTTCCCACATATTTTATAAAGGATGCAAATCTTTGTGACTGCAACAAGTTCGTAAGCCATTTAGTGCAATCTTTCAACTTGACTTTAAGCTGGGGCGACCTGTGCTGTTGCCATTCTTTGTGAACTCTTCTTTTTTCAGACAAAACCTGTTCCACATCTGTGGAGAAAACTATATTATATCTGGTCTGATGACAGCTGGAAGAAGCATGTTCAATTGCTCTCTTAATCTCTTCATTAAGGCTGTAGATACAAGCATCGATATATTCCGGAGTTCTAAGCGGGACATTTTCCGTTCAGTGAGTGCTGATATATTTCTTATATTTTAACCAATTTATTGGAAAAAACAAAGCTCTAGTTGCAACATCTTGTGGACTGCAGGTGGTGATTATGGTGGGAGAGTGATCTGAAGAAAGCTCCAGTGATGGGTCAACCTCAATGAATTCTGGAGATGCGCCTTTTGACACACCGATATCAATGACATCCGGAATTTTTTGCTGCTCGGTAGGCTGTCCACTTGAAATAAGAATTAAATAAGATCCACCACATGATCTATTTCCTTAGTGTCATAGAAGGAATAACCAGATATTTTAAAATTACTCCTCGACGTTAAGTGAGTCTCAAAGATCAACATTATATCAATTTTCTTACTAACAAGTAAACACTCGGGCTCATTTTTGTGTTGGCGTAAGCCATTTGCATTCCAAAAACAGATTTTTAAACAGATCATGGCCTATTAAGAATGGCCTGCATTAACGTGGACTGCATTTTTTGCTGTTTTGCTGCTAGTCATGGTCATCATAAAACATCATCGTTTGTACCAGATTTTCTATCATACCTTCAAGACGACTGAAGTTGTGACCGGATGTGCTATTTATCGGTAGTTAATTTGACATAGTTGGTTGGTTTGGTTAACATCGCCAGGCTCTATCTCCAAACGGAATAAAGGTTGACGAATTTTTCTCTGTTTTTTATGTTGTGAACAATTTTGACTTTAAAGAGATTGTTTTCCAGGCTGGTTTTTACCTCGTCGCGATCAACGAAGGAGTCAATACCCTTAATAACGAACTTTTTTCTAATTACGAAACTATCTTGCGGAAGTCGTTTTCAAGGTTTACCTGGATTTTTGTCTCGTCAATATTGCCACGTTTAATTAGGGTTACATAAAAGGAGTTTTCTCCAATTGATGAAATTAACTAACTAATTTAAAATAAAATTTTAAATTTAATTTAAAATTAAATTTTGTTCATCACTTTTTTTAACCTGCCAGTGGAGTTTTCATAAATTTTGCCATAAATAAAACGAAACGTTAAAATAATTGTCCTCACATAATGATAATCTGTAAAATAACTTAAATGTCTTTTACCAAATTATTAATTTTAATTATTGTTAAAATTCTTTTAAATTTGGTTGTGTTAATGTGTTCTACCCCTACAATTAGTGTTTGCATTATTATAAAATAATCTTGTAAATATGTAGGTTCCTAAATATGTAGGTTCCCTACATTTCATATTTTTTGTACAGTTTGATTCATTCAATTGATACGCACTCTTTCATTCTATTTAATTTTTTTTTCAAATGCATTGTCTGTAAGTCATATATTATTATTATAAGTACAAAAATAATTAATTGTTTCATTACTGATGTTTCACCAAAGAAAACTGCACAGGCCTGAGCAACGTTGGATGAAAGTACAATGAGTAAAAAAAACATAATAAAAAGTATTATATATTAATTTCTTGTATCAATCATATAAAAACATGCATGCATATAATTATTTACATATATCTATAATATTTTAAATACTTTTGTTAAATATGTAATTATATTTTTCATCTCGGTTTTAATAAACTCAATATGAATTCCAGCTAATTATCTATAAAAGTAAGAAGAGCCAAACTAAAGTAGTTGCAGTAGCGTTTGAGGTTCACAAAACAATAATGTGGTTAATACTGAGAACATTGGCTGGTGTGGGCTCATATCTAAACATCAAAAGATCGAAGTAGTGGTGCAATTGAGGGAGCCTTTTTTTCGTTTAGTGTCAGTTGTAAGAAACAAAAACTTCCGTTGTCCGTCCGAAATTATAGCTTATTATTACTAAAATTTATGTTTATCGTAACCAAAGAACTTAATGTGACCAAGAACTATTAAAACGTGCGGTCACATATCCCCTGAAAACAACACCTAAATAAAATTAAATAGAAAATCGAAAATCTACCATTACAAACAAACAATAAGGACAAATGGGAAGAACTAAAATTCGAACGTGCAAAATCATTCAAAATGAAGGACCTAGGACAATTAAAATTTTGCAAAGGAAATAACAATGTCACAAAGTATTTATATGAAAAGAATTTTAAAGAAATTTAATATGGATATATGTAAGACTGTAACAACACCATTTAACACAGGAATAAAACATCCGAAGGAAATGTGTCAGTCGGGGGATGAAAAATCGGAAGTAAAAATGTTACCATATCAGAATATAGTCGGATCTTTCATGTACCTGGCAGTTTCAACAAGACCAGATATTTCTCATGTTGTAAGCGTACTAAGCTAGTGCAACACTAATTATGGAAAAGAACACTAGGCTTCTGCAAAAAAATTTAAGTTATTTAAAAGGCACACAAAACATTGGATTGCATTATCAAGCAACAAATGAGGAATTAAAAGGTTACGCTGACGCTGATTGGGGAGCCAATATATATGACAGAAGAACATATACGGGGTATGTGTTTAAATTAACAAATTCATAAATAAGTTAGGATTCTAGAAAATAGGGAACAGTAGCAATGTCATCTACTGAAGCAGAATACATGCCGATTTCAGAATCCACAAAGGAAGCAATCCACTTAAGAATGTTTTTAGAAGAAATGTTATGCTTGGTTTTCACTATGTCATTTTTGTTGTCAAATTGCCCAAATTGTTGGCAATTGTATGAAAACGGATTGTCATATGGTGCCATCTATGTTTGCAGTCAGTTATGCACACCAACTGCCATCTTAAATGACAAATAAGTGAAAACGCCAAATTTTAGTTTGTCAGCAGATATGGCATCATTTTTTACTTAAAGTAGATTTGACAACAAGTTGTCAACTTTTTTGTTTGTCTTTACCGACTTTTTGTCAGTTCTTAAAATGCAGTGAAAACGCATTTGACGCAAAATGACGACAATTCATTTGAGGCAGTTTTTGTTGACAGTTCATATGACATAATGAAAACCAAGCATTAGGCAATCAAAGTTCAACTATTATTTATAATGCCAAACAAGGAGCTGGACTTTTAAGCAAAACCCCAATTTTTTTAAAAAGGAACAAAACATATGGATATATGCCTTCATTTTGTAAGAGAAAATGTAACATGTGGAAATGTTAAAATAGTATATATTTCTACTAACGAGTGATTTTTTAAGAGCTTGAGAACTTTTTTTTTTTAAAAAACGCATAAAATTTGCAAAATCTCATCGGTTCTTTATTTGAAACGTTAGATTGGTCCATGACATTTACTTTTTGAAGATAATTTCATTTAAATGTTGACCGCGGCTGCGTCTTAGGTGGTCCATTCGGAAAGTCCAATTTTGGGCAACTTTTTCGAGCATTTCGGCCGGAATAGCCCGAATTTCTTCGGAAATGTTGTCTTCCAAAGCTGGAATAGTTGCTGGCTTATTTCTGTAGACTTTAGACTTGACGTAGCCCCACAAAAAATAGTCTAAAGGCGTCAAATCGCATGATCTTGGTGGCCAACTTACCGGTCCATTTCTTGAGATGAATTGTTCTCCGAAGTTTTCCCTCAAAATGGCCATAGAATCGCGAGCTGTGTGGCATGTAGCGCCATCTTGTTGAAACCACATGTCAACCAAGTTCAGTTGTTCCATTTTTGGCAACAAAAAGTTTGTTAGCATCGAACGATAGCGATCGCCATTCACCGTAACGTTGCGTCCAACAGCATCTTTGAAAAAATACGGTCCAATGATTCCACCAGCGTACAAACCACACCAAACAGTGCATTTTTCGGGATGCATGGGCAGTTCTTGAACGGCTTCTGGTTGCTCTTCACTCCAAATGCGGCAATTTTGCTTATTTACGTAGCCATTCAACCAGAAATGAGCCTCATCGCTGAACAAAATTTGTCACATTTGAACATTTCGAACCGAACACTGATTTTGGTAATAAAATTCAATGATTTGCAAGCGTTGCTCGTTAGTAAGTCTATTCATGATGAAATGTCAAAGCATACTGAGCATCTTTCTCTTTGGCACCATGTCTGAAATCTCACGTGATCTGTCAAATACTAATGCATGAAAATCCTAACCTCAAAAAAATCACCCATTAGCTGATGTTTTAACAAAAGGTCTACAAGTTTTTAGCTACTTATTAATAATATTGTTGTTAGTTTAAGCTTTTTTTGTAATACTATTGTAATATTATTTTAGCCTAGTGTGGCTTTTTTATATTATAAATAAATGATAAATGAAATGAAAATGAAATACTAAACATAACAAATGCATTTTACAAATAGGATTAGTAACTAATATTAATTGATTTATTCTCAGTTTGGTTTGTCAATTTATCATGAATAGACTCACGCCTGAACAACGCTTGCAAATAGTGCAAAAAACGAGATTACCGTTGTTCCCGATTTTCATAAGCGAATTTTGTTTAGGGATGAAGCGCACTTCTGGTTGAATGGCTACATCAACAAACAAAACTGCCGCATTTGGAGTGAAGGTAATCCTCAAGTGTATGTCGAAACACTGTTACATCCAGAAAAACTGACGGTTTGATGCGCTTTATGGGCTGGTGGAATCATTGGCACGTACTTTTTCAAAAACGATGGTGGCCAGAACGTTACAGTCAATGGTGATCGGTATAGAGCCATGATTACTAACTTTTTCATTCCTGAATTGAATAATCATGATGTCCAGATGTGGTTTCAACAAGACGGCGCAACATGTCACGCAGCTCGTGCCACAATAGATTTATTGAAAGACACGTTTGGTGACCGCCTAATTTCACGTTTTGGACCTGTGAATTGGCCTCCAAGATCTTGTGATTTAACACCGCTAGACAACTTTCTGTGGGGCTATGTAAAGAAATTGGTCTATGCGGATAAGCCACAAACGCTTGACCATTTGGAAGACAACATTCGCCGTGTTTTTGCCGATATACGGCCACAAATGTTGGAAAAAGTCATCGAAAATTGGAGGTCCAGATTGGACTACATGCGCGCCAGCCGTAGCGGTCATATGCCAGAAATCATATTTAAAATGTAATGCCACAAGATTATCTTTCGGATAAATAAAATTGGTGTCAATCGAATAATCCATCGTTGTTTTATTGCAACTTAAAGTTCTATACCTCTATAAAAAACACCCTTTATAGTGTTTTATTCTTCTTGCTACTTTCAAACATTTTTAATACATTAAATTCACCTGTCTTCACTATAGGAATCTGTTTTTTAATTTTTTCTATTAACTCCATTTCACTGAATTTAAATGACATATCCGATACAATTATTTTCTTTTCATTTTATTTGAGAATTTTTATCTCATATCTTTTATCCATTTTCTTCTGTATAGCTGTTTTTATTTTTTCACGTTCAATTTCAGATTGTATTACCAATGTACCATTCTTTCTATTTTCGACACTCTTAATTTTAAAATTAACTGGATCAATTATGTTTAGCTCTTCTTTTGTTTTTCTTTTGGCTTTATTATTAATGGGACTTGTTTAGTAATATCTGGCATCACTTTATTTTTTAGTGTTTGTGCATATGACATTTGGTTTGTCTTTATACTTGTTTCTTTAATAACTTTTTTAATTTCATTGCACATTTTCAAATTGTTATCCCCAATTGAATTACACACTTCTTTATTATTGTTTTCCAAGTCAATTATTTTCCCACTAAGATTTATTACTTCTTTTACATTTTTTTTCACAATTTTTGTAAGCGTAATCAAGCTTTTTAATTCTTTCTTCATATCTATTCTCTATTGCCTCCTAAAGTTGTTTTATATCATTTTCGTTCCATTTCAATGCTGTTTTGAATTCAAGTTTATATTCATTGAGTTGTTGTTTATTCTTTTGAACTCCATCATGAATTTCCCTTAGCAGTTCATCAAGTTATTGATATACTGCATACAATCTTCACAAATAAATCGTAAAAAGTTTTGTTTATTTAGAACTCGAATAGAATATTGGTCAATATTTGAACATTTTGTTGCACTGTGATATATTTTTCCACATACTCCTTCGCATTTAATATCACTTTCATCTCTTATAGATGTTCTACACATGCTATACTCAGCCATTACTGAGTTTATGTTTTACTTTTTTATTTTCCTGATTTTATTGTTCACACATTTACTATAATATATAATTTTGTTATTTTTTTTTTTTTGTTTTTAAACACTATTTTATTTATAATAAAAATTATTTTTTCAGGATCCCAAAAATGTTGTTTTTACCGCCGATTATCGTTGCCAGAGATATTTAGTATCAGAGTACGTTGTTGCAAAAAAATCCGCAATCATATTGGCGATGAGCGTCATCATAAGTTTCACAATTTCCATATTTTATTACAGGCGGAAACTCACTAGATTTTCGTTTGGAGTTTACAAAATTAAAGAACGATTTGGGATTGTTTTTAAAATTTGATTTCATTCTATTGATATAAGCCCAATTCACAATCTTGTGCAAATGGTCTTGCATCGTAGCATTTGCAAAATGGTATAGCATATTTTTACTTTACAATAACAAAATATACAAAAATGCACTTGCTCTTTTTTTGCAACCATGCAATGCTTAAAAACGTACTTTTTATTTGCAAACTCACAGCTGATACTAAAAATATAATAGAAAAGTGAACAAAAAATATGGATAACGAAATGAGCAAAAAACGAATTAAAAGAGATAAGCCCAACAAAAATGGACGGAGGAGGATATAAAACAAATTTTAAATTACCTCCAAGATGCTCCGGAGGTAGAGGTAAGAAAACTGGTCGTTTTAAGTGCTCCTACTGCAGCTGGCTTCATTGGCAATAGCTACTCCTCTAGATTGCTGTAAAAATAATCTGCATTATATATTTAATGATAGGCGCCAACAACTCAAATTTTCTATAAAAAGCTTATTGAAAAGAGTCACATTGACGCAACATGGGAGCTAATTCGTTGGAAGGTAAGGCACCTGAAAGCCTCTTTCAAAAAAGCAAGCGATTGGCGGAAATCAACGGGCGCTGGACTCCTAGATTCTGATACGGGAACTTCAAGCATTGAAGGTTAGTTAAATCCATTTAAATAAATAGAGTGCTGTTAAAAAAGTTTAAATTGCAGGCAAAGTGTTACAAATGTGTCCACACTTTAAACAACTAAATGAAATTTTCGGAGAAAAAAAATCAAATGCCAACATTGTGGTGACTGATAGTGGAGATTGGACAGCAACGGAAGACTACCAAATAGATGAATTAATCAAACCCTTGCTGGAACCGTCATTATCTGTTTCACTTGTTGAAACGGTTGATCCTCCTTCAGCCGGAGGTAAAAAAACTTCTCCAACACAAACATCAATAGATTTAACGCAAAATGCATCAACTGGTATTGCCAAAAAAGGTAAGGACTTTGCCGAAAATTAAAAAAAAATGCTCCAAAGTCATCAGCTGCTCACGTTGCCGTCTTCCAAGCGGAGAGAACGGAAATGTTTAGAATTAAATTAGAATGGGAAAAACAAAAGCACGAGAAAGAGCTTGCACTGAGCGATAGAAAATTGAAGCTGGAGGAGAAAAAAGTAAAGAAGGAAACTTAAAAGCCCTTGAATTGGAAAATGAAGAAAAACTAAAAGTTCTTGAAATTGAAAAGGATGAACGCGTACAAAAATACGAAATTGAAATGAAGTACAAATGGCAATTAGAAAAATAAGTTTTTTATTTGTGAATGTGTGTACCTACGTCCAATAACAGAAGTGCCTTTTTAAGTTGGTGATATGTATGTATAAACTGCATATTTAAGTTTGTTTTTGTTATTTTTTCTGTTATTTACTTATTCTTTTATTCTTATTCTTTAATACATTAAATAAAAACTATTATTTTTATAAATTGATATAAAAGTAAACTGTATATCTAAATTTAAGTTTTTTTGTTATTTTATATGAAAAACATGAAAATGCATATATCATTATTCTTTAATATATTGAAATAAAAGTATTTTTTTTATAAAATGAGATAATATATATATATATATATATATATATAATATATATATATATATATACATGTATATATATATATATATATATACATATATATGTATATGTATATATGTATACATATTGAATTACATTATATTAATTAAAAAATAAATAATTTAAGAAAACATTAACGAGTATATAGCTTGTCTTTTTATTTCACCAGAATGGCTTCTAAAATCTTCTTCAGGTTCAGTATCTTCTACAACCGTTGTCTGAAACAAATTGGTTTCATTGCAGTTTAAGCAATCATTTGTTAAAATATTATGGAGAATACAACAAACAAGAAACCAATCGCAGCATAACTTATGTTTGAGACTACAAAATCTTTCCTTTAAAAGACCAAAACAATGCTCCACTCTAACTCGATATTTGCTATTTTTTTTTTTTTTTTCAACTTTATTTATTGAATCTTCAAATATAATTGAACTAACAATAAGTGTTCACCTCTTAAAACTAAATTATACTTAATTAATTAAGTCCAGCCAATGCCGGGCTCAAATTTATTTTCGGGCTGATGTCATCATTTCGGGTTCACCTCTCTGGGGTTTGGCCAAAAAATGTAATATCCCTCCTTCTTAGTCGAATGTAGCCGCGGTCGTTTAGGATGTTACGAGCCAGCGGGTTAGGATGTGTTTCGAGCTTTTTTAAATATGATAATGCATATTTCGCGATTTCTGCTTCAATCAATGGCACGTTTAAGTCTTTGTGGATGTTCGAGTTTTTAATATACCAAGGAGCGCATGTAATCATTCTTAAAATTCTATTTTGCCGCCTTTGAATTTTTTCCAAGTTTGAAGCTGAGGCAGTGCCCCATAACTGAATCCCATAACGCCATATTGGTTTGAGGATCGAATTGTATAGCAAAAGTTTGCAATCTAAGCTGAGAGTAGAGTTTCTGCCAATAAGCCATATTTGCTATGCCTTAAATTAAAAGCGATTTGTGCGTTTTTATCAAGATGTCGTGCGTTGCTTCTGTAAGGTGTAATTAATATTCCAAATAGAGGGTATGCTGAATCTCCTGCTATCCATTGATTTGAAGAAAAGTACTGCTCCTTGTGTTTGTATATTGAGCTATTTCTGTATATTCGGGCATCATGCCAGCTTCCTGGGTAACCAACCACCACATGTCGAACTTTACATTTATAGTCGCAAACCACTTGTGCTTTTATGCTGAATCTCCTGCTATCCATTGATTTGAAGAAAAGTACTGCTCCTTGTGTTTGTATATTGAGCTATTTCTGTATATTCGGGCATCATGCCAGCTTCCTGGGTAACCAACCACCACATGTCGAACTTTACATTTATAGTCGCAAACCACTTGTGCTTTTATGGAATATATGTGGTTTCTGGAAAAGTATGACGTGTGATCTTTGATTGGTGACTCTGCCAATTTGATTTCATTTCCATCAATATATCCAACACAGAAAGGGAGCTCGTCAAAACTATCTTGGACTATTTGATGTCGCTCTGTCTCATTGGGCCAATAACTATATTTTGATTGGAGACGCAAAAATATTTTAAAAATTCGCTCTGTTATTTTTGATATGGTTCCGTCATCTCCTATTCCAAAAATAGTTGCAATTTTCCTGTACGATGCGCTTTCTCCTGATGAGCCAAGTCGAAAAAGAACTAATGCAAGTTGTAACTCGATCGAAAACTGTTTACAAGAACGTGCTTTGGTAAACTCTTCATCGTTTTTTATTAATTCACACAACATTGTGAATTGCTTTCTGTCAACCCGTAGCATTTGACGAAACCTGTCCTCATCCATTATTGTCAAAATATTATTGCGCCACGAATCTGATTTGGGAACTGCGCTGGTAAACCCTCGACGACACCCAAGCACCACAGATAAATTTTCTGACAGCTCATTTAAAACTGCTTCCACTTCATCATCGTCACTTTCCATATCTATGTACATATATAAAAACATTGTTATTGACTGAAGATTTTAATTGAGATATTTTATATGTACCTTCATTGAAAATAATTTTTGCAGCAGATTCCTCTATTAAAGATTCCACTAATTGTTCTTTAAAGCTTTTCTTAGACATGTCTTTTTAAAAAAATATATTTGTAGAAAATAATTTTCCTCTTTATGAATCAGCTGTAAGTTTGCAACACTTGTTGCAAAACAAAATAAAAAAAAACATTCACAATTCGTGGGAAAATTTTACAATTGCATAAATTTGCAATCCCAAATGCACAAGATTGTGAATTGGGCTATAATTTTTATAACAAGTGGTATTTAACGAATTATACTCAGCGCGATAAATAGAGTACCTTTCGTAATCAGCAGTAGAATTAGAGTTTTTGTAGAGTTTATTCTTTTTATTTTTTAGGCTTGATAGATGTTTGGATCTTCAGGGGGACCAGAGCTTTTGAAGTAAGTTCGTTTTGGTATACATTTTTCCATTAAAGAATAAACAGATTTGTAAAAAGTGGTAACCATCATTTCAATGTTTAATGGAGTGCAATTTGTGATAAATAACAAGTTATGCCAGTCAATATTACTTAACAATCGATTCATCATGTTATAATTGCCACGTTGTAAACAAAATACTTTCTTGTATTTTGCCTCTTGTTCTTGTCCTATATAAATCTATAAAAATCATCACCTACTTTGATGCAACCAGTACAGCACCAGTGTAAATCTTTATCTTTTGTCAGGGATTCAGCAGCTAAGACAGGAAAACTGCTAAATTTACAATGGCACAAACCATGACATAACCAGCAATTAATATATCTTTCGTCATTAGACACAACAGCACAGTTTTTATTTAAACAATTTATTTCCTTTATACCAGTCATGATAAATATATAAATACAGCGAAATTTGAAATTAACGGATGAAATATTAATGGTTTACAAATTTTTTAAGCAAAGGATTTCAAACTGTTAAAAATTTGTGTATACCAAAAAAAGATGATCAAAATGTATATGATTGTATGTAACTTTGTTTAGTTATTGTTGTTATAAAGTTCTGTTATGCTTTGTTCACTTGTTCTAAAAACCAAAGTATTTTGTTTTTGTAATTAGTTATTAATTTTAATAAACAGAATTTGTCTTCTTAGAATCGAAGATAAATAGAAATATTTACTAAAAAAATATAGCAAACTATAAATCGAATTATTAAATGCTTCACCGTTTAATTAAATTTTTGAAATACGGAGAAATATAACAAAAACAATGGAGCACAATCACATATCACAATTCTTTTTTAAGTGTTCTATAATTTGAATAGGTGTTTTGTTGTGAAAAAAGAAATGTTTGCTGACTAACTAACCACTTCGTGAGCATCCTTGTAATATTTTGTTCGATTTTGCTTCATTAACGAGATTATTTATCTCAGCCGTTAACTTATCAATTCGCTTATTTGCTAACGAGCTGTATTAGATGGAAAATGTGGTCTAACATTAGGAATTCTTCCTGCAGGATAAAGCACTTAGCAGCCTTGAGAATTGTTTCTCTTAGGATTTTTTCCCTTTCTGGCACAGATGGGGTGGAGCTGTTGTCATCTTCAAATTTTGAGAAGCCCTGCCAGTTGGCTTTATTGTAATTAATAAATGTGCGCTTATCAGGCTCCACAAATTCGCTTGGTTTCTCTACAGTGACCAAGATGGGGATGTGGTCAGCATTAAACGCAACTTGAGTTTGCCAGTTGGTGTAGGCAAGAAGCGAAGAGCAGACAATTTAAACATCTGGGGAGCTTAGCATCTTGCTGTTATTCTTGTAGAGAAACCTTCATTATTTGCATCGAAGTCGGTTTCATCTATCGAGTCTGCTATGAGTATGCCGCAGAGAATGACATGACTCGCACTCAAATGACATTTTTTTGAAAAATTAATATTGAGCTAGCAATACGCACCAACTAAATGAAAATTGTTAATGCATGATTCAATTTAGCATGTCTTTTGCTGCAAAATGCTTGTAGTTGATTGCAAATTTTAAACACTCCAAACACTCATAAAAGCAGTAAGTATGTTTGAGTGTTTCACTGTTTAAATGTGAATAAGCCAATTACAAACAAAAGAAAAACATCAACACGATTGAAATGAAAAATAACGCAATTTCTCGTACATTTTTAATACAATTTATTTAAATTTTATATTTATTTAAATATTTATTAGTACTAAAACGTATGTATGACTAGTAATAAATATTATTACTTTTTAAGAAAAAAAATTAATTACAAAATATCAGCTATACTTCAAAATTTAAAAAACAAAATTATAGTAATTTTTTAAAGTAAATTTTATATTCTCAAAAAATAAATAATTTATATTTCTAAAATTTAAAAAAAGAAATCAGGTTCACTTCAAATAAAAAATTATTTAGATATATTTTTTTTTTTAATTTTTGTTTTGAAATATTTTTATAAAATACGAATTACTATGGTTAGAAATTAATTTTAAAGTATTTTAAAAATCGTTATCAAACTTTAAAGAAACAGGAATAAAAATAGGATATACATATGTGCATAAATTTTATTAGATTGATCATGAAGCTGATTTTTTAAATTATACTACACCATTTTGAATTGAAATTGAGAAATTTTGAATTAAAATTGAGAATTTTATTTTGAAATTGATGACTCTCCAATTAAAATTGTGAATTTTCAATTGAACTTGAAAATTGAAAATTCTTAATATTAATTGAAAATTTCTCAATTACAATTGAAAATGGTGTAGTAATAAATATTACAGTTGTTTATTCATATTTACATAGGGAATTTAAAAAAAGTAAATTATTCACGGTTTTTGGGCCAATTCGGTTACGCTTTTCTGTAATTATATTACCTGCTGCCGAAAAAACTCTCTTAGAGGAGGCACTGCTGGCTGGTATAGCAAGAATTTTTTGGGCAAATTTGTATAAACAGGGAAATTCTGAACTATGGTTTTCCCACCATTGCAACACTTCAAAATTTACATCAAAGTTTGTTTTCAAATGACTATATCGATGAACTTCATCAGAAACACTTTCTTCCGCAGTAGGATTTATTGAGGTCATAAAATTGGAGAAAACAAGTTGGAAATCCTGTGGAGGCTCATCATGTGCTGAAGAATTGACTGGGCTATAGGATAACGGAAGAGATTTGATTATTTCTGAAACACAAAAATCTTTCACTTCCTTCAGTTTACTTCTATCCAAACAAGAATTGGTTGGTGGATATAGAAAACAAGCCGTATAGTGTACTATAGATAAATTAGCAATGTATTTATTTTCCATTTCTCTTAAAATATTTATTTTAAGTGCCTTTATTACTTGGATATCCCACTCTTTTTCTTCGCAAGTAGTTTTAACGGTATTGATGGTTAAATAAACGTAATTCATTGTAACATAATTTGAACCTTGCAATTTTCTGCTTACGATATCAAATTTTTCAAACATTTCCACTAATGCATTAAGAATAGATAAACTTATGTCAGAAATTCTTTCTGTTTCATTTCGGGAAGAAAGAATTTCTTGTATTTTGAGGTAATTGTTTGAAATTGATTGAAATAAATTTAAATGTGAATTCCATCTGGTAACGCAATAATTCTTTAGAGAAGTTGAAAGCATGTGCTGCTTTTTGTAATATTTGACTAACCTTTTACAAGCACCAAAAAGTGGTATTAGTTTTTCGGTGCTACTAAAACCGGAATCCAATACATTGTTCAGCAAGTGATTTGCGCAGTTAAGCCTTTTTTGATCTTTAAGTGCCTTTACTATGTTCGATCCTCTGTCAGTAACAAAAGTTATTCTTTCCATGCTATTTATATCGAAATCTTTCAAAATAGAATTTAATTTGTTAAAACGTTATTGGCTGTGGATTTTTGCAATTCCATAGATTTCACTCCCAACACAATTTCTTTCAACTTCAAATCTTTTATGAAACGAAAGGTTGCACATAAAAAGTTCCTCTTCACGAAGTTATCAGTCCAGAGATCAGACGTAATGGACGCAGTACCGCTCGATACGGCAAGACCCAACTCCTCTTTAATTTCTAATTTTTTCTCTTCTGCTATGTCGCTTATTCGGCGAGATATTGTTCTGGAAGCAGTCAACATGTCGGATAAGTCCACATTACAACCGTATTTTGTACCAATGTCGAGGAGAGATTGGACCATTTTTTTAAAACCTCCACCGTCTACAATTGAAAATGGGCGACAGTCCTCCACAACCCATTGCGAACATGCTATCAAAAAACTTTCTTTATCTGCATTACTTACTTTTTTTAAAGCAACAGTGCAATTCAGTACGTCATAACACTTGTGGCGGACGAGATTGGATGTTTGTCTTCCATTAAATTTTAAAATACGATTGCATTTTTCACAAATTACCACTCCTTCAATAATTTTACCATCCTCATTTTCGATGTGGGAAAAAACTTTCCAAATTTTACTTCTACTATTTCCTTTTCTTAAGTGAAAAACACCATTTTCTATATTTTTAAGAATTTCTGAATTCATTTTTCAAAAATATTTGCAGTTAATAACAAATAATAAAAAACACTATTTTAGTCAAAAGAGTTGAGCTTTTATGAATCATTTGAGTATTTTGTATACAAAGGAATGTTTTGTATGTTGTTATTGCTAACGGTATCGATAAAAAGATTAAGTAATAAACAATGCATTTACAAAAACAAACTCTACAAGTATTGCAACTGCTACTGTTGATGATTAAAAACAAAACAAAAGCAATAAAAATAGGAGTAGGCAGTCGAATTGAATCAACTCATGTCATTCTCTGGTATGCCGCGAGGATCGTTTGGTAGCTGTGAATACCAACTCTCATGGTGACCATCGAAATTACCAAATATTATTTTGTTATCACCTTGCAAGAGGTGAGATATGCTCGGGTGATAACTGGCACCTATGCTGTTAACGGGTGGAATATATACATTTGTGATCTCAATATCTTCGGTATTTATTGAAATGCTCATAACTTTTAGGAACGGGTCGGGTAGGGTGAGATTGCAGGCGTAAGCAACTTATAGCTGACGTTACGTTGAATAATAAATGCAAGTCAGTCGCACTTGCGTAGTACTGCTATAAGGTGTTGATGGAGCAGTTAGTTGTGGGGTACTACTTCTTGCTAAGGTGTTATTTATGCAGCAAGAGGCTAAATACCTATACAGCAATCTTTATGCATGCGTAAGTTCGTACATTTTCTCATGTGACACCATTGTTTGCAACCATTGCACTCAACAGGTGTAGTGTTGCTTTGAATAATACCCCGGCATACTTAACATGCCCACAGAGACCGCTGAGCTCTGTTATGTCCTGCAGATGAAGACGGAATGAGTATTTGTGGGGTTATTATTGAAGAACTAGTGCTGAGATTGGGTGGTTGCGAGCTACAATAACTTGCTACAAAGCCTGGAGACCAGCTGCGGTGTCTGGGGAGACCTGAACACTTTTTCAGGAACCAGCTATTACAAACAAATGGATTACTGTAATAGTTGAGTATACTGTACAATCCAGCTTTTAATTTTGTTACAGTTGATCGAGTTTTCTTGGGTAAAAGCAGATCATTATCTGAAATAGTCGGATTTATATAAATTATGAGTATCTCTGTTGTTTAATAAATTATGAGTACCTCTATTGTAATTAAAACCAAAATATTATTTTTTATTAAAAGTATTTTTGTTTAGAAAAATTTATATCAAATTTTTAAAATGTTTCCTCATTTAAGTCTCCTGAAGGTGAAGATGAATTAATATTATTTTAATATAAATTTTTTATAACTTGTGCCTTTTCTGTAGGTGTTAAAAGGAATTGCTTAAATGGGCCCCCGCAGTAGCATGGCATATTTGGCATTGTTCTTCACTAATTTTTTTAAATTTGATGTCAGGCCAAACCTTTCTTCGTTCCTCGCCGGTAAGTGAAGGTGGACCGAATACATTAAGTTGAGTCGCAATTTTACTCCACTCATACTAAGCGACGACCACTGCTATAATCCCTTGCCAAGCTTGGATTCTGTTCCAAGGTCTCTACCATCCACAGTGTTTGTTTGGTCTCTCGTAAACAAGAACTTTAACAATTTTTGGTTCTAACAGAACTGTAAAAAGTGTAGAATAATGACACGTATAATAACAATTTATTAAAACGACTTTGTTTCATTGCGTTTCGAAAACTACTTTCGTTACTTCTAAACAAATACATATGTAATGTATTTATAAATTTATTTTGGAGAATTGGTGGAATTGTATTGTAATATTAATTAAAATGGATAAATGTGAAATTATCATAGAGAAGGTGAAAAAATTTGTGTTTATTAACAAAAACTAGAATTGGCAAACTATTGGCACTTCTTAAAATTTTTCTGGTTTGAATTATAGTTGACGAGTTTACGCAACGATATCTTGTTAATGAGCTTCGCTCTGCTGTGTGAAGTTCGTTGTTCGTCTCAATTGTAGATAAACCACTAATTGGTTCCAATATTCATTAATTTATTCAAAATTTCAAAATTCAATGGCACATAAATTAGTTTTTTGCATTAAAAAAAAGAAAAGGCTGTTAATTTAATATTTTTGACGGAAGGCAGCTATCAACAGGAAATAGGCAGACAAATCGACGCTGACGCAATCCACAGAAAAGTGCTAACAGCAGTATTAACAATATGTATTAGAAATGGCTTTGTGTCTTGTGGTCATCTCTTGAAGAAAGGGAAGAGATTGTAAAATGGTTGAACACAAAATGTGGAATAACAGGCGTCGTAGGTTGTATAGAGGGCATACATAATCGCTCCGTTCCTCTATTTATTTTCCCATAGAAATCGATTGCTGTTTATTAGCAATTAAGGCCTTTCAACAACAGAACAAAAATAAATTCAACAAAATTCACGATAGAAAATCCGAAAATTTGGGTAGCTGTTTTTTCACTGCAATATTTTGGAAATCTGTTAAATTAAAGATATATGTTACATATATTACTTACCATGTCATGGATTTTCCTGTTGCATCCAAGTCATATGCAATAGCGTAACAACAGGCACATGATGATACTAAACTTATCATTTTAATTAGAAAGCCTAAAAATATTTCGTATCTTAAATGTTTTTTATTAATTCCTTTTGTTGCTCTAGACAAGATGATATATGGCAATAAAACTGAACAAATTACAACACTGTAATTAAAAACAGTAGCAAAATCTCCAGAATATACGACGAAATAAACTCCAAATAGGTCGTAATAGACTGAGGTTCCATCGAACTTGGGCTTAAAAATAAAAATAATAATCATATTGATATCATTATGTTTTACTTCTATGATAATAACATTAAAAAAATAAACAAAAACTAATAATTAATAAGTAAAAATATATAAATTTAAATTGCCTGAAACTCAGTAGGCCTAAACATCTTTAAAAATAATTAAAATCTTGTTTAAAGCAATAATACAATAATTTATTTAGTTCTAATATTGAAATTAAATTTAATATTAAAAATTTAAAAGTTAGGTTAGTTCGTTTATTCTCTATAACAAGGTTGCAAGAATATTTGTTAATACATATTATGTGATTAATTTTGAAGAAAAAATACGAAAAATTTAATTATAATGATAATAGTGATATAATTTTTTTATAAATTTATAATAAGACTATTGTTACATACATATGTATATCTAAGACTAATGTTACATAAATCGAACTACTTTTTGACCTATAAATAACATTTTGAGAATTGCTCTCTGATTCTCGGGATAAAAGCTTATGTCAAAGATAGAGGAGGTTGTCTGATATATTTAAGTATAACATGAAAACGGATCCTCTGATTTGATCTGTTGAAAAATCAGAAAATATATGTATGTACATATATTTTTTAATTGCTTATTAATTTTGGATGTTCAGAAAACTGCAATTTAAAATATTACTATGCGAAATTTAACAAAACAAAAATTTAATAACAATAAAAAAACGTAATTATCCCGATCTGGATCTTCAGGAAAAGAGGCAGGTATGTATCTATGTTGCAAAGTGAACCATGTTTCATTAAAAGCCATGCAAAAGTTTGGATTTTATTTTCAATTATTATATGTATAAATATACTGATACAATAGGTCTGTTCAGTAACTTTCCTATCAGAAACTAGCAACGAGAGAGTAAAACAGAAATTTATATAATTACTCTCCTAAATATGAAAAAGCAAATGAACGCTTTACTAGCAAAAATTACCAAGTCGACTACGGAAGCGTCAGGAAGGACAAAAAACTTGTACCGATTTGACCATCAAATAGTACCTTTATAAACGTAATTGTACTTAAATGGCAAACATAAAGTAATCTACCGTTTTTAGCCAGAAACGTCACTTTAAAGAAGTTTGAACTTAATAGTAGGCTCAAGGAAACCATAGAAATAAATTAAACAACAAAAATAAAAGCACAATAATTTAGATAAAATTATTGTTTTCAAATATGGGGTAGTTTTTGAAAAAGTATATGATGCATTTAAGCTTTAGATGTCAATATTTTTGGCTAGTCAGTGCTAATAAATATTCTAATTTCAAAGAAATTTCAAAATATTTACATTAATAATATTCCAAAACACAAATATGGGTATTGTTCAAATATATTAAAAACTACCAACGATTGCAATAAATGTATCATTCCTGATTTGTTAACTATTTATTGTTTAAAAACAAAAAGACCTAAAATGAAAACCTAAATTTAAAATGGAAAAACTAAATTTTATCGTTTGATACCCTCGCTAAATTAAAGAAAAACAATACACCAACAAAACTTTATTCACTTTTATATTATTTTAACTACTAAATACTGATATTTTCCTTAATATTGCAAAAATTTATTTTTCCTACAATTTTTACAAAAAAAAATTTTTTGAACACAAAATCCCGAACAGCTGATTGACAAATTCTTGCTAGTAAAAATTTTACTAGCAAAAACTTGCAAGTAATTTTTTTTTCTCTCACACTTTTATTCTCTTGTTTTACTTTCTCGTTGCTAGTTTTTCGAGTTAATGAAAACTTTTCCAGTAATAATTAGTAACAATTAGCACTAACTTTCAGTTACTGAACAGAGCTAATGTAATGTATAGGTTGAGTACTCTGTCATCACCTCTATCTTAGCTGATTCCAAACGGCCAGAAAAAAGTTGTAACATTTTATAATAAAAATGAAATATATTTGTTGGGAGACCAGCGTATGTCAAGGGATGCGTAGGTCAGATCATCAGAAAATCTGTATGCACATTTTAGAAAAGCCAAAATTATGCTATTAGCAATAAAATTCTAAAAAGGATACACCAAGTTCATAAAAATCAATTTTTAAATTAAAAAAAATATTGTATTTAATTTTTTAAATCAATTTTAAATTGTAACTATACATACATATTACTTCAAACATAAAAATTAAATATTTTTACCATGTTTTTACTTAATCTGCTCATGCGAAAAAAAACATAGTATTGGAAAGAACTTACTTTTACAATTCCCAGTTCATCTGAATCTGCTAATATTTTCGTAAGCTCCAGAATATTGTATCCCGTGTGTTGTATACTTCCATGTGGTAAATAGTCTAAAGAATCAAATTTTGTGTGATAACGTTGACCATTGGTGATGTGGGCAAAATCTAGACCTGGTAAACCACCGAAATTTGTAAAAATTCTGAAGTCTGTATCAGAGGGTATCAGGCCAGAATCAAAAATTTCTTCTGCAGCTACTTGGGCGCTAGGGAACGGTGCCGAATTGGCGTACATCTACAAATAAGTTTAAAAAAGAAGATATTCATAAATAAAAAAAATCATTTCCAAATAGTTTTAAAATATTAAACTATTCAAATTTATAAGTGTCTGTCGCAACCATTTATACGAAGTTTTTAAATCGGACTAAAAAAACGTAAGCCAATGCGGAAGGTAAGACATATTTTATTTTACATTATGCAATTGCTTGAATTAAAGTTAAATACAAATTAAAACAGATTTTGGTATCGTATAGAGTACAAATAAGGCTAGATTGATTGAATTTCGGAATCCACATTTACCATTTTAAAAAACGGAACCTGGGCCCATTTTTTCAATACTTAAATTAATTGATGAAATCACTGACTACTAACATGTCGAAATTATGGTGAAAACTCAAGTTATAATGAGTTTTCAATCATTTATTAAAAATTACAAAATTATTGTTTTCTAGTTTTAATTTCTTGTGAAATAATCAGGGATGTCACAGATTCCAAGCCAGTTTTGCTTATTATCGGTTGTGCAAACCAATATTGGTTTCATTTGGTGTCATTAAAGCAAGTTTTGGTTATCTTCGAATGGAAATAAAACCGATATTCTAATCAGCTGCTTTTTGGCACATATAATATACAAGTTAATGTTACTTTTTTTGAAAATAATTGTGTTCTTTTAAATATTATTGCATTTTTGTTAAAATATTACGATAAAACAAAATGACTATTGAAGTTGTCAGTACGGTCACAAAAGGTAAACAGAAGAATTTTGTGAGATTGCATCCATTTGAGCTGCCGGAGACAGCGTAACTACACATTTTATATTGAGCGTCCATATTTAAAGCTCTTTTGCAGATTTAAAGCATATTATCTGTTAAACAAAGAGTCTTTCCGAATAGTCATTGGCCCATTCAAAGGACATTTGTCACGTTTTAAGGTTCCGTTGGGATTTTTAGCTAAAGGATACTATCAGAGATCTGTCGGAAATGACTAGCATAAATCTAGGTAGAAGCACAATATTAAATGATGTGATTAAGGTTATCGGTAGAGTCAGTTGCCCTCAATGGGTGCAGCTTAAAAAAGACTTCAACGAAAAGCGCAGATCAAGGCAATGTTTGTACAGCAAACACAAAAGTCATTAAATAACCGGTTGCATCGACGGGACACACATAAAGATTATTAAGCCTAGTTCTAGCGAGCATTTACATATACTTTGCGCGGGACCTTCACTGCTTCGTGATTCAGTCAACTGTTGTCAAGGGGAATTTACGGCTAGCTTATCCCGCTTCGTAATGCTACTTTAGGTGCTATTTTTATGGTTTCCCGTAATTGTTAATATAAATATTAACTTTTACAAAATATAATAAATTTACGTATATTTTTGCAAAATATTTGTTTTTAATTTATAAAAAAACGTGTAAATTAAAACCCACAACTGTATCTTACTGTGATACCCAAACCGACAATAATTTAAGTTCCAGCATAAATCCGGTAACATTGGATTTCATTACACCAAATTTTTTTTCGGTTTAAAATCCAATTCCGTCCACATTGGGTTCTGTGATAGCCTGAATAATTTTTTGTGATACTTTTAGTTTTGGGTTGTGTGATATTTTTAGTTTCGGTTTATTTTCTTTTTTTTTTTGTAGAAAATCAGATTTTTTGACGCTACACTTTTTACTCTTCAAGGGGTTTCGATTTTTTTGCAAAATTACGAATTTTGGACGAATTGATTTTGAAGAATTTTCTAGCCATTTACACTATTCAGGAAATATTAGAATTTTTTCAATTTTTATTATCTGTCAAAGAGTTATATCCTCTAGCACTATTATCATATAAATCAAATGTTTGTACTCAACATCGCGTACAAACATACATACATACATACATACATACATACATACATACATACATACATACATACATACATACATACATACATACATACATACATACATACATACACAGATACATACTTAAAACATATTCATTTGAAATATACTTTCACTTTTATTTCGTTCATAAGTGCTTGCTCCACACTTGAACATACGTATGTACATATATACGTACATACGTACTTTAATTTCATTTCTTTTGTTTATTTTGTTGCTTATTCAACAATTATTAATAAACCCTATTTTTTGCCACACACTTAACAAATATTAATAAATCGAATAATAATTTTAGGAATTCAAAGTAGAACAATACTTTGATTTTCCTTTATTGCCCACTTAACATCACAAGTACTTCTAAGAATTTAAAATAGAACGATAAACTATTCAGGAAGTAATAAACTTTTACTATTAAACAAAATATTATTTTAGCATATCTAAACAATATTGTATTTCTTTTTTTAAATATTAAGCAATCATGTATTTTTTTCCCAAAACTAAATATTTCTAGTGTAAGCATTTTTGTAACTATAAATTATTGATTTTGATTTGAAATAAAGAGAGTATTGAATTGACAACAAAAGGGAGAAGATGTTTTTTTTTCCTTTAGGAAAAATTCAAGATCGTATTTGGCGCAGTCGGTAGGATACCGTGAAGTGACTATTCTATGAAAGATCAAAGGATAGCCCCTTTTTTATTTTAAAAAATTAACACGGTGTCCTTAAATTTTCACTCTTGGTCGGTATCAGGAAGAAATTTTTTTTTCTTAATGTTTTTGTGTTACCGGTAAAAATTGTGAAAAAAAATCCTTTATAAGATTAAAGGTAGTTGACATTATAAAAATTTACAGACCTTTAAAAGATTAAAATTGGTAAATTTTATAAACATAAAATCCTTTAAAAGATTAAAGGTAGTGAACATTATAATAAATTATAGACCTTTAAAAGATTAAAGGTTGTGAATTTTATAAAAACTCAAAATCCTTTGAATGATTAAAGGTAGTTAAATTTTATTATCATTTAAAAGATTAAAGGTTGTAAAACTTATTTAGTTAATTGTGAAACAAAAAGAGACACTGCAAAATCACAAAAAAGACAACAACAACAAACTAAGAAGAAAAATCAACTATACTGAAGAATCAAGAAGCCTCAAATAGAATATTAAGAGAAGGAAGAATCCATTATACAACAGGAAAATCAACAATACCAACTTTAAAACTAACTACTATAAGAAAGTAAGCCATTATTGTTAAGACTAATGAATATAAAAGAAAAATTTGAAATAGAATCTGAATTTTTTTTTTTTTTTTAATATATTCTTTTATTTACAATCTATCCATTTAAGGATAATAAGTAAATTTTATAACAATAAAAATATCATTAATTGTTGAACTCCATTGAGAACAACAATGTACATATAAGCCACAGGATATAATAAAATTTGAACAATATTTACAGTATTTACAATATTTTACAATATTTACAATATTTTAAAATATTTACAATATGTACAATATTGTACATATATACAAGATAATTAACACTTAGCTCCGAAATGGTAAATCCAGTACATGGAATCTTTTCAGTCTTCTTAATTCTTCTGTATCATCAAGTAGTGCAATAGCCAATGGGTTGATATGATTACTTAACCTTCCTAGATAGTTCTCACTGAATCTTCTAATTTCATCTATAATCTTTGGGATAAGGAGATCATCATGAATCGATTTATTTGATACAAACCATGGAGCGTTTACAATTGACCTTAGAGTTTTGGACTGATATCTTTGTAAGATTTCAATGTTAGAATTGCTGGCTGTTCCCCATAGCTGTATCCCATACGTCCAAACAGGTTTCAAAATAGTTTTATAAATTATTACTTTATTTTCCAAGTTTAGCTGTGATTTGGGGCTCAATAGCCAGAAGAGTCGTTTTGTTTTAATATTTAATTGCTGTTTTTTAGCTTTGATGTGTGTTTTCCAAGTTAATCTTCTATCGATATGCATTCCTAAATATTTAACACAGTCACTTTGAGAAATTGGTATATTATTCAAATATACATTGCGACAATTGCCCTTTCTCAAAGAGAAAGTGATATGTAAGGATTTTTCGGCATTTACTTTAATGTTCCATTTGTTCATCCAAGCTTCAATTGCATTGAGTTCTCTTTGGACTAAATTTGATGCATTGTTTGAACATATGTCAGAAGCTAGTAAAGCAGTGTCATCGGCATATGTTGCAACTAGTACGTTATCGGTTATCGGCATATCTGACGTGAAAATAGTATATAGAATTGGTCCTAGAACGCTACCCTGTGGTATACCTGCCTTTATATCATACATTTTGGAGAATTCATCATTAACTTTGACGTAAAAATACCTGTCAGCTAAATATGATTTTAACAGTAGAAAGAAAGGAGTTGGAAGTAGTTTTTTTCAATTTATAATATAACCCAGTGTGCCACACTTTATCAAACGCTTGTTGTACATCAAGAAATACTCCTGAACAATATTTTTTGGTTTCCAATGTATCTCTAATAAAGCTAACAATCAATACGATGGCATTGCTCAGGCGTACCATGCTTGTGCCTGAAACCAAATTGGTATTCAGGTATGATATTTAATTTTTCTAAAACTGGTAATAATCTTTTCAGAAATATTCGTTCAAAGTTCTGTTTTTGGCGTTGATAAGTGCGGACGCGATTTTTTTTAGCTCGCATTAACAAAAAACAAAACATACATTGTGTGAATAATTTTAAACAAAAACAAACCTGTTTTAATACAACAACAAAGTTGTCTGTAATTTTTTTTTCTTTCTTTCTCTTTATTTTTTACAACGGCATATTGAATTGCTACTTTAAAAATAAAACAAAAACAATAAGGGCTAATGAGCCTCTTTAATTTAAGCAAAAAAAATGTAGACAATATTATATTAAATAAAGACAAAAAAACTGAAAATAATTTGTGTGTAAATTCTACGCCTGTTATACGTGCTCAATCTTGTTCGTCGCTTTTGCAAATCGATGACAATAATATAACTACAAACAAGTCGCCTTCTGAACACAGTGTTACCAACAGTAATATGGATAGTGTTAAACCCAAGACGCAAGTGGGAATGGACAAATACATTACGGTATTAAAAAGAGGTCGAAGCCCTAAATCTTCGCAGCTTGCACCAATGTCTAAGGTACATAAAGACAAGGGCTCTAATGGAATAAATTCCCATAATCGTTTTGCTATCTTAGATAGTGAAACAAGTGAACATAAAACGGCAATTAAGTCGTTCAAACCACCTCCAGTTTATTTAAGGGAGAAAAATTCGAACGACTTAATAAAAAAGTTAATTACAATTATTGGCGAAAACTCATTTTATGTAATTCCCATCAAGCGTGGTAACATTGATGAGACAAAAATTCAATTCATTGATGAAAGCAGTTATCGTAAAGCAGTAAACGAGTTCGAAAACTGCAAAAAGAACTTTTATACCTATCAGCTGAAGAGTAGTAAAGGTCTACAGGTAGTCATTAAAGGTGTAGATTCATACGTTGATCCAGCTGAAATAAGAGCCGGACTCCAAAAAGCGGGTTTTAAAATAAAAAGTGTAGATAATCTCCGTAATCGGGAACGTGTCCCCCAACCACTATTTCGCGTTGAACTGGAACCTGGAGATATTAGATTGAAGAAAAACGAAACGCACCCCATTTACAATCTGAAATACCTGTTACACCGTAAAATAACTGTAGAGGAGCCGCATAAGCGTCCAGGACCTGTCCAGTGTCTAAATTGTCAAGAATATGGTCATACCAGGGCTTACTGTAAGTTGCCTCCGGTTTGCGTTGTATGTGGCGAGCTACATTGTTCCGCCCAATGCGACAAAGCAAGGGATGACTCGAAAGTTAAAAAATGCAGCAATTGCGGTGGAAACCACACTGCTAATTACAGAGGCTGTCCAGTTTTTTCCATGGTAAGGAAAACCACTCAAAAATTAAATACTCCTGCTAAGCACCCACAATATCGAGCAAATGCTCATTATCCTCAGTTAGCCCAACCAACAACACAACATGTTTCATACGCAGATATGGTAAAAACAAATCATACTGCAGTACATAAAGCGGCACCGGCAACTAATTCTACTCCTTATTTGCAATCGCATCCTAAAGAACAAACACCATCTGGTAATTTCAATCGTCTCCAAGCAAGCATCGAGACATTAGTGCAGTCGATAAACAGTTTTATGAGCTCTATGAGCAGCATGATGCAAGAAATGGTACGCATGCAATCTACTATGTTGCAGGTGTTACTTAACAAACCATGAACTGTTTAAAAATATGTTTCTGGAACGCAAACGGCTTACGCCAACACAAAAATGAACTCGAGTACTTCTTGAAGAACCAACAAATTGATGTCATGATGGTTTCAGAGACTCATTTAACAACAAATAGCTTTTTTAAAATCAATGGCTATATATTATATGACACTAAAGACCCCCGTGGCAGAGCATGTGGTGGTTCAGCAATACTAATAAGGGCTCGAATTAAACATCATTTATTGTGTGATTTTTGTGAGGACTACCTTAAAGCAACAAACATCTGTATTGAAGAATATCATCAAAACTTTGTTATTTCTTCGATTTATTCACCTCCTAGATTTCAAATATCAGAGAGTCAATATATCAACTTTTTCAAATCACTAGGTCCCTGTTTCATAGCATCAGGCGACTACAACGCTAAACATACGTTTTGGGGATCACGCCTAATAACTCCAAAAGGTCGTATTTTGTTTGATACAATTTCCAAAATGCGTCTGAATGTGATATCAAGTGGACAACCCACCTATTGGCCTACTGATCGACAAAAAATACCTGATGTTATTGATTTTGGCGTGACTAAAGGTATTTCGAGAGAAATGATTAAGGTTGAAGCGTCACTCGAATTATCCTCAGATCATTCACCCACTATTGTCTATATATGGAATCAGCAAAATATCGTGTCGCCAACAACTTGCACAAGCATTAATTGGTTGAAATATAGAAAGTATCTCAGTACTCATTGTTCGGAAAACATACCGCTAAGAACACCAGAAGATGTGGACCAGAGTCTAATTTATTTTGATCAAAATCTTAAATCAGCTGCCCAACATGCGACAGAAACCAGACAACCACCTAGATACAATCAAATTTACTTTGTAGACGTCGAGCGGCTCTTGGCTGAAAAAAGAAAAATTAGAAGAGAGTGGCAAGCACACAGATCTCCTCAACTTAAATCTAGACTTAAAGATTGCACGAAACGACTAAGACAGCTGTTAGAATCTCGAAGAGTAACATCTCTGAAAAATTACTTGGAAGACCTCGATGCAACTGCTCAATCAGATTATTCATTATGGCGTGCATGTAGGAACCTTAAAAGACCGGTCGTACGTAAGCCTCCCTTGCGAACTTCTTGTGGAGACTGGGCAAGGAATGATACCGAAAAAGGCAATTTGTTTGTTGGACATTTGAAGAAGGTTTTCACCCCAAATGTATGTACTGATATAGCTGAGTTACCATCAGTAGAGACTAGTGCCGTAGTACCCCTAAGATTTGAATCTCGCGATATTGAAAGGGCAATAGCAGATTTAAACACCAAAAATGCCCCTGGCGTTGATAAAACAAGTAACAAGATGTTAGTTGAGTTGCCCCGTATAGGTCGCAGAATTATTCTGTTTGTTTTTAATGCCATCTTACGTCTTGAGTACTTTCCCACAGAGTGGAAGGTCTCTTTGATAACAATGATTCCTAAACCAGGAAAAGACCACACAAAAGTAGAATCGTACAGACCTATAAGCCTTTTATCAAACGTGTCAAAGTTATTTGAGAGAATATTAATAACTAAGCTGAATCCAATTCTTAGCGCGAAAGGATGCATTCCGAACCATCAATTCGGCTTCAGAAAACAACATAGTACGATCCAACAAACACACAGATTAGTAAATGTAATTAAAACGACCTTTGAAGAAAAAAATACTGTTCTGCGCTCTTTATCGAAGTTTCTCAAGCACATGATAAGGTTTGGCACGAAGGCCTAATATTTAAGCTAAAGCTGAACTTGTCCGAAAACTTGTATAAGCTCTTAAAAGATTATTTAACGAATCGCAAGTTTTTATTAAAAGAAGGTGACTTTTTAAGCTCGCCACAGCTCATTGAAGCCGGAGTTCCCCAAGGTAGTATTTTGGGACCAATTTTATATTTACTGTACACATCGGATATGCCAATTAGCACCCTAGTCCACACATCAACTTTTGCAGATGACACAGCTTTTTTAAGCTTTTTTTTGGAGAATAAAAGTGAATGAACAAAAATGCACTCACATAACTTTCACACTGCGCAGGGACTCATGGCCTACTATTCGCATAAATAACCAAATGATACCACAGCTTTCAGACGTTAAATACCTGGGTATACATCTTGACCGTCGCCTTACTTGGAAAAGCCACATTGACTTCAAGTTAACACAAATGAAACTAAAAGCAGTACAACTAAATTGGCTTATTGGCAGAAACTCCACCCTGAGCTTAGATTGTAAACTTCTACTGTACAAGTCGGTCCTCAAACCAATTTGGTGTTATGGGATTCAGTTATGGGGCACTGCCTCAGCTAGCAATGTAGAAAAAATTCAAAGGCGCCAAAATAAGATTTTATATAAAAAATTTTTATATAAAAAATTCAAACATCCACAAAGACCTAAACATGCCATCAGTTAAATCAGAAATAGCGGAACATGCAGTCACATATCTAAAGAGGCTTGAATCTCATCCAAACCCTTTGGCGCGTAACATGCTGAATGAACCTGGTTACATTCGACTAAAAAGAAGAGATACTGCTTTTCTTGGCCGTACATTAGAGGGATGACCCGCAAATGATTTCGAAATCCGTGAAACAAACATTATTTTTGTCTAGCACTGGCTGGACTTAAAAAGAATATTTTATTTTAGACTTAAGATACGAGTAATTATTGTTAGTTCAAAAATTATTGAAGATACAATAAATAAATTATGAAAAAAAAAAAATATTTTGGAGAATACAACCAGCAAACTTATTGGCCTATACGATGCTACAATATTCTCTGGTTTGTTTGGTTTATTTACCATTACAATCTCTGCGCACTTCCATTGCGAGGGAAAGTAATTTAATCTCAATACGGAGTTGTACAACAATGTGAGAAAGAGTATACCTTTCTTAGGCAGGGGTTTGACTACTTTTCCATCTATACCATCGTAACCAGGAGACTTTTTACAATTAAGTTTTTTAATCTCTTCTTCTACTTCACCGGGAGCAATGTGTTTAATGGGCCAATCCATAGGACAAGCAGTATCTAAGTATTTAAGTATTTCATCGACAAAAGGGTTATTATATGTATGAGGCTGGAACGTCGTTTGAAGATGTAGAGCAAATGCTTCAGCCTTAGATTTATTTGTTTTACACCATACAATATTAGTATCTTTAATTGGTACATTTCGTTTAGTTGGTCTTTTGATATATCTTGTTGCCTTCCACAAGCTATACTCATCGTTCCTATTATTTGCCACATTGAGATTCCGAAGAAAGTTTCCAAGCTGATCATTTTTCATTTCATACAGAGCTACTTTAAGATCTTTAGCCGCTTTGTTTAAGTTCCGCTTATCGTTTGGATCCCTACTATTCTGCCAAACTTTTCTAAGTCTTCTTTTATTTCTGATCAAGTCTCTGATTTCCTACGTTATAAAAACTTGGTTTTGATGGCGTTGTATTGGTAAATGTGGAGTCGAAAAAAACCCGGCTTCATGAATTAAATTATTAAAATTTTCAACAGCATCATCTAGTTCTGCCGGGGATTTTATGGAGATGTTAAGATTTACATTTTTATCAATCCAAGTTTCAAACAATTTAATATCAGTTTTGGTGGTAAGAATTTTTTGTTTTTGTGGCTTTGACTGTGGATATGTTTTAAAACAAGCTATAAGCGGAGTGTGGTCAGAGCTTAGTTCATTAACATCAGTTATATGTAACAATTGACTAGAAATTCCTGAGTAAACAACAAAATCTAGAAGATCAGGTATCTTCCTTGGATCTGCTGGCCAATATGTTGGGTTGCCTGTTGATAACACTGAGTAATTATTGCTCACTATGCACTTATATAGCTCGTTTCCCTTAGGGTTTACTAATCTAGATCCCCACCATGGATGTTTAGCATTGAAATCTCCCGAAACGAAAAATCTTGGCCCCAAACTATTAAAGAAATTATGAAATTCTTGACATTTAACTGAAAATCTGGGAGGAAAATATATGGCACTGAAATTTACAGTAGACAAATCGCATTTGACTTTAATGCAGGCAGCTTGAAGGTAAGGTTCTCTTATTTCATCCAGAGCTTCGAATTTTATTGTTGATTTAATCAATATTGCAGCCCCAGCATGAGCTCTATCATCTAGATGGTTAGCTGTTATCAGTTCATATCCTTTTATTTTAAAAAATGATCTGCTAGTGAAGTGTGTCTCGGATACTAGAAGAATATCGATATAATATAGTTTAAGAAATAACTCAAGTTCTTGTGTATGGTTGGAAAGCCCATTAGCATTCCATATTGCAATATTCAAATTTAGTTGCATAGTTTAGATACTAAGCATGATGACTATCATCATGCTTAAAAGCTTGTTTGTTAATTCAATCTGATTTTGAATTAAATTTTCTAGCTTTTCAAGTGAATTTGGCTGTGAAGTTTGTTGGTTATTTCTTAAAAGATCGGAATAAGAAAAGTTGTTAATATTTTGTTTGAAGTTTTCATTACCCGTATTGTTGTTTAAATAGGGATAATCTTCGTTGTTATAATTAAATTTAACATAATTACGTCTATTAAAAATATTATTTTTTAATTTTCTTTTTAGTAGCTGCTTATATACTGGGCAACCTTTATAACTAGCTGGGTGGTTTTGTAAACAGTTTACACATCGAGGGGGGACATCATTTTCCTTGGTGCAATCGGCTGTAATATGACCCAATCCACATTTAACGCAGCTAACTGGTTTCCTGCAGTAGGTTTTTGTATGGCCGTATTCTTGGCATCGGTGGCATTGTACAAGATCATTGTTTTTCTTCGGTGGGACAATGTTGACTACAGCATTATTAAGAAAATTGATGTCATATATACTTTTGTTATTTGGACTTGGTTCTAAGTCAATATAAAACATTGGAAGAGGTTCTCTCGAGACTCTACTTTGTACATTTGTGACATTTCGAACTTTATGGCCTAAGGATTCAATGGCATTTTTGATTTCTTCTTTTTGAGTAGAAGGGTGCAGATTTTTTATTACAATTCTGTAGGCTCTTTCTTGTTTCAACTGGTAGGTGTGGAATATTATTTTTTTGTCATTTAAAAATGAAACAAGCAATCTATATGATGGCACATCTTTAACCATTAACCTTAATTGACCGTCTCTTAGGGTTTTGTAATTAAACGATGAAGAGGAGATTATTTTGGTAAAACTTTTCATCATTGCGCTAATATCAGCAACATGTGGGGGCTTTGGTAAATTAATTTCCGGAGCTTGTTCAGCATCTGACTCGCATTCATTATCAGACTCTTCATCATTATTATTATCTAAGGCAGAGAATTTGTTATGACTTACATTATTGCTTGTGAAAGCTGATTGTTTGGTAGTACTAGCATTGTTGTTAATAATTTTTGATGTACTTGCATTATTGTTGACATTCTTTTGTGTATAATTGTTATTGTTTGTGTTTTGTAATGCTAATGCAATGTTATTGTTACTAGTTAAAGAACTATCATTGTTTTGAAAAAACAGGTTTTGATTATTGTTATTTTTTCTTTTGTTTAAGAATATTTTTGGTGATTCACATTGACGACGTTTTTGTGCTTTGGTCGAAGGTACTACCTGCCAGCATATACTATCATCTTCACTATTAACATTGCTATCATCCATGATGATAGCAATGTAAATTGTTATTGTTCAAAAGAATTTTATGTTTTTAGTTTAATGTTCTTGTTATTTTTAATATATTTTTTGTATGATCTTGTAACAAGACAACTGTTTTTTTTTTATTTAACACTTTACACACTAGAGAACTTAGAATTTTGTACGTTCGTACTCGATCGCAGTCAAAAGCAGACTGAATCTGAAATTGAAAGAATTATATTATATACTCCTAAAGTAGAAGATATCGAAACTCTAAGAAATTATTTACGTGTCATAACATTAACAAAAATAGAGGCTAGAAAAAAAATATTTAACAAAATATAAAAAAAGAAAAAACAGAAGGCACCTAAGAATTTAATAATTTGTTAAGCAAGTGCATTTATTTGAAGAATTTTTTTTTACTTTTATAAAAAAAAAAATAAAACAACAGATAATAAAAAAAAAAATGGCAAACCCATAAGAAAACGTTATTCAAATAAACCCTTTAAAATATCTAAATAATCTACCTGAATTTAGCGGAGAAAGAAGGGAACTACAAAATTTTTTAACATTAATAGACAGGGTACATCCTCATTTACAGACTTACGACAGACTATCACAATTGCTTTTTTCTGACGTTATTAAAAGCAAACTTAACAGAAAAGCTAGACAAGCTATAGAAATAAATTGTCATGCAGTATCTTGGCAAGAAATAAAAGGTGTTCTCGTTAATAATTTCGGTGATAGGTCATCTCTGGACAAAATATACGACGAACTTAGGGCCGTAACATTTAAAATAAACACGGTTGAATTTTACAATGAAATTAAAGAAAAATTACATAGGCTTAATAATAAAACAATCAATATCCTTGGAGAAGAGCCAGCTACAAATCAAAGCGCAGAAAACAATAAACATACTGCATTAAATCTGTTTAAAAGTAAAATCCCAGAACCCATGAAAACAATATTATTTTGTAGAAACCCTGATAGTTTAGAAAATGCAATGGAAATATTATTCCAAGCAGGTTATGCGTATACGGCACATGACAACTCTTTTAAACATTATAAAAGAAATTCGATAGGACACAACAATAATGTACAAAACACAAGACACTGGGAACACAAACAACCTAAATCTACGAAACAACACCCACGATACATGCAACACCAGCAAAATTTTTTCCACAAAATTCGCGATATCCATCACAACTTTTCCAAAATCATAACTTTCCCCAAAATTCACAACACCCTTCAACACGTTTCCAAAATTTACAAAACCAACATCATAATTTCCCACAAAATCAACAACAACACTTTTCACAACAGACACAGAGCGCAAGAAACTTTTCACAAAACACAGGGTACCCAACACAACAGCGATACCAAAATTTTCAAAACCCACAACAACAACTAACACCTGCTGAACCAATGAACATAAATAAACACGAACTAGTAGGAGAAAATTTTCTGTTACCAGCCTCGGATACCTTCCACATATAAAAATAAAGACTAAGTTAGGACATATATAATTCTTGCAAAAAAAACCGACTTCAAGACAGATAGAAGGGCACAAATTCTAAACTAAAAATGTAAGAAGTAATCTGTAAGAATTAGATTTGAATCAAATAAAAGATGCGCCAAACTTAGAGGGAAAAATGAAGACTATTTGAATGTCAAGCCTCTCCTCTTTTCATCAGCATCCGTCTTTTATAGGGGCACACAGATCAAATAACATCACATATTCGGACAGCCTTTAATTTACAATGTTAAATTAAAGACCTGTTGTTATACGGGACTTGGCCAGAAATATTCTTTGTAAATTTCAACTATCTTTCTATAACGGTTAAAAAGTTTAGCCATATATATCAAACTACATGAACTATTGGGACACCCTTTACATTATAATTCCAATTATTTATACTTGTTATCATACCAGAGATAGTAGTGGACATTCTGCCTAATTTTCAAGTGTTTGTGTTTAACGGTTCAAAAGATACGGCCATATAGATCAAATTACATAATTTATGGGGACACCCTTTAATTTCTAAATTCAAATTGTATACTTGCTATAGTGGACTTTGCAATACAGGTTCCTTGTAAATTTCAGCTGTCTGTCTCTAACAGTTCAAAAGTTTGGTGACTCACATAGAATTACATTAACTATTGGGACACCCTTTTAGTTCCAAATTCAAATTTTATACTTTTTGTTATAGCTTACTTAGCACTACAGGTTCTTTGTAAATTTCAGCGGTCTGTGTACAACTGTTCAAAAGTATGGCCATATACATCAAATTAAATGAACTATTGGAGCACCCTTTAATTTAAAATTTTGAATATTTATACATTTTATTATAGCGGTCATAGTAATCGAAATTCTGTCAAATTTTCAAGGTTTTGTCTATAACGGTTCAAAAGATAGACCCAAATAGGTCAAATTATGTCACCTATGGGGACACCCTTTAAATTTTAAATTTATTTTTTTATTCATTTCTGCTGTTGAGAGCTATAGCGACACACAATTTTTTAAAATTTTAATTTGGTGCCCTTTGCGGTTCTTAATATACGTAAAAAACATGTATGTTGTATGGGGACACCCTTTAATTTTTAATATAATGAACTGTTTTTAAAATGGGACCAACCTGAAATCATAAACTTTCAAATAAAGGAAGAAATTTTAAAATCGGTTCAGAAATGGCTGAGTTCTGCGGTTACATACATAAACAAAGCAACATTCAGACGAATAGATAACCTCCTTCTTTTTTGAAGTCGGTTAAAAATTAATAATAGACACTGGTGCAAAAAATTCAATTCTAAACCCAGGCATTTGCCACCCTAAATGGTTGTGCAAAACAAATCCAATTACTGTAAAAACTCTTCTAAATAAAACTCAACTTAATCAAAAAGTTAGAATTAAAACTTTCCAAGAATTCGGTCAAAAACTCGATTTTATTGAATTCTTTATAATGAAATTTCATGATATTTATGATGGTTTAATAGGAAATGATATACTAATACCATTAGAAGCCTGCATAAATTATAAAAATAAAACTATTCAATTTGGCGATGTCACGCTACCCATTTTTAATGACAGAAATCACGAAGGTGTTCATGAAAACAAGGGAAAAGAAAACCCAAAGTTAGAAATGATATATTTTCAGGAATTACTACAGGATAAAGAAATGCCATTAGAAAAACAAATACGAATGGACCACCTTAATAATGAGGAGAAACCACTTTTGTTAAAACTTATAAAAAATTATTCAGATATATTTTATCAGGAAAATTCAAAACTTACTTTTACATCCGCTATAAAACATAATATACGTACTATTAATAATATCCCAATATATACCAAATCTTATCGATATCCATAAATACACAAAGAAGAAGTAAAGGAACAAATTCACCAAATGCTTAAAGATAAGATAATTAGACCTAGCAACTCTCCCTATTCCGCACCTATATGGATCGTACCTAAGAAGGCCGATGCCAGTAACAAAACCAAATGGAGACTTGTCATCGACTATCGCAAACTAAATGAAGTAACGATAGATGACAAGTACCCAATTCCAAATATTGATGAAATATTAGATCAAATATTAGATAAACTGGGAAGATGCCAGTATTTCACCACCCTTGATTTAGCCAAGGGATTTCATCAAATTGAAATCGCGGAAGAAGACATTCATAAAACTGCTTTCAGTGTGGAAAACGGTCATAATGAATTCCTACGAATGCCGTTTGGACTAAAGACAGCTCCAGCGACATTCCAAAGGCTTATGAATACAGTTTTAAGTGAATATATAAACAAGATATGCCTAGTTTATATAGATGATATCATAATTTTTTCTACCTCATTACAAGAGCATTTAAACTCCATTAAACTGGTTTTTAGTAAATTAAAAGAAGCTAATTTAAAGGTCCAATTAGATAAATCCGAATTCTTAAAAAGAGAAACAGAATTCCTAGGACACATAATAACTCAAGATGGAATTAAACCAAATCCCAAAAAAATTGACTGTGTAAAGAATTTCCCCATTCCCAGGACTCCTAAACAAATAAAACAACTCCTTGGTCTAACTGGTTACTATAGAAAGTTCATCAAAGATTATTCTCTAATTGCGAAACCAATGACTAAATATCTGAAAAAAGATGCGAAAATAAATATATCTGATCTGCAATACCAAGAAAGCTTTAACGCCCTTAAAACTTTATTAACAAATGAACCTATTTTAACATATCCAGATTTTTCTAAAAAATTTTCTGTCACGACAGACGCTAGTAACTTCGCCTTGGGCGCAGTTTTATCGCAAGATAATCATCCAATTTGCTTTGCAAGTCGTACACTTAACGAACACGAATGTAACTACAGAACCATTGAAAAGGAACTTTTTGCGATTGTATGGGCCACCAAATACTTCAGACCATATATTTTCGGACGAAAATTCATTATAGAAACCGACCACAAACCACTGACCTGGCTATTTTCAATCAAAGAACCTAATTCGAAGCTCGTTAGATGGAGGCTTAAACTTTCCGAATTCGATTATGAAATCAAGTACAAAAAAGGAACGAAAAACAACAATGCAGATGCCTTATCAAGAATTGAACCTGCATCCATAAATATATTACAATCTAACCAAACCACAATAGAGGAAACTTCTAATCCTATAAATATTTTTAAAAATCAAATCATCATAAAACAAATTACGTCAGGTTCTTTAAAAATAAGAAATAAATCAATTTTCAAAAATAATAGAAGGATTATTTACCTTAAGAAACTAGATAGAGAGATATCAATTACACTACTAAAAAATCACTTCAATCCTACACAATTAAATGCAGTTTTACTAAATGACGAGTTTTACAATACTTTAAAAAATACTTATGAAAACCTATTTCCTAATAATGAAAAATTTAGAATAATCAGATGTTCCAAATTATTAGAGGACATAGAGGATGAAACCAAATTAAGTGAATTCATAGAAAAGGAACATTTAGATAAAAATCATAGGGGTATTCAAGCAGTTTTCGAAGAACTAAAAACTCGAATCTATAACCCTAAATTGAAAATACGGATTACACAATTTATTAACAATTGCGAAATTTGTAACCTGGAGAAATACGATAGGAAACCCCCTAAAATACCTTTCAAAATTACAGAGACACCTAATAAACCTCGAGATATTATCCACATTGACGTCTTTTACACTCTACAAAAACAGCTGTTTATGACTATAATAGATAAATTTACAAAAATCGCTGTAGCTTATAGAATTTCTGGAAGAACTTGGATAGAATTTAAGTCGAAGCTTATTCAATACTTTTTCATGTATGGTAAACCAACAAAAATTTTTGTAGATAATGAACTTGGTTTTAAGGCAATTCCGTTAACACAATTCCTAAAAGACGAAAACGTAAAAATACATTATACTTCCAACAGCAACCATTCTTCCAATGCAGATATCGAAAGACTACATAACAATATTAATGAACACAAGACTTTTACGACATAACGAAATGACTCATAGTGAGACTATTGAAGACAAAATATCAAGAATAATAGGCTTTTACAATAACGCAGTACACAGTACTACAAAAGTAAAACCAATCGACTTTATTAATGGAAAGATCTCTGAAGAAGACTACCCAAAATTGTATGATCTAATGCTGAAAACAAAAACGAAATACATTAATACTCTGAATGTAGATAGGACTGACGTTGAAATAGAGGAAGGAAAAAATTTCATAAGAAGTGGTAAGAACCACCGCACAGTGGCTGAAAATCGTTTTTCGTTGGCCAAAAGTAATTTTTTTTTGTCATCGATTTTTAAAATTTTTACGTCATTTTGTAGTTAATATATCCAAATTAAGGTAGCCAAAAAATTATGTTAAAATGTTATGTTATGTTGGGCGTGGCATGCTGTCAAACTCAACTTTTTTTTTAATTTCAGAAAAAGGTGTTTTTCTTTGGTTTTTTATCAAAATTAAATGGTTACTACTCGCAAGCTATCATCGATAATGGTCTGCGGTTTTTTTATAATGTTGGTAGGATTATTGTCTTTAGTTGTTGTAAGTAGACACAGCTCTAGCGTTTAATATTAGGGGCGTTATGAAATATTTATGAAACTACTATATTTTCCTCAAATTTAAACTTTAGTGGAATAGAACTTCTAGGGAACAAAAGGGAACAAGATTCGTATACAACCACGAGAAAGGTGAAAGTGTCCCCTTTCAGTCTATATATACTTTTGCACCCGCCACGAGCCGCCTGTAGAACACTTTTTTCATTTTAATGAAATTACTCGAAAAAAGTTCATATACAATGGTGTATTAAATTTTCACTTTTTTGCCTAAAAGTTTATTTTTTTTAGTTTAGGCTACGTATAACTAAAAAAAATAAATATAATACCTTCGAAAGGGTTTTATGACTTTGTTTTGATCAGCATAAAATAAGTAATAAAATTATCACAATGGGCTCTACAGGAAGCATATGATCTCTTTCTAAATTTACCTGTTATCAAATGTTAGGGTCAACCAAAGTCATAAACAATTTTATAACAATAATTGCGACATTAAACCACTAAAGTTAAAAATCAACCCCATATTGACGCATGAGTGCAGTTTTGTTCAATTTAAGCGCTACCTGCTATGAAATTAAAGATCAGTGTGTGAAGAACATGTATCTAAAAATTCATAAAAGTACGGATTCGTTAAGGCATTACTCAGTAATAACTTAATCCTTTAAGTGTACGGATAAAACATAACAAACGCAAATAAAAATATTCAAAAGAAAATGGAGAGCTTCAGTTATAAAGAACTGGCCGAAGTGTATTTTAGAAACAAAAATCAGGAAGATGTTCTTAGTTACGTTAAAATAAAATTAAACTTAAATTCGTGTAGCACCGAAATGCAAAAGCAATTATATAATTTCGTCAAAGCACTAAAAAAAAGCTACAAAGAAGTTATGTACAGTAAACAAAAATTTTATATAAACAGTGCAAAGTGGTTAGAAGGTCAACTTACTGTCGCTGCAGAAACAGCAAAGCAAGATAAGGCTGGAAGACCACGCAAATCATTAGTGGACAATTGCAGCGATAGATCTAAGAGGCGGAAGCTTAAAGATATTAACGATGCCTTTGGTTCTACAAATATAAAAGAATCTTTCCTACATCCATTACGATCACAGAACCAATTTACAAAAGTGGATATCATTAAAAAAGTTGTTAAAGCTAGTCCACCGAGAACAAAACGGATTCTTAAAAGTATACCAACTCCGAATGATGCAATACAGTACACAAATGAGGAGGCATTAGCATTATTTCTGGATTTGAAATTAACAAAATAGCAACACATTAAACTCAGACAGCGTGCGATTGAAAAAGGCTCAAATATATATCCAGCATATCATCACATAACCGCTGCTAAAATGGACTGTTTGCCATCAAAGGACACTATTACAATCACACCAATTTCAGCAGAGGTACAACTACAATCTCTACTTGATCACACAGCCGCACGCTTGCTGCAATCAATAACAGGAAATGAGTTGAAGAAATACGGAAACACAAAGTTAATTCTTTTTTGTAAATGGGGATGTGATGGTTCTTCGGGACAAAAACAATATAAACAAGCTGTATGTGAAAATATTTCTGACTCAGATATGTTCATGGTATCATTTGTACCATTGCGATTGAAAAAGATTTTGGAAGATTCAGAGCCTTCGACTAGTACAACGCAAACAATGGATATTTGGAAAAATGAGACACCATCTTCTACGAAATACTGCAGGCCAATCAAATTTCAATTCAAAAAAGAAACAAATGATGTTATTAACAAAGAAATTAGTGATATCAAGGCCCAAATTACAGCCATTACAATTACAGTTAGATGGGCAGCAAATTGAAGTAAGCTACCAGTTAGTCCTGACAATGATAGATGGAAAAGTGGGTCAGGCTTTGACTAACACGAATGCTGCATCCAGCTGCATTATATGCCAAGCAACATCAACCCAATTAAACCAAGTCCCAGCAAAATCATTAGATAATACCGATGCATATGAATTTGGATTACCACCACTACACGCAAGAATACGACTTATGGAACACATACTAAAAATCAGTTATGATTTGGATTTCAGGTCTTCAGGATCAATAAGAAACAACAAAGAGTTAAGAAGTTCAAAAAAGAAACATGTTCAAGATTAATATCGCAAACGTGGACTGATTATAGATCAGCCAAAACAAGGGTCAGGCAATACAAATGATGGCAATACCGCAAGAAGATTCTTTTCAGATCCAGAAACAGCATCTGAAATAGCAGGAGTGGATTTCAACCTTATTTTCAGATTTAAAATAATACTAGAAGTACTTGCGTGCAATGAAGAAATTGACTGTTGAAAATTTGGAGATTATGCTAAGGAAACTGCAAAAATATATACAACTAACTACCCATGGAGAAATATGTCTGCAACAGTTCACAAAATCCTTTATCATGGTGAAGATGTCATTAAATATCATTTGGTGCCACTTGGAGATCTATCAGAGGAGGCTCAGGAAAAAAGGAACAAGGATTACATATTTTATAGAGAGCACAATACTAGGAAAATTTCACGGAATTCAACAAATGAAGATCTATTTAATATATTATTGGCAACGTCAGATCCGTTCATATCCAGTATTCGAAATCAATGGAAAGTGGACCATCGGGATTTAGATGAAAAAGCCAAAAAACTACTAAAGAACAGAAATAGCACAGAACAAAATATGGAATATCTGTAGCTTAAGTGGTTAGCACGTTGACTACTAAGCAATGGTCACGAGTTCAAATCTCAGCCGTGGCAACATCAATTTTTCTGATATGTATTAATTTTTCTTCATAATAATGCAAATCACAGCGCCCTCCTTCGCCGGTATTACTACATAGCACTAAATCGCCGGCGACGTAAAATAATTATAAATTGGCTATGCTAGCTTCGAACTAGTTCGCCTAAATAACACCAGATGCGCTGCAATACTGTTCTAAAAATAATCATAACGTGCAATTACAGTGTTGCCAGAATCGAAGCTTTACTATCACTAACCATCTGTCTTATCTACTACTATCCCTTTCCAAAGGAAGTACCACAGTTTATGTAGGCATTAACTGCCTGAGTGGTACTTCTCTTTTTTTTTTTCGTAATTTTTATTTTTGTATCTTCAATATAATTGAACTATCAATAATTACTCATATCTTAAGTCTAAAAATAAAAATATACATGTTAAGTCCAACCAGTGCTGGACACAAAAAAAAATGTATGTTTCACGGTTACTGTAATTTGCGGGTTATCCCTCTGATGTACGGATGAGAGAAGCAGTGTCCCTCCTTCTTAGTCGAATGTAACCAGGTTCAGTTAGTATGTTACGGGCCAGTGAATTCGGATGAGTTTCAAGCTTCTTTATATACCTTATGGCAAGTTTCGCTATTTCCGCTTTAACTGTTGGCACGTTTAGATCTTTATGGATGTTCGAGTTTTTTATATACCAAGGAGCAGATGTAATTATACGAAGAATCTTATTTTGGCGCCTTGAATTTTTTCTACATTGGTAGCTGAGGCAGTGCCCCATAATTGAATGCCATAACACCATATTGGTTTTAGAATTGACTTGTATAATAAAAGTTTGCAATCTAAAGCTAGAGTAGAATTTCTGCCAATAAGCCAGTTTAGTTGGACAGCTTTTAACTTCATTTGTGTTAACTTTGTTTCTATGTGCCGTTTCCATGTAAGGCGCCGGTCAAGATGTATGCCGAGATATTTGACGTCTGAAAGCTGAGATATCGTTTGGTTATTTATCCGAATAGGGGGGCAAGATTCTCTACGCAGTGTAAAGGTTATGTGAGTACACTTTTGTTAATTAACTTCTATTCTCCATTTCTTCAACCATTTTTCTAAATTGGATATGTGGTCTTGTAAATATCGTGATGCTACTTCGGGTCTTTCGTGAATGCTCAAAAAGGCTGTGTCGTCAGCAAATGTCGATGTGTCAACTCGGTTACTAGTTGGCATGTCTGAAGTATATAATAAGTATAAAAAGGGCCCCTATATACTACCTTGGGGAACTCCGGCTTCGATTGGCTGGGGTGAGCTTAAAAAATCTCCTTATTTTACAATAAATTTTCGTTCGGTTAAATAACTATCTAGCAGCTTATATAGGTTTACGGGCAAATTCAGTTTTAGCTTGTATATTAGGCCTTCATGCCATACCTTATCGAATGCTTGAGAAACGTCGATAAAAAGCGCAGAACAGTATTTTCTCTCTTCAAAAGTCTTCTTAACAACATTCACTAACCTGTGAGTTTGTTCGATCGTACTATGTTTTTTCCTGAAGCCGAATTGATGGTTTGGAATACATCCTTTGTCGCTTAGAATAGGGTTAATCTTAGTTATTAACATCCTCTCAAACAGCTTTGACATATTTGACAAAAGGCTTATTGGTCTGTATGATGAAATTTTTGTGCGGTCTTTTCCTGGTTTAGGAATCATGGTAACCAAGGACACCTTCCACTCTGTGGGAAAGTACTCAAGACGTAAAATGGCATTAAAAATAAAAAGAACGATTCTGAGTGCTATACGGGGTAACTCAATTAACATCTTGTTACTGGTTTTATCAACGCCAGGGGCTTTTTTGGAGTTTAAATCCGTTATTACCTTTTCAAGATCACCAAATTCAAATCTTATCGGGACTGCAGCACTAGCCTCGACAACTGGCAACTCAACTATATCGGTCGACATATTTGGGGTAAAAACCTTTTTCAAATGTCCAGCAAATAAATTTCCTTTTTCGGTATCACTCCTTGCCCAGCCTCCAGCTGAAGTTCGCAAGGGAGGCTTACGTAAGACTGGCCTTTTAAGGTTTCTACAAGCACGCCATAACGAATAATTTGATTGAGGAGTTGCGTCTAGGTCTCCCAAATAGGTTTTCAGGGATGCTACTCTTCGTGATTCCAGCATGTCTCTTAGCCGGTTCGTGCATTCTTTAAGTCTGCTTTTGAGTTGAGGAGATCTCTGTGATTGCCATTCTCTACGAATTTTTCTTTTTTCAGCCAAGAGCCGTTCGATATCTGCAGAATAAATTTGATTGTATCTAGCTAATTGTCGGGTTATTGTTGAATGTTGGGCAGCTGATTTGAGGTTTTGGCCAAAATCAATAAGACTGCGCTCTACGTCTTCAGGTGTTCTTAGCGGGATGTTTTCCGAACAATGAGTACTAAGATACTTTCTATATTTCAGCCAATTAATGCTTTTGATAGTCATTGGTGATATGATGTTTTGTTTGTCCCATATATAGACGATAGTGGGTGAATGATCTGAGGATAATTCAAGTGACACTTCAGCTTTAATCGTTTCTCTCGGAATACCCTTAGTCACGGCAAAATCGATAACATCAGGTATTTTTTGTCGATCAGTAGGCCAATAGGTGGGTTGTCCACTCGATATCACATTCAGATGCATTTTTGAAATTGTGTCAAACAAAACACGACCTTTTGGAGTTATTAAGCGTGATCCCCAAAATGTATGTTTAGCGTTGTAGTCGCCTGATGCTATGAAACAGGGACCTAGTGATTTGAAGAAATTGCTATATTGATTCTCTGATATTTGAAACCTAGGAGGTGAATAAATCGAAGAAATTACAAAGTTTTGATGAAATTCTTCAATGCAGATGTTTGTTGCTTGTAGGAAATCTTCACAAAAATCACACAGTAAATAATGTTTGATTCGAGCCTTTATTAGTATTGCTTAACCACCACATGCTCTGCCACGGGGGTCTTTGGTGTCATATAAGATATAGGCATTTATTTTAAAAAAGCTATTTGTTGTGAAGTGAGTCTCTGAAACCAGCATGACATCAATTTGTTCCTTTTTAAGGAAGTCCTCGAGTTCATTTTTGTGTTGGCGCAAGCCGTTTGCGTTCCAGAAACATATTTTTAAACAGTTCATGGTTTGTTAAGTAACGCCTGCAACATAGTAGATTGCATGCGTACCATTTCTTGCATCATGCTGCTCATAGAGCTCATAAGACTGTTTATCGAATGCACTAATGTCTCGATGCTTGCTTCGAGACGATTAAAATTACCAGATGGTGTTTGTTCTTTAGGATGCGATTGCAAATTAGGAGTAGAATTAGTTGTCGGTGCCGCTTTATGTACTGAAGTATGATTGGTTTTTACCATATCTGCGTATGAAACATGTTGTGTTGTTGGTTGGGCTAACTGAGGATAATGAGCATTTGCTCGATATTGTTGGTGCTTAGCAGAAGTATTTAGTTTTTGAGTGGTTTTCCTTACCATGGAAAAAACTGGACAGCCTCTGTAGTTAGCAGTGTGGTTTCCACCGCAATTGCTGCATTTTTTAACTTTCGAGTCATCCCTTGCTTTGTCGCATTGGGCCGAACAATGTAGCTCGCCACATACAACGCAAACCGGAGGCAACTTACAGTAAGCCCTAGTATGACCATATTCTTGACAATTTAGACACTGGACAGGTCCAGGACGCTTATGCGGCTCCTCTACAGTTATTTTACGGTGTAACAGGTATTTCAGATTATAAATGGGGTGCGTTTCGTTCTTCTTCAATCTGATATCTCCAGGTTCCAGTTCAACGCGAAATAGTGGTTGGGGGACACGTTCCCGATTACGGAGATTATCAACACTTTTTATTTTAAAACCCGCTTTTTGGAGTCCGGCTCTTATTTCAGCTGGATCAACGTATGAATCTACACCTTTAATGACTACCTGTAGACCTTTACTACTCTTCAGCTGATAGGTATAAAAGTTCTTTTTACAGCTTTCAAACTCGTTTACTGCTTTCCGATAACTGCTTTCATCAATGAATTGTATTTTTGTCTCATCAATGTTACCACGCTTGATGGGAATTACATAAAATGAGTTCTCGCCAATAATTGTAATTAACTTTTTTATTAAGTCGTTCGAATTTTTCTCCCTTAAATAAACTGGAGGTGGTTTGAACGACTTAATTGCCGTTTTATGTGCACTTGTTTCACTATCTAAGATAGCAAAACGATTATGGGAATTTGTTCCGTTAGAGTCCTTGTCTTTATGTACTTTAGACATTGGTGCAAGCTGCGAAGATTTAGGGCTTCGACCTCTTTTTAATACCGTAATGTATCTGTCCATTCCCACTTGCGTCTTAGGTGTTTCTACACTATCCATATTAGTTTTGTTAACACTTTCTACAGAAGGCGACTTGTTTGTAGTTATTTTATTGTCATCGCTTATCAAATCGACGAACAAGATTGGGCACGTAAAACTGGCGTTGTGTTTAAACACAAATTATTTTTAGTTTTTTTGTTTTTATTTAATCAAAATTGTCTACATTTTTGTTACTTTAATTAAAGAGGCTCATTGGCCCCTATTGTTTTTGTTTTATTTTTAAAGTAGCAAAGTGATAATGCCGTTGTAAAAAAAGAAAAAAGAGAGAAAGAAAAAATGTTTACAGAACACTTTGTTGTTGTATTAAAAACAAGTTTTATTTTTTTGCTTTGTTTGAATTTATTCACACTTTTTGTTTTTGTCAATTGCGAGCTTAAAAAAATTCGCGTCCGCACTTATCAACGCACAAACTAGTACTTCTGTTAAAAAAAAAAAAAAAAAAAATATTTGCAATTAATATTTAAGTCAAATGAATAAAAATTATATTTTCTTGTTGCTTAACCAAAAAAAAAAATTTTTTTTTTTTGGGGTGGGGGGTGAGGTGAAGGTAGCGCAGAAGATCCGAGTACATTTTCCATTCGTCATGAAAGCTTAAAAATTAATTTTTTATTCAATCTAGGCTTAGGTAATACAATTTGTTAATTATTGACACTATTTTTCATATAATATGCTATATAAACGCCCACAAAAAGGGGGCGGGGTCAAAAAATAAATTTTTATGATTTTCTGGCTCCAGGGTAAAGACCTTGAACCTTCTTTGACATAAAAATGTTTCATTTGCTTAACAAATTTACAAAAAAACTTGTAAAAATGTGTAGTTTTTCAGGGGTTGGTTTAGTTCTTCTTAGGGGAATTTTTTTCCCCCTGGTCCGATTTAGCCCATTTACGAACTTAGCCTGCCCTATCCTTCAAGATATATATGTACCAAATTTCAAGGGTCTAGCTCTTTTCGTTTAGACTGAATCGTGTTCATACAGACAGGCGAATGGACGGACGGCCGGTAGGACAGACGGACGTATGGACAGACGGACATAGCTATATCGTCTTAGATTTCATCACTGATCAAGAATATACATACTTTTTTGGATCTTAGAGGGATATTTTACTATGTTACACACAGAATAAACCCATATTTCACTCTGAAAGTTAAAAAAATTAAAATGTTCAACTTTGACCTCGAATTCCTTAAAAAGTCCTCAATCAATTTTAATGTAATTAAAACTGAACCAAGCTGAGCTAAATATCTATCCATTAAAAAAAAAATTATTTCAATATTTTGATCGGTTCAACAGTTACAGAATTTTGGCCAACGAAAAACGATTTTCAGCCACTGTGCACCGTAAGTATAGGAAAATTAATGCTAGCAAAATTGACGATGAACATTTAAGAAACAATAAAACAAATCTCAAATATTAAAAAGCGCATATTAAACCATTTAAAAAATTCCAGATTAGAGATAACCCTACTTTAGAATCTAATACCTAACTATTAATTAATATGTATATTTTTAGATGACAACTTGGACTATAATTTTCACTTTATTCATCACTATAAGTGAACAATATTTGGACATTCAAGATTTGACTAATAATAATGGATACGTTCCAATTAAAATAGACGAAGTTAAACCAATCGAACACTATAGCAAAATTCTTCATGTAATAAATGTAACAGCATATACAGACAGTTTGTACCTCATATACGAAAATATAAAAACAGTAAATAACAGCCTTAGCAAAACTAACCCCGAAACGAACTCTTTACTAGACAGTATACTTAAAAACTACGAATTGTTAAACGTAAAAATAAAAAATTTGAATCCACACTTTAGAGAAAGAAGAGGCCTTATTAACAACCTTTAACAATCTTAGAAATAATCAGATACAGAATATCACTAATCATATTAATCAAAAACAAATAATAATAGGTGATTACTTTAATAAATTTAAAAACTTTTTTCAAAATAAAATCACAGATTTAGAAGATGAAGTTAGAATTATGAGTCATATCTATCAAATAAATAATGATATCACACTTTTAAGAGACCATGTAGATGATATTGGACAAATAATTTTTTCGAGTAAGTTAGGAATAATTCCAACAGACATACTCACGAAAACAGAATTAGATTTAATTAAAAGTTTTGATAGTTATACAATTATCAAAGTAGCAGTAATACTTCAGAAAGAAAACATTGTAATAATTCTCTTAATTCCACAATATTCAAATAACATATTGTCAAAAATCATATTTGAACCAATACCAAATTTCAAAAATAAATCTATATCTTTAAAGGCTAATGAAATACTGGTAGATATGAATAATAATAATAATAATATATATGAAACAAACATTAAAGAAAATTTAAAGAAGAATCTAATACAAATGAATGATAATTGCTTGCAAAACATTATTAATTTTAAGGAAGCCCATTGCAAAATGATAGCAATGAATATTACGAGTATAAGTGAAATAATACCAGGTGTTCTAATATTTAAGAACTTTTTCTCTAATATTAAGCAGAATTGTAATAAAAATAATATAATGTTAACGGGAACTTTTCTTATTAAATTGGAAAATTGTGAAATCTATGCATTAAACAATAATTTTACAAATGTCAAAATCAAATTATATGAAAATTTTATCTTACCAAATTTTATAACTAAAATTAAAGAGAACCCCAACACGACTATAGCTGATTTAAGATTGGAATCCTTATATTTAGAAAAAATTAAACATGAAAAAACTATTAAAAAAATTCTTTATTATAACGACAAAACAAATGTTATTAATAAAAGCATTGACATAATAATCATATTTTCAGTTTTGATATTAATACTAATTTTATTTTTTATGAAAAGTAAAAGTAAATTAATTATTTCGTCGGAGCCTCAAGCTAAGGGTGGGGGAGTTATATCCTCTAGCACTATTATCATATAAATCAAATGTTTGTACTCAACATCGCGTATAAACATACATACATACATACATACATACATACATACATACATACATACATACATACATACATACATACATACATACTTAAAACATATTCATTTGAAATATACTTTCACTTTTATTTCGTTCATAAGTGCTTGCTCCACACTTGAACATACGTATGTACATATATACGTACATACGTACTTTAATTTCATTTCTTTTGTTTATTTTGTTGCTTATTCAACAATTATTAATAAACCCTATTTTTTGCCACACACTTAACAAATATTAATAAATCGAATAATAATTTTAGGAATTCAAAGTAGAACAATACTTTGATTTTCCTTTATTGCCCACTTAACATCACAAGTACTTCTAAGAATTTAAAATAGAACGATAAGCTATTCAGGAAGTAATAAACTTTTATTATTAAACAAAATATTATTTTAGCATATCTAAACAATATTGTATTTCTTTTTTTAAATATTAAGCAATCATGTATTTTTTTCCCAAAACTAAATATTTCTAGTGTAAGCATTTTTGTAACTATAAAGTATAGATTTTGATTTGAAATAAAGAGAGTATTGAATTGACCACAAAAGGGAGAAGATATTTTTTTTTTCCTTTAGGAAAAATGCAAGATCGTATTTTCAAAGCAGCTATGTTTTGTTATACCAAATTCATTGTTATGTTGTTTTAGTTTGGGCGTTGTTAAGTGCGGAAGCGATTTTTTAAGCTCGCAATTAAAAAAAAAAAACAAATAGTGTGAAAACCAAACTTGTTTTAACACAAAGACAAAGCTGTCTGTAAAATTTTTAATCTGTTTATTTTTTACAACGTCATTAATGCTTTGCTACTTTGAAAATAAAACAAAGTAAACAAATGTGGACAAATGTAGACAATAATGAAATAAATAAAAACAAAAAAACTGAAAATAATATGACTGCTGCGTCAGTTTTACGTGTCGAATCTTGTCATCGCTCATGTCTCGAAGCAAGCATCGAGACATTTAAAAAGTTTTATGAGTTCTATGAGCAGCATGATGCAAGAAATGGTTTGCATGCAATCTATGATGTTGCAAGCGGAACTTAACAAACCATGAACTGTTTAAAAATATGTTTCTGGAACGCAAACGGCTTACGCCAACACAAAAATAAACTCGTGTACTTCTTGAAGAACCAACAGATTGATGTCATGATGGTTTCAGAGACTCCTTTAACAACAAATAGCTTTTTTAAAATCAATGGCTATATATTATATGACACTAAAGACCCCCGTGGCAGAGCATGGGGTGGTTCAGCAATACTAATAAAGGCTCGAATTAAACATCATTTACTCTGTGATTTTTGGGAGGACTATCTTCAAGCAACAAACATTTGCATTGAAGAATATCATCAAAACTTCGTTATTTCTTCGATTTATTCACCTCCTAGATTTCAAATATCAGAGAGTCAATATAGCGACTTCTACAAATCACTAGGTCCCTGTTTCATAGCATCAGGCGACTACAACGCTAAACATACGTTTTGGGGATCAAGACTAATTACTCCAAAAGGTCGTGTTTTATTTGACACTATTTCAAAAATGCGTCTAAATGTGTTATCGAGTGGACAACCCACCTATTGGCCTACTGATCGAGAAAAAATACCCGATGTTGATTTGGCGTGACTAAGGGTATTCCGAGTGAAATGATTAAAGTTGAAGCGTTACTCGAATTATCCTCAGATCATTCACTTACTATTGTCTATATATGGAACCAACAAAATATCGTGCCAACAACAACTAGCACAAGCATTAATTGGTTGAAATATAGAAAGTATCTTAGCGCGAAAGGATGTATTCCGAACCATCAATTCGGCTTCATGAAACACCATAGTACGATCCAACAAACACACAGATTAGTAAATGTAATTAAAACGACCTTTGAAGAAAAAAATACTGTTCTGCGCTTTTTATCGACGTTTCTCAAGCATTTGATAAGGTTTGGCACGAAGGCCTAATATTTAAGCTAAAGCGGAACTTGCCCGAAAACTTGTATAAGCTCTTAAAAAATTATTTAACGAATTGCAAGTTTTTACTAAAAGAAGGTGACTTTTTAAGCTCGCCGCAGCTCATTGAAGCCGGAGTTCCCCAAGGTAGTATTTTGGGACCAATTTTATATTTACTGTACACATCAGATATGCCAATTAGCACCCTAGTCCACACATCAACATTTGCAGATGACACAGATTTTTTGAGTATTCATGAAAGTGCCCAAGTAGCATCACAACTTTTACAAGACCACGTACTCAATTTGGAAAAATGGTTACAAAAATGGAGAATAAAAGTGAATGAACAAAAATGTACTCACATAACTTTCACACTGCATAGGGACGCATGCCCTCATATTGGCATAAATAACCACATCATACCGCAGCTTTTGCAGATGACACAGATTTTTTGAGTATTCATGAAAGTGCCCAAGTAGCATCACAACTTTTACAAGACCACGTACTCAATTTGGAAAAATGGTTACAAAAATGGAGAATAAAAGTGAATGAACAAAAATGTACTCCCATAACTTTCACACTGCATAGGGACGCATGCCCTCATATTGGCATAAATAACCACATGATACCGCAGCTTTCAGATACATTTTGATCGTCGCCTTACTTGGAAAAGCCACATATGTAAATTTCAAGTTAACACAAATAAAATTAAAAGCAGTACAACTAAGTTGGCTTATTGGCAGAAACTCCACCCTGAGCTTAGATGTTACAGTCCCGTCCCTCATACCCATAACAAGGGTTAACATAATTTAAAATTGATAAAAATATAAAAATTGCATTTTTTTTCTTTAACAAAAATGCAAACTTAACATAAAACTTATTTTAATTTGTTTCTATAAAAATGCATGCATTACCGTTCTCAAACGAAAATGCAATTCTAAACTTTTGTTTACCGCAAGTAAAACACAGACGGAATTCCAGGAAATGTTTGTTTTGTACTCTTAAAAATTTATGCTGTAATAGCACAAATAAATTTAAGAATTTAATTTTAATTAACATATAAGAAACCAAAAATGAAAAATAAAGTCAGTTGTAAAAATATAACTCAGAGTGCAGGAGCTCTCTTATTGTTTTTTTTTTTTTTTTTATAAGGAAAAATCCTTAAGAATATTACTGGCGACGAGGATGGGATATGATATTTCCATATCCTAGTAATGCATATGTAAAAATACGTATGTACTTAACCCTAGAAAGATAACGTTATTTTTTCGTACGGTAAAGATAACGTTACGTCTGAAAGACGTATTGTTTCTAACATCCTTTTAAGGACTTAAAAAAAATAAATATTGGCATAGGAGTTATTGATATCATTCATTAATTGAATTTTCTCTTTGATAACTAAACATGTGGTAAATAAATATAATAATAGAAACAAAAAAAACAACAAATTCAATAGAGATCAAAAATTAACATTTTATACACAGCCTTTCCAAAGGACTCAAAAACTGTAATAAAAGGATTAAAAAATATTTTTTTTAATTCATTTAACTCTTTGTATTTAATAAAAGCTTTGTGAATAAAAAAAATCTTTCTTTTATGTCATTATATGCAAGTGATGCAGATAACGATACGTCTCCGAGACGCATGTTGTGTAATTTCTCAGAAATATAATCAACTTACCGCACGAAAACAACCACCATTAGCAAGCTAATGAGATCAACTGAGAATACTGAGCATATAAATTTTCTCTCACTACAAACCACAGAGATGGAGTACAAATTTAAATAGGCATACGTCTGATAGACGTAACTTATCTATGCAGGGTTAAAATAATTCCCACAGAGAAAAATTTTGTATGTGTAAAAATACACATATAAGAACTAAACGTTTTTTGTTTAAAACATTTAAGTTTTAAAATTAATAAATAAATAAATAAATAAATAAATAAATTAAATTAAAGTGTGAAATGCTTGTGAAAAGACGAAACTTTTAATACGCGTAAACATAATTAACTAAATATAATTAAATAAAATAGATTTTTTGTAAAGACAAAGCGATATCCTTGAAAGTTTAAAAATTAATAAATATAAGCAAAATAACTTCGAATTGACATAATTAAAAGTGTGAAGAAGAAACTTTTAATACGTGCAAACATAATTAATTAAATAAAATAAACTTTTTGTAAAGACAAAGAGATATCCTTGAAAGTTTAAAAATTAATAAACATTAACAAAATAACTTCGAATTGACATAATTAAAAGTGTAAAGTTCCTGTGAAAAGAAGAAACTTTTTAAATTTTTTTTTGTAAAGACAAAACGATATTCCTGAAAGTTAAAACATTTATTTATAAAAAAAAACGAATAAATTTTATGTAATTATTACGAAATGAAATTAAGTATTTTATAATTGAGAACAAAATATTTAAAAACATAAACTATATTTTGAGACACTATCCAATTGTCATATCAGCAACAAAAAAAAATCCATCTTTAAAACTTACAACAACAGCTAAGAAGGAATCTACAAAAGAAAAAAGAAACTTCATCATCAGTAATTCTACAGCACCACAGCAAGTGAAGAAACAGCTATAGAAGAAGGACGTCACAATCAACAGCAATATAGTAACAAAAAAATATACAAAGTAAGCAATATTAATAATTTATCGATTAATTAATTCTTTATAATTATAAATTAGTAACTATATATTTACCTATTTATGAAAATTGAAATTAGAAATAAATTTCAAACACATAAAAATTATCATTAAAAATTTTCATTAACAAAAATCAAAAAAAAAAGTGTTTATTCAGTTAGTTCGATAAAATAAAAAAAAACAATAAAATTTTTTTTTTCTCTAAAATGTTTAATAATAAACAATTGAACAACCAGACAAATTAATTCTTTTGCAAAATAAATATTTCCTGAAAAGTTTCAAATATATCGATTAAAAAATTTTTCGTGAATAAAATTTTTTTTTTGAAAAATACTTAGCCAAAATGGCAAACCTTCCTCAGGTCCAGCTAGATCCTATCAAATACCTCAATAATCTTCCGCAATTTTCCGGAAACATAAATGAACTACCAACCTTTACAAAACTTGTTGACAGAATCTACCCAATCCTTGCGAGTTATGACGAATTGTCTCAACTAGTTTTCTCGGACATAATAAAAAGTAGAGTTACAGGTAGGGCAAAAGAAATCCTCGAAATTCATACACAAGCACAGTCGTGGAACCAAATTAAAGAAGAGCTTAATAACAATTTTGGCGAAAGGAAAAGCTGCGATGAGCTTTTCGACGACCTAAGATCAGTAACTTTCGAAACTAATACAATAGAGTTTGACAATCATATCAAGTATAGGTTAAGACGACATTAATCCAGGGATATGTGACCCAAAATGGAAAGTACCCTGCGATATCAAAAACATTAAAACTTTATCAAACATAATAGAAATAAATGAAGGTGTTTCCGTACCGATTTTTCAAGAATTTGGCGGAAAGCCAGAAACAAAAATTGATTTTTTAATTTATTATTTTCATGACTATTATGATGGATTGACAGGGAATAATATTTTGAAGACTTTAGAAGCCATGAAGGACAACGTGCTGATAATTAATAAGAATCGAATTCCCCTTAGATATCCAAACGAATTTGTAATCAACTGCAAGGAAACACAAGAAAATGTTTTTAATTTAGAAAGAAATGGAGTATCCCGAATAGACCCAATAGAAAATGTAAGATTACAACACCTAAATGGAGAGGAAAAACAGAAGACTTTAGGAGTATTAAAAAAATTTAAAAATATATTCTATTCAGAAGAAAGCGACCTTTCTTTCACAAATGCTATAAAGCACGAAATTAGAACGGTAAATAATGTACCCATTACTGCTAAGACATATCGTTACCCATACGTTCATAAACAGGAGGTTCAACGGCAGATACAAGCGATGCTGGATAAAGGAATAATCCGACCAAGCCACTCACCTTATTTTGCCCCTGTCTGGATTGTACCCAAAAAATTGGACGCCAGCGGAAAAAAAAGTGGGGACTTGTCATTGACTACAGAAAACTGAACGAAGTTACTGTAGACGATAAGTATCCCATTCCAAATATAGACGAAATATTGGAGAAGCTCGGACGCTGCCAATATTTTACGACTCTTGATTTGGCGAAGGGATTCCACCAAATTGAGATTCTCGAAAAAGATATACCCAAAAAGACATTTAGCGTCGAGAATGGTCACTACGAATTTCTTCGTTTGCCATTTGGGCTGAAAACAGCTCCGGCAACCTTTCAACGCTTAATGAATAATGTGCTGTCCGACCTGATAAATAAGATATGTCTGGTATATCTTGATGACATAATTATATTTAGTACTTCCTTACAAGAACATGTGAAATCTTTGACAAAGGTTCTACAACGCCTTAAAGAAGTGAACTTAAAAATCCAAGTAGACAAAAGCGAGTTTCTCAAAAGAGAAATAAGTTTTCTCGGACACATTGTGTCAGAAAAAGGTATACATCCAAACCCAGACAAAATAAGTTGCATCCAGAAATTTCCTCTGCCAAAAACGCAGAAGGAGATCAAGCAATTCCTAGGATTAGCGGGTTATTACCGCAAATTTATAAAAGATTACTCAAGGATAGCTGACCCCATGACAAGATACCTAAAAAAGGACGCGAAAATCGATATAAGAAACAAAGAATATAACGAAAGCTTCGAAGATCTGAAGAAACTTTTAACAAACACCCCAGTACTAGCATACCCCGACTTTAATGAAAAATTCGTCCTTCAAACAGATGCAAGTAAATATGCACTAGGTGCAATATTATCCCAAAAAGGTCACCCAATCTGTTTCTCAAGCCGAACGTTGAACGGCGCGGAACAAAATTATAGCACAATATAAAAGGAGCTTCTTGCCAACGTACTCCTCAACGAAAACACTGAAGAAGTAGAGCACAACGTATGCATAGAGACAAGCAACCCTCTTAACTTCTATAGAAGGCAAGTTGTGTTTAAATTAATAACATCGGGATCACTTAAGATTAAAAATGAGATCATTTTTAAAAACAGTGGAAAAACCATAAGTGAAAAAAATTTCGATGAAGAAACCCTAAAAACAATACTAAATAATCACTTCTGTCCAGATAAAACAAACGCAATATTTGTAGAAACCGAAACATCTATGAAAATATTAAAAAAGTCGTAAACAAATACTTTTCGGAAAATAGAAATTTCAAAATCCTCAAATGCAAGACAATTCTTCTAGATATCACAGATGAAACCTTACTGGCTGAAGAAATAGAAAAGGAACATATCAAGAACAACCACAGGGGCATCAACGAAAATTTCGAAAAATTAAAAACCCAATTTTACCATCCGAATTTAAAGTTGCGCATAAACCAATTCATTAACAACTGTGACATCTGCAACAAAGAAAAGTACGACAGGAAGTCGGTGAAACAACAGTTTAAATTAACGGACACACCAGAAAGTCCTGGAGAAGTAATCCATGTTGATGTATTCTACAGTCTTGAAAAAAACTTATTTCTTACGTTTATCGATAAGCTTTCAAAATACGCCCAGGCCATTAGAATCAAAGGCAGGACATGGATAGAGTTTAAAACGTCTCTGACCCAATACCTTTCTATAATGGGAAATGTTAAGAAAATAATAGTCGACAACGAACTTGGCTTTAAGGCCCTCCCACTTCTAGAATTTATCATAAAGCGTCGAAAAGAAAGGATTCTAATTTATTATAATAATACGATACACTCTACAACAGGGAGAAAACCAATAGATTTCAGGAACGGCACAATTGCCCAATCAGAGTATCCGGCAATTAGGGACTGAATAATAAAATGTAAGGAAAAAACCTTAGAGAAAATAAACAAACAGAGAGAAAACATAGAAATCCAAACAGGACCAATATACCTAAAAGACGAAAGAGGGGGAAAAAATCACTCAAAGTTCAGGAAAGTAGTAGTGTCCAGACTAGACGTTGACCACGTTGTTACAAACCGAAACCATAAATATTACAAATCTCATATTAAAAGAAAAAAGAAATTCCAAAACTTAACAAATAATGAATAGACAGCATTAAATAAGAGTGTATACATTTCTTTTCAGATGAAATTGTTATCAACAATATTGACTTTTATTTTGGTATTACATCCGGCTCAGTTACAAAAGATGGACATACAAGACCCTGAGAAAACGAAGGTTATATCCCAATTAAAGAAAAAGAAATAAAAATTATAGATCATTATAAAAGAGTATTTCATTTTATTAATTTAACTGACTACTATCACACAAAAGAAGTAATAAACAATAACATAGATTCGTTAGATAGCCCATTATCGGATTTATTACCTTTGCTTGATACAATGAAAAATAAATTTAAAATACTTACGACTAAATTGGACAATCTTTCACCAAATCCTAGGAAAAGAACAAGAAGAGGACTGATAAATGGTTTAGGTAAGGGCATAAAATTCATAACAGGCAACATGGACAGCGATGACGAAGAAGAAATTAGATCAACACTACACAATATTACAAACAATATTAAAAGCAATACAGAACAGACAAATACATTAGCAAGGATAAGTAACATACTTTCTCAACAGATTCAAAATATAACATCTCATATAAATAAACAACAATTCATTGTCAGTAAATATATTAATCAATTTCGACGGGACATAGAGAACAAAATACTCTCCTTAGAAAACGAAGTTATGTTTTTAAGCCACATATATCAGATTGACAGCGACATAAACTTACTTAAAAACCACATACATGACATTGGTAGAGTTATATTTACTAGCTGTCAGTTCTGTTTTTGGCGTTGACAAGTGCGGACGCGATTTTTCTTTAGCTCGCATTAACAAAAAACAAAACATATGTACATTGTGTGAATAATTTAAAACAAAAACAAACAAACAAACTGTTTTAATACAACAACAAAGTTGTTTGTAAAATATTTTTTTTTTCTTTACTTTTTACAACGGCATATTGAATTGCTATTTTTAAAATAAAACAAAAACAATAAAGGCTACTGAGCCTCTTTAATTTAAGCAATAAAAATGTGGACAATATTGTATTAAAAAAAAACAAAAAAACTGAAAATAATTTGTGTGTAAATGCTACGCCAGTTATACGCGCCCAATCTTGTTCGTCGCTTTTACTAAGCGATGACAATAAAATAACTACAAACAAATCGCCTTCTGAACACAGTGTTGCCAAAGATAATATGGATAGTGTAGAAAAACCCAAGACGCAAGTAGGAATGGACAGATACATAACTGTATTGAAAAGAGGTCGAAGCCCTAAATCTTCGCAGATTGCACCAATGGCTAAAGTACAAAAAGACAAGGACTCTAACGGAATAAATTCCCATAATCGTTTTGCTATTTTAGATAACGAAGCAAGTGAAACAAAAACGGCACCCAAGTCGTTTAAACCACCACCAATTTTTTTAAGGGAGAAAAATTCAAATGAATTAATAACTAAGTTAATCTCAATTATCGGGGAAAACTCATTCTATGTAATTCCTATCAAGCGTGGTAACATTGATCAAACTAAAATTTAATTTATAGACGAAAGTAGTTATCGTAAAGCAGTAAAGGAGTTTGAAAGCTGCAAAAAGAACTATTATACCTACCAGCTGAAGAGTAGCAAAGGCCTACAGGTAGTCACCAAAGGTGTAGACTCATATGTTAATCCAGTGGAAATAAAAGCTGGCATCCAAAAAGCAGGATTTAAGGTTAAAAGCGTTGACAATCTCAGAAATCGAGAGCGTGTCTCTCAACCTCTATTTCGCGTTGAACTGGAACCTGGATATATTCGATTGAAGAAGAACGAAACGCATCCCATTTATAATCTAAAATATCTGTTACACCGCAGGATAAGTGTAGTGGAACCACATAAGCGGTCAGGACCCGTCCAGTGTTTAAATTGCCAAGAATATGGCCATACAAGGCCGTACTGCAAGTTGCCTCCGGTTTGCGTTGTGTTTGGAGAGCATCATTGTTCCGCCCAATGCGACAAACCAAAGGATGACTTGAAGGTTAAAAAATGTAGCAATTGCGGTGGAAATCACACCGCTAACTACAGAGGCTGTCCAGTTTTTTCTATGGTAAGGAAGTCAACTCAGAAATTAAATACTCCTGCTAGGCAGCCACAATACCAACCAAATGCTCATTACCCTCAGTTAGCTCAACCCACAACCAAACATGTTTCAATCGCGGATATGTTAAAATCCAATCATGTTTCAGCACACAATCAACCAACCCAGCCTACAACCAATTCTACCCTAAATATGCATCCAGAAGCTAAAGAACAAACACCATCTGGTAACTACAATCGTCTCGAAGCAAGTATCGAGACATTAGTGCATTCGTTAAACAGTTTTATGAGCTCTATGAGCAGCATAATGCAAGAAATGGTTCGCATGCATTCTATGATGTTGCAGGCGGTACTTAACAAACCATGAACTGTTTAAAAATATGTTTCTGGAACGCAAACGGCTTACGCCAACACAAAAATGAACTCGAGTACTTCTTGAAGAACCAACAAATTGATGTCATGATGGTTTCAGAGACTCCTTTAACAACAAATAGCTTTTTTAAAATCAATGGCTATATATTATATGACACTAAAGACCCCCGTGGCAGAGCATGTGGTGGTTCAGCAATTCTAATAAAGGCTCGAATTAAACATCATTTACTGTGTGATTTTTGTGAGGACTATCTTCAAGCAACAAACATCTGTATTGAAGAATATCATCAAAATTTTGTTATTTCTTCGATTTATTCACCTCGTAGATTTCAAATATCAGAGAGTCAATATAGCGACTTCTACAAATCACTAGGTCCCTGTTTCATAGCATCAGGCGACTACAACGCTAAACATACGTTTTGGGGATCAAGACTTATTACTCCAAAAGGTCGTGTTTTATTTGACACTATTTCAAAAATGCGTCTGAATGTGATATCAAGTGGACAACCCACATATTGGCCTACTGATCGACAAAAAATACCTGATGTTATTGATTTTGGCGTGACTAAAGGTATTTCGAGAGAAATGATTAAGGTTGAAGCGTCACTCGAAATATCCTCAAATCATTCACCCACAATAGTCTATATATGGAACCAGCAAAATATTGTGTCACCAACAACTAGCACAAGCATTAATTGGTTGAAATATAGAAAGTATCTCAGTACTCACTGTTCGGAAAATATACCGCTGAGAAAACAAGAAGACGTGGAACAAAGTCTTATTAATTTGGATCAAATCCTCAAATCAGCTGCCCAACATGCAACAGTAACCCGACAATAAGTTAGATACAATCAAATTTAGTTTGTAGATGTCGAACGGCTCTTGGCTGAAAAAAGGAAAATTAGAAGAGAGTGTCAAGCAAACAGATCTCCTCAACTCAAATCTAGACTTAAAGATTGCACGAAACGGCTAAGACAGCTGCTTGAATCTCGAAGAGTAGCATCTCTGAAAAATTACTTGGAAGAACTCGACGCAATTGCACAATCAGATTATTCATTATGGCGTGCATGTAGAAACCTTAAAAGGCCAGTCGTACGTAAGCCCCCCTTGCAAACTTCTTCTGGAGTATGGGCAAGAAATGATACCGAAAAAGGTAATTTATTTGTTGATCATTTGAAAAAGGTTTTCACTCCAAATATGTGTACTGATATAGTTGAGTTGCCACCAGTAGAGACTAGTGCCGAAGTACATCTAAGATTTGAATTTAGCGATATTGGAAGGCCAATAGCGGATTTAAACACCAAAAAAGCCTCTGGGGTTGATAAAACAAGTAACAAGATGTTAGTTGAGTTGCCCCTTATAGGTCGCAGAATTATTCTGTTTGTTTTTAATGCCATCTTACGTCTTGAGTACTTTCCCACAGAAAGGAAAGTTTCTTTGATTACTATGATTCCTAAACCAGGAAAAGACCACACAAAAGTAGAATCATACAGACCTATAAGCCTTTTATCAAACATGTCAAAGTTGTTTGAGAGAATATTAATAACTAAGCTGAATCCAATTCTTAGCGCAAAAGGATGTATTCCGAACCATCAATTCGGCTTCAGAAAACAACATAGTACGATCCAACAAACACACAGATTAGTAAATGTAATTAAAACGACCTTTGAAGAAAAAAATACTGTTCTGCGCTTTTTATCGACGTTTCTCAAGCATTTGATAAGGTTTGGCACGAAGGCCTAATATTTAAGCTAAAGCGGAACTTGCCCAAAAACTTGTATAAGCTCTTAAAAAATTATTTAACGAATCGCAAGTTTTTACTAAAAGAAGGTGACTTTTTAAGCTCGCCATAGCTCATTGAAGCCGGAGTTCCCCAAGGTAGTATTTTGGGACCAATTTTATATTTACTGTACACATCGGATATGCCAATTAGCACCCTAGTGCACACATCAACTTTTGAAGATGACACAGCTTTTTTAAGTATTCATGAAAATGCCCAAGAAGCATCAAAACTTTTACAAGACCACATACTCAATTTGGAAAAATGGGGAATAAAAGTGAATGAGCAAAAATTTACTCACATAACTTTCAAACTGCGTAGGGACTCATGCCCTCCTGTTCGCATAAATAACCAAATGATACCACAGCTTTCAGACGTTAAATATCTGGGTATACATCTTGACCGTCGCCTTACTTGGAAAAGCCACATTGATTTCAAGTTAACACAAATGAAACTAAAAGCAGTACAACTAAATTGGCTTATTGGCAGAAACTCTACCCTGAGCTTAGATTGTAAACTTCTACTGTACAAGTCGATCCTCAAATGACTGCAATTTTTGTCAAAATGCGATGACTTTAAAATTCTTATTAAGCTATTGAATTTTCGGTTATTCAAAAAATATTTTGTGACCTTTTCGTTTTGACTAAATTTAAATTTTTTTTTCGTAAAAGTTTGATATCTAATGAAATTAATAATCGTTAGTTACTTTTCTGTTTTTTGATTAATGGCTTTTTAAGTGTTTTTTTTTTTGTGAATTGTATGCTTTCAAGGTAACGTAATAAAAATTTAATTTAAATTTTGAGGAAAATAGTGGCGATATTGTTTTGTTCATATAGCCATTTATAGACGAATTTTTGTTTTGATTTGCCAAACTTTAAAAACTTTGACAGTTCATAATCCTCAAAACTTCCAAAAGTTAACTGGGGTCCTCAGGAAAACATTATTTAAACAAACATGGTTTTTAAAGGCCTTTGGAGACCCATATACTCCATTCCAATCCGTAAATATTTTAAAATTTACAAATGAAACGAGAAACTTATACATACACAGATTCCCTGTCTCTCCATCTATGGCGAAAGAAATAATACACATTTTATTTTACAATTCTTTAGCATTAGGTTTAAATAAATTAACTAAAGTTTCAATGATTATATTTGAACAAATAATAAATTATAAGAAAATGTAATCGAATTTATCCAAATTATTACCTCGTGTATTCTTTACAAAAAGCTAATTCAAAATTCTTTTATAAAATATTTTTGGGTTTCCACACGTACAATACCTGTATGAGCCATGAATTATTCCGATTGCTTCGAAACAGAAGTTCTTTTCCTCCGGATCCAACAGACTCCAAATTTATGAAAGCTATTACATGAAATTTACAATTAGCATATAAATTATAAATACAATTATAAAATGTTCCTTACCTTTAATTTCCGATGCCCATTTGTGCTGTGTAATAAACCCATGAGATGCCTGAAGGCCCGTCTCTTCCGCTCCATTAAATAAAAATACTACTGAATGTTTAAGACGATTATCACTGCGTGATAGAACTCTTAGAATTTCCATCATTACAACACAACTTGCAGCATCGTCACTAGCACCTGGACTTCCAGAAACAGTATCAAAATGACAGTTTAATAATAAAGCTCTACCATTTAAATTAACATTTTGTTCGTTTTCGGTTGATTTAAATTGACCATGTAATTTAACTACAACATTTTGAATATTGCGATACATTGACGTCATTCCTTGTGGCTTAAAACCGGTCCAATATGCACCACTAACAACCTCAAAGAAAATAATTAGCAATTAAAAATTTTAATTTAATAATTTGTAATTTAATTAATTCTTCTTAGAGAGAATAAAAACGAACTTAAGCTTGATTATAAAATTTCATTGTATGTAATACATAAACAGTTCGACTAATAATAATTAAAAATTTTCAAAATTAAAATAATTAGCATAGGCACAACGAAAAAGAACAGGCCGATTCTGATCTCATATAGTTAAGCTAAATAAAAGGGGAGTTCCTTAGCAGATATTGCATCTAATGAAATCGTTTCTAGGCATTAGTAAAGCAACTGTTAAATTTGTCAGATATTTTTAGGGTTCGGTACACAAAGTGTAAAAACGTAACCCTATTGTTTTCGCTACAATGTCTGTCTGTGTGTCAGCGCCTTTTATCTCTGGAACCGTAATAGGTAGACTCTTGAAATTTTCACAGATGATGTATAGCTGTTGCCGCAACAAATACTAAAACTTATAGGGTGTTCCAATAGAGAGGTGTTATTCACTAAAATGTGTTTATTTCTTGAACTGTAGGAGGGATACACTTGAAATTTACAAATAGTTATTAAAACTTAGTTCGCTTTATAAGCAAGTCTAAAAAAATAAACCTAAAAATTAAAGGGTGTTCCGATAGTGGTGTTATTTGCATTTATAAGGCCTAATTTTTGAACCATAATAGGTAGAATCTTGAAATTTCCACAGAAGGTGTATATCTGTGGCCGCTATAGCAACAAATATTAAAATTTATAGGGTGTTCTGATAGAGAGGTGTTATTCACAAATATGTGTTTATTTCTTGAACTGTAGGACGAACTGTAGGATACATTAAAAATTTACAAACAGTAATTAAAACTTAGTTCGCTTTATAAACATGTCTAAAAATATAAACCTAAAAATTAAAGGGTGTTCCAATAGTGGTGTGCTTTGCATGCATAAGGCTTAAATTTTGAACCATAATAGGTAGACTCTTAAAATTTTCACAGAAGGTGTATAACTGTGTGTAGCAAAAAATACTAGAACTTATAGGGTGTTCCGAAAGTGAAATGTTATTTGCCTTTATGTATTTATTTCTTGAGCTATAGGAGGCAACCACTTAAAATTTGCAGTGATTTAAACTATGTTTGCATTATAAGCAAGTATACAATATTAAGCATAAAAAATAACGGGTGTTCCATTAGTGACGTGATTTGTATGTATATGGCATCGGTTTGAACGATAACAGGTACTCTTGGAGATTTTACAGGGGGTGTATTACTATGGCCACTATAACAAATAGTCAAAATTAAAGGGTGTGCCGACAGTGACGTGATTTGCATAAACATTGACTAATTTTTTAACCATAATAGATAGATTCTTGAAATTTTGACAAATGGTGTATTACTATGACCCCCTATAAAAACAATAAAAATTTAAAGGGTTTTCCGACAGTGACGTCTTTTGCATGTATAACAATATATTATTTGAACCGTAATAGGTAGACTCTTTCAATTTGTATAGAAGATGTGTTGCCATGCCGTTATGACAATTACTAAAATTAAAGGGTGTTCTGACAGTGACATGTTTTTCACGTATAGTAACTTATTTTTTTAATAGTAATAGGTAGACTCTTGATATATTCATAGAAAGAGAATTGCCATGGCCGCCATAGCAAATAACAAAATTAAAGGCTGTTCCGACAGAGACACGATTTGTATGTAAATAGCCTTATTTTTTGAATCGTAATAGGTAGACTCTTTTAATGTTTACAGTAGATGTTGTACTTCGGCCGATGTAACAATTACTAATATCTAAAGGGTGTATACTACCTTATTTTTTGAACCGCAATAGGTAGACGCATGTATATTTTTATATATAGTGTATTACCATAGTCGCTATAACAAAAATTGATAAAATTTAAAGGGTGTTCCAACAGTGATGCATATTTCGCGATTACGACTATAATTTTAAAATTAAAGGGTTTCTCATAAGACATGATAAAATTAACAACTTGAATTTTTAAAGTTGTACTAAATATAGTACGGAACCCTACGTGTGTTTGTCTAACTCGCACTTGACTGTTTTATTTGTCTACATATTGTTACATAAAGATTCTCTTCTCTAAGCAATTCTATACGCAAATTTCTTTGTTCGTTATTTTATATTAAACCTTATAGGCATTCCTAAAACTAAACAGAGGTGCTTTCACAAAACTCATAGATGGGATAGTGCACTTAATTTTGATTGAACCTTCACTAACACAAAAGAATTTAGTGGTAGTGGAAATATTTGCACTATCTCGCAACGCAGTTCTTCTCTCAGTCGATTAGTGCAATATTTGTACTTCAATTAATAAAAAGCTGCACTCTAACTAAACTTTTATTTTAGAGCAAAATTACTACGTTGCGCTTAAACTAGTTAAGAAATAAAGTTGGAGTATACTCGTATTGCAGATTGGTTTTTGTTTTTAAATCACATAATTATATTTTAGTGCAAAAATTTGTTAACTCACTATCACTTATGTTGATTGAGGCTGCAAATTTGAAGTCATCACTAGAATACAACAAAATTAATGCAATAATTTTGCAATATCACTCAGTGAGAGTAAAGATTGTACAATTAGTGCACTACTTAAGCGAAGTGAGACTCCAAATTCAGCCAGGTAAAATTAAAATGAATAAAATTACTAGGTTATGCACGATACCCAAAACGATTACACGTGGTCGATTAAAGCAATTACCAATATTGCAGTCGAGCTATTCGTGGAAGCAAATCAGCCTGGGTGAGAGTGAGACGCAAAGTATTCGAAAGCCTAGCAACAAGGACTTTAAGCGATAACAATGACACGCGAACGTTGTTCCTCAACCCAAAACTAGTTTACGACTCTTTTTTTTATAATATTCATGTTCACAGATACACATGTTACGTACATATGCCATAACCTCCTGTTGTTGAAAACAAAATAAAATAATTAAAAACAGCTAGTCATCAAAGTGTGGTTCTGAATATTTTTTTATTTTTGCCGCCACTCCTTTTTTCCAAGACCCGCTAGTGATGTCATCTATACAAAGAACTACTTTTTTGTTTTATGATTTGGGGCTGTACAACATTACAGAAATCAATTTATTGAGAGAAATATTAAAAAAATATTGAGAGTGCTGTAGCTTAAGTGGTTAGCACATTGACTACTAAGCAATGGTCGCGAGTTCAATACTCAACCATGGCAACATACATTTTTCAGATATGTATTAATTTCTCTTTTAATAAGAAACGGCCCCCTACAAAACTTGACGACCACCGCAAACGAATAAAGGATCATGATTTACGGATATGTACGTGGAACCTTCGTACTTTGTACAGAGCAGGTGCAATGACCCAATTCAATACTCAACCATGGCAACATACATTTTTCAGATATGTATTAATTTCTCTTTTAATAAGAAACGGCCCCCTACAAAACTTGACGACCACCGCAAACGAATAAAGGATCATGATTTACGGATATGTACGTGGAACCTTCGTACTTTGTACAGAGCAGGTGCAATGACCCAATTGGCGGACGTACTGAATAAGTACCGATCCGATGTTGCTGTCATCCAGGAAATAAGATGGAATGGACATGGTGTTACCAGAACACTATACGGTGACGATTTATAGTATAGCTGCCATGATACTAGACACGAATTTGGATGTGGCTTCGTAGTCAGTAGGAGAATTAAACATCTTGTCTCCAGGTTCACTCCAGATGACTAACGGATAGCTACGATACGCATCAAGGCGAATTTTTTTATATAAGCCTTATTTGTGCCCATGCTCCGACGGAGGATAAGGACGATCAGGTCAAAGACACATTTTATGAGCACCTAGAAGAAACATATGACCGTTGCCCCAATCACGATGTTAAAATTGTTCTGGGTGATTTTAGCGCAAAAATCGGAAGGTAAGACATTTACGGTCCAACAATCCGCAGATTTAGTCTGCACGAAGACACCAGAGATAAAGGCTTGAGACTGATATCCATCTCCGCGGCACGAAACATGGTAGTGAGTAGCACTAGGTTTAAACATCTCGATATTCACAAGGCAACGTGGGTATCCCCTGATCAATCAACGAAGAACCAAATTGATCTCTGTTGTGGACGGAAGGCATAGTTCCAGTGTGCTAGATGTGCGTTCGATTCGAGGTGCCAACATTGATTCGGATCATTACCTTAGTGCAGCTAAGGTTCACACCCGTCTTAATCTAGCGAGAAACACACGAACGATCCAACAAAGCGAGTTGGACGTCAAAAAGATGCACGCACAACAAACTGCTACCGCCTACTCCACTCAACTAACCCAAATGCTACAAGAGAGCACTCCTTATCCCGACGATATCTATGCAGAATGGCAACGTATTGCAAACTCCATGGAAACTGCCGCCAAATCTGTACTTAGGTTTCAAAAGCCTCCCCCCAAAAATCCATGTACGAACAGGAGTGTCGCAATGCAACTGCAGAGAAAAACGCGGCATACTTGGCAACACTGCAGTCCGTTGCAACGCGAGGAGTATGGGAGAGGTACCGGGAGAAAAGGAGAGAGGAGAAACGTCTATTGCAAGCAATTTAGAAACAAAGCAATCTCTCGACGAACTAAAATTACACTCTATAGAACACTTATATTATCCGTGCTACTATATATGCCGCTGAAGCGTGGGTTCTTACGCAATCAGATGAGGCTGTTCTAGGGGTGTTTGAGAGAAAGATTCTTCGCAAAATATATGGACCTACTTGCGTCGAAGGAGAATATCGCCATCAAATCTGTATGAGTTGTACGAAGATATAAACATAGTTAAGTGCATCAAAGTACAACGGTTGCGCTGGCTGGGGCATGTTATACGTATGGATGAGAATGCTCCAGCAAGAAAATCATTCGAATTTGATCCCGAAGGAAGACGTAGAAGGGGAAGACCCAAACTCCGCTGGAAGGATCAAGCTGAGGATGGTCTCGCAAAACTTGGTGGTAGAAACTGGAGGCGAAGCGCATTATATCGACGCGCATGGAAAGCTATTCTTAAACAGGCTACTGACCAAAACGGTTGTTTATATCCATCTAAGTAAGTAAGTATTAATTTCTCTTTATATCACAGCGCCCTCCTTAGCAGTGTTGGGATCTAACAATGTTTAAATTGTACCATCCTAGTGATAGAAATGTACCAAATCAGCATGAATTGAACCAACAGTTGACATTAAGTAAAAAAAGAAGGAAAACATTCATACGATAGCTCGACATTAAAAATTGCTAATAAAAACTTTAATACTAGGGTATTTGACTTTCTTTTCTGTGGATATTAGTCAACGAAAATCAAAGCGTATACAACTTTTTAAGATTAGGGTAAAGGAAATCCCGGAATACCTAAAATATTTACCAAAATTGGAATTTTTAGGCTTTGGCTCATAAAGTCCACAAAGGTCCATGAAATACTTTCAGCAATATTGGGGAATATCTTCTTTTTCCGATCACTTGGTATTTTATAACATATAGGCTAATGTCAAAATTTCGATGTATAATAGATGTAAAATTGATGGATCTCCATATTCAACACGAAATTTGGTTACAAATATAAAATTTTTTATATATTCCTTAAGAATTTATTTTATTAAAAAAAAGATTAATGGCCCTTTTTAAGCTAAAATATGCAAAAAGGCCTTATTTTGAAGTTTTTAAAATGAAAATCATCTAGTTGTTAACACAGAATAGATATAATTTTGAAATTTTACCACAATATCTTAAATTTTGCTCGCTAACTACGAAAAAAAAATGCCGGATACTAATAAGGCGAACAAAAAACGTAACTAAATTACCTATCACTTATACATAATAGGGTTAGCAGAGTACATAATAAAAATCCTGAACATAAATCAAAAATGTTGCAATTTAGTCAGTTCTAGACAGGGTTGGAGAACTATCAAGTTAGAAATCTAAAATTTTGTTTTTGATTAAATAAAATAATTTATTGAATAAATTGTATATGAAAATGTACCAAAAAAGCATTTTTTTAGGTTAGCTCTCGTTTAAAAAATAATTAAGATTGAAAATTATGGTTCTAAAACCCTAAAAAAAACAATTTTTTTTAACATTTATTGATTTTAAATCAATATATATTGTTTGAAAAATCATCTCATTGGTGAACATGCGTCCAAAAGAAATTACTTTTTTTGGTTTTGGATGATTTTTAATACTTTTTTCGCAATACATCTCCATTTTTTTTAATTTTTGAATGTTGAATCTATTCTAATTGAAAAAATGTGTGAAATTGACAACATTTTATGAAACAACACCAATTTTCATTTCCTGATTCTTCTATATCGTCATCTTGCAAATTCCAACAAATGTCACAAAAGTGAATGTAGCTTTTTGCCACTATACCAATGTTCGAGACTTGCAGTCACTTAATGAAAACGTTCGCCATGTTCATCGGATTGAGCTGGTGATTGTTCGGCGAATTTTTCTATATGGTGATGCAAAATATGAATTTTTAATGACATTCGAACGTTTATTCGGTGAAATGCATTCAGCATGTCTTCAATTAGTATACGCCAATCCTCTTATCGATGAATTCCGAGAACATTCTCAATGACCGCTTTTACGCAATCCCATGCCACAAGTTCCACATCACTCAGTGCATTATTAAATGCCTGGTCCTTCGTCAATCGACGAATATCCGGACCATTAAGTATTCCTGTAAATAACCATAATAGGATATGAAATATCAATTGGTCAACATTTTTATTTTCATGCCACTTAACCGTAGAAAAATACGACACAATGCGTAGAATGCATTTCCATCTGGGTTAAATGCATTTACAAAATTTTTAACAATTCCTAGTTTGATGTGGAGAGGTGGAAGCAAAACTTTTTTGACTCTAGTGGAATCTCAATAATATTGTTTCGTCGTAATCTGATTTGCTCACGTAATGGCCAGTTCCGAGTATTATATTGGTCACCAACAAAACGGGTATCCCATAGACACATAAAACACATATTTTTGGTGTAGTCCAATTGCATTCCTGGTAAAAGAGCTACCACTTTTAAGTCAGCGCATATTTTCCACATATGGTCTTCATATTTTACTGAGTCGGGAATTTTTTGAATTGGTGACGTGTAACAGAACCGCTTTCAAACTGCTTCGGTATTATATTCATTTTGTATCGTTAAAATCAATCCGCGGATATCAATGCAATAAGCTAATGAATTATTCTCAATGGATCTGAAAAAATTCGTAAATCGTCGATGACGGTTGATTGCTCCGTATATCCGAACATCTGGTGCCAAAATATTCCCTTGTTTTAGATCCTTTGCTAAAAGAATAGATAGCCGCTGCGATAGTTTCAAGCGTCGTACCATAATATCTAAACGATTTTGCGTGATTTCAATGTGATTACACAGCACAGTGACATTTGATGGTTGATACACCGACACACTTGTTTCTATGGTTTCAACAGATTGAAATATTGATGGCATATATTTTTCGGTTGGGATTGATCTTTGCGGAACAGGAATTTCATCTGAATCCGGCAGCGGCAATTGAGAATATGTCGTTTCAGTGTATGCTAAGGATCCACTTTTTATTCTGTTCATACCTACGACATGATTCACACACGCATAACATTTAGCTGCATTATGAACTTTAGGATCTATCCAAATCATTGGAACGGCAAATGGCATGGCGTCGCCAGAATTTTTCCATTTATTCAGATGAATGATGCATGTCGTACAAACGATAGATGGTGTCCAAACCACACTAAGAACACTTTGTGAAAAATATTGTTCATATAAATCAGCGATTTCAAAACTAATTTTGGGGCGACTGGGCATAATTGTAAATCTTCCACAAACATAACAGAAGTTATTTAACTTTGAACATTTTTCAATTTTTGATATTTTGAAAAAAATATTTAAAAAGCCGATTGAAATAATTTAATTTATTATTGCATTAAATAATCGTTATCTCTTTACAAAGATTTTGGTTACAAAAACTACTACGTTTATTACTAACATCTCCAAACAAGTAGACGCATTATTATTATAATTTTTTTTTTTGAGTTAAACCCCCTACAAATGCAGTCCATTGAGTTGATCATTAAAATTAGAGAGGACACTTGCGGTACAAGTTTTCCCTCATTAAAAAGTCCAAAAATCCCGATATTATTAACATATAAATTCATAAATTATGTTTTTATCATTATTTTTACAGTTTTTAATGACCACGCCCACTAAAAAAGGGGCGGAAAAACATTTTCATATGTGAGATGTTTTTCGATCGATTTAAGATGTTTTTTCGATGGATATATATGGATTTAAAATCAATAAATGGCAAAAAAATTTGGTTTTTAGGTACTTGAAACCATAATTTTCAATCTTAATTGTCTTTTAAACAAGAGCTAACCTAAAAAAACGGTTACAGGATTCAGCGTACTCGAATTAGGTTTACCCACCAGGTGCTCCGTTTGTTACAAAAAACAAGTGTCTGATTCGAGCACAGTTATTGACAGTTCAATTATATTGAAGATACAATAAATAAAAAATTGCGAAAACAAAACATTTTTTAATTGTACTTAACATACCTTAAGCAAAGAATATTTTTTACATATTAACTCTGAGTAAGTATTAGAGAAAAAATACAACAACAATATTGTTACGAAAGAACAATTTATTCATTATATGCTCTGAACAACAATACTCTCTAACAACAACAACAACAACAACATTAATGGTTTGTTTTCTTACAATGATGAAAGAAAGAAAAGCCTCATACAAACATTCGCATATACGCATATACACACACACATTACATAAACCCTCTTCAGTTAAATATACAGGCACATACATAAATACAAGCATAAACAAATAAACAGCCACACAAACAGGTATAAAGAAATAATAAACCACACAAACAGAAAACAAGAGCAATAACAATGGAACCTGCCAGATCTGTCTGGAATAGAACATTCTGGTGCTTTTAAATCACCTATATAAGCGAATCGTGCTGGCGAGTAGTATGGCAGTATCAATTAAAATGTCAAAGAGTTCAGTTGTCGAATTTTAAGAGTGTTTAACAGTTTGCTGTATTTTTGAACAGTGGTGTTAATAAATAATGTGACTTACAGTAAAAGTAATAACAGTGTGTATTTATTTTGCAATTAAAAGAACCCAACGTAAAGTAAAAACGTAACAATTGGTGACAGAAGTGAAATTGTAAAATAAAATAACTTTAAAAAAATAAAATAATAAATAACAATGAAATTTGAAGAACTTAAAGTGGAGCAGCTGAAAAAGGAGTTGAGTAAGCTGGATTTGCCAACAGCAGGTAACAAAACAGAACTGCAGAAGAGGCTCATAGATGAATTCAAGCGTCGTGGCATGAGTTCGATGAAAAAGAGTTGACAGAGGTATGTAGCCGTGAAACAACAACAGCAAGTAGCATGGACTTCAATATGATGTTTGCCACTATGATGGAGAAAATGGGAGAAGTTCAGGAAGCTTCTAGAGCAAAAAGCGAAAAAATGTTAGCTGAAGTTCAGAAATCTTCTAGAGCAAACAGCGAAAAACTGTTAGCTGAAGTTCAGGAAGCTTCTAGAGCAAACAGCGAAAAACTGTTTGCTGAAGTAAGAGATGAAGTTCAGGAAGTTTCTAGAGTAAACAGCGAAAAACTGTTAGCTGAAGTAAGAGATGAAGTTTAGGAAGCATCTAGAGCAAACAGCGAAAAACGGTTAGCTGAAGTAAGAGGTGAAGGACAGAAAGCTTTTAGGGCTAACAGTGAGAAACTAGAAAAAGTTAACGAGAAGCTACAGGAAATTTCTGAGACCTTCAATAAGCGAGTAGATGACGTAGAAATCAAAGTCAGCAATTTTGATGAAAAACTATCCGGCCTAGAAAGAAAAGTAAATCATTTGGAAATAAGTAGCGTTGAGGTCCAGGTAAAGAACGTCAACGAGAAGCTACAGGAGCTTAAAAACAAAATTATGAGCCTTAAAATAAGAGAAGGTCCAGTACGAGTAGTGACTGAAAGCACAAATAGGATAAAAGCTCCCAGTTTCGACGGCACCATACCCTTCAACGTCTTCAAATTTCAGTTCGAGACAGTGGCCAGTAAAAATATATGGAGCAATGAAGAAAAAGCTATTGAGTTGATTCTGGCACTTAAAGGATCTGCAGCAGAAGTCCTCGAAAGCCTACCAACTAGCTGCAGAAATAATTATGAGGACATAATGGTGGCGTTACAGCGCAAATATGGCGGCGATCATAAAAAGGAGCTGTGGCAGACTGCAGAGAGCAAATGACACGCTTCAGGATTTCGCCATGGAGATAGAGCGCTTGGTGCAGCTAATATACCCTGGGGAAAACCATCCACTTCTAGAACAGTTCAAAGTGGATGCGTTTGTAAATGGTATCCGCGACTCTGACGTAAAATATGCGGTGTGCGCTGAGCCGAAGTCGTCGTTTCCGGAGACAGTCGCCTATGCGCTGTCGCAAGAGACAGCTAAAATTATTTCGGGGCAGCAGTTATACAAAGTACAAAGAATGGAAGTTGCTGCTGAGCATGAAAAAAAAACACAAGGGGCGACCTTAAGCAATTACTAGAATCGCTAAAGGAAGTAATGAAAGAACTCAAATGCAAGAGAAAAACTAAGCGCTTCAACTGCGGAAAAGTTGCCCATCTTCAGGTAGATTGCAAGTCCCCAAGGAGGACTGGACCTGCTTCGCCTCGGGACGAAAGGGCATACGGTAGATGTTTCAATTGCGGGATAGTGGGCCATTTACAACGATACTGCAAGGCACCAAAAAGAGTAATGAGATCTGCTTCACCACCAGAGAATGACAAGGTTATGAACAAGCCATCGGAGGTGCCACCGTTGGAAGTAAAATGTGCTAGCATCATGGATAATGGGCCAAAATCCGAAATTGTGGTACCATTAATTTCCATCTCGGTCATGCAGCAGAAAAACAAGAATCTGACTGCTCCGGGTTACATCAACGGTAAAAAGCACATTCTGACGATAGACACAGGAGCGTCGCAATCAATAATCAGGCGCGACTTGGTAAAAGGAGAAATGGAGCCGCTAAGTTATGTCACAATGCGTACTGCCACTGGAGAATTTGCAACGGGCTATGGCAAGATAAAACTCAGGGTATCTATCGGCAGGCTAAGTGTGGAGGACGTATTTATTGTGGCTGATATTTTGGATGAAGTAATTATCGGAGTCGACTTTATGATTTATAATGGAATCGACTTGCGTATGAGTCAGCAAATAATGATTTGGAGAAAGTTGAAGATACCACTTAAAATCGGGTATGAGAGAAAGACTCCACCAAAATACTTCAACTGCAGTAAAGGGGGACATTTAGCGCGTAACTGCAGAGCGCCGAGAAAAATAAAAGAAATACGCCATCGGACAAGTAGAAATGGTACGAAGGACGAGAAACGACGTGTATACATAGATACGAGTAATGAATGTACGAAGGCGCAGAAGGGTGACCACAAGTTGTCAACAGGTCTGTTGGATAAAGAGGATAGAGAAATATCTCTCCAGATACGAAACCAAGTACGGAAGCTCCATGAATTTGTGTGTAAGAGGATTGAGTGCACAAGTAATAAAATGAAAGCCAGATATGATCGAGCTGCGAACTCTGAGGGATTTAACGAGGGACAACTGGTTCTACTTTTACCCAAACTACAAACTCACTGGGATGGACCTTATAAAGTAATAAAGCGGCTAAACGAAGTAGTTTACAGAAGTTTCAGAGCCCAAGATCAAAAATGAAAGTTGTGCACTTCGAGCGGCTAGCCAACTATGGAAGATCTGTGCCTGTTCGGGACGAACAGGTTTGAGTAGGGGGAAGTGTTACGAAAGAAGAATTTATTCATTATAGGCTCTGAACAACAATACTCTCGAACAACAACATTAATGGTTTGTTTTCTTACAATGATGAAAGAAAGAAATGCCTCATAAAAACATTCGCATATACGCATATACACACACACATTAAATAAAAATCTTCTGTTAAATACACAGGCAAATACATAAATACAAGCATAAACATATAAACAGCCACACAAACAGGTATACAGAAATAAACAAACACACAAACAGAAAACAAGAGCAATAACAATCGAACCTGCCAGATCTGTCTGGAATAGAACATTCTGGTGCTTTTAAATCACCTATATAAGCGAATCTTGCTGGCGAGTAGTATGGCAGTATCAATTAAAATGTCAAAGAGTTCAGTTGTCGAATTTTAAGAGTGTTTAATAGTTTGCTGTATTTTTGAACAGTGGTGTTAAAAAATAAAGTGACTTACAGTAAAAGTAATAACAGTGTGTATTTATTTTGCTATTAAAAGAAACCACCGTGAAGTAAAAACGTAACAATATGAACTTACGAAAAGCATGCATAAATAATACAAAGAACATTATCATTTACAGCGATATTTATCATTGTCGCTGTAAATTTGGCGACATTTTCCTTTTTGGGCTATAAATCTTCGTAGGGCAGCAATAAAACAATCCGTGCTTAAATCTGTGGCAAGTTCCAGGTGAATTGTAGAAGTTACAAGGCAAACAAATAGGCATATGTAGCCCTTAGATTTTCGAGCATTTCTGCCAGAAAATTGTTTTAAGAGTAGAGGGCCGCATAGTCACAACCAGCATTTTCGAACGGTAATGCTTGACGTACCAGAACACCTGGTAGGTCGGCCATGAGCTGTTGGTTCGTAATTTGACGTTGACGAAATCATCCAAGACACAAAAACATCTAAGACAAATGCATTCTTAATCCGTTTATATAGGCGTAAATACAAATGTGGCAGAAACAATGAAAAAATCCTAAAATTCAAATATTTATAACAACACTGTAAAAAAATTGTGAAGTTTTTAGCCAAAATATGTATTTAACAAAAAACAAGTCAGCTTCGATGGACCCGAAAAAATAGGCACATCAACAAAAATAAATTTTATGCATCAATAATCGTATTTTCTGTTATACGAGGTATGATATAAAAATAACCGTTATTGTCAGTTTGTTTTTGACAGATAAAAAGGTTAGTCGTGTTTTGGTGTGCGCTTTGATTTTTTACTATTTCAAAAAATGGATCACACAAACTGTATTAAGTTTTGTGTAAAAAATGAAATTAAACGTGCAAGGACATTTGAAATGTTGACTGTGGCGTTTGGCGAGTCTACTATGACCAGAACACAAGTTCAATTGTAGTATAAACGGTTTAAGGAAGGCCGGGAAGATGTCAATGACGATGCTCGCCGTGGTCGCCCGAGCACGTCAACAACCGATGAAAACATTGAAGCAGTGAAGAAAATGATTTTGGATAATCGTCGAATCACTATTAGAGAGGTTGCTGATGATATTGGCATATCGTTCGGCTCATGCCAATCAATATTTACGGATGTTTTAGGCATGAAACGTGCGGAAGCCAAGATTGTTCCAAAATTGCCAAATTTTGAGCAAAAACAACGTAGCATGGACATCGCTCAGGAGGTGTTGAACATCGTCAACGACGACAGATTTGATCAAAAAGGTCATAACTGTCCATAATGTCCTTGCACATTTAATTTCATTTTTTACACAAAACTTAATACAGTTTCTTTTATCCATTTTTTGAAATAGTAAAAAATCGAAGAGCACACCAAAACACGACTAACCTTTTTATCTGTCAAAAACAAACCCTAAACACGACTAACCTTTTTATCTGTCAAAAACAAACCCTAAGGTTTGTTTTTCGTTACGATTTCGGTAATATTTCGGTTCCGAAATCGGAACATTTTGTCGAACAGTCGTTACGAATTCTTTACGAAATCGGAACATTTGGTTTGGTGGGTTCGTGCAATCCTTAAGTCTAGTTTGAAGTTGAGGAGATCTATATGTTTGCCACTCTCTACGAATTTTTCTTTTTTCAGTCAAGAGCCGCTCGACATCTGCAGAATAAAAGTGATTGCATCTGTCTATTTGCCGGGTTACAGTTGCATGTTGGGCAGCTAATTTAATGTTTCGATCAAAATCAATTATACACTGCTCTACGTCTTCTGGTGTTCTTAGCGGGGTGTTTTCCGAGCAATGCGTACTGAGATATTTTGTATATTTCAGCCAATTTGTGCTTCTCCTGGTTGTTGGTGATACTATAGTTTGTTGATTCCATATATAGACTATAGTGGGTGAATGATCTGAGGATAATTCTAGTGATGTATCAGCTTTAAAAATTTCTCTTGAAATACCCTTAAACACGCCAAAATCAATAACATCCGGTATTTTTTGTCGATCAGTAGGCCATTTTTGAAATCGTGTCAAACAAAACACGACCTTTTGGTGTTATTAGTCGTGATCCCCAAAATGTATGTTTAGCGTTGTAGTCGCCTGATGCTATGAAACAGGGACCTAGTGATTTGACGAAGTCGTTATACTGACTCTCTGATACTTGAAATCTAGGGGTGAATAAATTGAAGAAATAACTAAGTTTTGATGAAATTCTTCAAGGCAGATATTTGTTGCTTGAAGGTAATCCTCACAAAAATCACACTGTAAATAATGTTTGATGCGGGCCTTTATAAGTATTGCTGAACCACCACATGCTCTGCCACGGGGGTCTTTGGTGTCATATAAAATATAGTCATTGATTTTAAACAAGCTATTTCTTGTTAAATGTGTTTCTGCAATCAGCAGGACATCAATTTGTTGCTTCTTGAGGAAGTATTCGAGTTCATTTTTATGTTGGCGTAAGCCGTTTGCGTTCCAGAAACATATTTTTAAACAGTTCATGGTTTGCTAAGTACTGCCTGCAATATCATATATTGCATTTTTGATATTTCTTGCATCATATTTTTTTTATTTTTTTTATTTGGGACCAGCAGTCAGGGGATGACCCCTGAAGATGATTCCACAGGCTAACTGTACCGCTAAAAAACGAATTTTCTCTGTAATGCATTGTGCGATTCACTGGCCAATCGACCACAAATGGATGAGCTCTTAATGCGTGTTGTGCGCGAAAACGTGCGGATATCGTAAACTAAACATCTTAGTAGCGATAAAACAACGAAACACAACCCACATTGCGTCGTATTCAAGACAGTCAATAGAGTTGGATACCCTACTGTTACCTTTGAGCTTCTTCGCCCTCTCCTGCACGCGGTCGAGTAGTTCCAAAACAGATTTTGGAGCACCGGCCCATACATGAGAGTTGTATTCCATTTTTGGCCGGATGTAAGTGGTATAAATAGTAAGGAGATCAGATGAGGTGAAATATGTTTTACACCGTTTGAGAAAACCGAGACACTTGAAAGCTTTTTTTTAGACTTGAAAAATGTTCTTAGTCCATCGAACGTCACACTGGATTTTCATGCCAAGAACATCAAGTGCTTCTGATTCCTTGATACTTATACCACCCATAATTACAGATGTAGCACCATTTTCGGCAGAACGACGGTGCGGTAGCATATAACATTGAGTCTTACGAGCGTTAAAGTCGACTCTATTCGCCCGGCCCCAATTAGATACTGTTACGAGATCGTGATTGAGCGTATCATTCATGTTTTGCCGCTTGGCCCCAATCTCTAAAAGGCTCGGCCGTCTGCAGAATGAATACGAATGGCAATTGCTGCTATCATCTGCAAAAGAGTAGATAGTGTTGGAAGTTTTACAGAGAAGGTCACTTAGAAAAATAAGAAACAGGGTAGGAGAAAGAACAAAGCCTTGCGGTACCCCTGAATTAATCTTGAACTCGTTTGATGAAATTCCATCTATGAAAACTCGTATAGTGCGATACTGAGAAAGCTCGATATAAATCGAGAAAAACTATCACCGACACCAAAAGCAATAAGTTTTGACAGGAGTGCACCATGCCACACTCTATCAAAGGCCTAGGAGATATCTAGAGCCACCACCTTACTTTCGCCGAAATATTGAATGGATTGACACCATTTTTCCGAAAGGAAAGCCAGCAAGTCCCCTGTAGAGCTCCCCCTACGAAAACCATACTGGAGGTCGCTTAGTAAGCTGTTGGACTCCAGATACTTAACAAGATGAAAATTTAGCATACTTTCCATTACCTTAGAAAGAGAAGAACAGATTGCAATTGGGCAGTAATTTTCAGGGTTGTTAGCCTCTCCTTTTTTTGGGGATTGGCGTTACATTAGCTAACTTCCAGCACATTGGAAACTCACCAGCATGATACAAGGTGCTGAAAAGAGTCGCTAATAGACGTGCTAGCGTCGAAGAGCACTGTTGCAAGACCAGTGCTGGAATGCCATCCGGCCCAGAAGACTTGTTAATATTAAGATCTGCTAATACCTTTTTAACTGCACGTGCTCGAAAGAATATCATTGGCATAGTTACTGATACTCTGTCAAGCACCGGTAGTGGCTGATTGCCTTCCGGAAAGTAGAAATTAATTGCAAATTGACCAGCCAGAAGGCTAGCTTTGTCCGCCGGGTCAGTGAATATTTGGTCATCTTTCAAAAGAGTCGGAATTGAGGAACTAGCATTATCCTTTACTCTTTTGACAAATGACCAAAAGCTCTTACTGCCCCGATGGGCAGAAAGAACTTTAGCACGAAGACGCTCATCGCGTAGACCTTTTTCACGCCTAAGTACTTTGGCACACGAATATCTCGCTCTTTTTCTTAGCGAATCAGTGTCTGCGGTTTTATTTTTACGCCAGGCACTGAATGCTTCTTCTCTGAATCTGACTGCATTTTAATCAGACGTGTAGTCTGATTAAACCAGGATTTCATTCGAAATTTGCCTTGATAGAATAAAAGCTTTCATTCCTAGCAAAATTATGTTTACAACCATTTCCGCCATGGCATCAGTGTTAATGTCTAGGAAACAAAGTTTCCAATTAAAATGCCGAAAAAAATCGTTGAAATCTGCCCAACGAGCCTTATCGTATACGTATTTTAAACGTTTCGTGGATGCTTTTGAAACGTTTCAAGTTCAGAAACCGAAAAGGCAGCGGATATGGTGCAGTGATCCGAGTTACCTAGAGGTGCATTAACGTTCGCTTCGTACTTTTGAGGGTGCGAAGTTAAAAAAAGATCGAGAGTATTATTTTGGTGCCCAACAACACCCGAAATATGCGTTGGCTCATTCACCAGTTGCGCATTCACATATTGGCTCGAATGGCGAAGCCAAGATGAGTTGTGAACATTGAAATCACTAGTAACAACAATTTCACTGTTCGGGCAACTATCAAGTATCTTCGATATGGAATCGGAAAGGGAATCGAAGCCGGATAATGTTTTGTCCCGCGTTTAGACTTCTATAAAGAAACCCGAAATGCCAATAGTGCGACTTGATTTTGAATTTAACCCATAGACAGCTAAATACAGGATCAGGCGTGCCTAATGATTGCTGGCACTGGTACACAACTTCATTGCGTATGTACAACACAAGGCCCCTATGGAAACTAAAAGTGAAAATCCTGTGGATCAGCATCTTCAGATACCTGAGTCTCACATAAAGCGAAAACATCCGGACGATGGAGACAAACGTGAGCATATACAGAGAAAAACTTCACTCGTAACCCACGTATGTTGCAGAAGTCAAAAAAAGTCGTCCTGACATAACAGCTGATGTAAAAACTCAAATCGATGGTCTATTTTATAATACCGGTAATCAATGAAATGACTGTTGTTATGACTACCCAGTGACCAGTGTTATACCTTCACCACTAAAAAGTCCAACAACTGTTAAGACAATGCCACCAGTAAAATAAAATGAAGCTTGTTGTTAAAAAAAATGAAAATTAGGAAAATGGCAAAAAGATCACAAGGAAGAGCCATAAAAGCCCTGATCTGGTCCTTTTGCTAGGAGCGGCCGGAAGTGCCAACACTGTTGTCATGTAAATTCTGATTTTGTTGTTGTGAAATTTTATTTTCTTTCAGTTGGTTTTGGTTAATTGTTTTTGTTGAGTTGCAGTTATTTTTTTTTTATTTTTTATTATATGTATGAATGTTTTGTTTCACTTTTGAAAATTTATATTATATGTTGTTTTTAGTTATTTTATTGCACGTTTTATTGTTTGTTCTAAGTTGTTTTTCATTATTTTTATTATTTATTTAATTTAAAAGTTTGGTTTTAAAACATTTGTCAACTATTTATAAATTATGAACACGACATAAACTAGCGAACGAACATAAAGTTAAGACAAATAAAATGAGACAAAATGAGTGCGGACGTTTCAAAAGATAGAACACTACTCATAGAGCTCATAAAAGTGTTTAGCGACTGTACTAATGTCTCAATGGTTCCTTCCAGACGACTATAGTTCACCGAAGGTGTTTGGTCTTTAGGTTCCGGGTGCAAAAGTTGGTTCGGGTTAACGAACCTTTATAAACTTGGTTGTTTATAAAGGTTTATAAACTTGGTTGTTTTTTAGCATGTCAGCATATGAAATATGTTTGGTGGTTGGTTGACCTAGCTGAGGGTAATGGTCATTTTGTCGATTTGATATTTTGTATATTCTGCTTAGGGGGAGTATTTGATTTTTGAGACGTCTTCCTTACAACAGAATAAACAGGACATCCTCTGTAGTTGGCAGTGTGGTTTCCACCGCAATTGCTACATTTTTTAACATTCGTGTCATCCCTTGACTTATCGCATTGAGCGGAACAACGCAAACAGAAGGCAGCTTACAGTAAGCCCTAGTGAGACCATATTCTTGACAGTTTAGGCACTGGACGGGTCCTGATCGTTTATGTGGTTCCTCTACTGAGATTTTGCAATGCAATAAATACCTTAGATTGTATATAGGGTGCGTTCCGTTTTTTTTTTTTAATCTTAAATCGCCAGGTTCCAGTTCAACTCGAAATAGCGGTTGGGCGACACGTTCTCGATTTCGGAGCTTTTTGAAGTCCAGCTCTTATTTCAGCTGAATCAACGTATGCATCTACGCCTTTAATGACTATCTGTAGATCTTTGTAGATCTCATCATTGTTACCACGCTTAATGGGAATTACATAAAAAGAATTCTCTCCAATCAGTGAAATCAGTTTATTTATTAACTCGTTTGAATTTTTCTCCCTTAAATATATTGGAGGTGGTTTGAACGACTTGGGTGCCGTTTTAGGTTCACTTGATTATTCCGTCCTTTTATTTATGTACTTTCGACATTGGTGCTAACTGCGAAGATTTAGGGCTTCGACCTCTTTTCATTACAGTCAAATTCCCACTTGATTCTTGGATTTTTGGGCACTGTCTGTTATTGTTTTTGTCGTACTGTATTTAAAAGGCAACGATGATTTATTTACTTTTATTTTATTGTCACTACTTAGCAACAACGGTGAGCATTTAAAAACAAATCAGTTTTTTTGTTTTTGTTTATTTCGCTGTTTTCATCAGCATTTATCGTAACGTTAGAATTTCTACTGCTTATGTTCGCACTTTTATCAACAATATTTAAATTTGAGTGACTCATAAATGAGCCCTCGTACAGTACTATTGCTTTCTCTTATTATTCAATTAATAATGCCGTTGTAAAAAAGAAAAAAAAAATACAAAAACTTTGTTGTTCTATATCAAACTGGTTTTATTGTTTTTGTTTGTTTGTTTATTTTAAATTCACTAACTAACTTTTGTTTGTATTATGCGTTTATTGCGAGCTATAAAAAACACGTCTATTAGACGAATACTTTTTTAATAATAGTAGATGAATATATTAACATTGATTCAGACTCAGAAACTTATTTTAGTGATTAAGAAATTGTTATGTTATTTGAATTTGTTTGTAACTTTATTATTAATCTTTATATAAATATGTTTTTTATCTTAAATAATAATTTAATTTTAAAATATTTAGTGTTGTCAATTTGGTAACCCTATTCATATAATGTTATTTTAATACCAATGGTTATGAGTATTTTCAAAACTTTAAAATATAAAAATACTAAAAATTTTAAAATAATGTTATATTCCAAAGAGGTATATGGCAACCCTAAATAATTAGAGATTGGTTATATTTTATAAAAAAAACTATCACGCTTTATCATTTCGTATGTGAAATGATATATTAAAATTAAAAAAAAATAATAATTACTGAAATGGGAGAATTTTGGGTATTTAATTTTCCCCGCACCGGAAATAAAAGGATTTCTAAAAATGTTAATTCATTTTTGAAAATAGTAAGCCAAGAGAGATCTGTGCCAAAAATTTCATTAAGCCATAACACCTTCGATTTTTTTCCAGTTTCTCTATGGGGTCCGTTCACTGTGTGTCTATTTGAATGACTGTGTTTACCCTGAAAGGTTGACTTACGTTGACAAAATTATAGCTCTTCTCTTGTCTAAGAAATCAAAAAATCCGCAATAGTGGGACAAGGGTTATTACGACTAGCATGGATCCATCGGCCTATTGACTCAGGGTCGATTCTAGCTCGCAGCAAGTAAATTATCCAGCAGTCACGATCGATTTTACCAATAGCATCAAGACCTCGAATTATTTCATTAGCATCGTCAGATAATTTCTTTACGATTAAACCATTTTTATTTTAGGCAGAGGCCAAAGCCATAACTGTTTCAATGAATGAATTTACTATATGCTTCGGGCGATCATATCTGTCATTTAGCCGAATCCATGCTGTTTTATATGCAGCCTCTGTAACAGGAATATGTTGAACACGTCGGGCAGCTTCATCCTTCAACAAAGATTTCAAGTAATGAAATTTTTGAGGGTCTGATAACGTTGCTTTTGAGTCAACTGTACTTTCAAATAAATCTTTGAAACTTGGCCAATCTTTATATGATCTACTAAAAGAGGGAATATTAATTCTTAGCAATTCGTTTTCTATTACTGGGGTAGTTACAGAAATTTTCTGTAAAAAAGCCGTTTGTTGATCTGCCAGTTTTTCAATGGCATCAGTATTGCTGGAATTTTCAGTAGATTATGGGGAATAATTTAGTTTTTAGTGCATACAGTTTGCTTTTAGCCGCTAAGAATTTGTCTTCATAAATTTCGAAGTCCAATTCCGGTTCAACAAAACATGCTCGATTCCGATATGATGCATCTCATCAGTGGATTTCACAAACTCATGCCATACGGTTTCCAATCGTTCCAATCGGCACAGCACAATCTCAAAAGTACAGTCTTCAGGGAGACATTCGGCAAACGCAAGTAATCGTGTCAAAGTGCCCTTCAAAAGACCTCTATAGACCACTAATGAATTCATATCGTCTGCCATTTTGCGTTGGGATTAAAAATAAATTTATAAATAGTAGCACCTAAGGTACAATATGGGCAACAATATCCACTAAGCAATTTAACTTTTGTTGCAAGAGTCACACAATTACTATAGCACAATTCACAAACTTGTGCATTTGAGATTGCAAATTTGTTCAATTGTAAAAATTTCCCATGGATTGTGAACGGTTTTTTAATTCAGTTTGCAACAATTCTTTCAAAACACGGAATTATCAAACTATAAAAGATGCATTATGCGCAAAAATCGACAGTTGTCTAGTATTAAATAACAATTAACATGAGCATTCTTACATTGAAAAGGACTGTACTAGAGATACAACAAATCTCGGAATTATCAAACAGCCCAGGTAATAGATGCAACTTGCCAAACATTTGACTGTAGTCTAGTACTAGATTACAGTTAACGGCAACAGTATTTCTCTGGATTTTTAGTGCAAGAAATACTAAAGATGACGGAATTATTAAAAATAAAATTCCGTAGTCAGACAATCCAGTAATAGATATCAACTAAAATTTTATTATGTCCATCCGGATCCATTTTTAAATTCTTATCTTCTTTTTTATGTGTTTTAGTTTTTCGATTTTCATTATTTTTAATTTTTCGTTGATTTTAAATTTCATATTTTTTATTTAATTTATAGTGACAGCAGTCAGTTTGCAAATGCCTAGCAAATAAAAACTATGGTTTTAGGTGTTGATTATTTTCCAATGTGTAGCATATGCATTTCTATATATTTTGTTAGTGTGTTGTAAAATTATCCAATATAATTTTGCAAACGCTACGATGCACAGAAGGGTATTGGTCCAATTTAAGCGCCCAAAATTCGAATTTTCAAAACTCTCTTTTTCTATAACTACCCACCGTAGGGTGAAGAGAATAGAATGCTGGACTAGATCCCGTTATTTTTTAATTCCTTTTTGCTTTCGTTCACTCTCGCCACGCAGTCAAAGTTTCGTGTTGCTAAGTAGGCATATGCTTTTTTTCTGTGTTTGAGACAAGTCAACGTGAAAAAAAATTGAGTAAAAGCGTGTTTTCAGTTAATGAATTTTTTTTAAATGGATAATTGTAATGCAGGTAAATATGATATAATTCACATAGTTTAATAAGAATATAATATATTCTGGTACCGGCAGAGCTACATTGAAAATGATGGTATTTTTATTAATTTTAATTGATTAAAAAAATTAACTATAGTTAAAATTAACTATAGTATAAAGTTGTATAACACCACTTAACGCAACTGAGATTCTCGCTCGGGTGTGTTAATTGATATTTCGTGGTTTGAAAAAAAAAAATTGGCTGCGGATATGTGCGGATGACTATTTTATGGCCCTTTGAAGTATTCTACTGCTGGAAAATGTACCAAAAATTCTGATGCTTTACTGTACATGCTGCTTTATTGGACACTTCTTTTACACATTTAATTTTAAAATTTAGCAATTACAGAATTTTTTGTTTCCAAATCTAGGTTCTTCAAAGGTCAAATTCATAGTTCGTGAAGACGTTTTACGAATTTCCGAAATCTGCAATATTTCATCAATAATTGCTAATATAGCTGCTGCCGAAAAACATGAAATGCAATCCAGAAATTATTCTAAAGAAGATATAACTTTGTTAAAAAATAGTTTTGCGAAATTCAAAAGCGATTTTAAAAAAAAGTGGGCTGAAGCCCATAGAAAAGCCAGTGTTTTCATTAAAGCTAATCAGCCGTGGATAAAAGGGGCTTTTCTATACCAAAAGTGGTTAATCATCCTGGGCGGCCTACCAAACTTTTCGACGAGTCCAGCGATAGAACCAAAAGACGTAAAACGGAAACCTTACGCAACTGCAGTGATACGGGAGAGTTGGCTGTAGCTACTCGAATTAAATTACGGTCAGTTGGAATGAGAGATGCTGCCGAAGTGCTTAAAGAAGTAACTTCTTCACCAAGTCGCGCACATAAATATAAAATTGCGTACCAACAGAGTCAATCCAACTCAAAATGTAACGAACAATTATTTTCAGCTCAGGCAATGAAGAAATGGCCGATTGATTTTATTTTATATCACATTTTTATCTTTTCAATAAAAACAGAATTGTTTGTTAATTTTTCATACTGCCTTAGAGTTTCTTTAAAAAGTATCCTTTTTTAATTGGTGAAGTACCGAAGAATTGGGGAAATACCGCCTTAATACCCTACGTCTTTTTGCTTGTTTATATAAATATACAATTTTAAATGCCACAACATGTCTTTTCTAAACATTTTGCATACAAAATTCAATCAAAATAATTTTGGCCGCCTAGATTGGCCAAATACCCCTCTGTGCGATGCAAGACCATTTGCACAAGATTGTGAATTGGGCTCTTTATCCCAGCAATTACTTGTTGAAACAGGAAAAATAATTTAGCTCACTTGTGCACACGTACGTTTTGATATAGAATAATTTGTTATTTTATTCGCTGAAATTCTACCATTTCCCAGGTAGACTGGCTTATCCGGTTGCAAGAAGGACCAAACTCTTATGTAAAGAAATAAAATCTTATTTCAATATAAGGTATAATTATTTTTTATATTTTTTTTATTAAATATATTTGATTTTATTCGCGATCAAAATTCACTGTATTGTAAGAAGGGCGAAGCTAAAGTGAAGTAACATTTTTTAATTGTACTTAACATACCTTAAGCAAAGAATATTTTTTACATAATAACTCTAAGTATTAGAGATAAAATACAACAACAATATGAACTTACGAAAAGCATGCATAAATAATACAAAGAACATTATCTATCATATGCAGATTTTAAAAATAATAAGTAATAACAACATTGGAATGTTGGTACCGTTATACAATGAGATAAATAAAAAGTTAAGCTAAAGAAAAGAATGTACAGTGGAAGTAAAAAATGTAGCACATATAATGTATTCATAAACACACTACTTTACTACCATTTGTCCAACCAAACTCACATAAATCATGAGAACGAAGTCTAACACTACTACCTAAAGCTCTCATTGCTAACCAAAGGTTGGCTAAGGTAACAACAAATATAAGGTGGTAAATAGAAAGAAAAATATGAAACAAGAAGGAAGCTTTAGGCAAGCAGAAAATATTTGGAATTAAATTAATAAATTAAAGTTGCCTTTGCTTGAAATCATGTCGTAAATTCGATTGGGATGTGAATTGTAATGATTTGAATGATGCCTTCGATTAATTTGCTTTTTGTATTGTATTGCTTACCCGACTCGTACACTTTTCTAGCCAACCATCCGCACACGTTCTCGTTGTCGTCCATTCAAGGACGACAAGTTTTTGGCTCTGAGCCCACGATTTAACGGATCAGGCTGTGTGGATTAAAGCAATTTCGGGATGAAAATGTCACTTCATATTTGAAAATAAGTTTTGAAAGTGGGGAAAAGCCGTTTTCAATACGTTATTGTAGTTCTCTGCATTCATACGTGATGTTAAAAACTTTAACTCGCAGGTGCCATAGTAGGTAGGATATTGCTCCCCACACCATTACACCCACCCAGCTATGCAAGCGATCCGAATAATGCTCCTCCTTACGCAGCTCATGAAAATAATAATTATACCCATCGGGACCTTCTAAATAATTTTTTTTTTTTCATCTAAAAACACTACACTATGCCACTGAGTAGACCAAGTCATTTCCTTTCTAAGTATATTAAGTGTTTTTTTTTAATTTTTGTCTCTGTAGGTGGGTAGCTTTCCTAATCACTCTTTCAAGCCCATTAACACCAGTTTTTTCCTTAATTTTCGTAGACGAGTCGTGCGAAATTGGTGCTTACCTCGGTATTGCTCGTTTGTCTGCTTGGGAAATCACTCGATTATTGCTGCCATTGAAATTTGTTCCATAGTGTTTCTTATTTTGAAGAAAACAAGCAACCGTTTTTCTATGCCTTCCAGTTTTTTCAGCAATTTTATGGCAGGATAGTCCAGAATCATAGTAAGCTTCAATTTTAGTTTTTTCTTCCAAAGATAAAATTGTTCCTCTTTCCATTTTATGTGTTTATTTAAAGACAAATACTATTTAAACTTATTCAAATTGTCAAAACAACCCAGATAACTAAAAATGCATTTGGGGGCGCTTATCTGATGACGCAAAATAAGTGGAAGCAAAATAGCAAATATTGTATAACGGCTCTTTTATGGTGCTTTAATATCTTGTGAGATATATCACACAAAATTATTGCAAATCCAAAACAAAACAACGAATTTGCCTGCAATATTTCTAATATTTTTTATAATATTTTTTTAATTGTTAAAGATCGCATTTATTTGCATTAAAAATTGTTAAACTTTTATTGAACATTACAAAAAACGAAAAATATGGTATTTTCGTTTTTTCCGGTTTTTGTACTCTTATAATGTCATATACTGCTCCGCAAAAAAATTATAAAATTCGAACCGGAACTTGGAAAAAAGAATCAAATGCATTTTCCGTTTTCTTTTTATTATATTCAATACTATTTTTAGTCAATTATAAAAATAATTGTCTGAATATATGTAAATCCATTTCTTTTAATAATTACATTATTTTTAAAAATAATATTTTATGTAACCGCCCACAAAAGAGGGCGGGGCGAAAATGGCATTTTAGATTTGGACTCCTGAGTCCATATTTAAGCTTTTGAACTTTCGCTGACCTTAAAAGTTGCATTTTCTAACCAAAAGGATAGGAAAACTTAAAAAAAAATGAATTTTTCGTAGGTAGGATTAGTTCTTCTAAGGGGAACTTTTTCCTCTTTAACAGCCTATGACCATAATAGATTTTTCTGACAAGTTATGTTAATCTAGGGGCACTCAATAAATTTTCAGAGCAAATATAAGCTAAAAAAGTAATGTTCGGCTAGATTGCCAAAATACCCCTATATGCGTCAGCCGGATGAAATATTGGGATATATGATTTTATTTCTTATATTTTATCATAAATCCTTGAGTTACCGCCATATAAAAGTAAAAGTAATTTTCATCGAAATCAGGGGTAAAAACTAATACGAGTCTGTTCAAAGAAAAGGGTATTTTTAAATTTTCGCGGGCTATGTACATTCGATTATTAAATTTCTTTTGTAATGGTGGTACACATGTGTTAGTCATTTGTTGGCATTATCAGCCAATTTGTATTAGTAGTTTGTTGTTGACAGTTAAAATAGGTTAGTCACGTTTGCGTATGTTCTTGATTTTTTACTTCTGGCCGCTTCCATTGGGATGATTGGGCTTGGATTCGACATCATAACCATATACCCACGTTTCGTCACAAGTTATGACCCTTCTGAGCAAACTTGGATTGTCGTTGACGTCATTCAACCGCACCTGAGCGATACTAATGCCGTTGATTTTGCTCAAAAGTTATGCAATTTTGGAACAAACTTTGCTGTTACATGTTTCATACTTGATTGCAATTTCAGGACGCTCATCGTAAAGCACTTGTACCACTTAAGGTCATGATTCACCATCATACACATGTTTGCTAAAAAGAATTATACTGATTGCACTGTAAATTGTGGTCCAGTGATATCCTGAATGACGAACAGTGATACTTGCGAGTACAGTGTGATGTCAACTTCTGCATCTACATTATCTCCACTTTCTTTAGAAGAATTAAAATTGAAAAACTTTTAAGTTCGATTTTAATAACATTAATTGGAAAACTGCTTTCCGAAAAAATTCCTATTCAAGGTTGGTGAATTAAATTTATCTCAGGTTCAGTACGAGACAATGCATCTGCATTTCCATTTTTTATGCCACGTTTATATACAATTTCATAATCAAATTCTTCTAATTTTAATCTCCAACGTACTAATTTTGAATTTAGCTTTTTAATTGAAAAAAGCCATTGTAAACGCTGTTTGCATAACAAACTCTCTCCCAAAAAAATATGGGAAATACTGCCAAAAGTTCTTTTTCCACTGTACTATAATTAATTTCATGTTTGTTGAGCGTCCTGCTTGCATATGAAATAGGATGGTCGTCCTGCGATAACACTGCTCCTAAAGCGAAATTGCTTGCATCGGTATTTAAAACAAACTTTTTATTTAAATCTGGATAAACTAAAATTGGAGCATTGGTAAGAAGCATTTTTAACGTTATGAAACTGTCTATGTATTCGGGATCATTTATTTCTATTTTAGCGTCTTTTTTGAGATATTTTGTTATCGGCCTTGAAATCTTCAAATAATCTTTTAAAAATTTATAAATAAAAATTGTTTAATTCGTTTCTGTATCCTTGGTAAGGGATAATTTATAACACATTGGGATTAGGTTTTATACCCTTCTCTGTTACTACATGACCTAAAACCTCTGTTTCCCATTTTAAAAATTCGTATTTGTCTATTTGCATTTTCAAATTAGCATTCCTTAATTTATTAAATACGAGCGGAAATAAATTTATATGCTCCTAAAAGGGTGTCGAATAGATAATAACGACATTGTCTATTTCAACTTGGTGAAACCCTTTCGCTAAATCCAAAATAGTAAAATATATACACCTACCAAGCTTTTCTAAAATTTCCTCAATATTTGGCATAGAGAAACGATTGTCTATTGTCTTTTCGTTAAGTTTTGTATAATCAACAACTAATCGCCACTTCTTTGACCCACTATCATTCTCCTTTTTCCTTACGATCCATATAAGAGCAGAGTACGGCAAATCATCTTAATATCTAGCATTTCCTGAACTTGCCTTCTCACTTAATCTTTATGTATATATGGATACCTGTATGTTTTTCAGAAAACAAATCAAAATAATCATTCAAAATAAGCTTCAGATTATTTTTCCCTTCGTTATTTAAATGATACATCACTAACCAAATGATAATTTTCCGAGGTAACCGTCAAAATAATTTTTCCTGCATTATATACCCCTTCACTAAAAATTATTTCATCAAAACGATTACGATGTGCTTTGATATGGACTAATCCACATTCAATATTAGCAATTTATTCAACTTTTCGTAATTTCGGAAATAATAATGACACAGTTTTATTATTTATCCTAAGTTCACAACTATTATAACCAATCACAGCCTTGTATGTTCGTAACACATAATTTTTAATTATTGCATCATAATAATTATGAAATTTACAATCTATTAGTCTTATTTTTTCATTTGTATCACCTAACTCAGAAAACATGGGTACTTGATAAATTGTGTCTGAAAATATCTGATTCTGAACGCTTTTCAAGATTACTTTTGCTGAATTAACTCTCCATTTTGGATTACATAAATCTGGATTTACAAGTGAATGAGTTGCACCAGTATCCACTATAAATTTAATATTTCCTTTTATAATTATATACGGTAATTCTCTGGAGGCTGGAAAACAAAAATTTTCTGTTACTATATCTTTAGCTGAATGATCCAAATTTCGAAATTGAATAGAAAAGTAGCAATTTTGGTTTAATAATTCAGAAGAATTATTTCGTAACATTTCCTAAGAATCTGGTATTTTACGTAAATTACTTATAGTATTACAATTTGAATCATAATAAAATTCATTGGCTCAGGATGCTGTTGCTTTGGAAAAGAATTTGGATTAAAATTATAGCTGAAGTTCTCCATATTACAATTATAATTTTTTTATTGATTAGTATAGATTGTAAGCCCCTAGGGCCGAATTAATTCAGTTAAAATAAATGGCAAGTACTAAAAAATCTCTTAAAATCTAAAAATTTATAATATAGATAAAATACCCCTATTGCACAAATATTGAAAGATATCTACCAAAAAAAAAGTACAAATGATGACAATTTCGCTAGTGGTTTCTTTACAGCCGATTTTAAACAACCCCATTACAAGAGGTTTTCTAATAAAATTTTTCTGAACATTGAGACTGAGTTAGAAAAATTTCGTTGGTCGCATAATACAAACGAATTTCATAGTCTAGAAACTCTGAGTCAAACAACCTAGACATGATTAGGGAGGCATGTCTAGGAATTATTAATATTTTAGTTCGTAAAGAGTGAACAAAATTAAATCTATTCATGAGATACTCAGGCTTTCCATATTTAAGAACCTTATAAAACTGAAGTCTTAATTTAATAAAACTCTCAAAGTCGCATTGTAGAAGTTTAATAGTATACGAATAAATCTCTAAGTCGTACAATAATATAGGAAGACATAATGAAGTGGCAACACACCTTTTCACATTGCTTGATAAAAACATTGTATAAATTCCTCAGAACAAAACTAATCCTAGAGATTACATGATTTACTTGCAAATCTAAGCTCAAGTTTTATATCTAAGTATAATCATAATACCTTATAATATGAAAAAAACTCAATTTTTTCATCGCCTAATGTCAAGTTAGGTGTAGCAAAAATCTGCGAAAACCACATGCACCGAGACTTTAAGGGTTTTAAGTTAGGAAAGTTTTCTTCCGACCATTTCATAGTTCGTTTTAAGTTTTTGTTAACTTTTTGCTCCAAAGTTTTAATTTACAGGCAGATGGGCCAAATCCAAATTGCGATAACAAAGTCTGCTAAGGTAACGAATCGAATGCCTTGTTAAAATCAAGAAATATGAGCAATGTGTTAAATTTCTGGTCGATATTACTGCTTACATTTTCAACACAATCTAACATCAAACTCGTGGTATTATGTCGTTTCCTAAATCCCGATTGATATTGATTTAAATAATAACCTGACGAAATATGTTCTAAAAGCTGTTCTTTTAATAACATATCTAGTATTTTGGAACTAGCATTTAAAATTGTAATGGGACGAAAATCAGAAATGAGATGAGCTGAATTAATTTTGGGAATAGGAATAACTCTTCCAACTTTCAAGTTATCTGGAAACACATAGGTGATATTTGTATTAAAAATTAAAAACACAATTGCCGGGATATAACAGGAAAAATTAATTTAAAAAATTTTAAAGGAATTCCGTTAGGTCCAGTAGAGTTTGTTTTAGTATTCATCATGCATTATAAATCTCATCCACAGTAACATTTCGAAGGGTAAAATCCAAGTCATTTTCCAAATTAAAAGCAGGTAAAAAATTATTTTTAGCCACAGGAGGAAGAAATTACATTTTGTTAAATTCCTCGACATCAAATTCATTAGTAACTCCCTCGGCTTTTAGTTTACGCCACATATGAGTTGATGTACAACTGCTAAAGTATTATATACACTCTTGCCGTCTATCGCGTCTTATTACAGAATTAAATATATTACGACACTTGCAGTAATTTCTACGGTTTTCATTAAAAACATCTTCACAATAAGTACGCCAAGCCAAATTTCTACGAACCTTTTCCACCGTTAACTCAGAAGCATTAATCCAAATATTTGTTTTTATTTAGGGTGCCCCGGTAGGCTAGTAGGTAGTGTGCTAGTCTATCAGTCTGGGGGTTGTGGGTTCGATTCCCACCAAAGACTCTGGGTGTTTCACTACAACGAGTGAGAAGGTCTTCGTTACTATGCTCGGTAAATTAAGTTAGAATATAATTTGTAATTGTATTGTAACATTTAATAAATAAATAAATAAATTGTTTTTATTAGGAAAATAGTTTCGCTATCAAAATTGCTAGCTATGCAGGCTTCAAAACTTCGTATTTGTTCGTTTACACATGATGTATTAACAATTTCTGAAAATCCCATTGTATTTAGGTGTAGAAGCCAAGAATCTTTATTAAGATTATTATAATCTCTATACCAATATTCTTTTGAATTTTTTCAATAACCACTCGATAAGATAACGAAACTAACCCATAACCTAAATTCAATGAGGGAATTAGATATTGACCCTTTTCGGAGGAAGAATTAGAGTCTGATACAAAAAAATAATCAACTAAAGATGATCTTATTCCTTACACTTGATCATAATGAGTGGGCAAAGTTGTGTATAACTGATAAATTAGAACGAGAACAAGTTTCTTATAAAAGTAGAGCATAGAAATAAATCACTATAAAATTCTCCCATTATAATCGTATAATCATACCTACTACATTGATCAATCAAAAGATCCTCACAATCCCTAAAATTGCCTTTTGGTAAATAAATAATTCCAACTAATATTTTTTCCATATTATTTAACAAAATTTCAACAAATAGCTATTCAACATTACCGTCGTCCATATAGTCCAATGGTTCCCAACCACTGGTGGCCTCGGAGGAAAAAAAGTAGTCCGCGAGCGAATGATTTGAAATTTAGAATGTGGTGAGCTGTTAGTCGCCGTGGAGGGGATGAGAAGGACACGGGTGTCGGGAGGGAACTACGTACACGGTCCTACGCCTGTTTCGGCGAAAACAATGAAAAGACTGCAATCTGTCCACAGTATCGTGTAAAAGAAATTACATATGCTTTGTGCTGTCATTTGTTACATTTGAGTGTCAGTAATATAATTTAGCTTAACTGTGAGAGAAAGTAAATGATTCATTACTGACCGTTATTCCTAACACTATTTCTTAAATTTGTTCGCAAATAATATAGCTAAGTGGACATTTTGTTTTGATAAACCCTTTCTGTAAGTATTAAAAATGATCGTCTTTGGGCCGTCATTGATTGAAAATTACAATAAGTATATTTCTGTTTGCCTTTTGGCGGGATTGTAGTTATCGCAACGTAGTAGGTATATTGTTTATAAACTAAAAATACTTTGGACATTATTTCAACAATAAAATTTATTATTTAAGCAAAACACGATCATATTATAATACCTTACCTTATGCTTTTATGTTCTTAGTTTTTCCTATTCGGTTTTATTTTTACAAGCTTTTATTTAGTTTCAATTTGTCCCGATGTTTGTCTGTAATCAAATCTTGTAAGCTTTTGATCCACTTCCCCGTTACTGATTGAGCTGAAATTTTGAATTCATGTGTAAATCGGATAAAAATTCTAAATTACTATGACATGGAGTTGTTCTGATGATGGACCGGAAGATATAGGAACTCGGTAATTAAACGCGGGGCGTCACTCAGTGCCGGAATTTAATTCCCGAAACTTGTGGTGGCGCTAATGGTGTCGAATGGAGTCAGGCGTCTAGGAGTTCTTTCCTAGAACATCTATTGTGTTCTATTTAATTCCTTCTTTGTCAGTTTATATTAGCATTGCACGGATGAAACACATATCCCCGTGCCCGCTAATGTCACATTTACGGACGCGCCTGCTTAAGGGTTAAACGACACAAGTCCATCAAGTTTGGGCTAGTCTGATTAGCCTATTCGTCGTGACGAGTTCTTTTTATTGACAACTAATAAAAGCTTACTTTTAATTTTTTTAACTACCTTTATTTGTATCTTATTTTCGGAACATGGCGCCTAAAAGAAAATGCAATAATAGTCATATAAAATTTGGATTTACCTCGATAGAAATTAACAGAGAAATAAAACCACAATGCGTTATATGCGCAACCGTTCTCACAAATGACGCGTTGAAACCAGCGAAATTAAAACGCAACTTAGAAACGGTTCATCCAAGTTTATCTGACCGTCCGCTAGAATTCTTTGAAGGGTTGTCAGATTTATTTTTACCTATTTCGGCAAGATCGAAGTGAAAAAACGCCAAAATCGCCAAAACAGATTTTTGTTAAAATTTTCCTCTATTTTATATAATTTTTTTTAATTTTAAAAATATTTTTTACAAATCGCAAAAAATAAATTTAATCAAAATACCTAAAATTCGCCAAAAATAAAAAAGTCGCCAAAATATATAACTAAGTATTTTGTTTTTTATTTAAAATGATTAGTAAACACGAGAAAGGTAAAATGTTTACTTAAAACAATGAAAATAGTTGTTATTACAACAAATGTAGACCTGAACATACTCATCCTAAAGGTATTTGTTGAATATGTTTTATAGGAATTAAATTTATTCAAAATTACTAAAGATCAACAGATATGCGCCACATGCCCTATTTCAATTCATAAAATTATAGCACGTGTCTCATAGTCCAGTTTTGGTGGAATTCATTTTTTGAATTTGATCTTTCTATCCAGAAATTAACAGCATATAAATTTAAAAAAATCCAACTTTTCTTTAAAGTGAATACCCAATTTTTATAAACTATTCTTTCAACTTAGAGAGAATAAAACGAACTTAATCCTTAATTCAAAACTTCCTTTGTATGTAAAAACTAAGTATACAAAATTCATTGGAATTACCAGCACATCAAATCAGAGTAGGTATTTCCCTCTTCTTTCATTTTCCATATTCATGAAGAAACTTGTGATTTGCTTTTTGTTTACTTCACTGTCTACGAAAGGAATTTTTTATTGCGTTTGTTTTTTCTCTGCACACAAATAAGTTTCACACACTCATTTTTCATCTTCTTGGATGTTTGCTTTTCAAACTGTTCACATCTCTTTGTCCATGAAGTAATTGTTGTTTAGATTATTTCTTTTTCATCGCCATGAAAGAAGCAAAAATTTTTTTCAAAATTTAAACACCACCATTCTTCTTCTTTTTTTCCTAATATATTAAACATTGAGTACGATTTCTTTCGTTTGTACGAAGTGTAAAACGAACATGAAATAATATAAAAAAATGTGCATAGAATACACATATTTTAAAGCAATAGGAAATGTTCTACTGAAAAGGGTTATAAAATGTATGTTTTTACCTACATGTGCGTTATGTACAAAGAATTGTAAATATTTATGATGTGTAATGCAAATGCATTATGCAATGCAATCTCTTATTTTTAATTGTAAAAACATAAGAAAATGATAATGAAAATAGATGTTTTAAAACTATGAAAAAAATATTTGCAAAAGGGATTTAATTACCTATGTTTAGAAATATTTACATATATGTAGGTATTCGTATGTATGTATGTTTAAAAACTATTTAAATTGTTTGTGCAAAAAAAAATATTATTTAACAAAACTTTATTCACACTTATACTTAAATGTCTCGTTATTTAAAATATGTCGTCAAGTTCAAAAGTGTCTTATAAATTTAAAGGATAAACCAAAAATTAAAATTAGTAAAATTATTTACCTGTTTCTAATATTAAATTTTTGCAAATAAGAAAATAATTATTGCTACAATTCAACAATTTTGCGAACATTTATATACATACATATGTGTATTTTTGAAGATAATATGTATGTATGTCTCAGTGTTGGGATCTGACAATGTTTAAATTGTACCGCCTCAATGATAAAATTGTACCAAATCAGCATCAATTGTACCAAAATTTGGCATGAAGTAAAAAAAGAACAAACAAAACATATAGGAACTGGTGACACTAAAATTTCCATCAAGTGCTTCAAACTCCACCAGTTTGCCTGCAGATATTTGGAAGAACAATTAAAGAGTCATTACCAAAAAGACCTTACGATTTCTCACTAAAAAGAACGAAAAAATACTTCCGGTAACTGATTAAGGCAATGCAAAAAGCGTTCAAACCCTGTAGTATATACATATTTACACACATAATAGGGTTATCAAAGTAAATAATCCTGAACATAAATCAGGGTGGAAAAACTATGAAATTAGAAATGTTTATAATTGTAAGAAAAAGTAAAAAAATATTGATTGAACAAAAATATTGATTGAATAGAAAAATTGATTGAATTAATTTTATATGAAATTGTACCAGATAAGCATTGTGACGATGAAAGTTGGTGGAGCCTTGTTTTCACCACACATATATATTATTTTAGAGTAAATTATATATGTTATTTTTGTTATATTCTTTTTATTGTATTGTTTAAAGTGTTATTATCAATTTGTTATTATTTGTTTATTATTACGATTTGTTATTACTTGTATTATTGCAACAAGTTCAAATATTTGAAATTAAGGTTTCCGTTAGAATATGCCATCTAGTGGCGCATAGTGGTCGTAAATTATTAACACATCCACTTTGATATTTTTAGTAAGAAGAATTAGTACCAAAATATACAACTAAGTTTTGGTGGCTGCAGATTGTGTATAGAAGTAGTGGAAGTGATATAATTTTAGTCAGTCTTATCGCAGCGATTGCGAAGGTAAGACCATTATTATTGGTGGTAACCCGCTGTAATAATTTATTACCTATTGGCTGATTACTAAGTAGAGAAATTGGTGGTAACCTGCTGTTTCTTCTGCTTAGTACTACTCACCAGGCTTTATTAGTGTGGTATTCCCGTGGTAACCTGCAGGTTTCCCACTAATAATACGTGAGGGTAGATTGGTGAGCGGAGTTGACAAAGTGTTCCCGTGGTAACCCGCAGGTTCACTCAACAACCTAACCAGTCTTTGTAAGAGCTGCCTTTGTCCGATTTGCGTTGAATAAGTGTTCCCGTGGTAACCCGAAGGTTCACTTCGCTACGTAAGCAGACTGTGTAAAGCCGCATTTGGCGGGTTTTTGCTAATGCTGTGTTCACGTGGTAACACGCAGGTTCATAGTAGTTATTAGCACTTCGTGTTAGAAACGTTTTCGATCGGTGTTTCTTTCCATACGGTCTAAAGAAAATAAATTTTCTGTGACAGAACCTTCGGACACTGGTGAGTTTACCCCAGCCGAAGAAACGTCGTTACTGCATGAAGTGTACCAGTGTACCACTGATGTGTTGATTGTACCAAATTTGGTACAATTGTACCGCAAATCCCAACACTGGTATGTATGTAGGTAATAATATTTTTATATGGTTTAAAATATCAAAAGTTTTCTAGCATATGCAAATACAATTGACCTGCTCTCATATTTTACAATTAAAAATAAGAGATCATTGCACTTTTGCATTACACATCCTAAATATTTACAATTCTATGTACATAACGCACATGTAGGTAAAACCACACATTTTATGACCCTTTTCAATAGAAAAGCAAATTGCAAAGTAAATATTGCTTTAAAATATATTCACATGAAATGAATGATGCATGTTTTTTATTTTCTTTGCTGTTCGTGTTACACTTCGTACAAGCGAAAGAAATCATACGAATGTATATATGAAGAAAAAATAAATGAGCTTCTTTTGAATGAATGGTGGTGTTCAAATTTTGAAACAAATGTTTGCTTGTTTGGCGATGAAAAAGAAATAATCTACACAACAATTACTTCATGGACAAAGAGATGTGAACAGTTTGAAAAGCAAACATCCATGAAAATGAAAAATGTGTGTGTGAAACTTATTTGTGTGCAGTGAATAAACAAACGCAATACAAAATTTCATTCATTGAAAATAACAAGAGAATGTAAAAAATGTACTATTCATGGTGAAAAAATACTTACCCTGCATCAAATACAAAACTAATGTAGCTGCACATAATTCGATAGAATATAATTTTTTTTATAATCTTTCTAAAACAAACGTTAATATTTTCTATTATGGTTGATAAGTATCCAAAAGGATGTTAGAATTTATAAAAAAATTTGAAAACAAGAAATTTTGTTCGTGATAAAGAATTGCAACATTTTAAAATCGAAAGATGCTTGTAAACTTTAAATAAAGTTTACAGTTTCAAGAATAAAATCATCTTTAGAAATTAAAATATTTTTAAATATAAAATGTTCGTGAACTTTAAATAAATTTATGTTTCGAAAGTTTTTGGATTCAAGAAGTAAAATCATATTTAAATATGAAATACAACATCAATATCTTTGTTATCTATTTTGATATTCCTTAAATCAGTTTCTAATGTTGGCCAAAAGCCAATGAAAAATCGTCAAAATATCGCCAAATATTTTAAAAATCGCCAAAAATTCGCCATGTCGCCAAATTCAAAATTTGATCACCAAACAAGATTGAAAATCGCCACGTTTGGCGAGAAATCACCATATCTGACCACCCTGCCTATGTCCAATAACACGTTCAAAGATCGAATTGAACTTATGTCAAATGATATAGAGGAGAAAGATTCGATTCTTGCCATTGACTCTACATTACTACATCAAATCAGTTCAACTAAATTCAACAAATCAGTTCGTGAGGCGACGAAAAATGATACAGAGCTCTCAAAAATATTAATAAAGCTACGTAATTCAAATTCAGACTCGGAGTACACGATTGTGAGCGACATTCTTTTTAAAATCAAAGGGTTTTAAAATCCGCAAGACTTCAGCAAACGGTTTTAGAGGAGTTATATTACACATATGTATATTGCTATAACCAAAATGAAACAGTTGGCAAGACTTTATGTCTACTGGGTGTCTATCGATATGGACATTGAAAAGTTTGTTCGATCTTGTTATGCTTGTGCCTCACTAGTGTTTATATTGACTATGTCGGGACGTACCAAGGTTATCAGTTTCTGTTAGTCGAGGAATCAAAACCAAAGTGCACAGAAGTGGCCGTGTGTTCTTCTGCGCCAACATCAACTATTTCAACCATTAACATAGTGTGCATTATACTTTCAAGAAACGGTTTCCCTAAAGTACGCCACAATATTAAAAGTGAAGAATTTACGAACTTCTGCATTAACGCCGGAATTTTCCAAATATATATCTCACCAGGACATCTGGCATGAAATGGATTGGAGGAACGCAATGTCTAGACATTAAAGCAACGCTTAGAAGCCGTGTCGAAGGATTACTCATCTATACTCACAAAGGTCCGAGAAATTTTATTTAAATATCGAACGATGCCTCTTCGGCAAGGAAAATCATGTTCTGAAATGTATACCAAAGGACTTCAGATCGATTAGTTGAGGTGCGCTTCATAATGTGGTATATAGAGCGCGGTTTGCAGGATAAGGCATATACGTTAGCGGCGTTCTTAAATATTGTAGCCTTCAACAATGTCAAACTGAAGGCTATTAGGGAATCGCTAGTAGATCTTAACATCCAGGACTTCATAGTGAAGTGGATTATTCGTATGCTTAGCAGCAGAATTATCAACTCGGATCTCGGAGGCGGCTATTTTAGAAAGTCTTCGTGCTAAAGTTGTTGCTGGGTTTGGTTGGTTAAATAGATGATGCTTACAACTAAACACTACCCTAAGTAAATAGATACAAGAGTGCTGATGATGTACGTGGCTGTCTAGAAAATGTGCATTCCGCTCCTGATGGTGTTTAAAAAAATAAAAAAAAAAATGAAAAAAAAAAATAAAATTTCCCAATTTTTCTTTAAAATTATCACCTAATTTGTAATTTAATTAATTCTTTCTTATTGAAAATTTATATAAAGTGAAGAAAGGATTCTCTCTGTTGTTGACAAAAAAATTGATCATGTAAAGTCTGAACTGAATATCATTAATGAAAGAGTAAACAGATTAGAAACAATTTGTGCTGAAGTTGGTGATATGAAAAAAGAAGTCATTGAACTAAAAAAGAAAATAATAAAGCAAGAGAATTCTGTGGTCGCTGGTAGTATACGAATTACTGGTGTACCTTATTTTAAAATTAAAATTTGTGCAATATTTTTGGAAGCATATGTGATAGTATGAAAATTCCAGTGCCTCAAATAGAAAGGCGAAAGTCGTTCACTCGTTTTCGTCTACAACCATTATTGTTTTTTAACATTTATTTTTTTATTATCATTTGTTAACTTCAATATTGTTTCTTAAGTTAAGAATTAATTATAAAAGTAATTTAAATTAACGGTCGGGTAATTCAGCGCCACCGACAAACGAACCATCAAAACAGTCAGCTGTTAAAACAGATGTAACATCACAGCTGAGATGGCTGTCAACCGATGTCAACAAACGATCTGTCATGTAGGTGTGTGTGTGACTGTATGTGCACAAGCATGGGTATAAAAGGCCGAACATTTTGAAAAACTGGGCAGATTGCCAGCAGCTCGCCTGCAGGTACGAAGTCTCTTGGAGGAATTTTATATTCCGCAACTACTTCTTATCGACAGGACAATTGCAATTGGTGGAAGTACCACCACAGAAGTTTATCTTCTACCGGTGTTGGCCCGACCGTGTGACTAGTGCTCTTGTGGAATTTTATATTCCGGCCATATTATTTGACACGGCCTAGAACTTCCAACAATCGCTGCCACTGCTAAGTATATTGTGTTACTTTTACTGCCGCCTGTACCGCTATCAGGTAATGCCACTGCCGCTTGTACCGCTGCCAGATTCCGTTGCGCGAGAGGTTAAAAAGGTTTTAGCAGATCTCAACATCAAAAAGTCTCCTGGGCCGAATGGGATTCCAGCACTGGTCTTGAAACAGTGGTTCTCGACGCTAGCACTGATAATTACCGCCCAATAGCAATTTGTTCTTCACTTTCTAAAGTGATGGAAAGTATGATTAACTTTCATCTTGTGAGGTATCTGGAGTCCAACAGCTTACTCAGCGACCGACGGTATGGTTTCCGTAGGGGGCGCTATACAGTCGACTTGCTAGCTTTCCTTTCGGAAAAATGGTGTCATTCTATACATCATTTCGGCGAAAGTAAGGTGGTGGCTCTAGATATTTCCAAGGCATTTGATAGAATGTGGCCTGATGCACTCTTGTCAAAACTCATTGCTGTTGGGTTCCGGGATAACTTCTCCCGATTTATATCGAGCCACAAGGCTCTGTTCTTTCTTCTACCCTATTTCTTATTTTTCTAAATGCCCTTCTTTGTCAAACTTTCAACCCTATCTACTCTTTCTCAGATGACAGCACCATTTGCCATTCGTATGCATTTAGTAATAGACCGAACCACTTGGAGGTGCGGTCGAAAAGACAAAGCATGAATGATACGATCAATCACGATCTCATAACAATATATGAATGGGGTCGATTTTAACTCCAGTAAAACTGAATGTTACATGCTTACGCATAGGCGTACGTTCGGAGATGATGCTTCTTTTGTTATTATGGGTGATATAGATATTAAGGAATCGGAAGCTCTAGAAATCCAGTGTGATGTTCGATGGACTAAACACATTTTTTAAGCCTCTAAAGAAGCTTTCAAGTGCCTCCGTTTCTTAAAACGGTGTAAAAGATACTTCACTCCATCCGATCTTCTTACTATTTATACCACCTATATCTGGACGAAAATGGAATACAACTCTCATCTATGGTCCGGCGCGCCAAAGTCAATTTTGGAGCTGCTCTAGCGCGCACAAGAGAGCGCTAAGAAGCTCACTGTTTTATCGTTACTACAATGGTATGTGCTCTAATTGTAGCAGGATGAGATGGTTTCATTATGAATATTTATTTAGGGTAGACTCATTATTATGAATGCTAGTGTAACTTTGCAATGTAGGACAACGGTACCTATGTTTTGCATTATGTTTAATAAAATATTCTATATCACTGCCTCTGTCTCTTTTCCACACATGCTTTAAAGTAGTAAACTTATGCTACATATTGTCATACATTTGTATTAGTATTTAAGAATTACGTTAGTTTTAAGCAATAATTTGTAAGAAATACAATAAAGAATCAATTTAAGTGAAGTGTTTAATTCGGCATATCCTGCAAATCAGAAGTGGGATTGTGAAAAATACTTAGTTTTTTTTTTTAAATCGATTGACTGTATAGTATAATATAAAGAAAATACCTATAATAAAAACCCTAAAAAATTTAAATAGAAAAGTTATTGGACAATACCACAAAAATGGAAAATTATGATGTGAATGAGGGTGCCGGACCAAGCCAGGACGAAAATTATTGTGTTGTGGTGCAAGGGGAAACAAATGATTGTCGTAAAAGAAAAAATGATAGCACAGATGATAAGAAAAGACTTAATAGTATGTTTGATAAATATTATGTACGACCTAAACGACCCACTCAACCTAAAGTTTACAGCGAGATAAAGCTGAAATTGAATAACGAAAAGTGTTTTAACTGTAATCCATGAAGATTGTCGTATGCGGAGAAAACTGAATTGCAGAAACTATTAGACGAGTATTTAGAAAAGGGATACATGCAGCCGAGTGAATCAGAGTTTGTTTCACCTATAGTTTTAGTAAGAAAGAAAACGGGGGAATTAAGAATGTGTGTGGATTATAGGATTTTAAATAAGGTAACGGTGAAGGATAGTTATCCCATCCCTTTGATTGATGATTTATTGGACAGGCTTTCGGGAAAAAGATACTGTACGAAGATGGATTTGAAGAATGGATTTTTTCACGTTTTTGTACATCCAGATTCCGTGAAGTACACGTCTTTTGTGATTCCGTTAGGACAATTTGAATTTTTGAGAATGCTGTTTGGTTTGAAAAATGCGCCTTCCGTATTTCAAAGATTTGTGAATAAGGTCTTTGCTGATATGGTAAGAGATGATAAAATTGTAATTTATTTGGACGATATTATGATATCCACGACTAGTATTAATGAACATTTAGAAATTTTAAAAGAAGTTTTTAGCCGAATGGTTCAGAATAATTTGAACCTGAGAATTGATAAATGCGAATTTTTACAGACATCAGTGAAATATTTAGGGTACATCGTTGATGGAAACGGAATTCGTACTGATGATAAGGGATTGCTTTCGATAGAAAATTTTCCTGTACCTACCAAACAGCATTCAGTGCAGAGTTGTTTGGTTCTGTGTTCCTATTTTCGTAGGTTTATCTGTAATTTTTCGATTATTGCAAAACCTTTGTATGACTTGACAAGAAAAAATAAAAAATTTGTGTTTGGGGAGGTTGAAATAAAAGCGTTTCAGCTTCTGAAGAAGAAAATGATAGAAGCCCCTGTGTTAGCACTTTACGACCCAAAAGATGAAACTGAGCTTCATTGCGATGCAAGTTCTATTGGTTTTGGGGCAGTTTTATTACAAAAGAAGGTGGATGGCAAATTTTATCCTATTTTTTATTTCTCGAAAAGAACAACAATACCGAATCTAAATACCATAGCTTCTAACTGGAGACGTTAGCTATAATTTATGCATTGAAGCGTTTTCAAATATATCTACAGGGCAGAAAATTTAAAATTGTCACGGACTGTAATTGTCTAGCAATGACTTTGAGTAAGAAGGACCTTAATCCAAGGATTGCGCGGTGGGCTTTAGAGCTGCAGAACTATGAATATGAACTAGAACACAGGTCGGGCAATAGAATGAAACATGTTGACGCTTTGAGTAGATGTACTAACATAATGATAATTGAATTAAATACGTTTGAAGAAAATCTTATAATTTGCCAGAACAGGGATCGGAAGTTAAAGGCCTTGAAGGATAAACTTCAGAGGACCGAACACAAACTGTATGAAATGAGAAATGGTGTATTGTATAGAAAAACTAGTGATGGAAATTTATTGTTCTACGTTCCAGAGGACATGGAGGATAACATAATTTATAAATATCACAACGAGATGGGCCACGTTGGTGTTGAGAAGATGGCTGAGCTTATCCAGAAGACCTATTGGTTCCCTCAAGTTAAAGCGAAAGCTGCATGTCATGTACAAAATTGCTTGAATTGTATTGTATATTCCCCTAAACACGGCAAAGAAGACGGTTTTCTACATAATATACCGAAGTCGGATATACCTTTTGATGTCGTACACATAGATCATTACGGTCCAGTAGACAATGGTAGGACATTGAAAAATATCCTTGTTGTAATAGATGCTTGCACGAAATTTGTTAGATTATATCCGACGAAAACTACCAATACAAAGGAGGTAATTATGGCATTAAGGGACTATTTCAGATCTTATAGTCGGCCTAAGTGTATAGTAAGTGATCGCGGAGCCTGTTTTACATCGATGAATTTTGCAGATTTTTTGTCAGCCAATAACGTAGCTCAAGTTTTAGTTGCTACTGGCTCCCCACAAGCAAATGGCCAGGTAGAGAGAGTTAACAGGTCAACAGGGCCAATGTTGGCGAAATTGGTTGACCCTAGCAATGGAGTATTTTGGGATAGTGTACTTGAGCAAGTAGAGTATAGTCTTAACAACACAGTTCATAGGTCAGTAGGGCAGCATCCCAGTGTTATGCTATTTGGAAAAGGACAAAGAGGAAAGGTTATTGATTTATTTAAGGAAGTTTTAGATAATGAAGTTGGTTCTAAGCAGGCTGATCTTATCACGATAAGACACAGAGCGGCTGAAAGACAAAAGGGGTATACAAGATTATAATGAAAAGTACGTCAATAGGCGGAGAAAATCCCCGAAGATTTATAAGGATGGTCATTATGTTATGGTAAAAAACTTTGATTCAACGGCTGGCGTATCTGATACCAAACTTTAAAGGACCTTATAGAATATGTAAAGTTCTTCGCAATGATCGGTACCTTCTTGAGGATGTAGACGGATTTCAGCAATCACGTACACCTTATAAGGGCGTGTGGTCAGTTTCTAATAGTAGCCCATGGTTTAAAGGGCGCGATAGTTCTGGTAATGTTAGATCAGGGGATCTAATGGTCAGGACGGCCGAGTTGTAGCAGGATGAGTTTGTTTTATTATGTATATTTATTTAGGATAGACTTATTATTATGAATGATAGTGTAACTTTGCAATGTAGGATAACGGTACCTATGTTTTGCATTATGTTTAATAAAATATTCTATATCACTGCCTCTGTCTCTTTTCCACACATGCTTTAAAGTAGTAAACTTATGCTACATATTGTCATACATTTGTATTAGTATTTAAGTATTACGTTAGTTTTAAGCAATAATTTGTAAGAAATATAATAAAGAATCAATTTAATTTTGATCGTTGAAGAGTGAAGTGTTTAATTCGGCATATCCTACATAATGAAATTAGGGAACTTGTTCCCGATACCCGCACATTTTTGCGTTTAACACGTTTTTCGTTTAGAGCGCATCCATTTGTGGTCGAATGGCCAGTGAATCGCACTACGCATTACAGGGAAAATTAGTTTTTTTAGCAGAACTGTTCGTATGTGGAATAAACTGCCTCCACAGGTCTTTCCTATCACTTTCAATGTAGGAAAATTCAAATCGAATGTCCACAAACAATACTCCCTCCTTCACATAACCTAATTTCCTAGTTCTGGCACAATGCATTGCATGAGGAGGGGTCATTCCCTGAGTGCTGGTCCACACAAAAAAAAAAGTTAGTTACTAGGGGAACGCCGTAGAGTGGGGTGGGTTCTATCGCCACTACTATGGTTGCTGGTGTTGAACGTCATTTTGCGGCAATATAAATCACAGGGGAGTAAAATAGTGGCCAACGCAGACGATGTGGTGATACTGAGAATTTCTCTCTACCATCAGTGAAGTCATATAAGATGCGCTTGGAGAACTCTCTTCCTGAGCCTCGAGTTAACAGAGAAAAATCTGAGTTAGTTCTTTTCACCAGGAGATACAAGGTAGCAGGTTTCAGACCACCTAAAGTCAATGGTGTCGAGATAAAACTAGCAAGTGAGGCTAAATACCTAGGAGTTTATCTAGATAATAATATAATCTGGAGTATAAACATTCAGGAGAGACTCAAGTCTAAATGCCTACTACACCTGTAAGAACTCTATAGGTAGCAATTGGGGACTACGACCAAAGGTTGTAAATTGGATTTACACGTCGGTTGTACGACCCATCGTCTCCTATTGATGCTCTGTTTGGTGGGACGCATTGAGAACGGAGTCTCATAGGAAAACTCTTGCCAAGGTCCAGAGCTGTGCTTCGATTGGCACACAGGTGCAAGGAGAAGTACACCTCAAGCAGCTTTAGGCATCATTTTGCACCTACCCCTCATTGAGGGCTTTGTGGTCGGAATGGCGCACACTGGGGATTTTTGTATGGAGGTGAGGAAAAAAATATATTTGTGAAAAAATGTAGTGATTTCATCACAAATTTAGTTTTATTTATATAGTAATACACAAAAGTAATCAAAATAAAGAAAGTTAGAGAAATGTATATCGTTACCTACAATGTAAAAAGCCGTAACTAACAAACAATTTTAAATGATTTTTTTTTTATTTATTATTTGTTTTAAATCTATTTTTGATTCATTATTCTAAAAAAGCCTTAAGTTCGTCGCTTATAACACTATGCTTTTTCTGGCTAAATGAAGGAGTCAAATGTGAGATCATGGGATCTGATGTTACCATCATTCTGTGCATAATATCTTCGTTCGTGGCATTCCGACTGCATTTTCTGGAGTGTCTAAGGCGATATTTTGAGCCTCTTCGGATAGTAAGCCTACAGGAAAAATACACTTTTCAATTATATCTTTTGTACCACTCGTACAGTGCAACAAACTCTTTTGCCGTATCCAGCAAAAATCACCAAATTTTTTTGGATCTACTACCTCGGTGATTGTTATAGCTCCGAGAATTCTTGAAAATCTCTTGATTATGTTTTCATCTAGACCCGTGATTTCGGAAATCAAAGCAGGATTAGCAAGGAATCTTAGTGACGTATTTTCTGAATTTGTCGTACCAGAGCCTTGCTTAAAAGTATCAACCTGTATTCCAATTTTCTCTTTAAGTTCACGCTTTATAAAACATTTATTTTCGGGCTTCTTTTATCGGACGAGTATTTCGGTCGACTCTCCCACGTTTAAATTCAATATTATAAGCTACATGCAAAAGACACTCCATCAGCTTAATACGCGCATGAAATGGTGACATACCAAATTGAGAGTGCTTATTCATTTACGGACATAGCTTGAACTTCTTTGATTTTATTCAATTTGGATGTTGTGGCTCCACAAATAAAACAAGAAGATGCTGCTGGTGTTTACTTTTGCTTATTGTGCTGTCTTGCCTTCAATCATTGTAAAAGTTACGATTATATACTGTTAACTCGAATTATTTTAGTTTAGATATCTCCTCATCGACTCTCCTCATCGACAACTGTGTGGAAGAAGGTGTATTGTTGTTCCATACTAATTTATTTATGTCATCACTTAATGATAATTTAAATGGTACAACTGATGTCATATATAAATGAGAGTCAGAAATTTGATCATCTGAAAACCTGTTGGTATTCGCTTTGACTAGATGCCCCATCACATTCCCATTTATAGTACATTGTGAGATTTCCGCTTTCAATTTTATTTATTTCCTTTACTGACTTGGTCTCTAGGACTATTTTAGCGGTATGATCCAACAGATTTTGTAGAGGTACACTGCCTGAACTTTCAATTAATATAAATATAAATTCCTTGAGGACAACTATTAGTTTTTTCTTTCGTAAGTTGTATGGTACGAGTATTTTGTACCCTTGTATTTACGTGGCCGACGAAGTGCAGAACTGGTAGAACATTCAACCTCAGTAAATGTGTAAATGTGCGTTCAAGCCAATTTGGATTCTTTTTTTCAAATCGCGTACGCGGATTCTTTTTTTCAAATCGTACGATTAGAATCCTGCCATATTTGTTTGAAGTTAGAGTAAAAGCCTTTATATATTGTATCCAAAATTTCACATGCTTTAGTTTCCTTTGCGTCAACGTGCGATTGTTGCAAAAACTGTTTTATTTTGTTCTGTCTTTGTCAAACTCCAGAAGCTTCGAGCATAAAACCCCATATGAAATAGAAAAACTTTCAATTGTCGTAAAACTCTTTGGCCTTAATTTCAGTTATAATTAAAAAACCGGAGAAAAATCGCTTGTACTTTTCGCGTTCGTCGGCACTATAAATACTACGTATTTTTCAATATTTTACTGACAGGTACTAATGAATGGGCGGGCGCATATTTCGAAACGTTCCAAAACATGAGCACTCATAAATGTGGGTGCAATTTCTGTAAAAAATCATGCAGGTAACTAACGGAAAAACCCAAATAATTAAAAAAGTACACTTTCCTTTTTTCCTTTTAATTTTCCACGAAAATTTATTAGCCCATATTACTTTGCTACTGCAATCAAAAAAATCAAATAACCTTTTGTTTATTACTTTTTTGAATTCTGAGAATCATAAAAAAACATCAATGTTTTTTCCAAAGAATTTTGTGCATATCTCGAGCAAATTTTTTAAATTCATACCTTTACTTAATTGTGAATAAAAGCGAAACGCGTTCATCGATTTTCATGATTTATGTCTCATTTTGTTTATAGGTTCTGCGACTTTACGTTAAAGTAATAGGACTCGACACTTTTTTACCGCTTTGGATTTTTTATGAATTAAAAAAAATTAATTTTTTAGGCAAAACATATTTTTTTTCTTCATACATTTATTTATAACTGCGAAACTGTTGCTTATGTAGGGAAACGTTATATAAACAGATGAAAGTAATTGTAATTCTTGATTTTTCAAAATTCGTTTAAGCAAAATCCGACTAGTGGTTCTTGAGTTATGTTAAACAAAAGAAGCTTCTCAGCATTGAGTCGCGAATCAATCAGCTGAAAAATGTTGTACGGTGTAATGCAACAAATTGAGAGGTGGCACCTGGTGGCACTTGAAATTGATTAAAAATGTAAAAGCAGATATGAGACAAATTATTAGTAGTGATTTCCAACTGTGGGAAAGTATGGCTAAAATTGCAGGTCCAAATATTTGGAGAAAAAAGTAATTTTTGTTATGTTCATAAGAATAAACAAACAAAAAAAAACTTAAGTCCCTGCAGAGTTTATTTTTTCAATTTTAGTATACTGAAATATCCTATTTTAAATAAAAAATAAAAAGAAAAACGTTAGTTCACATAATAAAATAATCACCCGTATTCCACTTGGCGACGGCAACATCAACGACAATTTTAAGGCAACAGCAACTCAACACAATATCAACACTAAAATGGTATTACCTAACAGTATTGTGTTGCCATTGCCTGTTTATCGGCATACTAATAAAACATAATGCACATCTCTAACTTTTGAGTCAGCTGCAACAGTCATTTTGTTTTAAAGTGCGTTAAAAATTTAAAAGTTGTTAAATTGTTGTTGTGAAAATAAATTAAATTAAAAAAATGTTTTTCGTTTCCGATTCGGACTCCAGTGAGGAAGAAAGTAAAAAAAAATTAATAATGGAGAGAAGACTTCTTAGGCAGAAGTCAAGCATTTTTAGTTTGCCCGATGAAAAGTATGTATTTCCATAATAAATTTAAAGCCGCAATTTTCCAAGTAATGTTTTTTTTCCCTTTTCTAGATTTGTAAGTTACTTCCGCTTGAGCAAGCCTGCTTTTAAGCATGTGCTGGAGGTAATAGAGCCTCATTTAAAAAAAGGGACAAGATCCACTTTCGTCCCAAGTACTATAAAATTGGCAGCGACACTAAGATTTTTGGCGCAAGGGTCATACCAACTAAGTGTTGGAAATGATTTCAACCTGGGGCTGTCGCAGCCCGCAGTGTCAAAGATTTTGAGTCAGGTTGTAGATGTCATGGAAAAGAAAGTTTGTCCACAATGGATTAAATTTGAGATGACACATTCTGAAAAAATGAGGCTAAATTACATTTTTTTCAAAAAACACAGTTTCCAGGTGTTATTGGGTGTGTGGACGGAACCCACATCAAAATCTTAGCCCCCAATAAAGAAGACCAGCACATGTATTTTAACCGCAAAGGGTATTTTAGCTTAAATGCCATGGTTGTAAGTTTCTAAACTATTTCAATATATATTTGTTTCTACACTAATACGCATAACTCCTTTATTTTAATAGATTTGTGATCACAAAATGCGAATTAGATTTTTGGATGCCCGACACCCCGGTTCTAGTCATGATTCGCTAATTTGGAATATGAGTCATGCAAAACAAATTTTACAAACGGGTTACAATGCAAATGATCGCAATTCATGGCTGCTAGGTAAAAATTTTATCCGAATTCACATTTTATGCGTATCTAAATTTAATTTTTTTAATAAGGTGACGCAGGATATCCACTAGAGCCATATTTGATGACGCCATATCGGTCGGCATCTGAAGAAAGTGCGGAGGCTCTTTACAATTCAAAACACGCTAAGACGCGAAATATAATTGAACGAACTATAGGTGTTCTAAAAAACAGATTTCGCTGTCTTCTCGGTGCACGTCAGCTCCACTACAAACCACAAAAAGCTATTAAAATTGCAAATGTTTGTGCTGCACTTCACAACATTTGTATTGATCATGGAATAGAAATTACAGATGAGGAGATGGAAAGTTACTCAAATGAAATTGGAGTAAATGTCGAGCATGAAACTACTCAAAATACTGAGGCATATGAAATAAGAGAAGAAATAAAACGCAGTTTTCAATAATTTAAAATCAGTCATGGAACTTCACTTTTATTGCCTTAAATGTATATATATGTATATAAAAAAACAAAAAATTAAATAGTAAAAATAAAAAGAATTCATCCAGCAACTTAAATATACTTAAAACTATATATAACAAAAATAAGGTACACTTCAGTTTTTCAATTATCACAAAAATAACAAAAAATTAAAATAAAAAAAATAAATAAATAAAAATTTATAGTCCTGTATTTTTTCCGGTATTCTCTTTAGTACCACTAAGTAGCTCAAGCTCCTTTTTTTTATCGAAAGCTCAATTGTTTTAATTTGAATATCTACTAGGTGTATTTCCTCCTCTCTTTTGCTTCTCTCAATTTCCATTTGCAGTCTTTTTGCTTCGATATCCTTTACATCCTTCAGGGTACGTTTCACTGATGTGATGGAGTTTGATATTTCTGTTAATATCCTACGTTGATCCGTACTATGCTTTTTGAGCAATTCATTTTTATCTTTGGTGGCAGATTTAGTCTTTTTTGACGTGGACGGCGCACACTGTGGCCACTGCGGCAATAAATCAATTTGGACCTGCTCTCCGATTTTGATGATTTTTGCACAGATGGTTAATAACTATCTAAAGGTCATGTGTGAAAAATTTCATGCAAATATCTCCATTGGTTTTCTGTCCCGAGCAGCGCAAAGTTGAAGTATGTGAACAAGTCTCAAATGTGATAGTTTTCTATGACAAAGCCTGTTACTTATAAACTATACACCGAATGTACCTTATAAGTATTTTTTCAATTAAAATGGACATTAAGCATTATATGTAAATTAAAAAAAAAAAAAAAAATTAAAATTAAAAAAAAAATTTCTTTTGACAATGTATATTAACTCAAAAATAAAAACATTTATGATTTTCCGTTAGACTTTTAGTTGTGTGCGAAGCAGTGCGACACATGGAGTCCTATACCAAATTATAGCTGAGAGTCTCAGCTAACAGACTAAAAAAAAAAAACCTGCCCCAATTTGCCCGCCGCCGAAAAAACAATGAAAAAACAAAAAATTACAGTAAAAAATATGCGTTATGTGGTGTTTTACGCGTGCAAAAACAACTGTGCATTCTTTCTTTCTTTGCTACTCGTACACGAAGCCGGTGCCAATTTGGGATCGAGAAATACGAAAATTTCATTGCATGTGTACTATGAGGTGATTTTTTTGAGGTTAGGATTTTCATGCATTAGTATTTGACAGATCACGTGAGATTTCAGACATGGTGCCAAAGAGAAAGATGCTCAGTATGCTTTGACATTTCATCATGAATAGACTTACTAACGAGCAACGCTTGCAAATCATTGAATTTTATTACCAAAATCAGTGTTCGGTTCGAAATTTTTTATCGACAAATTTTGTTCAGCGATGAGGCTCATTTCTGGTTGAATGGCTACGTAAATAAGCAAAATTGCCGCATTTGGAGTGAAGAGCAACCAGAAGCCGTTCAAGAACTGCCCATGCATCCCGAAAAATGCACTGTTTGGTGTGGTTTGTACGCTGGTGGAATCATTGGACCGTATTTTTTCAAAGATGCTGTTGGACGCAACGTTACGGTGAATGGCGATCGCTATCGTTCGATGCTAACAAACTTTTTGTTGCCAAAAATGGAACAACTGAACTTGGTTGACATGTGGTTTCAACAAGATGGCGCTACATGCCACACAGCTCGCGATTCTATGGCCATTTTGAGGGAAAACTTCGGAGAACAATTCATCTCAAGAAATGGACCGGTAAGTTGGCCACCAAGATCATGCGATTTGACGCCTTTAGACTATTTTTTGTGGGGCTACGTCAAGTCTAAAGTCTACAGAAATAAGCCAGCAACTATTCCAGCTTTGGAAGACAACATTTCCGAAGAAATTCGGGCTATTCCGGCCGAAATGCTCGAAAAAGTTGCCCAAAATTGGACTTTCCGAATGGACCACCTAAGACGCAGCCGCGGTCAACATTTAAATGAAATTATCTTCAAAAAGTAAATGTCATGGACCAATCTAACGTTTCAAATAAAGAACCGATTTTTTTTAAAAAAAAAGTTCTCAAGCTCTTAAAAAATCACTTTTTATATAAGAAAAACTTAAATTTGAGTCCCGATTAGAAAAACAAATGTACACAAAAGTATTTATCAAAGTAATATCGGTACATTGTTTACGTAGACTAAACAACAAAAAATCTAAATGTAAACTTACTACACATTAAATGAAGAGCTTTACGTATAACTTAATCCATAACTTAACACTGATCACATTTTTTCTCTTAAAAATTAACTCCGTTATCCGTTATAAACATTCTTTTATATTATATCTGAGAGTGGTATAGTGATAAGTAAGTGTTTATTAAGCAATTAAAGCCAATTTATATAATAAGCAATGGAAAAGCTAAAAATATCTTTCAGCACGCTTTCGGAAATTGTTTTTCAATGTAAAAAAGATTTTGAACTTATAATTGGTGTAGTTTTCGGAATTATAAAATAGTGTCCGAGAAAACTCAAGAAAAATTCAGACGGTTTTTGAAACAAACATTTATGCCTCAATTTTTACAGTAGTGGAACAAGAGTCAGCGTACTTCATCAAGATTTTTTAATGACAATGAAGAATGGCTAACACATTCTTATACGTTGACTGATGAAGTAGTGGATGATACAGTGGATGGTAAACGTGGACGTCCAACGAAAACCTTTGGGGAGAGCAATGCCAGAACGAAATCTTCGGTTCAAAATTATATTATCCACAATTAGTTGCAGTCAGGCAATAGACGCTGAGAAATTCCAAATATATTGTATAGACACGGCAAAATTGTACATTGATTTGTATGGAAAATTTTTATATTGGAGTTGTACGAGGGGTGGGTGTTACAGTGGGCGGATTTTCTTCATATTTTCAAAACAAATTTTAATAGATATTATATGCATTTTTGCGAAAAATAAACATATTGCATATAAAGATATTGCATTTTCGAAATATCGTTTGTATGGGAGGTGGACGTAAAAGTGGGCGGATTAAGTTCATATTTTTAGGAGGTCATTCTACAATTATAATATTAATGTTTTATGAAAATTGAGTTAATATATTTAAAATCATGGAAGTTATGCCACATTTTCTATTTAAGTTGTATGGGAGGTGGGCGTAAAAGTGGGCGTATTTTTGTAAAAAAAAATTGAAATTCTTAAAAAAATTTAAAATAAATGTGTGCAAAATTTCATGAAGCTCCGCAACCTCCTTGATTTAAGACCATTAAATACACTACACGGCCACAGTGTGCGGCGTTATCTTTTTATTGGATATTGATGTCATTAATTCTGGTGCTTTTGAAGATGAAGGAGCTGACTGTTGTGATGTTAATGGTTCTACAACTTTGCTGCTGGTGGTGGGTAAAGCTTCCTGCAATTAGTCATAAACTAATGTATCGAAAATAAATGAACATATTGAGAAAAACTGACTTACCATTTCCACATTTTCCAATACGTAACAATTGGCATTATCTTCAGTGTTTGGAACTCCTTGAACCATACCCTCGGGATTTATTTGTTTTTCAAACTGCAGCAAATTCGCCACAGCTTCCTCCAACGGGCTCAATACAATCTGTTTAAAGACACCACCGCCAGTCGCATTAGCTTCTGCCTTATTTGTGGCCATTTTTCGTTTAACTTTAAACTTTAGGTCCCTCCAAATCTGAAAAAAGAATTTTGCACGTCAAGTAACACAATTTTAAAAAATACACATTACCCCACCTTTTGCCATCCATCGCCAGTTCTAGTTGGTGGACCCAGCGAATTCAGGACAGTTGAAATACTCTCCCACTGTTCTTTAAAATTACTAGGAGCAGTGCCCTTCCGAAAACCTCTGGCTAGTGGCGGATTCTTTTCAAGCTCTTCCACTAGCTTCTCAAATTGCTTTGGATTTGTTATTTTAATTTTATCCATTTCAATCACGCCAAAATTAAACACAAAATGATATCCAATATTTATTTTTTTATTTTTTGAAGCACAAGACAACACCAAAAATGCACACGACAAAATCAAACTCAACTCAATGCAATAGCAACGCCAAATTTATTTACAAAATGCCGATCATTTGCTTAGAGTTATCGATAGTTGGCAATATTGCCAACTAGAATACCGATTTGCAACAAAACAAATAAAATGGTATTGTCTTGTGTTGCTGTCGCCAAATAGAATATGGGTGAATATTCGTTTTGAAATTTTTAGGTTTAACTTAAGTTGGTTCGGTAAAACATACAAGTACTGATTTTGAGACGGCTATAAAAAAAACTAGTAGTCAGATCGGGGTAATTCTTTTTGATTTGATGGTACCATTTAGTCTAAAATTTAAAAACATCACTGCATATTGCAAGAAGAGTATGTTGAAAATTTGACTTTTTTCCGCGAAATCCCCTGTGTGTGGCGTCGAGAAGTTTACTCAGACTTTTTGAATCAGAGGTGGTGGGGTCGAGTAACAGGATACACAAAGATTCTACTTGAGGTCGGACTCAACGGACCGCTTTCATTGACCTCTGGGCTAACGGCACTTAAAGCCTTGAAAGGACACAGTATCAAGTCAAAGCTGGTAGGTGAGTGCAAAAAGGCTATCGATATGCTGGCGAACAAATATAGGGTTAGGTTGTGTTGGGTCATTTTAATGTTGAGAATCACTGACGAACTTGCAAGATTGTGCTCGGAGGGTAATAACTTATTTATGGTAATAGGATCTTATCGGACTGGGCAGTTAGGAGAACCAACCTGTCTTGGGAAGTAAGGTGTGATTGCAGTGTCACGGGCAGTTTGGCCCAGACTGGACGCTGCGAAAACCAAGTTACTTCTGGTTTTGGACTGGAAAGTTCTAAAGAGTCGTGATAGGTGTGATCACTGATCACTGCGCCAATAGGGCAAGAATCAGTAAATAGGTTGCCGGTACATCGGACTTTTGTAGGATGTGCCAGGACGAGGAGTTGGAAACACAACAGAAGTTATTTACGGGATAATAATCTTTCGTTACTTTGGCAAGCTTTGATGTATTCTGCTGACAATCAAAATGGAAAGGAAAAAAACAACAACGAAAATTACAAATACATATATAATATATTTCTGAAAAACGGTGATTTTAATTTCCTTATAATATTCTTTTAATTCTTCTACTTTAAATTATTTTTTTTTTCAATTCTTATTTATTTCTTATAATATTAATAGTATTTACATTTGATTTTCTATTATAAAGTGTTCAGGGACTATGTTCCTCTTCTACTTTTTATTTATTAATTTGTAGTAATAATATTTATATTTCAAAATTATTATAAAAAATATAGGAACAATTTACAAAAACCTTTATGAAACAATGATATAAGATAAAATACTAAAACTAAGGTGAGGTTAAAAAATATGATGACACTAAATCCTTAATATGGGTGTATTGGGAGTGTACGCATCTTTCTATAAAATTTTCTGTTAGTTTATTATATTATGAGCGATATCGATGTGTGCAATGGTGTGTTTTTAGACATTTCGCCGAAGTTGACCAAACTGAACGACAAAAACATACTGGGATGAAAAAGAGCTTTTATTATTAGCTTTTTGTTTTCAGTGTTGAGATCTGAATTTATATTTATCAATGGGTACATTAATCTTGTTGTCTACTTTAGTTTGTCGAGCAAATTAAATTTATTTTTAATGTGTTCAATAAAATATAATTTGGGATCAAGAATAACACCAAGATATTTGACTTTGCTTTCCCAAGTAATATTATGATTCATAAACCTGAGGGTTATAACATTGATTACGTGTGAAGTATATGGCCTTAGATTTTTCCGGATTTATCAGAATGTTGCAATAGCTGAAGTAGTTATTTATATCAGTTAGGGCGGTGTGTAAATTTCAAATTATGTTTGTCGCGAATACCTCAGAACTGAATATTGATCGTGTATAGGAATATTTTTCGATTTTTTTCCTAAACTTTTGAAATTTTCCAAAATGTGGAAGATTTATCTAAAGATAACAGCATATTATTTCAGGACTTGTTTTTGAACTCATTTATTTCTTTATTAATGATATTATTTAATCTAATCATTTGCCGGTTATCGTACATATCTCTATAACGTTTCCAATTTCGTCTGTAAGTATCTCTCAACTGTATCATTAATTTGATATTGTTCGGTAAAGGTTTCATTGTAGGTGTAACTTTACCTTTAGGTACGCTGCTTGTTATTGCAGAGTGAATAACAAATTACAAGTTATTACAAAACCCCAATAGTTAAGTCTGCAGTTTAAATCACCTCCAATAATGTATTTATTATTACTAGATGTTAGTTTACGAATATCCCTACGTTTTAATTTTTTTGCTTCATATTTTATTTACTGTATCTTCAATATATTTTAACTAACAATAATTACTAGACTGAAGATATAGTCTATGTGTTTGAAGTTAGCACCGTCAGTTAGCTTCTATTTTAACAACCCTGAGTTAGTTAACTCATTTGTACAACAGATGGTAAAATACACAAAAATGAATTGTTTTAAACAATTTTATGCAAAAGTAATTAAAAGCAGCTATTAAGTTAACATTTTATTGAAAATTAATAATAAAGGCTTGGAGAAAAAGTAAAAATATGATTTTTCCAATATGGACATTTTAGGCATATTAGAAAAACGGTCAAAATCGAAAAGGTGTGGCTTAGCAGACTATAGGGGTTGAAAGATATGACTTTACAGAACTGTATTGGTTATATTCAGAATTTGTATAGGTTTTTAGTAATAGAATTTTGAAATTTTCCGATATGGATATTTATTAAATATCAAAAAAATGGCAAAAATCGGAAAAAAGCAGCTTAAGGTACGGTCACATTAGGCAAATGTTTGCCTCAAAATTGTTTGTTCGTGTTTGATATAAATTTTCTGAAAACATTTTGGAATATGTTTTTGGTCATACTAGGCACATTTAATTGCTCATTTTTGTTTGTTCAAAATAGATATTTGGGAAAACATGTTTGCCGTGTGGTCACACTAGAGCAGATATTTTACTAAGCAAAATATTCGATTTAACTGTCAAGAAATGTACATTTATTGCCCCAAAATATGTACATAAAAAATATAAATAAAAATTGATTTGGAAGAAAATTAAAATAAAAAACGTAAATAAAAGATTGTATGAACATTTTGCATTTGTACAGGAACATACTTATCGCACATAAAATCATAAACAGACACAACTTAAAATTCACAAATGTTCAGGATTGTCAAAAACAGTTTTTAAACACATGGTTGCAATAGTTTTAAGCAACAAAAAAAAAACATAACGGTATTTTCCCTGTTAAAGAAGACAGTGATGCAATTGAAATTTCTGTGATCGTTAGAGATTTGATTTGTGAGCTGGTTTATGAAAAATGAAATCATTTTGATAAGTTTTGTGTTGTGACTGTTTATTTTTTAATGTTTAGTATGCACATACATTTGGGTGTCCCTTATATGGGTGAAACGCTATTCTTTTTAAACTACCCAGACTTATTTAAATACACCTTCTTGCGTCTGTAGATTTTGAAAATTGTTTTTTTTAACCATTATCGTTATATAGCTAAATTAATTAAAATATTAAAATTTTTATGAAATATTTATTAAAAGAAGCTAAAATTACAGATTAGGCAGGATATTTTCTTTTGATGGTCTCTTTTTTACAGTTTGGACACAGATTTCTATGCTCTTCCTTTGCAGTGATAAAACCATGAAAATCTTGCATAAGTTTTACAGCTCTTTCAGCTGTATCATTAACTGCTCTTTCCTTTTATCTGAATAGGAAACATCTTCATTCCATGTAGAAACGTGTGTCTGGAGGGAATTCCTATAAATTTTTAATCGAGAAAATAAATTTGTGATCTTAACAGACACAAAATCATAACGATTTTTCAGTAAATAAATAAAGCAGTATTAATAAAAATTTCTGGAAAACAGTATAAGAAATATTACTATTTATTGTATTCTTACTTACTATACAAATAATCAGACATATCTTCTTCAGATGGAATGTATCTCTTCCCAAAATCATACAAACTCTCTTTGGAAATTCACTATAATGTTTATCAAAGAGTGATAAAACGGCAATTTCTTCTGACAAGTGCCAAAGATGTTGATTATACTTGCTCAGGGCTGCTTTGGATATCAATTTGTCAACAGTTTCATATTCCTTAAGACTTTTTAACAAGCACAAATCGAAATTAATAAACAGACATCTTGAAGTACTGGCTTATCCTTGGCACTTATTTTGAACTGGGATTGCAACAAACATATCTAAAGAGTAAATAACTCTAGCCATCCAATGGTTTTCCAGTTGACCCTAAAATTTTTGAACAGTGTGATATCGGGGTTACTTGTGACTTGATGGATTTTTGTGTCGAACACAAATTTTAAAACCAGTTCGTAAACCTGATAACGGCTAGTAAATAGTAATAATTACCTGTCTATTTTTTGTTCCAAAAGTACACAATCTCCTTTATATCGCCCTGTATTAGACGCAGTTGTGTCACAGCACTTGAACTTTGTCATCGAGGTTCCAGTCATAAATTGCATTCAACACAGCTTTAGCTTGATCCTGGCCGGAAGAGGTCTCCTGTTTGGATACAGCCAGAAGTTGTGCATTTTCTCCAAATGAAATTAGAGTTGGTAGGCTTTCTTCTTTAGCAATTTTAACGTCACGTCCAGGTAATAGTTTCCCATCCCAGTGAACGGTCACCAATTCAGGGATATTATTCTGAAAATCTGATTTATAGATTCCGCACTATCTTTTCGACTCTGTGTGGGAATACGTTGATAGACGATTTGTTTATCGGATAATCATCACAGCAAAGATGTAGTGCTTCTAATACAGCCTTAAGTATATAGACAGAATCTCTTATGCTTAATTGACATCTATCTAATACTGCAACTAACTTAGGCGTGATAAAGGATTTTCTTCCTCTTTTTGTAGTAGTTTCAGAACTTACTAACTGAGAGGTAGATGCCAAGGGTTCCTCAAGACTTTTATCAGAACTGGTAAGTTGATCGTGATGTCCTTACGTTTGAATAGAATCTTGCGTAGTAACAGATGACGATAAACCTCCGACACACAATTGTTCACATCTTCTTTTCTCTTCATTTAATTTCCTTTGTTTTACCCTGGTTTTCTTTGTTTTTGTAAAAATATTTTATCTTCTTCAATTTTCATCCGTTCCAAAGCATCAACGTGTGCTATATCAAATAAAATTTCTAAATTATTTTTAAAGTCCTCCTTACGGAGCTTGTAAGTATCTTGCATTTTTTTAGAATTTTTTTCCAACTCCCTCCAAGCATGGTGAAGATCCACAAGTTTTTTTTACACAGTTAGGTATAGCTCTGGTAGGAGTTCTAGCTTTTTCCCAAAATAAAATTCACTCCCTATTGACGTGATTAGCGCTTTAACAAACAGTCATTTTAACTTCGCGTATGGTATAAAAAAAGGACTGCAAGAACTTGACGGTAACTTTGCGCCATCATTTAAATGTAAAACATTACGTGCTAATCGCGAGAATAGTTAGGAACAAATGGCAAATACCGTGAATACGCACCGCTACTGCCGCGCAACATGCATGAACATAATTCGGTGCAAGTCGGCACGGGTTAACTTACTCCAAATAAGGTAAAAATTTATTTCCGAGTGTCTTAGAGGCAAATGAACAAAACTAAGCCCTATGCGTTATAAATTTAAAACTTTGAAAAAAAGGGACAGTCTAACAACATATGTGTGTATGTATGTATGTATGTATGTATGTATGTATGTATGTATGTATGTATGTATGTATGTATGTATGTATGTATGTATGTAAGCATGCATGTATGTATGTATGTATGTATGTATGTATGCATGTAAATTTAAATTTAAAACATGGTTGTTGCAAAAAACGTACAATAAGTCTTATAAAATAATAATGGAACTTATTTACATATATTAATGTAGCGGGAATATCAAAGCAAACCACTTCCATAATGGGTCTCTTTTCGACCCCCTTCCGTTCCGAAATGTAAATGTAAGGTAACCTTACTTTAACTGAGTCACGTGCTACAAGCAGCATTTAATATCGACTTTGGTGATTTCAGACTACTGACTAGTAACTATCGGCCTTCTTTCTCATCACGAAGACTCTATAAACTGTTAGCAGTTGTTCAGGGCTCAGGTCCCCCATGGCATTAATATTTAACAAGCTTCTAGCAGAGGTCCTGAGTCTTATGATAGCCAGAGCTGGACTTTCACATATGTGCGCTGCCGCCTCAGCCTCTTCCAGACACAGTATGCAAGTATCATCTTCTTCGATTTTCATCTGGGCTAGGTGATACTTTAAGTTTCCATAACCTGTCAACAACATAGTTATCCAGCTTAAGGTACTTCTATTATAAGTGAGCACCTTTCTGATATACATACATATACAAATATACAAACTCTTTCAAGTGTTTCCCTTTAACGGTTTAGAAAATCCATATTTCTCAAAACCGTGTTTCTATAGTTACACCCTTCAGCTTTAAATTATTCTGTGTAATTTTAAGTGCCTTCATATAAAGATTATGCGATATATGTAATAAATATTTCTTATTGAAATTCTCTTTAATCTTTAACTTAAAGTTATATATTTGTTATATATTTGTACAAACACTATGCATGTTTCAAAGGTCTACTATAACGGTTAAGAAAAGAAGACAATATATTACAAAATCACGCCTACATTGGGACCCTCTTTAATTTTGAACTTCATTTTATTATTTGTTGTAGGAGCCAAACAATACATCTGTAAAAACTTTAAGCTTGTAATTCTTACTCTTTGTAGCGATATTAAGAGTTACGTCTTTAGCCTTTAGGTACGGAACCCTAAAAACAGTGTGTTATCATGTGTAATTTTATTTTAATTGCTAATAATAAAGTTTTAAAGGCAAAAAGCTCTGCTGTAATCAACCATTATTTGCCCCTTATACAAAAACTTTGTAAGAACAAATAATTATATGCCCAAAAAAGAAAAAAATATTTACCGGTAAGTGGTCACATTGGGAACATTTTTGCTTGCCGGCAAATAATTTTGTTTGCAAAGAATCAGCTGTTTTGTTGTTTGCCTATCAATTTTATTTTGTGGTCAGACTATGTCAGACAAATATTTGACGATTTCAGGCAAATGTTTGCTTAACCATTAGCGGACTATAGGGGTTTAAAGCTATGACATTACAGATTTCAGAACTGTATTGGTTATATTCAGAATTTGTATAGGTTTATAGTAATAAAATTTTGAAAATATTGATATGATTTTTCCCATATGGACATTTATTAAATATCAAAAAAAATGGCCAATATCGGAAAGTTGCGACTTAGCGGACTATAGGGGTTGAAAGCTATGAAATTATAGATTTCAGAACTGTATTGCTTATATTCAGAATTTCGTATGGTGCCTTTGGATTTTTTCTATATTGCTATCTGAGGCAGTGCCCCATATGAATGTCATAACATCAAATTGGTTTTAGAATTGACTTGTACAATAAATGTTGCAATCTAAAGGGAGAGTAGAATTTCTGCTACGAAGCCAGTTTAGTTGGACTGCTTTTAACTTCATTTGTGTTAACTCTGATTCTATGTGGCGTTTCCAAGTAAGGCGCCGGTCAAGATGTATGATGAGATATTTCACGTCTGAAAGCTGAGGTATTGTTTGCTTATTTATTATTTGCATGCAATGTCAACCATTTTTCTAAATTTAATACGTGGTCTTGTAAATATCGTGATGCTACTTCGGGACTTTCGTGAATTCTTAAAAAAGCCTTGTCGTCAGATGTGTGGACTCGGTCGCCAGTTAGCATATCTAAAGTATACAACTAATATAAAATGGACACCAATATACTACCCTGCGGAACTCCGGCTTCAATTCGCTCAGGTGAGCTTACAAAATTTCCTTCTTTTACAATGATTTTTTGATCGGTTAAATAACTTTTCAATTCACTTTTAACTTGTATATTAGGTCATACCTTATCGAATGCTTGCCTTTACCATTAGCATCAGGTACATACAGTTTTAAGGCATCAAATGAACGGACTTTTTTAGCAACATATAATTGTCCACGTGAATTCACAGGACATCACAATAATAAACAAATTTTTTCAAAAGGTTGACCAATTTTTCAAAAGGTCAACCATTGTTTATACATATATTTTTATTTCAGTAAATATGTTTATACATACATATCTTTAATTCTTTTAAAAAAAAGTTTATACATTGCATATTTTCAATTTTTGTTAAATAAAAATTATTTGATTTGACTTACGAAAGGCCAATGACATATTGCTAAAATTGTATTTTTTTTACTTTGTTAATATTGACTTAGTCATGCATTTTACTAATTATTTTGTTTATTAAGAAACTATTAATTTCTTATTTAGTAATTATGTATTTTACAGTATGTAAGCATAATTTTTGTATAAAAAGAAGGTAAATAAAATCAAGAAGGATTCCCAAGCCAGAAAGGAGACGGTGAGCTATTTTCAAGAGAGACTTCGACGACTAGACGAAGAATAGATGGCGTTCAAAACGAATGATAACCAGATTCGGCTACTTGACAACATTCCACTAGATCACCGCTATTTTACTGAAGATTATTATTCCGCAATTCAGAAGGTTATCGATCAATATAGAGAAATCTTCGCAAAAGGCTATGATGAAGGTGAAGCCATCTTTAGAGCTTTAGAGCTGTGGTGTATTAGCAGTTGACACGAATGAGTTCATAAAGCTCAAACGTCGGTAATCGGTAATGATGTCATCTTTAGAACGGTTGCTAAGTGACGAATATACCCATCAGAACCGAAGTATCGCATCAAATATATGGCAAGGCATTGAAGCCATACATTTTCAGATCTAGGAACTCTATGACAACCCAGCGCAACAAGGACACGATTTGGCGCGATTTATACAGCTCGAAACTAAGTTGCTAAAGATGATAAATACAACAAGCACGAGTGATCAGTCTCAGCAGAACATCAGTGATCAAGAATGCCAAAAGTCGCACTACCAAAATTAGATGGAAACCACCTCAAGTGGCAAGAATTCTATGATATATTTTTGTCTCTGGTGATAAGACGACCAATGCCTAAAGTTCAAAAGATGTGGTACTTAAAAATACAGTTAGTAGGAGAAGCAGCAAATTTGATAAAACACTTCGCTGCCACTGAAGAAAATTTTGACGCTGCCTGGACTATGGTAGTGGACCGATATAACAACTATGGTAGTTGACCGATATAACAACAAAAGGTTCCTGGTCAACAAGCTTATGCAAGAGTTAGTAGATACCCCAATCAAAAGTTCTACTGACAATTACAAGTCGCTCCATGACAGAACTAAGGAGTGTCTATTAGCGCTTCAAAATCATCAGGTGGATACAAATTCATGGGATCCAATATTATGCTACCTACTACTAAAGAAATTGGAACAAGCCACGCGTCTCCGATACGAGCAATCACTGAAGAATCCTCGGGAAGTTCCGACAATCACAGAATTCCTGGACTTATTGGAAAGGAATTTCCAGTCAATGGAAGTGTTTTCTGAAAAACCGCTGCATTCAAAATCAAGGGTGTGTACTTCCATCACCACAAAACAAGCCAACAATTCATGTATTGTGTGTAACAATGGAATTCATCCTTTATTCGCATGTACCAACATTCGTCAGTTATCAACATTAGCGAGGCTACAATTCATTCAAAGGAAAAGATACTGTGTGAACTGTTTAAAGCCTGGTCACAACTCTACAACCTGTATGTCAAGGGGTTGCAAAAAATGCAGCAAAAAGCACAATACATTGCTGCACTTGGAGAGCACAAATCAAGGCCATAACCCAACAAACATTTCAAACAACAAACATCTGCAAGGCGAGCACTCATCATCTGAAAATCAAGACGCCATATCATTAACAACGTACAACCAATCCAAGGGTAACAGTTACATTCTTCCGAGCACAGCAATGATAAAAATACGAGCTAATGAGAAGGAGATACAATGGAGAGCACTTCTCGAATCTGGATCTCAACTAAATATTGCAAGTGAACGTCTAATTAAACGCCTTGGAATCTCAACTCAATCAACCTCAATCTTCATTTATGGCATCGCTTCTAATAATACTAGGGTAACATACCAGGCAAACGTAGCATTACATTCAAGAATCAATAGTTTTACCGCACGGCTTGAAGCGGCAGTCCTTCCGCACATAATTTCACCTCAACCAGCACAACCAATCAACATTGATTATTAGCCAATTCCAAAAAATATAGTGCTAGCCGATCCGGAATTCAATCGACCTGATAAAATAGACATCTTACTAGGCGCAGAGTTCTATCACCAATTAACGTCAGCAGGACAGGTCAAACTAGGACATGACTTGCCAATTCTTCAAAACACATTATTGGGTTGGGTTATTGCTGGCAAGATAGGGCGAAATACACCATCAACTGCAGTGTGTGGAATGTGCACAGAAGACGACACCAATCTCGAAGAAGCTATTGCACAACTTTGGAATATGGAAAAGCTATGTCAGGTTGAAAAAGTCCTATCAACAGCAGACAAATACTGCGAAGATCATTTTGCCCAAACAAACACAATCGACAGGCATGGAAGGTTCATGGTAAAATTTCCATTTTTTGACAGTCTTGATACATTGGGAGAGTCACACAATATTGCACTCAACAGATTTCTTTCACTGGAAAGGCGTTTATCCAAAGCACCGGAAATAAAAGCACAATATATGAATTTCATGAATGAGTATGAAGCACTGGATCATATGTCACAAATAGACGTGAACTCCATTGCAACTCCAAATTATATTATCCCTCACCACTGTATCCTAAGACCAGAAAGTGCCACAACGAGTGGTCTTTGATGCCTCTACAAAAACTTCAACTGGTACCTCTCTAAATGATATAATGCACACAGGACCTACTTCGCTTTCGTTTACCACGTTTTGTTTTCACGACGGACATAGAGAAAATGTATCGTCAATTTATTATGCATCCCGACGATAGAAAATTCCAAATTATCATCTGGAGGGAAAGTTCAACAATGCCAATTAAACATTATCAACTAAATACGATCACATATGGAACACATTCAGCACCATATTTAGCAACAAAATGTTTACAAACAATTGGTAAATCAAATACAGCAAGATTGAGGGTGCTGTAGCTTAAGTGGTTAGCACGTTGACTACTAAGCAAAGGTCACGAGTTCAATACTCAGCCATGGCAACATCAATTTTTCTGATATGTATTAATTTTTCTTTATAATAATCCATAATTATAAATTGGCTATGCCAGCTTCTAATTTGCCTAAATAACACCAAAGGCGCTGCAATACTGTTCTAAAAATAATCATAACGTGCAATTGCAGTGTTGCCAGAATCGAAGCCTTACTATCACACTAACCATCAGTCTTATCTACTACTATCCCTTTCCAAAGGAAGTACCACAGTTAATATAGGCATTACTTGCCTGAGTGGTACTTCTCTTTTTAAAAAAAAGAAAAAAAAAAAGTTACCCATATGGAGCACAGTTCCTGCTTAAAAATTTGTATGTGGATGATGAAATCGGGGGATGACTTAAATACAGCCTTGACAATTCAAAAGGAATTAAAGCACATACTAAGCCAGCATGGTGTCAAACTACAAAAATGGACAGCAAATTACCAGCAGCTACTACAAAACACTGCAAAAGAACAGCAAGAAGTTAATTTTAATTTTAGCAACGAGAACCACACTGTCAAAACACTAGGATTAACATGGATGCCAATAGCTGATAAATTATGTGTCAAGGTCTGCCAAAGGGAAGTTAAACACCACACCAAACGCACTGTATGCTCAGATTTAGCTAGGCTATTTGATCCATTGGGTTTGCTATCAACAATAGTTGTCACTGCCAAAATATTTATCCAAGCTTTGGCAACTAAAACAAAGCTGGGATGCTGAGCTACCAAAAGAACTTCGCGCGCGGTGGATGATATTCCGCAATGAATTGAAACATGTCGACAATATAAAATTATCGCGACATATGTTTGAAGAACAAAGATCATCAAACATACAAATTCATGCCTTTGCAGACGCATTAGCAAAGGCATATGGTGCAGAAGTTTACATCAGATCAGTCATCAAGAACAATCAAGTAATTGTGAGACTATTATGTGCAAAATCACGTGTAGCACCCTTAAAACACCAAACCCTACCTCGTCTTGCGTTGTGCGAAGCATTATTAGCCACTCAGTTAACAGCAAGGGTCAAAAATGACTTAAGCTTTGATGACATCCCCACATACTTGTGGACAGATTCAGAGATAGTGTTAACCTGGATCGGGTCACAATCATCATTATACCAAACTTTCGTGGCCAACCGAATATCAGCAATTCAAGAATTATCTATTGCTGAGCAATGGCGACATGTTAGTTCAAAAGATAATCCTGCTGACATTTTGTCGCGTGGTATCTCTCCAAGAAAACTCGCATCAAACCATTTGTGGTTCTACGGACCAATATTTCTACATGGACAACAAGAAATGTGACCAAAAGAAGTCTCCAAATTTGCTTTGGAGACTTTGCAGACTTCTCATGAATCAGAATTTTGTTATAGAGCGAAAGAAAGTAGCAGCAACAACAACAGCGAGTGATCCCACAAATAGTGTCATCTACAACATCAAACATAATGGCTCATTCAGAACTCTACAACGCACAGTGGTCATTTTCGCGAGATCGCGGTCAAAACTCTATAACTTTTGACCGAATTGGTATTTTTTACGCAATTTGTTTTTTTCAATAGGAGGGACTTTAAGCTTAAATTTGCGTGTTCAAACGTAAAAATCGACTGATAGGAACGTAAGTAATGTGGAGTTAAAATTTCATTTTAATTTTTTGTTGAGTTTCCATGTAAAAGTTGAATATTTTGACATTTTAAATAGGTATTTTTTAAATTTCTTATTTTCTTCAATCGTATTTTACAACCAATACTTATTTATTATTCCTAAACTTAATTTTGGTCAGAAAATGCCAACATTTGGCCCCTGACATTTATTTAGTCTCAATATTCACAGGGGCCAAAGGTTGGTTTTTTTGGAAGAAAGCTAATTCTTGTGAGGATTAAACTAAAAAATTACACTGAAATTCCCAACAATATCAATACCATTTGGATATATTATATACAGAACACAACATCGATAAAATTTTAAGTAAACTTTTACTATTGATTTAAAGTGCACATATATTTTATTTAAATTTATTAATAAAAATTTATACTAAAATTAGAAACAAATTATAATCTTTAAACTAGTATTAATTAAACAATATTAGTAAAAATTTCTTCCAAATAGCTTTGATTTTCATTTTGCAGTAGTTGTTTAGCTTCTTCATCTAACTCTAATGAGGTTGATTTCTATTTTTGTCAAATACTGGACATATATGGGTCTGATGTGCACAACAACATATTAATAAGATCTTCATTAGAACAATATCTGGAAATTTTTCTTGTATTGTGCTCGCGAAAGAATCTGTAGTCTTTGTTCCTTTTTGCTTGCGCTTCTTCTGAGAGATCTCCAATTGGAAGCAAATTGTGCTGAATTATTTGTTCCCCATGGAACAAAATTTTGTGAACTGTGGTTGGCATATGTCTCCAAGAATATTTTTGGTTATAAAGGGTTGCTGTCTCATTAGCTTACTGACCAAATTTTTTTGCATCTATCTTTTTGCTACATGCTATAACTTCTAATATGATTTGGAATCGTCGTATTAAATCATAATCTACTCCAGTTATAGAAGCTGCAGTTTCTGGATCGGAAAAAAATCTCCTTGCTGTGTTTCCATCATTAGAATTTCCTTCTCCTTGCTTTGGCTGGTCAATTATAAGGCCTATCTCACGGTATTTTTCTTGAATATCTTTTTTTTTTGCTTTCTTTTTTCCAAATTATCTTTGTTGTTTCTCACTGTTTCGCCTAACGGGCCAAATTCCAAATCATATCCCAATTTAAGAATATGCTCCATACAACGAATTCTAGCATGAAGAGGTGACATTCCAAATTCATATGCTTCATTAAAGCTATCGTCTTGTGTTGGTGGTTGGCTCAAATGACTTGATGTTTTTTGGCATATGGTGCAGCTTGACGAAAACTTTGTTTCGGTTAAAGCTTGTGCAACTTTTCCATCGATCATTGTAAGTGACATTTTAAAGTTTACTTCGATGCATTGGTCATTAAATTCAAATATCACTGGTTGAAGTTCTTTAATTTCATCTCTTATTTTGCCAACTTCTTCAGTTATGACATCTTTAGTTTCTTTTTTGTAAGCAAACTTTATTGGTCTACAAAATTTTGTTGACGAGGGAATTTCATTCTTCCATACATCTATCTCTGCAGCTATACTAGTTGACGGCTCTGAACCAATATAAGTTTTTGTTAAACGTAATGAAACGAAAGAAATCATGAATAAATTGGCATCTGATGAATTTTCCGCATTACATTGTTTGTATTGTTTCTGGCCAGAGGACCCATCACATCCCCATTTAGAAATTAAAGTCATGCTGCAATTTTTAAACTTCTTTAAATAGACAGCATCAAATGTCTTTAATAATCGTTCTGCAGTGTGTTCAAGAAGATCCTGCAATTTTATTTCTGCTGAACTTGAAGTTACACTAATAGCAGTTGGTGAAGGTAAGCAATCTTATTTGGCAGAAAAAATTTTTTTCATTGGTTCGCTTTCGCAATTCTGAATATTGGTTTTTAGTCATTTTCAAATCTAAAAATAGTGCAAATGCTTCTTCTGGAGTAAATTTATTTTCTTCAGTTGGTGTCGGCATACTTTCTAAAATCCTTTTTGTGCGTCTGGGGCTTGCTTCCACTATTTTTTCAATGATAGCAATTTTACTCTTTTTAGTTTTCGATGGTTGAATTTGATGCAGAAATGAATCCTTTATGATGCTACAAGAAACTTCTTCATTGATATGTTTAAGCTTGCGTCTTCGTGATCTTTCACTACAATTATCAATTGGCTTTGCTGGTCGACCACCTTTTCCAATTTCCGTGGTAGTTACTGATGGCTTTATAAAAATAAGTTTATTTCTTAGCCATTCCTGCTTGCGTGAGTAAAACAATTTCTTGTTTCTGGAACATTGATTGTACCGTTTTCTTAAAGTATTTAAAAAGTTTTTTATTTTTAAGTTATGAATTTTAATTTCTTGTTTGGCGCATATTTTGAAGAATAGATTATTCATTATATGTAAAATAATGTCGTTTTCATCTTTCCGTTCAAAATATATATCAGATAGAACACTATAACTGAATTTAGCCATTGTTTAAACAATAATGAAGAAAAAAATGAATGCATGGATTAATATACTATTGCTCGAAGTTTCAACATGATCTTTTTTACCTCTTTGAAACATAATATAACAGGTATTTGGTTTTATCAGTTATTTCCATTGGTTTTAAATTTATTTTCAATTTTCAGGTATTTAAGTTATGTAATATTAGATGGCAATAAAATCATTTTTTACCTTTTCCAAATGAATTGCCAGATACCACATAATTTGAGAGTTCTATTGTCATTTTTGTCAAAATTTTGATACACCCCTCTATGTGGACTAGGTCTAAATATGGGCCAACTTCTCATAATTTCAACAGAATTATTTTTTGGGTCAATAAGAACTCTTGTACAAAATTTCATCAAAATATATGCATAATAGCCACTTTCACATACAAATAACTTCTCAAAAAATATGACGTGCATTTGTACCGAATATCTTACCTTGGGTCAGAAAAATTGCTGTAGCTCAAAAAGTGCAGTCCCGATGCATGGACATGGATATATAGCAATGTAGGGGAGAGTTAGGACTACAAAATAGTAAATTTGTGTTTTGACTCAGCTTGACTCACAGGAGTTGTGCTCTATGAAGTAGGAAATTTCCGAGAAATTTGACCTTTTTAAAAAAAATATTTAAATTGTTCTGAAAACAGTAGAGCTTCAATTTTTTTACCAGTAATAGGAAATAAGTTAAGTTACAACACAAAATTTATTTAGTCCAAAAATCTTGAAAAACAAAAAAGTTATGATCATTTAAACTTTAAAAATTAACTAAAAATATCATAAATTTACTAAATTCTGAAGAAGACCATTTTGGACAACCCTGTTCTCAGTGAAATACTTGAAATAGAGTTCTAATTTTTTGGCTCCCGAGGTTTACTACTGTCTACTTTGTGAGGACCCAAACTTCGTGGAATTGGAACCCACACAAAATACATTAATAAACAAATGAAAAATATACGAGTGTCTGTGTTTTAGTGGGAAAGTGGATAACATCCATTAAATGGGAGGAGCGAATAATATTCCCTATAAATATGGTAACATGATTGTTTAATTTCAGGACAGAAGAGAAGAAAAGTCAGCAGAAGAGAGTCAGAGCTAAGCAGTGAAAATGGCAGAGAGAGTGTGAGAGAGAGAGAGAGAGCAAAAACCAAGTGGAAGAAAATGTAGTTAAGAAGCCCAACGTTAACAAATACACAGACAACGAATTGCAGCCACACCGACTACAACACACAAAAAAGCAAGGATCATCAAACAGAAGAGAGAATGCAGTCAAACCAACCGCTATCGATTTAAACCATACGCGGTTGTGTAGTCGTGTAGTTGTGTATATAAAAGCAGGAGAAAACAGCAATTCAGGACAGTGAATCGTGAACAGTGAAAGTGACTAAGTGGTAACAAAGGCCGGAGTAATAAAATATTATATCGAGCAGTGATAGAATAAATGTGGATTGGTAACACTAATCCTAGCCAAGCTATTACAGGGAAAATAACAACGGATAACATCCGGTTTACCCCTTTGGAGGAAGGAGAGTTAGGCACTGGCTCAGGGCAAAAGAATTAAGATAGTTTTCCCGGAGGTTTACACTCGGAAAACTCAGGGAAAGAGTAGGTCCTTGAATAACATTCAAGGACAGAAACTTTAGAGTAGAAACCAGAGGCTAGGAGACTAGGGTGTCGGCAAGTGTTACCACGGAGGTCTATAAATTTTATACACTGTGTACTTAAACCAAATTTATACAATAAAGCAAAAGATAGACCGCACACGGTCAGAAATTACACGGTGTTATTTTATTTAAAAAAATCCAAAAAAAAAAGACCTTGGCGGATTTAGCTAAACCCGCACATCCAGCCCGGAGTAACCGGAGGTTCTTTATATTGGCGCCCGAGCAGGGACCCGTGTAAAACGTAAATAAGAGGCTACAAAATGGTCCGCACATCGTGGGTATATACACTACGCAGGGATGAGCTAGTACAATATCTGGACGAGTTGGGTTTAGACGCTAGCGGCACTGTAGATGAAATGAGGAAAAAACTGACCACGTTTGTATCAAATAGCCATGAGGAGAAGGTTCTTAACAGGCTCGAAGAACTAGAGAATAAACATGGACGTTGTCCGACGCCAACTGGTCCAGGGATGGCTGCGCAGCTGGGATTGCCAGTTTCATCTTTTCAGGCTGGGCAACAGGACAACACAGGCCACCTGATTTTCCCAGCGCAAGAAGAAGTTGGCATGCAAAATGTCTCGCAACAACAAAACAACCAATCAGTAAGTTTGCCATATTCAGTCGTGATTGATATAGTGAGGAAGTGGTCGTTTCGCTATGATGGGGGAAAAGACCCTATTGCTTTTATAGAGAGAGTAGAAGAACTGGCATAAGTTTACGGCCTCGACAAGGATATGCTGCCCCGAACAATGCCCGAGTTATTAAAGGACACGGCACTGTTATGGTACCGAAATAACAACCGCCAATGGCCAACGTGGAAAGGGTTCAGAGAACATTTCCTAAGGTTCTTTTTGCCACCACAGTATTTCGAGGGTCTGGAAAACGACATTCGCCGGAGAGTGCAAAAATCACGGGAGTCGTTTAAGGACTTTGTCGTGGTATTACAAAATATGATGCGACATGCGGGATACACAGCAGAATAACAGCTCGATAGAATTTTTAGAAATTGTTTGGTGGACTACCAGCTGTACATCAGGAGGAAGGATTTCACAACGTAAGACGAGCTCCTAAGAATGGCCGAGGACTATGAGGTAATAAGGACATCACACCCGGAAGTAGGCCACGAGCGCCGAGAAATCTGGCAACCACAACGAAGGGACGACAGAACCCGACAAGTGGTTGTCACTGAAGATACAACCATTAATCCCACTACTGCTTGCCGCAGGTGTGGTCAAGAAGGCCACGGTTACCGATTTTGCACAAACCCAAGCGTATTATTTTGTTGGCAGTGCGTAGAAGGGGGCTTAGAACTCGTGAGTGCTGTCGCAGAGGTCAGGGAAACGCCAGAGGGTCGCGCCAGGAGCAAGGGGTGGTAGCGAGCCAAAGAAGTCAAGCCCTGCACCAATAAATGCTTTAAAACTAACAGACACCCGTTTACTAGCCCAAGTTGAGCTTGGCGGACAGCATTGGGAGGCCACCATCGACACCGGTGCCTCGAGAAGCTATGTAAGTGAGATTGTGGTAAGAAAGCTGAGTAATAGAAGTGAAGTTATGCCATCAGAAAGCCGAATCAGACTGGCTAACGGAACAACAGTGGAGGTGAGGAAAGCCATAAAAGCGGAAGTACGATTGGGTGGTAAGAGTTGCCATCTGGAGCTGGGGGTGATGCCACAAATGTTGGACAATATGTTGCTGGGAATAGACTTCCTAAGAGCGGTAGACTGCGAGTTGCGATGTGGTGACCAGAAAATTCGGTTTTCGCACTTTCGTCACCAGGTAATGTCGGCGGTTGAAGAGCAAGAGAATGCGAGTATAACCCTTCCAGATGAGAAGAGTGTGATTTCGGCATTCCTGGAGCATGAGTTGGGAAAATTCAAGAGTCTTAGAGGACCGACGACCTTAGATGAGCACAAAATAATACTTAAAGATGACAGACCGGTCCGCCAACGGTACGCGCAACGTAATCCCGAGATGCAAAGACGTATAACTGGGGAGATAGACGAGCTTTTAAAGAACGGCTGTATCGAACCATCTAAGAGCCCCTATAGCGCACCTATTGTGATGGCACCGAAGAAAAACGGCACCTTCAGGCTCTGCATAGACTACAGACTCTAAACGCCAAAACGGTGGCCGACGCGTACCCGTTGCCTAGGATAAATGCTATACTGGATCGCCTAAGATATGCGAAATTTATAAGCAGTATAGACCTAAAGAACGGCTACTGGCAGATACCTATGGCAAAAGATAGCAAGCAGTACACAGCGTTTACGGTGGCCGGTAAGGGTTTGTTCCAGTGGAGAGTGATGCCTTTTGGATTAACGTCAGCCCCCGCAACATTTCAACGAACACTAGACAGAGTGATTGGCGCCGAAATGGACCCTCATGCGTTCGCTTACTTGGATGACATTGTGGTGTTAGGTAATTCCTTGGAAGAGCACATGTCAAATTTGAAGGAAGTGTTTAGAAGACTTCGTGAGGCACGGTTGACTATTAACCAAGAAAAAAGTAAGTTCTTTCAAAAAGAGATAAAGTATTTAGGCCACGTGGTCAACGAAAGTGGCATAAAAACAGATCCCGAAAAGATAGCGGCGATCCAAGAGCTTCAACCCCCTAAAAATGTGAGAGAGCTACGTAGATGCTTAGGAGTTGCTTCGTGGTACAGAAGATTTGTACCTAATTTTGCGAAAACTGTTTACCCGCTAAACGTGCAGCAGGAGGCGTTTGAAAAATTTAAAAAAGCTTACCGAAGCCCCGGTTTTAGCGTGCCCGGACTTCACAAAGAGGTTTACGCTACAAACTGATGCGTGTGACTACGGATTAGGAGCGGTGTTGACGCAGCAGCTCGATGGTCAGGAAAACGTAATATCCTATGCTAGTCGTCGGCTAAACCCGGCAGAGATGAACTACTCAGCAACGGAGAAGGAATGTCTTGCCATCGTATGGGCCATAAGAAAGCTAAGGCCTTACCTCGAAGGCTACCCCTTTACAGTGATGACAGATCATTTGGCGTTAAAATGGCTCAATTCAATCGAGAGCCCATCTGGAAGAATAGCGCGCTGGGCCTTAGAGCTCCAACAGTTCAACTTTGAAGTGCAATACCGCCGAGGAAAACTTAATATTGTGGCCGATGCATTGACCCGATCGATGTACGTCAAGCCCTGCCGGAGAAACCCCAAGAGTGCAACTGGTGGCGAAGAAAATGCGAAGAGGTAGAAAGAGAACCAGAAAAATTCCCAGATTTTACCATTCACGAGGGCCAACTCTATCGACATTTACCGTCAGCAGATAACGACGAAGATGCGGTGGCCTGGAAATTATGTGTCCTCTCATTCCAGAGGAATAGAGTGCTAGAAGAGAATCATGATTCGCCCACCGCCGGGCATTTAGGAGTACGAAAAACCATATCGCGCGTCTGCAATAGGTATTATTGGCCAGGGATGTTTAGAGACATCCGAATGCATGTTCGCAGGTGTCAAGTGTGTCAGCGGCATAAGCCTGATCAACAGCGTCCGGCAGGCCAAATGCTGTCTAAAATTGCGGAAGAGCCATGGGCTATCGTGTGTGCCGATTTTGTGGGGCCTTTGCCAAGGTCGAAACATGGGAACTCAATGTTACTAGTCTTGACCGACAAGTTCTCTAAATGGTCTGAGCTGATACCTCTGCGCCGAGCTACAGGTGAAACACTGCGAAAATCATTCCGGGAAAGAATTTTAGCTAATTTCGGGGGTACCAAAGGTGCTTATTACGGACAACGGCTCACAGTTTACCAGTAAGGTGTTTCAGGCGTACTTGAACGAGATCGGAGTGCATCACCAGCTAACTGCTCCATACACACCCCAAGAAAACCCCACTAAACGCGTTAATCGTACGGTAAAAACTATGATAGCGCAATACGCTGGTTCAAATCAGAAAACTTGGGATGAAGCCCTACCAGAAATAAAACTTGCGCTTAACACGTCAAAGTCAGACACCACGCAATATACGGCCGCTTTCTTGGTTCAAGGCAGAGAGCCTAGACTTCCAGCTGCGTTGTACGATGAGGTAACACCAGGAACAGGCACAGAGGGAAGACAACCAGAAGTAAAAGCAGAAATGCTAAAACAAATTTTCAATTTGGTCAGGAAGAACCTGGTGCGAGCGGCCAAAGACCAAGCGCGTTATTACAACCTGAGGCGTAGGAAGTGGAGTCCTAAGATAGGCGAATTGGTCTGGGTAAAGGAACATCATTTGTCCAACGCTGCCGAAAGTTTTGCGGCCAAGCTTGCTCCGAAGTTTGATGGTCCCTACCGAATACGCTCCTTAATTTCACCAGTAATTGTGCAGGTACAAAAGGATGGTCAGAAAGGCCTCCGCACTGCCCACGTCGGTGATTTAAAAATGTATAGGGGATCTATCGAAGAAACCAGATAAATAACAAGAGTTAAAAAAAAGGGGTTAATTTTTCATATAATTATTACTATCATAATAATAATAATAATATTAATAATAATAGTAATAATTGAATATATATATATATATATATATATTTTATATTGAATTTAAAATAATCCAAAAGGAAAAATATTAATAGTAATATAATAAGAATAATAATATAATCGCATACAAATGCATTAATGTAAAAAAAAAGTGAATTACACAAATTGAAAAAAAAATCTACAATGGCAACATTCAATGTAAGTTCGATCAAACAAGTTTGGTATGATCAAGAGAGTATACTCGAATCAACCCTCTCTACGCATGATCGTTAGACACATAATTTTAGTTTAACTAAATCAGTGCGTGCAAGCAGTCGCAGAAATACGGCCGCCAACAAACAAACAAAAGAAAACAAGATATAATTAAAAAAAAAACTAACAACAGACAAACTTACAAGAGTAAGTAAAAGAAAAAAAAAGCTAAATGTTTTGTGGAAGTGTTAAATGTACGTTTACTGAAGGATTTTTTTTTTAAAAAGGGAAAGGTTTATATGTATTTTCATACATATAATTAGCTACAAAATTAAACAAAAAAGAAAAAAAAGAGAGTGAAAAAAAATATTAACAAAGAAGAAAAAAAAGGCAAAGTGGGGACGTTATATGTATTTACATACATATAACATACATACATATGTATTTACATACATATGTATTTACATACATATGTATTTACATACATATGTATTTACATACATATGTATTTACATACATATGTATTTACATACATATGTATTTACATACATATGTATTTACATACATTTACATATGTATGTAAATACATACATATGTATTTACATACATATCAAAAAAAAAATGTGATTAGTGAATTTGTTGTAGTTTTTATTATATATATATATATATATATATATATATATATATATATATATATATATATATATAATATATATATATATAAAATAATTTGTGTGCGTAGTAGATCTGTGGTAGTGTGGTCAATGTCCGCTGAAAGGCGTTTGTTTAAAGGCTTTTGTTAATTACAGATGAGCTCTCGTGACAACTATAATGGCCGAAACCCCCTCTTGGTAGGTGAAACCATTACAATTTCGGACACTGAATCCGAAAATGAAGATGTGGCTGAAAGCGTGGGCTGCTCGCAAGCGACAGTCATATCGGGTGGGAGTTTGCTGACAGAAGCCGAAGGTGGGTGGTTTGACCCGGATGAGCAGCTGTCAAGCTCACAGGTGTCGCAGGCTGCTGAGGTGGAGAGGGAGCCAAGAATTTGGGCAGTGGCAACGGTGGATCGGTATGTGATTAGACGCCGAAAGTACCGCCAGTATATCGCGAACGTGGGGATCACTTGGACCGTAGAGGAAACGGACAGTGAGGCGGAGGATCCGGATCCCCTGGTGAAATTCCCCGTGTATCCCAAGAGGCTGGCCATTATGGACGGTAGGGCGAGCCCGCAGCCTGACCCGGAGGGTGTGATCGAGGACCCATTGTTGGCAGATGAAGCTGAAGGTTTAAGGCTCAGTGGAATCGAAGAGGACGTATTATCGTTGGGGGAAATAAGCCTCGGGAGCCTGGAGGAAATTGTGCAACAGGTTCTACAACAGGAGCATTAGCGCGTCGAGCCGCAACAGCCAGTCGTTCCTCTGGGCGATGAAAACCTGTCGTACCTTCCTGCAGGAGGAAATAAAAACCGCACTGGTAAAAAAGAGACGGCTGTGCTTTAGAAGGGATGTTGGCGATCGGTCATATCGCATTAGGATATCGGCGTCGGATAGGGTGGTGGTGCGTTGCCTAGCGGGGAAAGGGGAGTAGTGTGATGACCCAAACTTCGTGGAATTTGGACCCACACAAAATACATTAATAAAAAAATGAAAAATATACGAGTGTCTGTGTTTTAGTGGGAAAGTGGATAACATCCATTAAATGGGAGGAGCGAATAATATTCGCTATAAATATGGTAACATGATTGTTTAATTTCAGGACAGAAGAGAAGAAAAGTCAGCAGAAGAGAGTTAGAGCTAAGCAGTGAAAATGGCAGAGAGAGTGAGAGAGAGAGAGAGAGAGAGCAAAAACCAAGTGGAAGAAAATGTAGTTAAGAAGCCCAACGTTAACAAATACACAGACAACGAATTGCAGCCACACCGACTACAACACACAAAAAGGCAAGGATCATCAAACAGAAGAGAGAATGCAGTCAAACCAACCGCTATCGATTTAAACCATACGCGGTTATGTAGTCGTGTAGTTGTGTATATAAAAGCAGGAGAAAACAGCAATTCAGGACAGTGAATCGTGAACAGTGAAAGTGACTAAGTGGTAACAAAGGCCGGAGTAATAAAATATTATATCGAGCAGTGATAGAATAAATGTGGATTGGTAACACTAATCCTAGCCAAGCTATTACAGGGAAAATAACAACGGATAACATCCGGTTTACCCCTTTGGAGGAAGGAGAGTTAGGCACTGGCTCAGGGCAAAAGAATTAAGATAGTTTTCCCGGAGGTTTACACTCGGAAAACTCAGGGAAAGAGTAGGTCCTTGAATAACATTCAAGGACAGAAACTTTAGAGTAGAAACCAGAGGCTAGGAGACTAGGGTGTCGGCAAGTGTTACCACGGAGGTCTATAAATTTTATACACTGTGTACTTAAACCAAATTTATACAATAAAGCAAAAGATAGACCGCACACGGTCAGAAATTACACGGTGTTATTGTATTTAAAAAAATCAAAAAAAGACCTTGGCGGATTGAGCTAAACCCGCACATCCAACCCGGAGTAACCGGAGGTTCTTTATAACTTTTATATGAGTCTAATAACTTTAAAATCGGAGAACAAAAACCAAAAGGAGTTCTGGCCGCTATCTCAAAATATTGACCACAGTGCAACGTGTAGTTGGCTACATTGTGAGATTCGCAAACAAGACAAGAAGGGCCAATTAGCCATCGCAGATATTATTAACAGTTTCAGAACTAGAACAAGCACCGACTTTGATTGTACGGGCAATGCAACACTCAGAATTTGACGAAGAACTAAAACACCTAATAAGATACAATCAAGTAAGCAAAAATAGTCCATATAAGAAATTTGCTCTATTTTTGGACACAAATGGCATCATCAGAGTAGGAGGACGCTTAGAATCATCAACATTGCAGTATGACGCTAAGCACCCTATTGTAGTAAAACAGTGGAATTACTTATACAGGCTTCACTGTACCTAAAGTATGTTATACATTCTTTAGGTATCAGTTTATGTCTGGAGTATATTCTTCACTTTTTATCATATTCCAATTTCATATACATATATATAGCTTTTTAAACCTAATGTAATTTGACTACAATACTAAGTATGTTGATTTTAAAAATAAAGCAGTCTAAATGTAACCTCTGGATAACTAACTTGTCTTTTAATTTTACGTTCTACATGGCGACCGTGACAGGACAGATTTTTTAATGTTATTTGAAGGCCAAAAAGGTCAAAGTGAAAAATTTTATAAAGTCTTACAAACAAATCAAAGTGAAGTTATCTCAAATAAAAAGTAGTGAAAATATACGACTAAAAACTATTATAATAAAAACTAAACAAAAAATTTTAAACAGAAAGTTTCAATACTAACAAAAATGGCTGTTTCAATACTAACAAAAATGGCTGTTTTAAAACAGAATCATTAAAGTGTTGAAATTAAATTAAAGACAAAGCTTGTTACAGTGACTTAGCAAAATCTAAAATAAAAACGATTAAAATATACGCACAGTTAATCCAAAACATATACTGTCTGTCCCATGATGTCGCTTGATAACGTTCGTTCGCACAAAATCATTTAAAACAAAAACAAAATGTTTGAATTTGTTTTTGTTTTAAATGTATTTGTGCAAACAAACGTTATCGAGCGACATCGTGGGACAGGCTGATAAATATTTTTGAAACAAAAATAAGAAACAGTAAAAAAAAATCAAACAACAAAATTCATACAATAAGAATTAACAAAATTATTGTAAACGTCAAATAAAATTTGTATAAAAGAGTTCGAAACCGTTAATTACAACACCAAAAACAATAATAACCACAAAATCTACTCAACAAAACAGCAAAGTCAAAACAGAGAGCATTTTTCAAAAATCAGCTAATTGTGAAGAAAACCGGGAAATCAACACCAACAAAAGCAGCAACAGCAGAAAATCAACAAAAAGTATTGAAATATTTTTATTTATTTTTAATTTAATCTTCTTTTAAACTATTTGTTTATTATATAAATTTACAAAATGGCTTTCGATTTAGATCCTACTAGTCAATATTAAAATTTGTAAATTTCAAAATTTTTTTATAAAATTAAAAATTTTATGATAAATTTGTTAAATTTAAATTTCCTTTTATCTTGAATAATTTTTTTAAATGGCTTGGTGGACAAATATTTTGAAGGAAATCCCTCTTATATTTCCCAAGAAGACGAAGATACGAACAAACAACTGACAGAATACATTATGACAAATAATAAACCACAGGTACAAAAAGAAAACGAAAATAATAAATCTGTATTTTTTGAAATAATAATGGTAATCACTTTAGTATTACTGGGAATTGCTTCCGTTATTCGACTCACGTATGCGATTTTTAAGAGACGGCAAATATAATAAAACTAAAATTTTTAATATTAGGATTAGATATACGGAATGGGAGGAAATAATAAATAGTATAAAACCGTTAGAAGACGAATTTAACAAATCACTTAAATGTGTAAGTCAGAAAAGAACAATAACAGAGGAGACATTAAACAAACATATTAATATTTTAATTGAATCATTTAACACCATTAGGGCCATACTTTATAGACATTACAATATTTATACAAGCCAACACAGACAACAGGGTGACGAAATTTTTTTGAAACTAAGGGACAAACTTATAAAAACATTCCATACATACAACATAAAAATTAAAGTACCATTGAGTTTGAGTAGGGAAGTAAACAAACTGTTAACAGAAACTGACGATAGCGATCAGGAAGAACTAGAAATGAAAGCAGGCGAGTTGATAAAAGATAAAGAGAAACCCAAAATGGACATAACAAAATTCATTGATTTAACGTCAAAAATATTCCCAGAATTCGATGGAAGATTGATTCGAAAATCTTCAAAAATTTCTTGACGCACTAGCTTTGTTAGATAGCATAAAAGAATCTCACGAACAGTTAACAGTAAAACTCATACACACTAAAATTAGTAGTAATACCCGTACACGAATAAATGGATTAAACACTATTACTGAGATAATTAACAAGATATAGAAGGTGAATCACCCGACATAATCATCTCAAAATTAATGGCTACACGCCAGTCGGGAAAAGCAAATACAGAATACGTACAAGAAATAGAAAACTTGTGCTAATCTTTAAACGCAGCTTACCTAGCTGACGGATTATCAGAAGAAATAGCAACCAAGTACGTGGTAAAAGCGGCTGTCAAATCCGTGGTAAAAAACGGACAGAACCAAACTTATCGTCGAGGCGGGTACGTTTACGAAGGTAGAACAAGTAGTCACTAAACTACTAAATGCGCAGACGGAACAAACTTCACCAAACTTATTATATCTCTCATCACAACAATGTCATGGACATCGTGGAAGATTCCAGGGCCGATACAGGGGCAAACGATATCCCAATAACAGAAATCAAAATAACTACCGGACTTACAATAATAACTATAACAACAATGGTTACCAATAATCGTAATAATACCAACCGTTACCAAAATAACAATGGCAACAATAACCGACTCAGCTAGAAATGTTCACTACATCGATAGCACCGAACAGGGAAACGACGACGACCCCAGCATCACCCATCTGGGGGAGAATTAAACATCAATAATAATTATAATATTTGCCAAGCAGTTAATAATGAAGCTGAAATCTATCAGCTAAACCTAAACTTATCCACCTATTGCTCCATTAAAAAAAATAATTTTAGTAAATACTTTAAACTCATTCTTAATAGATACGGGTGCTAGTGTATCAGTACTAAAAATTAGCTGCATAAAAACACACAACAACCTTAATCTTGGATACAAATGTAAACTGACAGGTATAGGTAACAGCCCAGTATATACGATAGGGAAAATAACAGGAAGTTTAATTAAAGGAAATAATTCCGTAAAAAATGATTTCCTTATCGTCGAGGAAACTTTTCCAATACCCACTGATGGTATTATAGGCCTTCATTTTCTTAGAAAATATAATTGCGTCCTTGATTTTGAAGATAATATCAACTACTAATACTCAGGCCGCATAATGGTTTAAATGCAATAGTGACACAATTAAAAAATCAACCAACAACAACAAATTTTGTTGGCGCAACAAATTTTGTTGGCGCAAGAAATCAACTTATAGAGCTGTCAGATGCACTGTATAACCCTTCAGCGCATGAAGAAATTATTAAAGAATGTACCTCCAGAGGAATTACCTTTCATTTTATCCCACCAAGAGCACCCCACTTTGGCGGCTTATGGGAAGCAGCATTAAAGGCAACAAAACATCTACTAGTGAGAAGTGTATCAACGGCATCATTAACATACGAAGAATTTTAAACTGTGGTAATAGAGGTAAGGCATTCTTAATTCCCGACCAATCAGTCCAATGTCAGAGAATCCAAATGATTTATCCGCATTAAGTCCGGGTCATTTTCTCGTCGGAGGACCTCTAAATGCTCAAATCGATACAGAAGGCACCCAACCAAAAATCAGCTTGCTTGCTAGATGGAAGTTAGTTACTCATATAAAAAGAGAGTTCTGGAGACGATGGTCACAAGAATATCTTTCTGAACTTCAATATAGTAATAAGTGCAAACAGAGAAAAATAACATTAAACCCGGTGATATGGTCATCATAAAGGAAGACAATATAGTGCCGTTACAGTGGCCTTTAGAAAGAATTATCACGGTATATAAGGTATATAAGGGTGATGATGGTTTTGTGCGAGTAGCGGATATCAAAACACCAATTGCTCGATTAGCACCACTACCAATTAACGATGCAGAATCTTGTACAGGCCCTAACCTAGAAGATGTTGAAGAAGCGACTAACTCCCTTGGTCAAACCAATTTCAATAAATTCCATAACAATAATGACAAATCAACTTCATCTCATAATCCACACAATGACTGTGAAACTCCCAAAAAGAGACGATGTTTCACTGCGTAACACAACATTTTGACAATCATGATAGCAATCCTACTAGTTACGTTGGTATTAGGAGGCCAAGTAAACAACACGAAATTTGGGAAACAATTGGGCATTCATTTTGAAGGTATCGCATCAGCAGTAGTATCACCTTCAACCAGCAACTATTGGTCTATTATGATTTAAAATGGATTTTGGTCTGAATTGACAATATTTTCAGAAGGATCAAGAACACTCAACTATTTATGTAATGAAATACAAGAGATGTCCACATGTGCTAATCTGGTTAAATATTTTGAACATACTGAAGCTGAACTTACTATGGACAGTACATTGCTTTCCGGAAAAAAAAGAGAGCGGCAATAGATTTAGTTGGAAACATAGCACATTCATTATTTGGAGTGCTGGATTCAGAATATGCCAAGGACATGGCACAAACGATCTCACAAGTCAAGGAAAATGAAGCACATTTGCATCAATAATTGACGTTTGAAAAATTTGATTCTACCATTAACATCATGAAATCAGACCAAGAAGCTGTCAAGAAAATCTTTGATCAAATCAACGTTCAATTCGCGGAAATCCACAACATGATAAGCACCACTAGAGAAGAGCACCATCAGGAGAGGCTTTATAGTTTGTTTTCGTCACTTTCTATACAACTAACAGTTACAGAAGCAAATTTGCAGCGCACACAACTATCCATTATTGATATCCTCACAAGTACTCACCACGGCGTCATTAGTCCGTTGCTCCTGACTCCTCACCAATTGCAACATGAAGTCGCAAAAATACGATTTCATTTAACCGACTCGTTAGATCTTCCTGTCAAACAAGAACATACTCTTCAGTTATACAAACTGATGAAGGTTAAGGGAGGACTTACCGAGAACACAGTAATCTTTAGCCTGAGCTTACCATTAATCGAACGTGATAGATTTGATATATTCCACCTGGTTCCAATACCAAATTGGGTCAACAACACGTTTGTGTCGATAAGGTCATGTTCATCGTTTTTGATTATCAACAATGTTCGCAACCAGTATTGTGCTCTTATTGATAGTGAATTCAATTGATATAGTCTTCTTGAAAAAGAATTATATCTTTGCTCGAAAACTTTAATAAGACATGAACCAGGTTCAATAGCATGTAGCTGTGAATTCAATTTGCTTCACAATAGAACCCAATTAGACTGTCCAGTACAGCTAATGAAGGACACCGCATCATGGATTTCACTCTACCATCCAAATAAATGGATCTATGCAATTCCATCTCGTACTCAGGCGACAGCAGTTTGCAAACAAAAGATCACGCAATTAACTCTCGATGGTTCAGGTTTGCTAGAACTGGAGCCAGAATGCACCTTCAAATATAGATTTATGATACTCCAAGGACAACAAGTAATATCCAGCTACAGTAAAGCATCATACACCAGCCTCTGGGAAATAACGACACAAAGCCATAAAGAGCGTTTAAAGCCATTACTAAATGAAATACACACAAATGAGTACATTTCTCAAGTAAAAAATTTAACAACATTACAAACTGCATTGCACGAACAAAAGATACTACAGCTACTAAATAAAATTGACACCCACAATTACCATCACATCACAGTGGGCTACATACACATCATTAATAATTGCAGTAGCAATCCTGATCTACTTAGTCATCAGATGGAGGTCAAGAAGGGCTCCAGCTCCAATTCCTATCCCTCGTACACAACAACAAACTTCAGAATTCTCCGTCCATATCTAACTAACATCAGCAACTGACTGAACAAATCAACTCAGTAGCAAACAGACGATAAAGAATGCCAGCACAGTACTTATTACATATCGCTGATTATTTACGTCTGGTTTACGTAGTTTAATGTTTATTTTATTATTTTTTTTTAGCTCCGCTCAACGGAGGAAGCATATTTATACATATATTTTTATTTCTGTAAATATGTTTATACATATGTTTAATTCTTTTAAAAAAAAGTTTATACATTGTATATTTTCAATTTTTGTTAAATAAACATTATTTGATTTGACTTACTTATGAAAGGCCAATGACATTATTGCTAAAATTGTATTTTTTACTTTGTTAATAATAACTTAGTCATGCATTTTACTAATTATTTTGTTTATTAAGAAATTATTAATTTCTTATTTAGTGATTAAGTATTTTACAGTATGTAAGCCTAATTTTTGTATAAAAAAAGGTAAATAAAATCTCCAGAGAAGTGCTAAAGAACCACTGCTACGAATCACCGTCTTTTGTTCATGTCAAGATAGTTTCTGCAGGTTAAAGGGCATGCCAGAAACAAACATTGAAGTAAGTTCTGCAGGTTGAAGTGCTTGCCAGAACCAATAAACCCAATTTTAATTAACAGCCATAGCAAATGTTTGTTTGTTTTACGCTTTTCAACAGCTTCTCTTGAATTCAACCATTAAATAAAGAATTAAAAAAGCTATTTTGAGACAATGGTATCAAAGAATCTTCCCTTGTGGCAACATTGTGTAAAAAAGAGTTAAATCACTTCGAGTTACTTCAGACTACAAAAACGGCATATTAAAGGTCATTATAGAAAATACCTTTATGAAAATTTCAAGAGTTACCTTCAAAAGTAACGCCATATACATAAAAATAACGTCACTATCAATACATTTGAATTATAGTAACTGTTGTATTAGCGGCAATGGCAACACACTTTCTATGAAAATATTAAAAGAATCTAACTATTGCGGTTCAAAACATAAGACCATATACGTGAAAAACATTTCACTTTCGGAACACCCTTTAACTTTTATTAGTTGTTATAGAGGCCGTAGTACACCCTTAAATTTTAGGTCTTTTCTAATTTTAATTACTCTGTAAAGAAAATTAAGAAATAAAGACACATACGGAAATAACACATCACTTCTTAAACACCCTATAAGTTTTAGTATTTGTTATAGCGGTCATAATAATACAACATGTGTAAAAATTTCAAGAGCCTAGCTTTTATGATTCCAGATATAGAAGGCGCTGTGAATATACATATGTAAGTAAGTACATACATATGTATAGACATACATATTTAATTATGTTTATTGACTCTCATCTCTTCTCGTATTTTTAACTTCAGTCATTAAAATATAGAAAAAACTGTATACTTACTCCTTCTCTTTTTGTTTCCAAAAACAATAAGAAGTATAAATTGCATTCAAATGCATGTGTGTGTTTAGCATGTGTAGTGCTATCAATTTAAAGTGTAATTTATTCCTTAACTACTGAACCGATTTCTATAAAATATAGACAGTGCACTAAAGCTCGACAATATCTACTAACCCGTGAAAGAATAAACAAAATCGGTTGACAAACAGAGGAGAAAAAGGGACCCAAAATTTTGCGTTTGCCTATTTATATATAGATTTTTAGAATAGGCCTACATTTAATGTTTATTTAAATAATTTTGTATTAAAATCTGTTGTATAAAGCTTTTGCAAAATAAAATTAATTTTTATAAATATGGCTCTTAAGTCCCGTTCTTGCAATTTTTGTCTCTGCAACACATGCATTTGTTGTTGGGCGATTAAATAAAATGTACATGAAACTCTGCTGTGACTCTCCATTGTTGTTGTTGTTTGTTCTCCTCGACATTAAAATGGCTGTATAAAAGTATACAGTCGTCAGAAATACAATTTTTAAAGGATGGACAAAATGTTTCAGAAACAAAAATTGCAAGTGTGGAACGGGACTAAAGTATACGTACATAAACAAAAAGTTTATTTTTAGTTTGACGTGAGATTCAATGACAACGAAAATATATATTTATCTGCAGTGCATAGTGGGGCAGAATCAAAATATTTTGGAAATGAACTAGTCATTTATAAACGGCTAGGCCGATTGATCAAAATTTGACACGAGCATAACAGACGAGTATCTGAACTTAAGTTTTAAAGGTGGGTACCATACACACTCCAGGGGTAGCGCTATGTGGCCCCAAATTTGGGAACCTCGCACCTGAAAATTATTTTACAGCTTGCCATTTCTTCAGTTTTATTCTGATTTTTTAAAATTATCTTAAAGGTCTTGTCAATACCTACAATGGTATCCAAATTTGCAAATAATAATTTGAAATGCTTGAGTTATAAGCATTTTAAGAAATTAAATTTTTGATTTTTCGCTACCCTGGTCCAGTTTTTTCAAAATATTGGGTACAATTTTACCCAAATTTTTTTTTAATTTTTCATCGTAGTTAGCGAGCCAAATTCTAAATATTTTTGAAAAATTTGAATATTGTGTCTTTACTGAGTTAAAAACTGGGCGATTTTCAATTTAAAAAATCCAAAATTATTGCATTTTTGTGTACTTTAGCCTAAAAGAGGCGATTAATGTTTTTTTTTTATAGAAAAAATTTCTTAACGAATATATACAAATTTTATATTTTTATGTAAGCTAACTATATGTGTGTACGTCTAAACAAAATTTCGTATAAAATTGATCATCCTTGTAGAAGATGGAGGTCCCACAATATGACCTCTTTTACATCGAAATTTTGACTTCGGCCTATATATTCTAAAATGCCAAATCTCGGATCGAAAAAAGAAGACTGCTTTAATAATGCTATATATATGTTCCAAATTGTTTTTGAAAGAACTTTATGAGCCCTAGTCCGTATGTAGACTTTATGGAGTAAAAAATCCCAATTTTTGTATTTTTGGTCCTTATTTTGGGAATTGTGGAATTTCCTTTTTCTTAATATTGCAGATTTTTTGCCATTTCATTTTACTTGATCAGCAACACATGCACGGATAATTTTATTTGATTTGCTTAATATATAAAAATTTTATTGCATATTTAAATTTTTCCTTCTCTCAAATTTGCCCGTTTTTACCATAATTTTTCGAAATTTTCAGATAGCAGCAACAAATTTCAAAATTTTGATGTAATATTTAATTTTTTTAAATATAATTGATGTAATTTCCTATCTAACAAAAAAAGATTCACCTCAATATAAATTTTACGTTCAAAACTACGTGCTTTTAAATATGAGCATTGCCATATTTATCACACTTTTATCAGTTTATGTTACCATAACAGTACCATAACATAACATAAATCAGTAACATAAACTGATAAAAGCAGAGATTGTAATGATTATGAGTTTTATTTCGAAAATTGGGTTTTAATGATTATTTCTTGAGTTTTATTTTCTACTCAAAGAATAAAAATTATTTTTCGAGTTCTAATTTTTCCTCAGACATAAATGATTACTTGTTGAGTTTTATTTTTCGCTTGCAAAATAAAAATTATTCTCTGAGTTTTATTTTCTGCTCAGAGAATAAATATTATTGTCTGAGTTTTATTCTTTGCTCGCCATTTAATGATTGATGTTTAAGTTTTATTTTCTGATTGAAGAATAAAAATTAATTTCTGAGCTTTATATTTCACTTAGAAAATAATGATTATTTTCCAAGTTTTATATTTCGCTTAGAAAATAAAAATTATTTCTTGAGTTTTTTTTTTTTTTTTCTTAAAAATAAAAATTATTTCTTTCTTTTATTAATTTGGACATATGTAAGACTTTTTGGGAACTTTTTTACTGAAACACATATAAATAGGTTTAGCATGGCATTCTTTTGAGATAGTAAAATTATCAAACTAGTGTCTGGTACTTTTTCTTCATTTCAATATTTGGGGGATAAAAATTGCGATGTGGTAATTTTTTAGGACTTTATAATTAAAACACATAGAAATAATATTAGTATGGTTATTTGAGATAGGATTTAAAATTTATTTTAAATTATCACTTATTCAATTTTTCCAACTTATTTTCTTATTTTTTATCCAATTTTCTGAACTAACGGTATAAATAAAATAATTAAGTTGTATTTTTATTTCTTCTCTAATGCTAATTTGCCCATTCAGGGTGTTCAGGAAAATAATTATTCTGTGTAAGTACTAAAACATTTTTCTTTGAGTTTATTGTTTGGCATACAAAAGTTTATTGAGTACTATTTTAATATACATAATAGAGAGAATTTTAAATAGGTAGAAAATAAAAGTTATTTATAGATTTTTATATTTTACAGAAAAATAATTGTTGTATCCATGTACTATTCGAAAGAAAATTTCTTTCGCATTTAGTTAGTTTTAATACATAATTGAAGGTCCAATTTCAAATATTTTTACGAAAACATTATATTTTCCATATTTATATTTTTTTTCATAGACTGATACAATGTGTACCCAAAAACACTCAATATCCTCTTTAGTATCAGAGCCACCTGAAGCTTTACAGTGTACAGAAAGCGCAAACACATGTACCTTGTAGACAGAATTTTTAAATTCTATAGATGTGGCTTCTGGAGACGAAGACTCAGACAATGATCTGGAGGAGGATTTAAAAAAGGCATATAGCGAAATAGATAATTATAATCCTAAACCCATAGACCTAAATACTGATATAATGAAATACTGGGAGCAAAAGAAATACAAGTATCCCCACTTATATAGATTGGCACAAGTCATACATAGTGTGCCAGCAACTCAGGTAACCGTGGAGCGAGCTTTTTCTGCCCTTAAGTTAATATTAACCAACTTAAGATCGAATTTATTGTCAGATTCAATTCAAAAATTCCTATTTAAAATTCTCTCTATTATGTATATTGAAATAGTACTCAATAAATTTTTGTATGACAAACAATAAACTCAAAGAAAAATGTTATTTAGTACTTACACAGAATAATTATTTTCCTGAACACCCTGAATGGGCAAATTAGCATTAGAGAAGAAATAAAAATACAACTTAATTATTTTATTTATACTGTTAGTTCAGAAAATTGGATAAAAAATAAGAAAATAAGTTGGAAAAATTAAATAAGTGATAATTTAAAATAAATTTAAAATCCTATCTCAAATAACCATACTAATATTATTTCTATGTGTTTTAATTATAAAGTCCTAAAAAATTACCACATTGCAATTTTTATCCCCCAAATATTGAAATGAAGAAAAAGTACCAGACACTAGTTTGATAATTTTACTATCTCAAAAGAATGGCATGCTAAACCTATTTAAAAAATAAAACTCAAGAAATAATTTTTATTTTCTAAGCGAAATATAAAACTTGGAAAATAATCATTATTTTCATAAGTGAAATATAAAACTCAGAAAGTAATTTTTATTCTTCAATCAGAAAATAAAACTTAAACATCAATCATTAAATGGCGAGCAAAGAATAAAACTCAGACAATAATTTTTATTCTCTGAGCAGAAAATAAAACTCAGAGAATAATTCTTATTTTGCAAGCGAAAAATAAAACTCAACAAGTAATCATTGATGTCTGAGGAATAATTAGAACTCGAAAATTAATTTTTATTTTTGATTTTTTTTCAATAAAACTTAAAAAATAAAAATCATTGGCGGAACGGACAGTCCCCTTAAAGACGATTGCAATGGTGTACTCCTTGTACATGTAGCATATCCCTAACATAATGATTTTTTTCTTTTAAAATGTGATGGATAATCATTATTTGCGATCCCTGGATAAAAGCCGTATAAATATGGGAATACTAATATTTAAAAGCACATAGTTTTGAACGTAAAAATGATATTGAGGTAAATCTTTTTTTGTTTGATCCCTTATACCCTCCTGGCCGTTTTGAAAACAGATCTATCACATTGGACTCACAAAAAATAAAGACCTGTCTATATTTTAAATATCATTAAAATCGATTTTGACGTACACATAATCAAACTTGAAAATAGATTTATAATATATATGTATATATGAGATGACATATTTTATTATTAATATCACTTTTTAACCTATGAGGAATGTATATAAATCTGCGACCATTAGATTTTTAACAAAAGTTGGAATAAAAATATTCCTTCTTCATGATAAAAATTATTGCGCGGAAATTTTGAAAATAAAATTAAACATCACTGAAAACAGGTGCTGTCATATAGTATTACATATCAAATAGAGCGTGCTATAAATAAAAAAAAAATAACACATCTTATTGCACATAGCAAAATAACATATTTATGATTCCAGAGGTTCACACTATGTGTATACTTTTCCATATGGAAAATCTGACATTCCTTATGACTTATACACGCAATCTAAACACACCTTAAAAAAAGTATGATAGTACGAATTAGAAATGTATGTGTGTGACAGAGTTTTTGACAGGTATATTTTTTTTTTTTTTTTATTTAAATATATAAAAGTCTACATAATAATTTCATACAAACTTTAGTAACAAATGTAATAATTATATGTAACAATAATTTGCAAAGACAAAAGAAAAAAATAAGGAAAATTATAATATTAATTAATGAAAATTATATTTCGTTTATTTGATTTTTTATTTTTTAAGAGAAGTAACACTCAGGCAAGCTATGCCTATGTTGACTGTGTTACTTCCTTTGGAAGGGGATAGTAGTAGATAAGATAGTTGGTTAATGTGATAGTAAAGCTTCGCTTATGGCACGTTATGATTATTTTTAGAACAGTATTGCAGCGCCTCTGGTGTTATTTAGGCGAATTAGTTTGAAGCTAGCAAAGCCAATTTATAATTATTTTACTTTGCCTAATACCGCTATGTGCTAATACCGGCGAAGGAGGGCGCTGCATTTTTATAAAGAGAAATTAATACATATCAGAAAAATTGCTGTTGCCACGGCTGAGTATTGAACTGTGACCATTGCTTAGTAGTCAACGTGCGAACCACTTAAGCTACATCACCCCCATTTCGTTTTATAACGTTTAAGCTTAAAGAGAATGAATTCAGAGTGTATATCGCCATTAAGAATACTTAACAAAAACGTAACGTTTAGCATAGTCCTTCGGCATTTAAGAGAAGGCATCTTAATTAGCGATAATGTTTGATGATAAGCAGCCAAATTTAATGTTGGATTCCATCTTAAGCTTTATAGGCTAAATAGCAAAAAAATGTTGACTTATTCGAAAGCTTTGCTGAAATCCGAATAAATAGCATCAGTTTGTTGATTTTTCACGAATCCCTTATTGACTAACATCGGTAAATGTAAAAGATTGGTAATTGTTGAGGATCCTTTTCTAAATCCATGTTGTTGTGGCTTAGAAAGTTGCAGTGGTCTAAAATACCCTGGAAGTAACAAGGAGCAACGAACTTAAAGAGTTGTGTGATGTCAATCTTCAGGCGTAGTGATTGGGCAGGATCGATTTATTGTACAATCAAAAGGTTAGTTGATGAATACTAAGTACAGCAGTTTATTATTGATATTATACACATCATTTATTTGGTAGAGGCATTAATCCATTATGTGGTTTAAGAAATCGTTAGAAATCAATGGAACTAAGTTTAATGAATCAGGTGGATAGTTCCATGAAACCGACGGCAAATTAAAATATCCAGATACTAAAACATAATCCGTGGAATTAGCAGAGTTTACCATGTGTTCAACGGCTTCAAAATGCATTTCATAAACAAAGTTTTCAGAGCATGGAGGAATATAAGAACAGGATACAAATATATTTATTTTACTTAGTTTGATTTTAACGGATATAAACCCAATTTCATAACCAATCAAAAACACTTCAGATGGTAAAGAATTTGATACAGCAAAAAGTAAACCTCCATCAATGCTATTTTCTCCTCTGTCTCTCCTTTATATATGATAACTATCGCAAAGTATTTCCATGTTAAAAATATTTTCTTTTAACCAAGTTTCGGTAAATATAAAAATATTATAGTCAAATGAAAAACTGTTAGCATATAAGCTTGTTTGTTTAGTATTCAGTCCCAAACATTTTCATAAATAATATTAAGTTGGATATCAATACAAGCATTTAGTTTTTTGGAGCAGAATTATCGCTTGTTGACAACTGGGCAAAATTAGTAGATCTAGGGTTATTTTTTATATAATAGTCTTTAACAAATGTGTTACGTGGCCAAAAGACGGGATTAACAATTTTATCAAAAAGATCAAATGCAACTGTTAGGTTGAATGTTGTTAGGTTTCTTGGTTCAGAATACGTAAATTTTTTAATTGACGTTCCTTGGCTATTATTTAATTTTAATTTAATATAGTTATCAATATCACCAGTAGTTGTATCAAATGCAAATCGAGAAATAAATATGGATTTTCTGGGAGGTATTAATCTAAGTTGCTTAGGAAAAATCTGATGATTGTCAGTAGAAATTGATAATAACATCTTTAGATTGAGTTGTAATAGACGAAAGAAAATCGACTATTGTCTGGAACTGGAATATTTTGAACAGGAACTTCAGAATCTGAGCTCAGTATTTTTGGTAGAATTTGCATCGTATTTGATTGTACATCATGAGAATTTGAATTAGCTTCAGTTATAGAATTAATTGATTCAGAATTAGACAATATTACTCTGGATTACCCATTTACTTGAGTAGAATTAACTTTGTTAACGTTTCTGGCTGACTTTCGACTTTTTGGCGATGACTGCGGCGGTGAATTGAGTTCATTTAATGACTTATATTCATCGAATCGATTCACATATGATGTTACAGAATCAGATAAACCAGAAATTTTATTTTGAATTTCAAGAAAATTTTTCTTAGTCCCATGGAAAAATCTATAAAAATTATTACCTATTTTGCTGCAACCCGTACATCACCAGTCTAAATCTTTATGTTTTCTCAGGGATTCAGCAACTATGACAGGAAGGCCGCTAAATTTAAAATGGCACAAAGCATGACATAACCAGCAATTAACATATCTTTCGTCATTATACACAACAGTACAGTTTTTATTCAAACAATTTATTTCCTTTATACGTAACGTATGAAATATTAATAGTTTACAAATTGTTTAAATAAAGGATATCAAACTGTTAAAAATTTGTGTATACCAAAAACAGGTGATCAAAAAGTATATGATTGTATGAAAGTGAAAGTTTGTTTAGGTATTGTTGTTGTAATGTTTTTGTTATGCTTTGTTCACTTGTTCTAAAAACCAAAGTATTTTGTTTTTGTAATTAATTAATTTATTTAATAAACAGGTTCTCACTAAAAAAATGCAGCAAACTGTAAATCGAATTATTAAATGCTTCACAGTTTATTTAAAGTTTTGAAATACGGAGAAAAGATAATAAAAACAATGGAACACAATATATTCTATTATTTTTAAAGTGTTACCGTAAAAAAATCATTAAATATTATTTTTCCATGAGATCAGAGTTGCAAAAACTTTTTGTATTATAGTGTGTCATTTACAACGCCATTTTGAAACGATTTTTTGAGTAGGACAAAATTTATTTTTTTTTTAAATTATTTTGTGATTGAATCCTATGATTGTGTAGGATAGTGAATCCCGGCCTTTAAGAATAAGTAATATAATTTTACAATTTTTTTTTTTTTTTGTTATATAATCGCAAATTGACATTTATTTAGTAATTATATTTAAAAAAGAAAATATAAGTTTACTTTATACTATTTCGATGGTCATTATTCAATACTTTATCTTTTGAATTTCTTTGTGTTTGTTTTTAGGCAATATAAAATGTAATTTCAATAAATACCTGCACATCCAATTCGAGGCGTTGGTTTTTATGAGCCAGTTGCTTTATGTAAGATATTTCCCGTTTAAGAAAATCTACAGTCAACACTTCATTGCTGTAAGTGCCAACCGTGCGGGGTCCAAAATTTGTTAAAATTTTTAAATCTTTCCAGGCTCTTTCAGCAATAAATGAATGTGGATTATGCAGCAGATCAGAGTTCCCCAGAGCCTTTGGTAAATTTTCATGAAAATTGTAGTAACAACCATATCCTACAAATAATAGCACCCCAAGTACTGCAAAACTCCATCCCTCCCATATATGATGAACATTACGCTTGCTATAAACTGTATGAAAAAAACAATAGCACTTCTTATAAGAAACGTAAACTTGCTTATACGAGGTATGATTAAAAAATAACAATTATTTTCAATTTTCGTGAGGTACTTATGTTCGATTTTCGCATTTCGCAAAACAAACTGACAATCCAAAATGGCTGATATTGTCAACATAAATAACAGACATGTGTGCCAACATTAAAAAAAAATGTGAAAATCGAACATACGTACCTCACGAAAATTGAAAATAACGGTTATTTTTTAATCATACCGTATACATATTTTTAAAATGTTACCGTTATCGAAAATGATTTTAGGTCCAGCAGCTTGACGTCTACAATTCTGTTGGATATATTTTTTGCAAATAAAAAAACATACTTTATTAGTAAAAAAATTTAATTAGGCAATTAAGTTAATAATTTGTTTTTTATCTTAAGCAATGCGAATAAATTACCCAACGGCGCAACTAAATGTTACACCTGACTGGTAATGACGGATGGCTAAAATCCTCGGGTCTAATTATTGGATTAGCAAATAAATAAATAAAATAAAAAAAATTAGCGTAATCGCATAAAAAAACGTTATTTAGTTTTATTTCTATGCAACATAGTAAATTATTTTCAAAGTGCCTTTTTTTATTCATTTCAAACCATTCAATAATATTATCATGGTCTTCTGACTTCTAATTGCAAATACATCAGTACGATTTCTCCATATTACGGTTTTAAAATTTCCAAAAAGAAGATGGTTTTTGAAAACTTAAAAACTTTAACAACATGAAGGTGGAAAAGAGACAAAGGCATATACCTAAAACATCAAAGTGCCAGTAAACAGAAAAAACTTAGTTGTTAATGAAAAAAGGAAACATGCAAAAGAAAATTAGAGTGAAAACGTTACGAAAAATTAACTCAACCTACAACTTAAAAAAAAGCAAAAATAATAATTGTTACAAACAAACTTACACCAAAATTAAATAAAACTGAACAATTCAACAAATTTTAACTGGCAGTTTCACAATGTCGAAATAATTCGTTCTTTCGTAGAAATACATTCAAAACAAAATTTTTGAATTTGTGTTTGTTTTAATGTAACTGTCAGAAAGAACGAACTCTGCCGACATTGTGAACCAGGCCCTAATTGTTATTAATAACAAAAATAATACTCTTAAGTATAGAAGAAAAAAACCCGTTGCCCATTAGTACATACTACGTTTATACGAACGTCTTATGCTGCCATTACACATGCAATTAGTTGCATTCAAGTTTTGTATAAGTATTATTTACGAAAATGGCGGAGAAATTTACGAAATTCTTGACACAAACCTTTTAGTTTCACAGAGCTCTGTTAAATAGTTAACATAGCTCTGTTAACGGAATAAAACTTTGGTTTATACATCGAAACTAAAATTTTTTTGAAAACAACGCATTATGATAAAAAAAATTTGTTTTTTGTTTGGATTTGTTTCAAGATTGTCGTTTTATTGTTGTCGATATTCGGAATTTTTAATATTTTAATTTGTAACTGAATTTTTAAACAAACATTTTTGAAATCCCTAAAAGGACTTGGTCCTTTTTTCCAAAATGATAGATGGGCAAAAAATTTATAGTGCATTGCATCTAATTGAATGTCAATAGTCAAAACCCTTAATGGTATGTTTTTTTTTAGAAATTATAGCGATTAAAAAAATCACTTTTTCGAAATTACAAAATTATAGCGATTAAAAAAATTAAAACAATAAATTGTTTTTCTCTAACAAATTTGCATATTTTATCTGGTTATGGGCCCAGGCATGGCTGAAAAAATTAATTTGTTTGAGGGTCGGAATTTTGATAATTTGAGATTCAGGCTGGAAGCAGTTCTAGATGAACATGGATTATTAAAATTAATTCAAGAAGATGTCGAGGAATTGGTAGCTCAAGAAGCCAATGCTATGAAAAAGGACGAGCTGAGGAAAAATGACAAAAAGACAAAGTCTATAATCATCAGAAGAATTGCAGATTCACATTTGGAGTATGTTAAGGACTGCAAGACTTGTTATGCAGTGTTGTTTGCGCTAACAAATGTGTTTGCAAAGAAAAGCATTTCCAATCAATTATTTTTAAGGAAGAATCTGATAACCATGAAATGCCAAGAAACAGAAAGTTTAAATGAATTTTTCTTAAAATTCTACGGGCTAGTAAGGCAGTTAATTTCATCTGGTGCGAAAATGGAAAAGCTTGACATAATCTGTCACTTGCTCATTACACTCCCGGAAAATTATAATAATGTTGTGACTGCGATTGAAACATTAAATCCAAATAATTTAGAACTGGATTTTGGTAAAAATCGATTGCTGGAAGAAGAAAGTAAACGTGAAGTTTTAAATAATGAAATTCAAGTTAAAAATATAGCATTCAAGTTTAAGTGTCATTATTGCGGAAAAGCGGGCCACAAAAAGAAAAACTGTTTTAAGTGGAAAAGAGAACAATCCGGCAAGAATGTGAATTACTCAAACACAGCAGTAAGTTTCACTGCAGATGAAGACTGTTTCGGCGTTGAAACATCTAGCTGCATGAATTGGATTGTAGATTCCGGTGCCAGCGAACACATGGCAAATAATGAAGAATGCTTTAATGAATTGCATGTACTTAAAAATAAATATTGGTGTCGCCATTCAATGGTGTTTCTATTCAAGCTAATAAAATCGGAACAGTTCAAGGTTTCATAAATATAAAAGTGAATACGCTACGGATAGAAATCAAGAATGTACTATTTTGTAAGGATTTAAAATGCAATTTATTCTCCGTTCGACGGATTCAAGAAGCAGCTGAAAGAAAATTTAAATAATATGAATTTTATGTAAAGTTTTAGAAATAAGCAAGATTTGGTGGACTTATGGCATCAACGATTAGGTCATCTGAATTTTACTGACATAAAAAAGCTAAACACAATTATTGATGGTATGGATAATATTGTAGGAGAAAAGACCTTCTGTGAATCTTGTATCTTCGGTAAGTAATCGAGAAAGCCTTTTAAAATAACCTCGAAAACAAAAACTACGAAAAAACAGCTGAAAAAGGAGTTGAGTAAGCTGGATTTGCCAACAGCAGGTAACAAAACAGAACTGCAGAAGAGGGTCATAGATGAATTCAAGCGTCGTGGTATGGACATTGGCGCATATGTGTTTGATGAAAAAGAGATGACAGAGGTATGTAGCCGTGAAACAACAACAGCAAGTAGCATGGACTTCAATACGATGTTTGCCGCTATGATGGAGAAAATGGGAGAAAACTCTAGAATGCTAGTCGAAGTACAAGAAGCTTCTAGAGCAAACAGCGAAAAACTGTTAGCTGAAGTACAGGAGTGCCTCGATAGACCGATTGGTAGCGCGCTAGTCTATCAGTCTAGAGGTTGCGGGTTCGATTCCTGCAAAGACTCTGGGTGTTTTCTGCAGACAAGCAAAAAAAGCTTCGCAGAGTTAGTGTTGTCTTTAAAAAGAAAAAAAAAAACAAGAGGTGAAGTACAGGAAGCTTCTAGGGCTAACAGTGAGATACTAGAAAAAGTTAACGAGAAGCTACAGGAAATTTCTAAAACCGTCAATAAACGTGTTGACATCTAAGAAACAAAAGTCTGCAAGTTCGACGAACAAATCTCTGCCGTAGAAGTGCAACTGTCTGGTTTAAACAGAAAAGTGAATCTTCTAGAAACTAATGGCGTCAAAGTACAGGTGAAGGATGTCGATGTAAAGCTGCAGGAGCTTGAAAACAAAATTATGAGTCTGGAAATAAGAGAAGGTCCAGTACGGGTAGTGACTGAAAACACAAATAGGATAAAAGCTCCCAGTTTCGACGGCACCGTACCCTACAACGTCTTTAAATTTCAGTTCGAGACAGTGGCCAGTAAAAATCTATGGAGCAATGAAGAAAAAGCGATTGAGCTGATTCTGGCACTTAAAGGATCTGAAGCAGAAATCCTCGAAAGCCAACAAGCTGTAGAAATAATTATGAGGATATAATGGTGGCGTTACAGCGCAAATATGATGGCGATCATAAAAAGGAGCTGTATAGAAAGGAGCTACGTGGCAGGGTGCAAAGAGGAAATGAGACGCTTCAGGATTTCGTCATGGAGATAGAGTGCTTGGTGCAGCTAATATACCCTGGGGAAAACCACCCACTTCTAGAACAGTTCAAAGTGGAGGCATTTGTTAATGGTATTCGTGACCCAGATATTAAGCACGAGGTTTGCGCTAAGCAAAACACATTCTTTGCTGAAACCATTACTTACGCTTTGGCTCAAGAAACAGCAAAAGTCATTTTGAGACCCCAGTCATACAAAGTGCGAAAAGTTGAAGTAGCTGCTGAAGATGAGAAAACAACAATGGACGACATAAAGTAAATACTTGAATCGGTAAAGAAAGTCTTAGCTGAAAGACAAGGTAAGACAAACGCTCAGTGCTTTAATTGCGGTAAAGTCTGCCATTTTCAAAGTAACTGTAAGGCAGCAAGAAAACGAGCCAGATCTGTTTCGTCGCCCAGAAACAATAAACGTGCGACTCACAAAACATCTCAACTATAGAGAGCTAGCACAACGGGGCATGAGCTAGCTCCCACAACCGAGGGACCCACAATCTCCATATCTGTGATGCAGCAGCAAAACAGCAATCGTACTACAAGCGGGTATATCAACGGAGGAAAGCGTACTCTGACAATAGACACAGGAGCGTTGCAGTCTATAATAAGGCCCGATTTAGTAAAGGGAAAAGTGGAACAACTAAATAATGTAAGTCTGCGCACTGCTACCGGATAATTTGCTACTGTCTATGGTAAGGCCAAAGTCAGATTACCTATAACCAACATGAGTGTGGACCATGAGTTTATTGTTGCCGATATCGTGGACGAAGTTATTATTGGCGCTGACTTTATGATCATGCATGGAGTCGACTTGCGCATGGGGCAACAAATAATGATTTGGCAAAACGTCGAAATACCCCTTGATATTGGATATGTGAATAAATCTGCAGTAAGGAAGTTGGTTGCTGTAGCATCCCACAAATTAACACCTCAGGCAGAAACTGTGATATGGGCACGTATTGAGGAAGATTGTGACAACCGGTTGTGGGTGGTAGAACATCATCAGGAATTAAGAGTGAGACAATAACAGGAAAAGCCCTCGTGAAAACCTGTAAGAATGGAAATATTCCTGTGAGAGTATTAAATCTGAAAAACTGTCAACTAAAGAGCGCGAAATACTAGCAGAACACGTGGGGAAATGGGTAGCAGAGCTGGAGTCACCTGACAGAAATAAAGCCAATCAGCTGCTACGAAAGTACGCCTCTATCTTCGCCCTAAAAGATAAAAGCCAAGGTAGAACGGCAATAGTGAAGCATGAAATAAATACTGGCGAAGCGAGGCCCATAAAACAAGCCCCCAGGAGCTTTCCTCTAGCCAAGCGGAGCGAAGTAAAGCAGCTAGTCAACGAAATGGAGCGAGACGAAATCATCGAACCATCTTCGAGTCCTTGGAGCTCGTAGTACTATATTCTGCGTTGACACGATGTTACCAAAAAGGACAGTTATCCCCTACCAAGAATCGATGACACCTTGGACATGCTAGCAGGAACCAAGTGGTTTTCTACGCTAGATTTACAGAGCGGTTACTGGCAAGTCGAGATAGCTGACAAAGATAAAGAAAAAACTGCTTTTAGTGCTCTCGATGGTTTATGGCAGTTTAATGTTATGCCATTTGGTCTCTGCAACGCTCCAGCCACCTTCGAGCGTTTAATGTAACAAGTGTTAAAGGGACTCAATTGGAAGACATGCCTGGTATATCTGGATGACATAATTGTCATGGGAAAGACCTTCGATGAACACCTAAGGAATATGGAAGAAGTCTTCAGGCGTATATCAGCGGCTGGACTGAAGCTCAGTGTTAAGAAATGTGTTTCAGAAGGAAGTCAAATACTTGGGGCATCGTGTAACAGCAGAGGGCATATCAACCGATGAAGATAAAATACGGGCAGTAAAGGACTGGCCTCGTCCTCAAAATCTTCACGAGTTACGAAGTTTCTTGGGACTCTGCACATATTACAGACGATTTGTGCCAAATTTTGCTAGTGTTGCTACGAGCCTACATGAACTAACCAAAAAGTCGCTACCTTACCAGTGGATGGAAGCAGCCGAGGAAGCATTCAAGAAGCTCAAGGCAGTGTGTGGCACCTATCCTGGCATATCCAGTAGCTGGGCAAAAATTCGTGCTAGACACTGATGCGAGCGGATATGGAATAGGAGGCGTGCTGTCGCAAGTGGTAGATGGGACAGAGAAGGTTATAAGTTACTACAGCAGAGTACTTTCGAAGCCTGAAAGAAACTATTGCGTAACGCGACGAGAGCTTCTAGCAGCATTGGAGTGCATAAAACACTACCACAAGTATTTGTATGGCCAACATTTTACGCTGAGGATAGATCATGCCGCACTCAGGTGGTTGCTGCAATTCAAGATCCCTGAAGGACAGCTTGCACGCTGGATAGAGCGACTTCAGAGCTAAGTATTGAGCACAGAAAAGGAGGCAAGCATAACAACGCAGACGACCTTTCTAGGCGGCCATGTGATCTGGGGTGTAAGCATTGCACAAGGGCGGAGAGAAAAGAATTCGTTATTGATGTTCGCCTTACACATATAGAATCTAGTTAAGACTGGCCGACTGCACAAAGAAACGATTCCATATTGGCAAAAGTTATAGCGGCTAAAGAGGAAGACAGAAGACCGACGCGAAGTGAGATCTCACCAGAAAGTCCACTGGGGAAGGCATATTGGGCCCAGTGGAACAGTCTCAGGTTGAAGGATGGCTGCTTATGTCGCACCTGGGAAAGCACAGACGGCAAAAATGTGATAGACTTAATCGTCGTGCTATCCTCCAAGATCAAAGAGGTAACGAAGACGCTTGAAAAGACAAAACAACGTTTTTATTGGGTCGGCTGTCAACAAGCCGTAGCCGAGTGTATAGCCAATTGCCAGGAGTGCATTGCAGCAAAGGGTCCAGTACGGAGGAGTCGGAGGCAGCTTCAGCAGTACAATTCAGGCGCTCCCTTTGAACGTATAGCGATGGAGGTAGCAGGTCCCTTCCCTGCTAGTAATGCTGGAAATGGGTGTGTCGTTATGGTGTTCCCTTAGAACTACACTCCGACCAAGGCCGATATTTTGAATCCGCTATATTCAAAGTGATGTGCGAAGTATACGGAATAAGAAAGACCAGAACAACACCGTTACATCCGCAATCTGATGGCATGGTCGAAAGATTCAATCGAACCCTGGAGGAATACCTAAAAAAAGTGTTCAGTGCACACCAGAGGGACTGGGATGAGCATATACCCAAATTTTTGTTGGCATATAGGTCAGCTGTTCACAATTCCACCTCACGAACACCAGCGAAAATAGTCTTTGGATCTGAGCTAAATTTGCCTGCAGATTTAGAGTTTGGTGTTAAGCCAACAGAAGGAGACGGTGAAAACTCTCTTCAGGCACAAAGAGGCCTCCAGGAGATTCACGAATTTGTGCGGAGTCGGATAAAATTAACCAGTCATAAAATGAAAGCCAGATACGATCGAGCTGCAAACTCTGAGGGATTTAACGAGGCACAACTGGTTCTACTTTTTGACCCACAACGGAAGAAAGGATTATCACCCAAACTACAAACTCATTGGGATGGATCTTATAAAGTAATAAAACGGCTAAACGACGTAGTTTACAGAATACAGAAGTATTCTTCTGTTAAATACACAGGCAAATACATAAATACAAGCATAAACAAATAAACAGCCACACAAACAGGTATAAAGAAATAAACAAACACACAAACAGAAAACAAGAGCAATAACAATCGAACCTGCCAGATATGTCTGGAATAGAACATTCTGGTGCTTTTACATCACCTATATAAGGGAATCGTGCTGGCGAGTAGTATGACAGTATCAATTAAAATGTCAAAGAGTTCAGTTGTCGAATTTTAAGAGTGTTTAACAGTTTGCTGTATTTTTGAACACTGGTGTTAATAAATAATGTAACTTACAGTAAAAGTAATAACAGGGTGTATTTATTTTGCAATTAAAAGAACCCAACGTAAAGTAAAGACGTAACAATGTGGATTAAAACAAGCTCCTCGCATGTGGAATGACCGATTTAATAATTATATTTTAAAGCTAAAGTTTGAACGGTCTAAAAATGATTATTGCTTGTAAACTCGAAAAACAGGTAATAATGTATTTTTCATATTAATATATGTAGATGACCTTTTACTTGCTGGAAATAATATTAATGAAATTGAAATAGTAAAATCATTATTAAAAAAAGAATTTGAAATGAAAGATTTAGGAAATATTGATATGTATCTAGGAGTTAAAATTTTGAAAATTCCGAAATCAAGATAAATCAACGACATTTCATACAAAATTTACTTAAACGTTTTGGAATGGAAAACTCTAATGTGTTAATACACCAATGGAACTAAAATTATATTTGTCTAAAAATTCTAAAGATAATCTTACAAATGAACCATACAAGGAGTTAATTGGATGTTTAATGTATTTAATGCTTACCTCAAGACCTGATCTTAGTGTTAGTGTAAATTATTTAAGTCGCTTTCAAAATTGTGCTATAGATTTTCATTGGAATCATTTAAAGATAGTTCTAAGATATCTTAAAAAACAAGTTACATGGAACTTTTATACGATGCAAAATCAAATGATTTCTTATCTGGTTTTTCGGATGCAGATTGGGGAAATGATGTTGATGATAGAAAATCTGTGTGTTTAATAAAAGACTTTGGCTGCTCTGTTTCCTGGTTTACCAAAAAGCAACTCACAGTTTCGTTATCTTCTACTTAATCTGAATATTTGTGTTTCATCATGTGCAATTACTGCAAGATTTTAATATTGTAATAAAATCTCCGGATAGTATTTTTGAAGACAATATGTCATGCATAGAAATTGCTGAAGATCCTGAAGATCATCAAAGAATGAAACATATATTCATAAAATACAATTTTGTTCGAGATTTAATTCAAGAAAATATTATAAAAATTATATATAAATCAACGAAGGAACAACTTTCAGATTTCTTTACAAAACCCTTATCTAAGTTACATTTTGAATGTTTTAGAAATAAGATTGGATTTATTTAATTGAGGGCGGATGTAGAAAAATGAAATTAAATACTGATGTTGATTAATACTTTGTAATTATAAATCAAGTAGGCTTTGATGTTTTATACATTTAAATTTGTAAATTTTAGTCTTTCAAAAAGCTTTCAATAAATTAAAACAATAAATTGTTTTTCTCATAATTTTACCCTAACAAATTTGCATATTTTATCTATTAAATGTCCAATAGTCAAGACCCTTAACAGTATTTTTTCAGAAATAATAGCGATTTAAAAAAATCACTTTTTTGGCATCTCAAAAAGGACTTTGCTCCTTTTTTAAGGATTTTGACTATTGGATATTTAATTAGATGCAACTAGGTGTGCTTTCCACTATATTTATTTCGCCCATCTTCTATCATTTTGGAAAAAAGGACCAAAGTACACTTTGAAATTTCATAAAAATGATTTTCTTTAAATCGCTATAATTTCTGTTCAATCACACTCTTTTGTAAATCGATATAATTTCTGAAAAATACACCGTTAAGGGTTTTCACTTGAACATTAAATTAGATGCAACTAGGTAAGTTTTCCACTATAATTTTTTCGTCCATATTCTATCAAAAAGGACCAAGGTTCTTTTTGAGATTTCAAGTGATTTTTTTAAGGGTTTTGACTATTGCATTAGGTGTGCTCTCCACTATACATTTTGCGCCCATCTTCTATCATTAAAAAAAGGGCCAAAGTCCTTTTTGAAATTTCAAAAATGTTTGCTGAAAAATTCAGTTACAAATTGAAATATTTAATTAATTTGTTATCATGATGCCTTGTTTTCAAAAAAAATTTCAGTTTTGAAGCATAAGCCAATATTTTATTATTCTGTTAATAGAGCTATGTTAATATTAAAATTGTGATTTATTTAAATAATTTCCAAATTTCAAAATGTAACGAACAAATTTTTCTATAAAAAAAATTTTTTTGACAAAATATTGCAGAAACTACTAAGAAAAAAATTACAATAATTGTTTAAACATAAGCAAGTGAAAAAACAAAGTATATTTTTAACAAATCTCCTCAATTGCGAATGTCCTTATATTAGCTTTGCATCGTATTTTTTCCATTTCTAAGTTTGATAAAGGTTTTGTTAAAATATCTGCGATGATTTCTTCAGACGAACATTATTTGCATTCGATGATTTTCTTATCAACATAATCTTTAACAAAATTTAATGGCAATATGTTTTGATCTATTACTTAATTTCTCGTTTTTGATTAGATTTAGACAGCTTCTATTGTCTTCAAAAATAACTGTCGGATTTTCTTGTTTGCTGTTTAAATGATTTAAAATTTTTCTAATCGAAACAGCTTCCTTAGCAGCTTCAGATAAATCAATAAATTCTGCTTCTTTTCTTGATAACGAAGTTGCAAGTCCAAATAAGTGCAATAGTATTAAGTAAGAAAACGCATCCTTAAATTGATTTTCTATCAATTCTGCACTCGACCTCATTAGCATCAGCGTAACCAATAAAGATATTTGTATTGGATGTGTTTTCATTATTATTATTTATTTACTAGTAGTATTCATAGGCTGCATGCAAAATGACCCTATGAAAAATCGCCCAAAAGCATAAATGAAAAATAGCCCAAGAAATCTTCATACAAAATTGGGTAATATTTCATATGAAAAGTAACCCAAAAATTTTGGTTGTTTTTCGTCGTTTTTGGAGAATAATTTATTTTTATATTTTTGAGCGATTTTTCATAATGAAAAATTGCCAAAATGTTTTAATGAAAGATCACCCATTTTTAATAAAAAGAGTGAAAACCCAAAAATTTTGGGTGTTTTTTCGTCGTTTTTGGAGAATAATTCATTTTTATATTTTTTGAGCGATTTTTCATAATGAAAAATTGCCAAAATGTTTTCATAATTAGCCGCCGCACAGTGGTCAATTTCGCGAGATAGCGGTCAAAACTCTATAACTTTTGACCGGATTGGTATTTTTTTACGCGATTTTTTTTGTTCAATAGGAGGGACTTTAAGCTTCAATTTGCGTGTTCAAACGTAAAAATCGACTGATAGGAACGTAAGTAATGTGGAGTTAAAAATGCATTTTTAATTTTTTGTTGAGTTTCCATGTAAAAGTTGAATATTTTGACATTTTAAATAGGTATTTTTTTTATAATTTCTTATTTTGTTCAATCGTATTTTACAACCAATACTTATTTATTATTCCTAAACTTAATTTTGGTCAGAAAATGCCAACATTTGGCCCCTGACATTTATTTAGTCTCAATATTCACAGGGGCCAAAGGTTAGTTTTTTGGAAGAAAGCTAATTCTTGTGAGGATTAAACTGAAAAATAACACTGAAATTCCCAACAATATCAATACCATTTGGATATATTATATACAGAACATAACATCGATAAAATTTTAAGTAAACTTTTACTATTGATTTAAAGTGCACATATATTTTATTTAAATGTAAAATTTATACTAAAATTAGAAACAAATTATAATCTTTAAACTAGTATTAATTAAACAATATTAGTAAAAATTTCTTCCAAATAGCTGTGATTTTCATTTTGCAGTAGTTGTTTAGCTTCTTCATCTAACTCTAATGAGGTTGATTTCCATTTTTGTCGAATACTGGACATATATGGGTCTGATGTGCACAACAAAATATTAATGAGATCTTCATTAGTACAATATCTGGAAATTTTTCTTGTATTGTGCTCGCGAAAGAATCTGTAGTCTTTGTTCCTTTTTTCTTGCGCTTCTTCTGAGAGATCTCCAATTGGAAGTGTGAACTGTGGTTGGCATATGTCTCCAAGAATATTTTTGGTTATAAAGGGTTGCTGTCTCATTAGCATACTGACCAAATTTTTTTGCATCTATCTTTTTGCTACATGCTATAACTTCTAATATGATTTGGAATCGTCGTATTAAATCATAATCTACTCCAGTTAGTTTCTGCAGTTTCTGGATCGGAAAAAAATCTCCTTGCTGTGTTTCCATCATTAGAATTTCCTTCTCCTTGCTTTGGCTGGTCAATTATAAGGCCTATCTCACGGTATTTTTCTTTCCTAACAGGCCAAATTCCAAATCGTATCCCAATTTAAGAATATGCTCCATAAAACGAATTCTAGCATGAAGAGGTGACATTCCAAATTCATATGCTTCATTAAAACTATCGTCTTGTGTTGGTGGTTGGCTCAATTGACTTGATGTTTTTTGGCATATGGTGCAGCTTGACGAAGACTTTGTTTCGGTTAAAGCTTGTGCAACTTTTCCATCGATCATTGTAAGTGACATTTTAAAGTTTACTTCGATGCATTGGTCATTAAATTCAAATATCACTGGTTGAAGTTCTTTAATTTCATCTCTTATTTTGCCAACTTCTTCAGTTATGACATCTTTAGTTTCTTTTTTGTAAGCAAACTTTATTGGTCTACAAAATTTTGTTGACGAGGGAATTTCATTCTTCCATACATCTATCTCTGCAGCTCTACTAGTTGACGGCTCTGAACCAATATAAGTTTTTGTTAAACGTAATGAAACGAAAGAAATCATGAATAAATTGGCATCTGATGAATTTTCCGCATTACATTGTTTGTATTGTTTCTGGCCAGAGGACCCATCACATCCCCATTTAGAAATTAAAGTCATGCTGCAATTTTTAAACTTCTTTAAATAGACAGCATCAAATGTCTTTAATAATCGTTCTGCAGTGTTTTCAAGAAGATCCTGCAATTTTATTTCTGCTGAACTTGAAGTTACACTAATAGCAGTTGGTGGAGGTAAGCAATCTTATTTGGCAGAAAAAACTTTTTTCATTGGTTCGCTTCCGCAATTCTGAATATTGGTTTTTAGTCATTTTCAAATCTAAAAATAGTGCAAATGCTTCTTCTGGAGTAAATTTATTTTCTTCAGTTGGTGTCGGCATACTTTCTAAAATCCTTTTTGTGCGTCGGGGGCTTGCTTCCACTATTTTTTCAATGATAGCAATTTTACTCTTTTTAGTTTTGGATGGTTGAATTTGATGCAGAAATGAATCCTTTATGATGCTACGTGATATTTCACTATAATTATCAATTGGCTTTGCTGGTCGACCACCTTTTCCAGTTTCCGTGGTAGTTACTGATGGCTTTTTAAAAATAAGTTTATTTCTTAGCCATTCTTGGTTGCGTGAGTAAAACAATTTCTTGTTTCTGGAACATTGATTGTACCGTTTTCTTAAAGTATTTAAAAAGTTTTTTTATATTTTAAGTTATGAATTTTAACTTCTTGTTTGTCGCATATTTTGAAGAATGGATTATTCATTATATGTAAAATAATGTCGTTTTCATCTTTCCGTTCAAAATATATATCAGATAGAACACTATAACTGAATTTAGCCATTGTTTAAACAATAATGAAGAAAAAACTGAATGCATGGATAAATATACTATTGCTCGAAGTTTCAACATGATCTTTTTTACCTCTTTGAAACATAATATAACCGGTACTTGGTTTTACCAGTTATTTCCGTTGGTTTTAAATTTATTTGCAATTTTCAGGTATTTAAGTTATGTAATATTAGATGGCAATAAAATCATTTTTTACCTTTTCCAAATGAATTGCCAGATACCACATAATTTGAGAGTTCTATTGTCATTTTTGTCAAAATTTTGATACACCCCTCTATGTGGACTAGGTCTAAATATGGGCCAACTTCTCCTAATTTCAACAGAATTATTTCTTGGGTCAATAAGAACTCTTGCACAAAATTTCATCAAAATATATGCATAATAGCCACTTTCACATACAAATAACTTCTCAAAAAATATGACGTGCATTTGTACCGAATATCTTAAATATAAAAATAATTCTGTTGAAATTAGGAGAAGTTGGCCCATATTTGGACCTAGTCCACATAGAAGGGTGTATCAAAATTTTGACAAAAATGACAATAGAACTCTCAAATTATGTGGTATCTGGCAATTCATTTGGAAAAGGTAAAAAATGATTTTATTGCCATCTAATATTACACAACTTAAATACCTGAAAATTGCAAATAAATTTAAAACCAATGGAAATAACTGGTAAAACCAAGTACCTGTTATATTATGTTTCAAAGAGGTAAAAAAGATCATGTTGAAACTTCGAGCAATAGTATATTAATCCATGCATTAATTTTTTTCTTCATTATTGTTTCTAAATTCAGTTATAGTGTTCTATCTGATATATATTTTGAACGGAAAGATGAAAACGACATTATTTTACATATAATGAATAATCCATTCTTCAAAATATGCGACAAACAAGAAATTAAAATTCATAACTTAAAAATAAAAAACTTTTTAAATACTTTAAGAAAACGGTACAATCAATGTTCCAGAAACAAGAAATTGTTTTACTCACGCAACCAAGAATGGCTAAGAAATAAACTTATTTTTAAAAAGCCATCAGTAACTACCACGGAAACTGGAAAAGGTAGTCGACCAGCAAAGCCAATTGATAATTGTAGTGAAAGATCACGAAGACGCAAGCTTAAACATATCAATGAAGAAGTTTCTTGTATCATCATAAAGGATTCATTTCTGCATCAAATTCAACCATCCAAAACTAAAAAGAGTAAAATTGCTATCATTGAAAAAATAGTGGAAGCAAGCCCCCGACGCACAAAAAGGATTTTAGAAAGTATGCCGACACCAACTGAAGAAAATAAATTTACTCCAGAAGAAGCATTTGCACTATTTTTAGATTTGAAAATGACTAAAAACCAATATTCAGAATTGCGGAAGCGAACCAATGAAAAAAGTTTTTTCTGCCAAATAAGATTGCTTACCTCCACCAACTGCTATTAGTGTAACTTCAAGTTCAGCAGAAATAAAATTGCAGGATCTTCTTGAAAACACTGCAGAACGATTATTAAAGACATTTGATGCTGTCTATTTAAAGAAGTTTAAAAATTGCAGCATGACTTTAATTTCTAAATGGGGATGTGATGGGTCCTCTGGCCAGAAACAATACAAACAATGTAATGCGGAAAATTCATCAGATGTCAATTTATTCATGATTTCTTTCGTTTCATTACGTTTAACAAAAACTTATATTGGTTCAGAGCCGTCAACTAGTAGAGCTGCAGAGATAGATGTATGGAAGAATGAAATTCCCTCGTCAACAAAATTTTGTAGACCAATAAAGTTTGCTTACAAAAAAGAAACTAAAGATGTCATAACTGAAGAAGTTGGCAAAATAAGAGATGAAATTAAAGAACTTCAACCAGTGATATTTGAATTTAATGACCAATGCATCGAAGTAAACTTTAAAATGTCACTTACAATGATCGATGGAAAAGTTGCACAAGCTTTAACCGAAACAAAGTCTTCGTCAAGCTGCACCATATGCCAAAAAACATCAAGTCAATTGAGCCAACCACCAACACAAGACGATAGTTTTAATGAAGCATATGAATTTGGAATGTCACCTCTTCATGCTAGAATTCGTTTTATGGAGCATATTCTTAAATTGGGATACGATTTGGAATTTGGCCTGTTAGGAAAGAAAAATACCGTGAGATAGGCCTTATAATTGACCAGCCAAAGCAAGGAGAAGGAAATTCTAATGATGGAAACACAGCAAGGAGATTTTTTTCCGATCCAGAAACTGCAGAAACTAACTGGAGTAGATTATGATTTAATACGACGATTCCAAATCATATTAGAAGTTATAGCATGTAGCAAAAAGATAGATGCAAAAAAATTTGGTCAGTATGCTAATGAGACAGCAACCCTTTATAACCAAAAATATTCTTGGAGACATATGCCAACCACAGTTCACACTTCCAATTGGAGATCTCTCAGAAGAAGCGCAAGAAAAAAGGAACAAAGACTACAGATTCTTTCGCGAGCACAATACAAGAAAAATTTCCAGATATTGTACTAATGAAGATCTCATTAATATTTTGTTGTGCACATCAGACCCATATATGTCCAGTATTCGACAAAAATGGAAATCAACCTCATTAGAGTTAGATGAAGAAGCTAAACAACTACTGCAAAATGAAAATCACAGCTATTTGGAAGAAATTTTTACTAATATTGTTTAATTAATACTAGTTTAAAGATTATAATTTGTTTCTAATTTTAGTATAAATTTTACATTTAAATAAAATATATGTGCACTTTAAATCAATAGTAAAAGTTTACTTAAAATTTTATCGATGTTATGTTCTGTATATAATATATCCAAATGGTATTGATATTGTTGGGAATTTCAGTGTTATTTTTCAGTTTAATCCTCACAAGAATTAGCTTTCTTCCAAAAAACTAACCTTTGGCCCCTGTGAATATTGAGACTAAATAAATGTCAGGGGCCAAATGTTGGCATTTTCTGACCAAAATTAAGTTTAGGAATAATAAATAAGTATTGGTTGTAAAATACGATTGAACAAAATAAGAAATTATAAAAAAATACCTATTTAAAATGTCAAAATATTCAACTTTTACATGGAAACTCAACAAAAAATTAAAATGCATTTTTAACTCAACATTACTTACGTTCCTATCAGTCGATTTTAACGTTTGAACACGCAAATTGAAGCTTAAAGTCCCTCCTATTGAACAAAACAAATTGCGTAGAACTATACCAATCCTGTCAAAAGTTATAGAGTTTTGACCGCTATCTCGCGAAATTGACCACTGTGTATCGCACAGTAAACAATACAAGCAGCTCTTTTAACAATAATCAAGAAATCAGTAATTACATAATAGTAGATGAATCTATTAACACCGATTCAGACTCAGAAACTTATTTTAGTGATTAAGAAATTGTTTACAATTGTTATGTTATTTGAATTTGTTTGTAACTTTATTATTAATCTTTATATAAATATGTTATTAATAAAATTTTTGGGAATTTAAATATATTTAAATGTCTTAAATAAAAATCTAGTTTTAAAATATTTAGTATTGTCAATATGGTAACCCTATTCATATAATGTTATTTGAATACCAATGGTTATGAGTATTTTCAAAACTTTAAAATATAAAAATACTAAAAAGTTTAAATTAATTACATCAATGAAATTTATAATCAAGCTCAAGTTCGTTTTTATTCTCTCTAAGAAAGAATTAATTAAATTACAATTTACGAATGTTGGAAGTAAAACAAAATAAACAAAAAGTAACTTCATTGCTAACCGAAGGTTCGCTGAAGGAACAACAAAATATAGGTGGTAAATATTAAAGTAAAAATATTCAACAAGAGGGAAGCTTGAGGTAGTGGTAGACTTCGTTCTCACCAACTGACGATTGATAATTGAATACAAGTTTTCTCGTATTCATTTATCTGAGTTTGGTTGGTTAAATAGATGATGCTTACAACTAAAACACTACCCTAAGTAGATTAGATACAAGTAGTGCTGATGACGGACGTGGCTGTCTAGAAAATGTGCATTCCACTCGTGCTGGTGTCTAAAAATTAAATTTTCCCAATTTTTCTTTAATATTATCACCTAATTTGTAATTTAATTAATTCTTTCTTAGAGGGAATAAAAACGAACTTAAGCTTGAGTATAAAATTTCATTGTATGTTATTCGGTATATTTATGGTATATGTACGTATTAATAGTCATGTCTCTGAATATTATAGAGATTTATTTGGTTGTTCTTTTGGAAGTTACATTGAGTTAAGACAAATGTTATTTTTTTATAAGACAATAAAATACTGCAAGCCTAATTATCGTGAACGAAGATTTTCTCACTCCCTGTCAGAATTTGAACATATTTTCTTATCCAATTTATAAAGAGACTTAACTTTTCTTTTGAAATCTGTTAGTATCTTTTATTTCGTATTTTTGTTATTTTTTTTCTTTTATGATACAGTAATTTTTCTTTAATATTATCACCTAATTTGTAATTTAATTAATTCTTTCTTAGAGAGAATAAAAACGAACTTGAGCTTGATTATAAATTTCATTGTTGTAATACATAAAACAGTTCGACTAATAATAATTAAAATTTTCAAAAAATTAGTTTAAAATAATGTTATATTCCAAAAAGGTATACGGCAACCCTAAATAATTAGAGATTGGTTATATTTTATAAAAAAAAACTATCACGCTTTATCATTTTGTATGTGAAATGATAGATTAAAATTAAAAAAAAAATAATTATTACTGAAATGGGAGAATTTTGGGTATTTAATTGTCCCCGCACCGGGAATAAAAGGATTTCCAAAATAATTAATTCATTTAAGAGAGATATATGCCAAAAATTTCATTAAGCTACTATAACTCCCTCGATTTTTTCTAGTTTTACTTTGGGGACCGTTCACTGTGCGTCGAGAGGCTTTTGGCTGAAAAAAGAAAAAATTCGCAGAGAATGGCAATCACACAGATCTCCTCAACTTATAAGCAGACTTAAAGAATGCACGAAACGATTAAGCACCACTGAAAAACTATTTAGAAGAATTTGACCCAACTCCTCAATCAGATTATTCATTATGGCGTACGTGTAGAAAGGCCAGTTGTACATAAGCGTCCTTTGCGAACTTCGTCTGGGGGTTGGGGAAGGAATGATACCGAAAAAAGCAATCTATTTGTTGGACATTCTACAAAAAGGTTTTTACTCCAAATCTATTGACTGATGCAGTTTTTTTTTTAATTTTAATTTATTAATTCAAAATTATAATCATTCATTTCAATATGGTCTCAGCGCCTCTAGGGCATTATTGAGACTACGTTCGCAACAGATTACAAATTAAGTATGTTATATAACTTATTTAAAAATAAAAAAAGCAACAGTAATAAAAATAACAAATATTACTACATCAAAAGCATTTCAATATTATTAATATAAAAATCTTTTAGTTTTTTCTTAAACAACGATATTGATGAGCAATTTTTTAGAAATTGAGGCAAGTTATTGTATTCCAAACTACCAGTGTACTCTATTCTTTGTTTTGTGATTTCTAGACGACATCTACGAACCCTTAAATTTGAATTATTTCTTGTATTAAAGACCATTTGGTGGATAGAAAAACTGATGGTATGATGTCCAATTTCATGTATTGGTAAAACATTTTTAGCAATATCCTTATAAAGCAGCAACGTAGGGTATAATGGCGGTAGATTAAATACAGCTTTTAGCGATTTATTTTGTAGAATTTGTAAGCTTTTAAGATCAGCATTTCTTTTAAATCCATATACAATCGTAAGATAATTAAGATGACTCTGAATAAGAGCTTGAAAAATTAAATATTTAGTTTTTTCATCAAGCTTATATCTAAGTTTAAATAAAACGCCAACTGCAGGGGATATCTTTGACCGAACATATTTGATATGATTTTGCCAGGTTAAATTATTTTGCTAGATAATTCCTAAATATGTTATTGAATCTACTTCAGTAATTTCCTTTCCATCGATAAATAATGGATCTGCCCCAGAAAACCTGCTAGGTTGAGGTCTAAAACGTACGAGTTTTGTTTTATTGTGATTCAACACTAATTTATTTATTCTTGCAAACTCTGCGATTAGTGATGCATCTCTTTCTCCAAATGTTTTAAAAACTAAATTTTCCTTAAAGGGATAAAGTAGACATAAGTCATCAGCATACATTACAATTTTACCGTACAATTCCAGGTTATTAATATCATTAACATAAATATTAAACAGTAGTGGACCCAGCACACTCCCTTGAGCAACTCCATGTCTAACAGTAGCCATTGAACTTATACTTTCGTTGATTTGGACATACTGCTTGCTTCCTCTTATACCATAAAAGTTTAGTTTTTCAGCCAGAATTGAATGATTTACGAGATCGAATGCTTTAGAAAAATCATAAAAAATAGCACCAACTCCACTAAAGCCTCTATCCAAACAATCACAAATATAATTTACAACATTCACCACTGCTTCATCCGTACCACAACCCTTTCGAAAGCCATATTGATTGGGATATATTAAATCACCGTTGTATAAAAAAGCAGATATTTGATTATACAAAATCTTTTCAAATATTTCCATGAACTTCCTTCGGGATAGGAATAATCTTGTGTATTTTGAGGTTGTCGGAATATATTGAATGATTAATATATGAATTAAAAATTTTAGTTAATAACGGTGTTATAAGTTCTTTACATTAAAATAAACACTTTGACGTTATTCCATCACTACCTGGACTTTTATTAATATTTAAATGCGTAAGTAGATCATAAACTTCATTTTCATTAATATGACGAAAAACAAACTGATTGCGATTGTATCTTAAAGATCGAAACACATTACAATGATCCGTAGAGTTATAGGTAATTCCATTATTTAAACTTTCGACAGATTTCAGGAATTGTTGATTTAAAAATTCAGCTTTGTCGTCATCATTTTCAATTATTTGATTTTCGTCGTTCTTCACAGTAATGCCAGATCTTGAACTTCTTGCAAGCGTTTTATTTATGAATTTCCAACATTTTCGTGGATTATCACGGATATTGTTTAAATTGTCATGGTAATAATTTGTCATACACTTTTTAAATGCTATTTTTAATATTTTACTGATTCTTTTAATACGGTCATTTAAATCAATTTTATTTTTTTCTTTTCTTCTTTTTTTTAACAACTTTTCTTTGTACTCGTTAAGAGATTGTAAATTGCCATTGACCCATGGTGTTAACTCGAGTTTTAAATCTTTTCTTGTTCTGGTTACAATTGTTGAATTAGTAACAGCATTTGTTATAGATTCTATAAAGTAGGTAGTGTCCACATTGGGATTATCAGTAAAGCTTGCGATAGATAATGTCCGACTTAGATTTTCTTTAACAAGTTCATAATCACAATGATAACGAGTAACGTCTATGAAATCTGTTGTGTTAGTTACAGAATCAATTATTATATTTATGAAATTATGATCCGATATTTTCCATTCCACAGAATTAATTTTAAGAGCTGTTTCAATATTGCAAAACACATTATCTATTGAAGTCCCACTGCTAGGCCGAGTAATAAGAGTATGACAGTTTCTGAAATCGTAGCATCGAAAAATATCATTCAAATAATGTGACAGATGATTATCTATAAAATCAACATTACTATCGCCTACAAAAATACAAGGATGTGAAGCTAGACTTGCAAGACAATTTTCAATATATGCAAAAAAATTTTCAGTCCTAAATTTCTGTGATCTATAAAAGGATATTAGCTTCATAGGTTTTTTTGTTGCATTTTGACCCCTTACATTAAGAACAATAGAGTCGATAAAATCTTTACTCTCACAAGTTTCAACTGAAAATAATATGCCTTCACGTATATATATTGACGTATCGCCATAACAGTCAGATCTGCAGCAGTGAACAACATTATACCCCGGAATTTTGTAGAGTTGTACTAGATTACTATCAAACTATGTTTCTTGAATACAAAGAATATCTAGTAGTTTAGGCAATAAAGAAATTTTAGATTTAAATTGATTAAATTTTGTAATGGAAGAAATGCTTCTAACATTTACAGAAATAATTGAAAAATAAGAGTTACTTTGAGCTTTTAAAAATGTTACATAAGATGAAATTGAAGGAAAGTAATTATTCAAATTCATTTAAGTATTTTTTTAAATATTTACTAAAATATAATATTAAATATAAAAAAGATTAAATGTTATTAAACAGGTGACAAAAAGGGCGAGTGAACTTCGTTATCACTATTATCATTATCTTCAGTAGTGTTATCACGGCGTAGTGACCTTCGAGTGCTATTTGTTGTTGCTTCTAGTAGTATATTATCTACTTCTTCAACAGTTTTAATGAGTCTCGGCTTTGACAACTCACTTCTTTTAACATATACACGACAAGCTAAACTATAAACACGGCGATATCCAATTTTTTGCAAACTCTTGGCATAATTAAGCAAAGAAAGTGTTTCTCTGCTTAAAAAATCATTAATAAATACAGATTTGTTTTCTTTTTCTTTTAGTTTTGATTTAACAGACATAACCACTTGTTTTGTTGTTTTGTTGTTAAACTTGACGATCATAGTTCTCTTCCTCTTATTCGATTCCATATTGGCAGTGTTATTGTGTTCTTTTTTATTTTTCATGAAGAAAGCTTCATCAATATTATTAGCTTCTATCTTTATATCAAAATCCCCCAAAAATGGCATTAACTTTTCAACAGCATCAGCATCTTCTTTACACTCTATTCCATTTATTATACCATCGTTTTTAACTCTTTGGTCGTTAAGTATTTTAACAGGTGTTTTTAAATCAGCCATTTCTTTCTTTAAATTTTTATTTTCCTTTTGTACTGCTTCAATTTTTTTTTTTTTTTTTGTCATTAATACCTTTGAGTATGTCATCAAACTTCGCAGACATAAACTGCATTGTTGTTTGTAACTCATCCAGCTGATTTAGCTTAGCAAGTTGTGTTTTGATTGCATTTAAATCTTGTTTAACGTCTCCACCACTTTCGTTACAAAAATGACAAATGTACTCATCCTTCTCGTTTCGTACCAATTCATCAAATTGACGTTTGTTTAGCGCTGTACAAATATCATGAAATGTTTTTTTGCAATTATCGCATTGAATTCTTCCATCATCTTCTTCCACTTGCAATTTGCATTGACCACAAATTATTTTTTTATTAATATTTGTACTTTTACGTCTCTCGCCAGGCATATTTGATATAATTCAAACAACTTACAGTTGACTGTATTAAACAGTATAATCCAGGAGATTAAAAAAATGTTAAAATTTAATTTAAACAACTTTAAAAAAATACCACTTTAGGAGCACTAAAAATGTTGACTTTAATCGAACAGTGTTGCCAACGTCGAAACTGTACCGCAGAACCCTTAAGATTTCAAATTAGTTTAGATTTAAACACCAAGAAAGCCGCTGGATTAGATAAAACCAGTAACAAGATGTTATTTCAGTTACCTCGTGTAGCTCGCAAAATTATTCTTTTTATTTTTAACGCCACTTTACGTCTTGAGTACTTTCTTGCAGATCACACAAAAGTAGATTTATACAGGCCTATAAGCATTTTATCAAATATGTCGAAGCTGTTTGAGAAGAGGTTAATAACTAAGCTAAACCCCATTTTAGGCGACAAAGTATGTATTCCAAACCATCAATGCGGCTTCAGGAAAAAACATAGCACAATCGAACTAACTCACAGGTTAGTAAACGTAGTTAAGAACACTTTTGAAGAAAGAAAATACTGCTCTATGCTTTTTATCGACGTTTCTCAAGCATTCGATAAGGTATGGCACGCTGGCCTAATATACAAATTAAAACTGAATTTGCCCGTAAACTTATATAAGCTATTGGATAGTTATTTAACCGATGGAAAATTTACTGTGAAAGAAAGAAATTTTGTAAGCTCACCTGAGCCAATTGAAGCCGGAGTTCCCCAGGGTATTGGGGCCCATTTTATTGCTGTAACTTCAGATATGCCAACTAGTGACCGAGTCCACACATCGACATTTGCTGACGACACTGCTTTTTTAAGCGTTCACGAAAGTCCCGAAGTAGCATCACGACATTTACAAGACCACGTATTAAATTTAGAACAATGGTTGAAGAAATGGAGAATAAAGATGAATGAACACAAATGTACTCACATAACTTTCACACTGCGTAGGGAGTCGTGTCCCCCTATTCGCATAAATAACCAAACGATACCTCAGTTCTCAGACGTGAAATATCTCGGCCAACGCCACATAGAATTAAAGTTAACACAAATGAAGATAAAAGCAGTCCAACTAAACCGACTTATTGGCAGAAATTCTACTCTCGCTCTAGATTGCAAACTTTTATTGTACAAGTCAATTCTAAAACAGTGGTATCCAAATCTTAATTTTCAATGCACAAACAATAAAAAAAACTCACTCCGACGCTTGTTCTGTTATATTTCAGTCGTTAATTGAGTGTTAACGAGAGAACATATGCGGATTCTTACTGCTTTTTTCAGCTTTATTGTTTTTTCAGCTTTGATTAAATTTCAAAATAAACCAGCAAACAAAATTATATAATGGAAGACAAAAATTTTTGTTTTGTCTTTAAAAATGCTTTTGGTAACATGTAAGGCATTTATGTTACCAAACATTTAAAACAAAGAAAACCTTTTCTATTAAAAGACATTTTGACCTTTTTCACAAAGAAATAAATATATTAAAAGAGGAAAAAAGGAAAATGTTTTTTCTTGAGCAAAAGAACCTCTATATGCAAAAAATTAAAGAATGGATTCTGCAAGAAGAGCAAAGTGAGGAAATTTTGCAAAATAAAAAATTAAAAATGGAGATTTTAAGCCAAATAAGCTTGGAAATCGCTCAGCAAGGCAGACCATTTATGGATGGAATGCTAGCAAAAAATATTTTACAAAAAAATTTTCAAACATTAAATTATAGAACAGATTTCATAAAATAAATTCCCTTGTCACCGCAAACTGGCGTGAGGCGTATTGCCCAAATAGAAAATTCGGTGGAGTCTTCTATTAAAGATAAATTGTAAATTTCTTTGTTTGCAAATTTTAAGAGTATTCAAAACGTGGTTTGTTTGTTGGTGTTTTGTTGAAGTTTTAATATTCTGTAATATTATTCTATAACATGCATACTTCTCATTGTGTTTTGTAGAATTTTATTACTTATAGAGTATTTTTGGCTTCTCTAAAATTAGGAAAAAGGTTTCCTGATGATCTGGCCTGAGTAACCAGTGAAATACGTATAGGAACTAGCTCTTTTCCCCCAAGAAATAAATTGCATTTTTATTAAAAAACGTTATGGGTAATTAGCATAATATTAAATAACTAAATGATTTCGATTTTCTAAAGTTAAAAAGAAATGCTTTTTCCTTCTACATATTGCTGCGAACAAATTTTTTCCGACGTAAAATTTATTTGTTCCAAGCAGAGAAATAAATTAAGTTCTTCAAATTTAAAACATATTTTGTTAATAAGAAATTGTTACAAAATCTTAAATTTGGAAAACTTAATTTATAATGCCTAAATACACTTAATTTTTTAAGTTTTAATTGTAAATTAAACTCGACCAATCAAATATGTGTGAAAAAAATTGCCTAATTCTGTAAAAACTGAGGCATATTTTGTATTTAATTTTATTAACTTCTTTTAAACTTCATTTCCATTTTGCTTTTAAAAGTAAAATTCATTACATTTGTTTTTAGTTTTGTGTTTGCTGGGCAATATTATCTTATCCAATACAGACGCATTTCATTTATTGAGAGTTTTGGTTAACTATGTTCTAAAACCAATTTGGTGTTATGGCATTCAATTATGGGGCAATCAGCGAGCAATGTAGAAAAAATTCCAAGGCATCAACATAAGATTCTACGGATGATCTAAACGTGACATTAGTTAAAGCATAAATAGCGAAATATTTATTTATTTATTAAAAAATGGATGCCGCAAGCCAGTAGGGCTTAATTAGCTAGTCTACAATAAGATCGAAATAAAATTGAGAACTTAAATTATAATTCCTAAATGTAATATAACAATTTCATTGAAAGCAAATACTTAATCTAAAAGAAATACTGGGATTTACACACACCTATTGCAAAAATACGTAGGGAAGAAAATTGCGGCAAAATTTAGATGGCCCATAAGATGGCAAATATATCAAAAATTTAATGGTGCGTATTTATTTTCAATCATCCATTAAAGTTATGATATCAATGGTATAAATTCGGCAAATATTTTTTTTTGGTTAAATCTTCGCTTGTGTATTCAACAAATGGTATAAAAATTACTGTATCATAAAAGAAAAAAAATAACAAAAATACGAAATAAAAGATACTAACAGATTTCAAAAGAAAAGTTAAGTCTCTTTATAAATTGGATAAGAAAATATGTTCAAATTCTGACAGGGAGTGAGAAAATCTTCGTTCACGATAATTAGGCTTGCAGTATTTTATTGTCTTATAAAAAAATAACATTTGTCTTAACTCAATGTAACTTCCAAAAGAACAACCAAATAAATCTCTATAATATTCAGAGACATGACTATTAATACGTATACCATAAATATACCGAATAACATACAATGAAATTTTATAATCAAGCTTAAGTTCGTTTTTATTCCCTCTAAGAAAGAATTAATTAAATTACAAATTAGGTGATAATATTAAAGAAAAATTGGGAAAATTAAATTTTTTAGACACCAGCACGAGTGGAATGCACATTTTCTAGACAGCCACGTCCGTCATCAGCACTACTTGTATCTAATCTACTTAGGGTAGTGTTTTAGTTGTAAGCATCATCTATTTAACCAACCAAACCCAGATAAAGGAATACGAGAAAACTTGTATTCAATTATCAATCGTCAGTTGGTGAGAACGAAGTCTACCACTACCTTAAGCTTCCCTCTTGTTGAATATTTTTACTTTAATATTTACCACCTATATTTTGTTGTTCCTTCAGCGAACCTTCGGTTAGCAATGAAGTTACTTTTTGTTTATTTGTTTTACTTCCAACATTCGTTTTTAGTTAACACTAATCTAGTATCAAACCAAACTTTGTTGAGTAATTTGTAATTTAATTAATTCTTTCTTAGAGAGAATAAAAACGAACTTAAGCTTGATTATAAAATTTCATTGTATGTAATAACGAGTGATTTTTTAAGAGCTTGAGAACTTTTTAAAAAAAAAAAAACGCATAAAATTTGCAAAATCTCATCGGTTCTTTATTTGAAACGTTAGATTGGTCCATGACATTTACTTTTTGAAGATAATTTCATTTAAATGTTGACCGCGGCTGCGTCTTAGGTGGTCCATTCGGAAAGCCCAATTTTGGGCAACTTTTTCGAGCATTTCGGCCGGAATAGCCCGAATTTCTTCGGAAATGTTGTCTTCCAAAGCTGGAATAGTTGCTGGCTTATTTCTGTAGACTTTAGACTTGACGTAGCCCCACAAAAAATAGTCTAAAGGCGTCAAATCGCATGATCTTGGTGGCCAACTTACCGGTCCATTTCTTGAGATGAATTGTTCTCCGAAGTTTTCCCTCAAAATGGCCATAGAATCGCGAGCTGTGTGGCATGTAGCGCCATCTTGTTGAAACCACATGTCAACCAAGTTCAGTTGTTCCATTTTTGGCAACAAAAAGTTTGTTAGCATCGAACGATAGCGATCGCCATTCACCGTAACGTTGCGTCCAACAGCATCTTTGAAAAAATACGGTCCAATGATTCCACCAGCGTACAAACCACACCAAACAGTGCATTTTTCGGGATGCATGGGCAGTTCTTGAACGGCTTCTGGTTGCTCTTCACTCCAAATGCGGCAATTTTGCTTATTTACGTAGCCATTCAACCAGAAATGAGCCTCATCGCTGAACAAAATTTGTCACATTTGAACATTTCGAACCGAACACTGATTTTGGTAATAAAATTCAATGATTTGCAAGCGTTGCTCGTTAGTAAGTCTATTCATGATGAAATGTCAAAGCATACTGAGCATCTTTCTCTTTGGCACCATGTCTGAAATCTCACGTGATCTGTCAAATACTAATGCATGAAAATCCTAACCTCAAAAAAATCACCCATTACATAAAACAGTTCGACTAATAATAATGAAAATTTTCAAAAATTACAAATCGTAAAGCACCGCGCAATCTTGTTTACTCAACAAAGTTTGGTTTTGGTAGCCGCAAAAATTTTTCACTTTTGCGGCTACCTAAGCGCTACCTAAACGGTGTTAAGAATCATCTAGGAAGTTCATATATTCTAGAAAGTTGTTTATTGAGATCTTAGGTTCATTTTTGTAGTTGATTGTTTCCTTGAATTTTGAACGGTTTGCTACCTATGGACCTGAACAGGGGAAAAAGGTAAAAAAAATTTAAGTTTTTAAAGTTTTTTTTTTCGATTTTGACCTTGAAGATGAAGTTTTTTGATTTTATATGTTCACAATTTTTGTTCTTTATGACAAGAGCTACAACTTTGCCCCAGAGAGTATATCAAAATTTCAAACGGTTTGCAAAATATGAGCTTGAGTAAATGATCATTTTTTATGGTTATTTTGCCATGACTTAAAAAATTACACAGTGTGTTATTATATCTTGAAGAAAAATGTTAAATCACCTGTTCACAACATAAAAATTGGTCATCAGGAAGGTCAATTACTCCAACTAATGTAATAATACTGTCATCTAGAATGACCTCTACAAATAGAGATTAAACACTTACATCAAAAGAATCATTAAATATAGATCCAGTTTTTAAACCATTTCGCATGTAAAGGCAAACCCCACCGCCTCTCCGTCCATCCCTATCTTTTCTAAAAAGATTAAATCCAGATATGGAAACAGCAGAATCACAAAGAAAATCGTTATACCATGTTTCTGTTACCCCTAAAACATCTAAAGATGTCGAATTTCGTCAAGTTTAGTGCTATTTTCTCGCGGTACTAAACTTTGTGCATTAAAATGCAAGATATTGAAGTTTTCAGGGTTAATAACACTGTTAATTGTATTGCCATCAAAAGCTATTTTGCCGAAATTTTCAACCGAATTCATCTAGAATCGAAATTAATAGGTGCGTGTAAAATCCAGTTAAGTTAATAGAAGTAAACATAAATAATATAACAAATAGTAGTGAGAAACTAGTAACGTCTCACAGTGGCGCCCGTAGAGCAAACAAGGTTGCAAACACCAAAATTTTCATGAGCGCCCACGAAGTTTTGAATAAACCCATGTTATAGGAAACTTTTCAACGATTTCAAATATGCCACTCTTAATAATATCACATTTTTAGTTTAGAAGATATAACCGTTCAAAGGTGACCGACTTTCGGTTTTCAAAAAAACACACAATTTTTAGTCAATTTGTTGCGATTTCAGGTGTAATATCACGAAAAATAGGTAACTAATCGCCATATTTTTTGTTTGAATAGATTGATGTATTTATTAAATGTATAGTGATAAAAAAATTAACTGTTTGCTTTGTGTTTCTCCTGGTAAATCACTATTTAAAAACTATCCGTTTTTTCACTATTTGTCAACTTTGACGGAAAATAAAAAAAATATTTTTCTATATTTGCCATATTTGCAAAACCTGTTCTTTGATTATTTCTTTACATAATTCAAAAGGTTTTATCTGCCTGTACGTGCCCGTTTGGCTTCTAGAGGTAAAAAAGGTTAAAAAGACATGGTTGCAGAAATTGTATGGCGTCCATCCCTTATATGTTTTGACTGACAGTAGTTTTTTTAGTAGTAAATTTTTGTTTAAATTTTTTTTTAGTAGTAAATTTTTAGGCATGGTAGCATAAGCCTATATATTGCAAAATAAGCATAATGCCTGGATTAGTGTACGACTGAAAGTTGGCGCAACAATTACTGCAACCATTAAACAATTTAAGTACTGAAAACATGGCGTTGAACAATTTAAAATTATTTGAACTGTTTAGAAAGTCAACCACACCAAAGTTTTTCACGGAAGCTGCTTTAGAAGAACTTGATAGCTTATACGGAAATATTGAGAGAAGCGAAATTATAAAAAAATATTTTTATCTGGTATATGCAAATATTAAGGCAAAATGGGTGAAATCTAATCGAACCATTCAGAACTTCAACTCCAAATACGAGGACTGGCTTAATGAAAACACCATCCTGGCTATATTGGCAGTAGATAAACCCACCACATCAACCAGAGGAGCAAAAGAAAGGCCAAAAAAAGTATTGAGGAGTGTTCAATTTTCACAAGAAAGAGGAAACTTGCCGATGCCACCAATGACTTGACCACGAAGCATTTATCGGACACGCTAGCTATTAAATATACAAAGGATAGTGAAAGAGTTAGGTCTCAGATAACCAAATCTGTTGCTGATGCAAGCCCACTGCGACTAAAAAGGATTAAGGAAAGCATTACCACGCCCACAAACGCACACATTAAAAAGTATGGTTCCGAAGAAGCCTTGGCCTTGTTTATGGACTTACAACTTTCCAAAGAGAAATATGAGAAACTACCGGCATCTTTAACGCAACACGGCGCTGACGTTTTACCCAGATACAAGCATATTACGCAAGCCAAAATAAATTCACGATCACTGCATACGGAGTTTACGGAAGTCTCTGCGAAAGCCAATCTGCAGGATCTCATGGGCCATACAGTAAAACGGTTGTTGGAGAGTCTTTCTGAAAATGAGGTGAAAATTCTTCCTGAGAAGTTGACATTGATCAGCAAATGGGGCTGCGGTGGATCATCCGGACAAAGCGTTTATAAGCAAAGGATATCTTCCGATGACGCTACAATATCGGACGGAAATATGTTTATGGCATCTGTTGTTCCTTTGCGGCTAAAATCTGATGTTTCCCTACACTGGAGAAATCCACGTCCGTCATCAGTGCATTATTGCCGACCAATAATGTTTCAGTTTGCAAGGGAATCGGCAGAACTCATAAGGACCACGGTGAAGGACATTGAAGAACAAATTAGCAAGATTAAGCCTACAAAGCTGCAAATTGGAGAAGGAAAATATATTGAATGCAATTACGAGTTCCACCTGACCATGGTTGACGGAAAAGTCGTAAACGAACTGACAGGAACAAAATCAACAATGTCATGCCCGATTTGCAAAAAGAGTCAGAAGAACTTTGGTAATTTAAACGATTCTACAAATGAGGAGAATTACGAATATGGAATGTTACCATTGCACGCAAGGATTAGGTGTATGGAGTTCTTGCTAAAACTGGAGTATACCCTACCACAAGAGGAGGAAAACATCGATGAAAATATATCAATAAAGGATAAGGAAAAGTTCAGAAAGAAGCAAATACAGGATGCTTTTTTTAAACAAGTTGGACTAAAAGTAGACTGTCCCAAGCACGGATATGGTAACTCAAACGATGGAAACACTTCTAGGAGATTTTTTGAAAATGATGAGGCAGTAACTAGAATCACTGGAATTGACAATCAAATCGTGAAAAGACTGGGAACGATCTTGAATGTTTTAAACTGCAAAGAAAATGTCAATTCTACAAAATATGGAGAATATGCGTCGAAAACTGCATCTCTTTTAGCAGAAATGTATCCACAGAAGAAGTTGACCCCGACCGTCCATAAAATATTGGCGCATGGCAAAGATATTATTGAGTACCAGCCTTTGCCAATTGGAGAGCTTTCTGAAGAAGCACAGGAGTCTCTTAACAAATTTTATAAAAAATATAGATTGCAGAACACATTCAAAGCATCAAGGGAAGGCAAAATGAGGACCTCTTCAACATGTTGGCAGCATCTTCCGATCCACTTATTTCTTCCCTGCGGCATGTGAAGTCACGAATAGAGTTAGAAAATAATTATAGTTTAGAAATGGTTAGACTTTTAGATATACCTTCTCTTACGATTTGTGATGAATATTTTACAGAAAATTGAAAAAATTAATTTAAAAAAATTATTTTATCAGCATATGATAGTTATCTATCATATGCTGTTTAAACTGTTTAATTATCTTATTCGGTTCAAAAGATATGATTTTTGCAACGAAAAAACTCAAATGGCGCCACTTTGCGTCGTAAGAAAGATCATTCTATAAGAAAACTTTCATAAAAAATAACTTATTTAACAAACTTACAGCGTTTGTAAATATTTTAATAAGAATTAATTATAATTTTTCTTTAGAATCCATTTATACATATATAATTTATATTTACAATCGCTGTATCCATATTCATATTAATATTCAACAAATATACCAACTCAGCAAATCATCTAAACTAAGCGTAACATATGAACAATATTATTATTATTATTATTTTTTTTTTACTGTAATGTTACAATACTGACATTTTCACATCTAATTTCATAATATTTATTAAATTCCTATATAATCCGTACAAAACAAAATTTTCACACGAAATCAGCTCCACAACAATTCCATAAGCATGCGACAAATATATAAAGGAACAAGTCTAGTTCCGTGAAGCAGCACCAATTAAAAAAAAATTATACAGGGTGATAGAGAATCAAAAAATAATAAGAAAATGTAAATACAAAAATTTGCGCTCACCCTTATTTTCCGAGTTTTTTGAACATATTTGGTCAACATGGGTATCATTTTAAAGCTTTTGGAAATATCCATAGAATGGTGCTAAAATTTTAAAAAAATATAACCCATTAAGAAATGAATTATTTTTTTTATTTTTTATATTAATACACTATTAAATACATCAGTTTCTCAATTTGAAATATTATGTTTCTTTCTAAACACCGACACCGGCTTAGCTTACAAAAGTTTTCCAGCATAGCCGGCCTTCGGCCGGGCGTAAGGATTTTCTCCTCTGTGGTATAACAAACTCCGGCTTTGCTTTCTAAAGGTTTTCTACGTACTATACACATATTTTCATAAAAAAAGTCATTGGTTCCTAATAGGTAAATTTTTTTTTATAAAATTTGAGCACCACGTGATAGATATTTCCAAAAGCTTTAAAATGATACCCATATTGACCTAATTTGTTCAAAAATGTAGTGTACAATCACAGTTTTATATGAAAAGTTCAGAGGCCCATAACTCGGAAAGTAAGGACGACCGCCAATTTTTTTATTTTAAATTTTCTTATTATTTTTTAATTCTCTATCACCCTGTGTAATTTTTTTTTAATTGGTGCTGCTTCACGGAACTAGACTTAAGCCATCGAATGTTCATAGAATGGTCGCAAAACCGATTCCACTACAAGGCTTCTACAGAATTTGAAATATAGCAGTTACTTTTCGAACTTCTAATAATATATATTATTTCTATTTAGTTCCATAGTTATAGATAAATGTTTATAAATTTTAAATATATTAAAAATGGAAAACGACAAGATAAACTCGATTATTTGAGATAAAAATTTGAAAAATATGTAATAGAAAGTATAAACTTGGGATTATTAACTAAAGCCTCATCTAAACACCCGTCTAGTAGATTAGCACAGTTCGACTAATAATAATGAAAATTTTCAAAAATTACAAATCGTAAAGCACCGCGCAATCTTGTTTACTCAACAAAGTTTGGTTTTGGTAGCCGCAAAAATTTTTCACTTTTGCGGCTACCTAAGCGCTACCTAAACGGTGTTAAGAATCATCTAGGAAGTTCATATATTCTAGAAAGTTGTTTATTGAGATCTTAGGTTCATTTTTGTAGTTGATTGTTTCCTTGAATTTTGAACGGTTTGCTACCTATGGACCTGAACAGGGGAAAAAGGTAAAAAAAATTTAAGTTTTTAAAGTTTTTTTTTTCGATTTTGACCTTGAAGATGAAGTTTTTTGATTTTATATGTTCACAATTTTTGTTCTTTATGACAAGAGCTACAACTTTGCCCCAGAGAGTATATCAAAATTTCAAACGGTTTGCAAAATATGAGCTTGAGTAAATGATCATTTTTTATGGTTATTTTGCCATGACTTAAAAAATTACACAGTGTGTTATTATATCTTGAAGAAAAATGTTAAATCACCTGTTCACAACATAAAAATTGGTCATCAGGAAGGTCAATTACTCCAACTAATGTAATAATACTGTCATCTAGAATGACCTCTACAAATAGAGATTAAACACTTACATCAAAAGAATCATTAAATATAGATCCAGTTTTTAAACCATTTCGCATGTAAAGGCAAACCCCACCGCCTCTCCGTCCATCCCTATCTTTTCTAAAAAGATTAAATCCAGATATGGAAACAGCAGAATCACAAAGAAAATCGTTATACCATGTTTCTGTTACCCCTAAAACATCTAAAGATGTCGAATTTCGTCAAGTTTAGTGCTATTTTCTCGCGGTACTAAACTTTGTGCATTAAAATGCAAGATATTGAAGTTTTCAGGGTTAATAACACTGTTAATTGTATTGCCATCAAAAGCTATTTTGCCGAAATTTTCAACCGAATTCATCTAGAATCGAAATTAATAGGTGCGTGTAAAATCCAGTTAAGTTAATAGAAGTAAACATAAATAATATAACAAATAGTAGTGAGAAACTAGTAACGTCTCACAGTGGCGCCCGTAGAGCAAACAAGGTTGCAAACACCAAAATTTTCATGAGCGCCCACGAAGTTTTGAATAAACCCATGTTATAGGAAACTTTTCAACGATTTCAAATATGCCACTCTTAATAATATCACATTTTTAGTTTAGAAGATATAACCGTTCAAAGGTGACCGACTTTCGGTTTTCAAAAAAACACACAATTTTTAGTCAATTTGTTGCGATTTCAGGTGTAATATCACGAAAAATAGGTAACTAATCGCCATATTTTTTGTTTGAATAGATTGATGTATTTATTAAATGTATAGTGATAAAAAAATTAACTGTTTGCTTTGTGTTTCTCCTGGTAAATCACTATTTAAAAACTATCCGTTTTTTCACTATTTGTCAACTTTGACGGAAAATAAAAAAAATATTTTTCTATATTTGCCATATTTGCAAAACCTGTTCTTTGATTATTTCTTTACATAATTCAAAAGGTTTTATCTGCCTGTACGTGCCCGTTTGGCTTCTAGAGGTAAAAAAGGTTAAAAAGACATGGTTGCAGAAATTGTATGGCGTCCATCCCTTATATGTTTTGACTGACAGTAGTTTTTTTAGTAGTAAATTTTTGTTTAAATTTTTTTTTAGTAGTAAATTTTTAGGCATGGTAGCATAAGCCTATATATTGCAAAATAAGCATAATGCCTGGATTAGTGTACGACTGAAAGTTGGCGCAACAATTACTGCAACCATTAAACAATTTAAGTACTGAAAACATGGCGTTGAACAATTTAAAATTATTTGAACTGTTTAGAAAGTCAACCACACCAAAGTTTTTCACGGAAGCTGCTTTAGAAGAACTTGATAGCTTATACGGAAATATTGAGAGAAGCGAAATTATAAAAAAATATTTTTATCTGGTATATGCAAATATTAAGGCAAAATGGGTGAAATCTAATCGAACCATTCAGAACTTCAACTCCAAATACGAGGACTGGCTTAATGAAAACACCATCCTGGCTATATTGGCAGTAGATAAACCCACCACATCAACCAGAGGAGCAAAAGAAAGGCCAAAAAAAGTATTGAGGAGTGTTCAATTTTCACAAGAAAGAGGAAACTTGCCGATGCCACCAATGACTTGACCACGAAGCATTTATCGGACACGCTAGCTATTAAATATACAAAGGATAGTGAAAGAGTTAGGTCTCAGATAACCAAATCTGTTGCTGATGCAAGCCCACTGCGACTAAAAAGGATTAAGGAAAGCATTACCACGCCCACAAACGCACACATTAAAAAGTATGGTTCCGAAGAAGCCTTGGCCTTGTTTATGGACTTACAACTTTCCAAAGAGAAATATGAGAAACTACCGGCATCTTTAACGCAACACGGCGCTGACGTTTTACCCAGATACAAGCATATTACGCAAGCCAAAATAAATTCACGATCACTGCATACGGAGTTTACGGAAGTCTCTGCGAAAGCCAATCTGCAGGATCTCATGGGCCATACAGTAAAACGGTTGTTGGAGAGTCTTTCTGAAAATGAGGTGAAAATTCTTCCTGAGAAGTTGACATTGATCAGCAAATGGGGCTGCGGTGGATCATCCGGACAAAGCGTTTATAAGCAAAGGATATCTTCCGATGACGCTACAATATCGGACGGAAATATGTTTATGGCATCTGTTGTTCCTTTGCGGCTAAAATCTGATGTTTCCCTACACTGGAGAAATCCACGTCCGTCATCAGTGCATTATTGCCGACCAATAATGTTTCAGTTTGCAAGGGAATCGGCAGAACTCATAAGGACCACGGTGAAGGACATTGAAGAACAAATTAGCAAGATTAAGCCTACAAAGCTGCAAATTGGAGAAGGAAAATATATTGAATGCAATTACGAGTTCCACCTGACCATGGTTGACGGAAAAGTCGTAAACGAACTGACAGGAACAAAATCAACAATGTCATGCCCGATTTGCAAAAAGAGTCAGAAGAACTTTGGTAATTTAAACGATTCTACAAATGAGGAGAATTACGAATATGGAATGTTACCATTGCACGCAAGGATTAGGTGTATGGAGTTCTTGCTAAAACTGGAGTATACCCTACCACAAGAGGAGGAAAACATCGATGAAAATATATCAATAAAGGATAAGGAAAAGTTCAGAAAGAAGCAAATACAGGATGCTTTTTTTAAACAAGTTGGACTAAAAGTAGACTGTCCCAAGCACGGATATGGTAACTCAAACGATGGAAACACTTCTAGGAGATTTTTTGAAAATGATGAGGCAGTAACTAGAATCACTGGAATTGACAATCAAATCGTGAAAAGACTGGGAACGATCTTGAATGTTTTAAACTGCAAAGAAAATGTCAATTCTACAAAATATGGAGAATATGCGTCGAAAACTGCATCTCTTTTAGCAGAAATGTATCCACAGAAGAAGTTGACCCCGACCGTCCATAAAATATTGGCGCATGGCAAAGATATTATTGAGTACCAGCCTTTGCCAATTGGAGAGCTTTCTGAAGAAGCACAGGAGTCTCTTAACAAATTTTATAAAAAATATAGATTGCAGAACACATTCAAAGCATCAAGGGAAGGCAAAATGAGGACCTCTTCAACATGTTGGCAGCATCTTCCGATCCACTTATTTCTTCCCTGCGGCATGTGAAGTCACGAATAGAGTTAGAAAATAATTATAGTTTAGAAATGGTTAGACTTTTAGATATACCTTCTCTTACGATTTGTGATGAATATTTTACAGAAAATTGAAAAAATTAATTTAAAAAAATTATTTTATCAGCATATGATAGTTATCTATCATATGCTGTTTAAACTGTTTAATTATCTTATTCGGTTCAAAAGATATGATTTTTGCAACGAAAAAACTCAAATGGCGCCACTTTGCGTCGTAAGAAAGATCATTCTATAAGAAAACTTTCATAAAAAATAACTTATTTAACAAACTTACAGCGTTTGTAAATATTTTAATAAGAATTAATTATAATTTTTCTTTAGAATCCATTTATACATATATAATTTATATTTACAATCGCTGTATCCATATTCATATTAATATTCAACAAATATACCAACTCAGCAAATCATCTAAACTAAGCGTAACATATGAACAATATTATTATTATTATTATTTTTTTTTTACTGTAATGTTACAATACTGACATTTTCACATCTAATTTCATAATATTTATTAAATTCCTATATAATCCGTACAAAACAAAATTTTCACACGAAATCAGCTCCACAACAATTCCATAAGCATGCGACAAATATATAAAGGAACAAGTCTAGTTCCGTGAAGCAGCACCAATTAAAAAAAAATTATACAGGGTGATAGAGAATCAAAAAATAATAAGAAAATGTAAATACAAAAATTTGCGCTCACCCTTATTTTCCGAGTTTTTTGAACATATTTGGTCAACATGGGTATCATTTTAAAGCTTTTGGAAATATCCATAGAATGGTGCTAAAATTTTAAAAAAATATAACCCATTAAGAAATGAATTATTTTTTTTATTTTTTATATTAATACACTATTAAATACATCAGTTTCTCAATTTGAAATATTATGTTTCTTTCTAAACACCGACACCGGCTTAGCTTACAAAAGTTTTCCAGCATAGCCGGCCTTCGGCCGGGCGTAAGGATTTTCTCCTCTGTGGTATAACAAACTCCGGCTTTGCTTTCTAAAGGTTTTCTACGTACTATACACATATTTTCATAAAAAAAGTCATTGGTTCCTAATAGGTAAATTTTTTTTTATAAAATTTGAGCACCACGTGATAGATATTTCCAAAAGCTTTAAAATGATACCCATATTGACCTAATTTGTTCAAAAATGTAGTGTACAATCACAGTTTTATATGAAAAGTTCAGAGGCCCATAACTCGGAAAGTAAGGACGACCGCCAATTTTTTTATTTTAAATTTTCTTATTATTTTTTAATTCTCTATCACCCTGTGTAATTTTTTTTTAATTGGTGCTGCTTCACGGAACTAGACTTAAGCCATCGAATGTTCATAGAATGGTCGCAAAACCGATTCCACTACAAGGCTTCTACAGAATTTGAAATATAGCAGTTACTTTTCGAACTTCTAATAATATATATTATTTCTATTTAGTTCCATAGTTATAGATAAATGTTTATAAATTTTAAATATATTAAAAATGGAAAACGACAAGATAAACTCGATTATTTGAGATAAAAATTTGAAAAATATGTAATAGAAAGTATAAACTTGGGATTATTAACTAAAGCCTCATCTAAACACCCGTCTAGTAGATTAGCACAGTTCGACTAATAATAATGAAAATTTTCAAAAATTACAAATCGTAAAGCACCGCGCAATCTTGTTTACTCAACAAAGTTTGGTTTTGGTAGCCGCAAAAATTTTTCACTTTTGCGGCTACCTAAGCGCTACCTAAACGGTGTTAAGAATCATCTAGGAAGTTCATATATTCTAGAAAGTTGTTTATTGAGATCTTAGGTTCATTTTTGTAGTTGATTGTTTCCTTGAATTTTGAACGGTTTGCTACCTATGGACCTGAACAGGGGAAAAAGGTAAAAAAAATTTAAGTTTTTAAAGTTTTTTTTTTCGATTTTGACCTTGAAGATGAAGTTTTTTGATTTTATATGTTCACAATTTTTGTTCTTTATGACAAGAGCTACAACTTTGCCCCAGAGAGTATATCAAAATTTCAAACGGTTTGCAAAATATGAGCTTGAGTAAATGATCATTTTTTATGGTTATTTTGCCATGACTTAAAAAATTACACAGTGTGTTATTATATCTTGAAGAAAAATGTTAAATCACCTGTTCACAACATAAAAATTGGTCATCAGGAAGGTCAATTACTCCAACTAATGTAATAATACTGTCATCTAGAATGACCTCTACAAATAGAGATTAAACACTTACATCAAAAGAATCATTAAATATAGATCCAGTTTTTAAACCATTTCGCATGTAAAGGCAAACCCCACCGCCTCTCCGTCCATCCCTATCTTTTCTAAAAAGATTAAATCCAGATATGGAAACAGCAGAATCACAAAGAAAATCGTTATACCATGTTTCTGTTACCCCTAAAACATCTAAAGATGTCGAATTTCGTCAAGTTTAGTGCTATTTTCTCGCGGTACTAAACTTTGTGCATTAAAATGCAAGATATTGAAGTTTTCAGGGTTAATAACACTGTTAATTGTATTGCCATCAAAAGCTATTTTGCCGAAATTTTCAACCGAATTCATCTAGAATCGAAATTAATAGGTGCGTGTAAAATCCAGTTAAGTTAATAGAAGTAAACATAAATAATATAACAAATAGTAGTGAGAAACTAGTAACGTCTCACAGTGGCGCCCGTAGAGCAAACAAGGTTGCAAACACCAAAATTTTCATGAGCGCCCACGAAGTTTTGAATAAACCCATGTTATAGGAAACTTTTCAACGATTTCAAATATGCCACTCTTAATAATATCACATTTTTAGTTTAGAAGATATAACCGTTCAAAGGTGACCGACTTTCGGTTTTCAAAAAAACACACAATTTTTAGTCAATTTGTTGCGATTTCAGGTGTAATATCACGAAAAATAGGTAACTAATCGCCATATTTTTTGTTTGAATAGATTGATGTATTTATTAAATGTATAGTGATAAAAAAAATTAACTGTTTGCTTTGTGTTTCTCCTGGTAAATCACTATTTAAAAACTATCCGTTTTTTCACTATTTGTCAACTTTGACGGAAAATAAAAAAAATATTTTTCTATATTTGCCATATTTGCAAAACCTGTTCTTTGATTATTTCTTTACATAATTCAAAAGGTTTTATCTGCCTGTACGTGCCCGTTTGGCTTCTAGAGGTAAAAAAGGTTAAAAAGACATGGTTGCAGAAATTGTATGGCGTCCATCCCTTATATGTTTTGACTGACAGTAGTTTTTTTAGTAGTAAATTTTTGTTTAAATTTTTTTTTAGTAGTAAATTTTTAGGCATGGTAGCATAAGCCTATATATTGCAAAATAAGCATAATGCCTGGATTAGTGTACGACTGAAAGTTGGCGCAACAATTACTGCAACCATTAAACAATTTAAGTACTGAAAACATGGCGTTGAACAATTTAAAATTATTTGAACTGTTTAGAAAGTCAACCACACCAAAGTTTTTCACGGAAGCTGCTTTAGAAGAACTTGATAGCTTATACGGAAATATTGAGAGAAGCGAAATTATAAAAAAATATTTTTATCTGGTATATGCAAATATTAAGGCAAAATGGGTGAAATCTAATCGAACCATTCAGAACTTCAACTCCAAATACGAGGACTGGCTTAATGAAAACACCATCCTGGCTATATTGGCAGTAGATAAACCCACCACATCAACCAGAGGAGCAAAAGAAAGGCCAAAAAAAGTATTGAGGAGTGTTCAATTTTCACAAGAAAGAGGAAACTTGCCGATGCCACCAATGACTTGACCACGAAGCATTTATCGGACACGCTAGCTATTAAATATACAAAGGATAGTGAAAGAGTTAGGTCTCAGATAACCAAATCTGTTGCTGATGCAAGCCCACTGCGACTAAAAAGGATTAAGGAAAGCATTACCACGCCCACAAACGCACACATTAAAAAGTATGGTTCCGAAGAAGCCTTGGCCTTGTTTATGGACTTACAACTTTCCAAAGAGAAATATGAGAAACTACCGGCATCTTTAACGCAACACGGCGCTGACGTTTTACCCAGATACAAGCATATTACGCAAGCCAAAATAAATTCACGATCACTGCATACGGAGTTTACGGAAGTCTCTGCGAAAGCCAATCTGCAGGATCTCATGGGCCATACAGTAAAACGGTTGTTGGAGAGTCTTTCTGAAAATGAGGTGAAAATTCTTCCTGAGAAGTTGACATTGATCAGCAAATGGGGCTGCGGTGGATCATCCGGACAAAGCGTTTATAAGCAAAGGATATCTTCCGATGACGCTACAATATCGGACGGAAATATGTTTATGGCATCTGTTGTTCCTTTGCGGCTAAAATCTGATGTTTCCCTACACTGGAGAAATCCACGTTCGTCATCAGTGCATTATTGCCGACCAATAATGTTTCAGTTTGCAAGGGAATCGGCAGAACTCATAAGGACCACGGTGAAGGACATTGAAGAACAAATTAGCAAGATTAAGCCTACAAAGCTGCAAATTGGAGAAGGAAAATATATTGAATGCAATTACGAGTTCCACCTGACCATGGTTGACGGAAAAGTCGTAAACGAACTGACAGGAACAAAATCAACAATGTCATGCCCGATTTGCAAAAAGAGTCAGAAGAACTTTGGTAATTTAAACGATTCTACAAATGAGGAGAATTACGAATATGGAATGTTACCATTGCACGCAAGGATTAGGTGTATGGAGTTCTTGCTAAAACTGGAGTATACCCTACCACAAGAGGAGGAAAACATCGATGAAAATATATCAATAAAGGATAAGGAAAAGTTCAGAAAGAAGCAAATACAGGATGCTTTTTTTAAACAAGTTGGACTAAAAGTAGACTGTCCCAAGCACGGATATGGTAACTCAAACGATGGAAACACTTCTAGGAGATTTTTTGAAAATGATGAGGCAGTAACTAGAATCACTGGAATTGACAATCAAATCGTGAAAAGACTGGGAACGATCTTGAATGTTTTAAACTGCAAAGAAAATGTCAATTCTACAAAATATGGAGAATATGCGTCGAAAACTGCATCTCTTTTAGCAGAAATGTATCCACAGAAGAAGTTGACCCCGACCGTCCATAAAATATTGGCGCATGGCAAAGATATTATTGAGTACCAGCCTTTGCCAATTGGAGAGCTTTCTGAAGAAGCACAGGAGTCTCTTAACAAATTTTATAAAAAATATAGATTGCAGAACACATTCAAAGCATCAAGGGAAGGCAAAATGAGGACCTCTTCAACATGTTGGCAGCATCTTCCGATCCACTTATTTCTTCCCTGCGGCATGTGAAGTCACGAATAGAGTTAGAAAATAATTATAGTTTAGAAATGGTTAGACTTTTAGATATACCTTCTCTTACGATTTGTGATGAATATTTTACAGAAAATTGAAAAAATTAATTTAAAAAAATTATTTTATCAGCATATGATAGTTATCTATCATATGCTGTTTAAACTGTTTAATTATCTTATTCGGTTCAAAAGATATGATTTTTGCAACGAAAAAACTCAAATGGCGCCACTTTGCGTCGTAAGAAAGATCATTCTATAAGAAAACTTTCATAAAAAATAACTTATTTAACAAACTTACAGCGTTTGTAAATATTTTAATAAGAATTAATTATAATTTTTCTTTAGAATCCATTTATACATATATAATTTATATTTACAATCGCTGTATCCATATTCATATTAATATTCAACAAATATACCAACTCAGCAAATCATCTAAACTAAGCGTAACATATGAACAATATTATTATTATTATTATTTTTTTTTTTACTGTAATGTTACAATACTGACATTTTCACATCTAATTTCATAATATTTATTAAATTCCTATATAATCCGTACAAAACAAAATTTTCACACGAAATCAGCTCCACAACAATTCCATAAGCATGCGACAAATATATAAAGGAACAAGTCTAGTTCCGTGAAGCAGCACCAATTAAAAAAAAATTATACAGGGTGATAGAGAATCAAAAAATAATAAGAAAATGTAAATACAAAAATTTGCGCTCACCCTTATTTTCCGAGTTTTTTGAACATATTTGGTCAACATGGGTATCATTTTAAAGCTTTTGGAAATATCCATAGAATGGTGCTAAAATTTTAAAAAAATATAACCCATTAAGAAATGAATTATTTTTTTTATTTTTTATATTAATACACTATTAAATACATCAGTTTCTCAATTTGAAATATTATGTTTCTTTCTAAACACCGACACCGGCTTAGCTTACAAAAGTTTTCCAGCATAGCCGGCCTTCGGCCGGGCGTAAGGATTTTCTCCTCTGTGGTATAACAAACTCCGGCTTTGCTTTCTAAAGGTTTTCTACGTACTATACACATATTTTCATAAAAAAAGTCATTGGTTCCTAATAGGTAAATTTTTTTTTATAAAATTTGAGCACCACGTGATAGATATTTCCAAAAGCTTTAAAATGATACCCATATTGACCTAATTTGTTCAAAAATGTAGTGTACAATCACAGTTTTATATGAAAAGTTCAGAGGCCCATAACTCGGAAAGTAAGGACGACCGCCAATTTTTTTATTTTAAATTTTCTTATTATTTTTTAATTCTCTATCACCCTGTGTAATTTTTTTTTAATTGGTGCTGCTTCACGGAACTAGACTTAAGCCATCGAATGTTCATAGAATGGTCGCAAAACCGATTCCACTACAAGGCTTCTACAGAATTTGAAATATAGCAGTTACTTTTCGAACTTCTAATAATATATATTATTTCTATTTAGTTCCATAGTTATAGATAAATGTTTATAAATTTTAAATATATTAAAAATGGAAAACGACAAGATAAACTCGATTATTTGAGATAAAAATTTGAAAAATATGTAATAGAAAGTATAAACTTGGGATTATTAACTAAAGCCTCATCTAAACACCCGTCTAGTAGATTAGCACACTGCTGACTATCTAACAAAACACTTTTTCCATCTAACATCATAATCCTGGCCTTCGGGCGTCCATATTTATCAGGTAACATTTTTAAATCTTCTTTGCTGTTAGCAGCTCGCGACAACGAAAGTTCAGTTTACTGGATGCAGGATATAAGTTATCATTCAAATATATCCTGGACTCGACTGTACCACCTATGACTTTATTTAACTGCAATGGTTGAGTTTTGTAATATTTTTGCATTATGGTGTCACGAAGCTGAACGCAACTTAATCCGCTTATTAGTATGTCCGATCTATTTAAGCGTCTTTCCAGCATATTGTTTTTAAATTGAAGATTGTTAAATTTAGCATCATTTGCTTTGTCAGCCTCTTTGACGATAGAATAGCAATGAGCTACATCAGATTTAACGTTGGATATTTCAGCATTGACTTCACCACGCAGATTTTCAATAAGCTGCATTACTTTGGATTCCAGGTTCTGAAAACGACGGCGCGCCGTTCATTATCTTCTTTATTGCTTTCAAATTTATTCTCTATGGATGTTTTTAATTCTTCAATTTTTCTTATAATGTCAGCATTAGTATTAGATTCAAAACTAATTTTACAATATTCACAGATAAATCTTCACATTTTTTTACGAATAGAATTTAACTCTTCTCCTGAAATGCCCAAACAATCACAATGGTAAAAAGTGCCACAACTACAACAGCCAACGCTATGTTGAGTCTTGGTGACATTTTTTTGAGACATGTTTCTGCCTGAGATCATGCGTTGATTGTAATATATTAATATAAAAAGAATATAGTTTTATCTTATTTTGGCTCAAGGTCTAAATTAATAAAAAAAAACTTCCTTCCTTTTGTTAATCAGTTTTTATTAATAATTGGTACATTTATTTTCAAAAAAGGTTCCAATATTTCGACTAACATCGTTAGTCATCAGCAGGGATCTGATCAAATAAAAGAAAAAATACTAAGTACACAAATCTTATTAGAACGTTATTAGACAATATTAATTGAAAAATATTAAACAATTATCACAAAACTAAATTATCACAGCATCCAAACTTTTGTAATCAATCATTTAAACTGAAAATTATTTCGATTTTTTATATTTATTTATTATTCGTCTGTATATGTGAGCACATTTCTCCGTATCTTGTTTGTAGTTTAATCTCTTCTCAATTGGGACATGTATTATATGTAGCATCTCCAACATGAATCTCTTCATATAATTATTCTCTTCTTGTAGAATTCGGCTTATGATTTGTCGTGGTACAGTGGGCAGCAAGTGCTGTTAGTGTTTTTTAAATAATATTCAGCGTTAAAAGCTTTTATTTTCAATTCTTAAATCTTCTTCATCTACTGCACTATAGAGAAAAGTGGAGACTTAAGCTAACGGTTATTTTGTGTTACTCTTTAATACAATTCGTCTTTAATACAATTTTTAAACGATGTACATATGTATGTACATATAATTGTGTATATGTAATTTTAATGATCTTTTTCTTTAATTTTTATGTAGGTATTTTTTTTTTAAATTTGAAAAATTGTAAGATATGGTGTTAGGTAGTTATGTATTAGTTTTTTGTATAGCAAGGCTTTCAAATATTAAAATGTTTATATTTCCATGCATATTAAACTACGCTTTAACAAGTACATGGAATATCAAAAACAAAATATCACGTGTAAAAACTTATCCACTAGAAATATTTAATTTTTATTTGTAATCTGTTGAATCATAAAACTTTCATATTCCATTGAATAAGTTGTACATCACTTTTTTTATATTAGAAGTTTATTAAATAAGTTTTTATTATATATTTAAATAATTTAAGATTTTTCTTCACGACGACAAATTTTTTTCTCAACCGCTCATTTCGATGTTGCCATATTTCATGATATGCAGTAACGTATTTGAAGTAGCTTGAAATACCCCAAATCCGCTGTCCCGAAACTTACTAAATCAACGTGGTTACATTCGTCTAAGGATATGCAAATGATAGCAACAACCGTGAAACATACATTTTTTTGTCTAGCACTGGCTGGACGTAACAAGTATATGTATTTTTAGTTTAGACTTAAGATATGAGTAATTATTGTTAGTTCAAATTTATTGAAGATACAATAAATAAATATGAAAAAAGAAAAATGTTAACGTTATTAGGACCGCTTAGTAACTGAAAGTTAGTACCAAGGCGAATTCATTTCATATGAATGACTGCGTACTACTGCCATTCGTAGGCTTAAAATTCAATCGCTCCCTTCTACTGTAAAACATCTGAAATATGAAGAAATATATAAGTTATAAAATATTTTAAGATAGATCAAAGTATGTATATACCTCGAGGATAATTATCAACTCACATAAACTTCCCGGAAGCATATTTTTCTCATCTACCTTCCTCATTGTACTTCTCCAGCTGGTCTTCCGAACAGATTGCGCGGATGTCAGCAGTATTCCCCGACGTTGATCTTAGCTTATGCAAATATGTATGTAGTCTGTGAAGAATAAAATAATAAAGTAAAAATTTGAATTAGTTACTATTGCTTGAGTGAAATTTGCTGTCCTTAATTTCAGCTCTACCTCTTCCACAGCAACAAGGGTCTTCAAGGAAAGAATGCTGGCGACTCCATGTTAACACATTCTATATTTTTAATAACTTTTTTATGCACCAAACTACTTTTTACATTTATTTTCTTTTCATATTTCATATTTATTTTAATATTTTAAAAACACGCGGATATATTTTACAATTTACGACTCAATTTACAGTGACAGTGTATGAGTTTTCATTGTTCATGTGTTAGTTTCAATCATCCATTTCTTGTAGACAGTGTGACCATTTTGGCATTTTTGAAGCTAAATTTAGCATTATTTTTTTCAATTTAGCTGCAATTTTTTTATTTAGCAGTTAGCCTTTTTTTAGCATTCTTCAATTACGTATTTAACATTTTTTAGAATTTTTAATTTTATAAAAATCATACAATTAATTTGGTCTTATTTAAAAATATACCACAATTTTTCGTCGATTATAAGGAATTGCTACAAGTTGTGATAGCCCATTCAGGCTGCCACGAAATTAAGTAATTTCGAGCTGAAATTACGAACGAAATCTAAAGTGTTCATACTGGGCTTTTTGACATTTGAGTTAATTTCGCAAACAGCTGATCACGCTTAGTTGCATTTGTATAATTTAATTCTTTTGCAAAAAGCTTTCGCACAACACTTTCGCAATGATTTAAAATATAGACGAATATTAAAAACAACACTACAACAAAATTTATGTACAATTATGTACATTTCCATTATTTCATTTGGCTTTTAATTTTTTTCAAACATAACGGACTTTCTAGGTTGTAAATATGGTCATGGTTGAAAAAAAAGTAGCTTTTTCTACAAAACCAGCGTTGTCTATCGTAATTTCAAGTTAATTTCGACGAAATTAAGTAAAATGAGTTAATTTGGGCAATGGAAAAATGTATGCGAAATTACGTAATTTCAACTTGATTTCGACCGAAATCACAAAATGACTTAATTTCGTGGCAGCCTGAACGGGCTATGACATGTATTTGACTTTCCAATTATTCCAATAATGACATACTGCATTATTTTAAAATCGAAAGAGTCTACACCTTACAATTTTATTAATAGTTATTTTATACCACAGTTACTTTTTGGCCCATTTATAGCAAAATCAATAGATTTTTAAAAAGGAATATAAAAAACCAATCGATTAATCGAATACCCTTTTAAGATATATTCGAAAAATCTGTAAAATATTATGTTTAGTTACTAAAGCACTGCATGACCACAGAAGATAAAGCGCATGATACTCTCATTATAATATTTCATTGAATTCATGTCTGTTCAATGCACACGAGTAACGCTGAGTGGATAATAATAAACAGCCAAGACCAGTGAGCTAAATGTTTGGAGTTTCTATAAGCAAGTTGAAAAAGTTAATGTTAAACAAAATAACAATGAACTTGTGCGAGTTCAAGCAGTTTTATGCTTTGACTGAAACACGAACACAGTTGGAGTGTACAAATAAATAAGAAACACAGAATTTTTTAAAAACATTACTCACTTTCAATATAAGGAATTTATTTCTTAATATATAAAAAAAACACTAGTGTAAGCAAAAAGCACTAAGTCATATTCAAAAGTTCTACACAACTACCAAAGAAAACACACAGAGTGTTTTAAACATAAGACAAGTAAACACGGCGCTCAATAATATAGAAAATTCATTTTACTCGGTCAGATCATTTTTTTTTTTATAATACGTACAGTGGTTTGCTCAGTAATAGTATGGTATGAGTAGGCATGCGTCAGTAAGCTAGTTTGTTCGAATATGACCATTTGCTCATTTTGTGTATCCTGATTCAAATATAGGATACTTTTTTCTGCATAAATATCTTATTTCAAAGAGTAAGTGAAGAAAAAACAGTGAAATCACGTCATTTTACCGATATGCATACTTTAAGGCTCCTTTTATTTTTGAAAGACGCATATATAGTAGGGATAAGACGCTTTATATAAAATAAATACATAAACCATAACTGAAGCACTAAAAAAGTAAGGGTCTTTGGTGTAGATTGCTTTCAAAGCATAATCGAACAATATATTGTAAGTACGCTTACGAAATGGCGCGCATAGCTAGTATTAATGATGAGTATGAATAAAAGCCACTCAAAGTACAGTTTTAGGTAAACTTTGAATTTAACCTTAAAAAAAAACTACAAACGCTTTATTGTCGGTTGAAAGTATGAACAAAATATTTTTCCTTTTTTTTACCCCTTATTGTCTTTCAATCAGTTTTGTTTTATTCATATGATATATTATATAGCAATTTTATGAAAACTAAATAGTGTATAAGGGATAAATTCATTAAAATTATAAATTAAATTTTAGCATTATTTTTTTGCATTTTGTAATCTTTTTAGGATTTTGTAGCATTATTTTAAACCAGTTCTAGCTGCAAAATATTTTTAGATCTGGTCACACTGCTTGTAGACGCAAGTGAAGAAATAAATATATTGCAAATCAACAGCTTAACAACTTTTTTATGTGCCTGTATTGTTATTTCTTAGAAATACACTTGCGTGAGAAAAATGTAAATAAAAAAATGTAAAAATATTTCAAAGTGTGAAGGCTTGTAAACATAAACAATAGTTTTAAACTATTTAAGCATATTTAAACGGTAATCAACAGCTAAGGTACCTAATTTTATGTTGGTCATTTACGACATTTTAGTATTCTGTGAGACATAAAATACACGAATTTTAAGGTCTTTAAAATCCGTAAATTAAGCGGTGCCAAAAATCTGAAAATTGGAATTGGTAGCCATTAGTAGTAGGTAAGATGTACTAAGTGTCATTTGCGAGAAATTAACCGTTTAGGCGCTACACGCCAACAACCTTTTATAAGGCCTAAATTGTGCTAAATAGTATTTTCCCTATAAAATCCGTAAATTGACAAAAATCTGAAAACTGCAATTGGTAGCCATTATTAGTAGAAATAAGATGTCTAAGTGTCATTTGCGAGAAATTAACCGTTTAGGCGCTACCCGCCAACAACCTTTTACAATGCCTAAATTGCGCTAAATAGTATTTTCCCTATAAAATCCGTAAATTGAGCGGTGCTAAAAATCTGAAAACTGCAATTGGTAGCCATTATTAGTAGAAATGCATGATTAGATTTTATGTCATTAGAGTATTATTTTGTATGCATGATTATTACAAAAAGTAAAACGATGATTATCACAAAAAGTAAAACACAATAAAAAAATTAAAAAAAGTTTTAACTTTGGAATAATAAGAAAATAGCTTATAAAAAGCTAGTAAAACAGATAAAGGTTTCTGCTTATAACAATAATAAGCAGTGCTAATAATAGCAATAGTATTACATAAACCTATAAAATGGAGTCATCCATGTAAAATAAGTGTAAATTTTTTAATATTTAATCATAGTCTGACTTAATGTATTTGTCGTTCTCGGTAGCTTGTCGTCCTAAAAATTTGTTTTATGTTTGTCAAAAACGACTAAAATGACACTAAGTTCCATATAACATTGCTGCTGTCGTTAACTTTGCATGATAAAAACACAACTTTTCAAACGACAATTCTTTCACATTCGGCATTAACATTAATGCCGAGAAAAGAAATATTTATTTAATGGTGTATGCCTCTTGGGGAGACAGCCATGTAAAATAACTGGCAAAGCGCCATATGTAGTACCTCTATGATGGTGCGGTAATCTACATAATTAAAATTGTGTCCTTAATTTACGGTTAATTTCTCGCAAATAACACTTAGACGTCTTATTTCTACTAATAAATATTTTTCGCAAATGACACTTAGACATCTTATTCCTAGTAACAATGGCTACCAATTCCAATTTTCACATTTTTGGCACTGCTTAGTTTACAAATTTTATAGGGCAAAAACTATTTAGCGCAATTTAGGCATTATAAAAGGTTGTTGGCGTGTAGCGCCTAAACGGTTAATTTCTCGAAAATGACGATTAGACATCTTATTCCTACTAATAATGGCTACCAATTCAGTTTTCAGATTTTTAGCACCGCTGAATTTATGGATTTTATAGGGAAAATACTATTTAGCGCAATTTAGGCATTGTAAAAGGTTTTTGACAGGTAGCGCCTAAAGGGTTAATTTCTCGCAAATGACACTTAGATATCTTATTTCTACTAATAATGGCTACCAATTCCAGTTTTCAGATTTTTGGCACCGCTCAATTTACGGATTTTATAGGGAAAATACTCTTTACCGCAATTCAGGCCTTATAAAAGGTTGTTGGCGTGTAGCGCCTAAACGGTTAATTTCTCGCAAATGACACTTAGTACATCTTATTTGTACTAATAATGGCTACCAATTCCAGTTTTCAGATTTTTGACACCACTCAATTTACGGATTTTATAGGGAAAATACTATTTAACGCAATTTAGGTCTTATAAAAGATTGTTGGCGTGTAGCGCCTAAACGGTTAATTTCTCGCAAATTACACTTAGTACATCTTATTCCTACTAATAATGGCTACCAATTCCAATTTTCAGATTTTTGGCACCGCTTAATTTACGGATTTTAAAGACCTTAAAAGTCGTATATTTTATGTCTTATATCTCACAGAATACCAAAATGTCGTAAATGACCAACATAAAATTAGGTACCTGAGGTGTTTTCCATTTGATTACCGTTTAAAAATGCTTAAATAGTTTAAAATTATAGTGTTTACAAGCCTTCAACCTTTGTAAGATTTTTACATTTTTTATTTACATTTTTCTCACGCACGTGTATTTCTAAGAAACAACAAGACAGGCACATAAAAAAGTTGTTAAGCGGTCGTTTTTTTTTGGGTTTTGGTTTAAAATGGCCAACACTTGTGTTATATTGCCAGGGTCTATCAACAAGTAGGAGTTTTTTCCGAAAATCCAGCCGACCTGTACCTTTGCACAGGAAGTAGGCTCGCCAGTGTCCACTCCTAGAGTATTATTGGTCTCCACCAGTATCAATCTTAGTATTTTTATTGGTACTGCACCTCGTCAAAAAAGTGAGGTTACAATCCTCACTTGTGCGTTTTAATTGGTCGTCCACCAGGTTCTATCATCCAATTGTGTATTTACTTCTTTATACAAAATAATTTTATATTATATTTTTTGTCTCCACCAGGTTCTTTTATTCACTTTTTTAAAAACGTTTTTCCTCTCTTAAAATATTATATATCATTGTGTTTTTTCTTCTTTTCTTGTTGTCTTCTTCTTCCAGTTGTTGAAATTTATACATACATACTGTTATTTTAAGAGTTTCACATTTTAAAACAGAAAGTACAATTACATAAATGTACAGTTGACAATTATCGACGAATTCATGTGGTTAATGGAAAAAACCACTAAAAACCGTAGTTCGATACAGTTATCAGAGGCTAACCATTATCCAATGCGAGAGTGAGACGCAAAACTCTCGAGGTGAATTAAACAGAATCAGGCCTGATCGCCCTTAACAATTAATGACGATGACGCGAGAGTTGTTTACTAAACCGGAGTTGCTTTACGACTCTAAGCGGTCGATTTAGAAAATATTTATTTCTTCACGGCGATTTCTTGTATGGTAATTGTTACTGGAAAACAGTGTTGGGTTCTGACAATGTTTAAATTGTACCGCCCCAATGATAAAATTGTACCAAAATTTGACATTAAGTTAAAAAAGTAAACAGCACGAAATAAATACAAATAGGACAAATAAAAACGTTTATACTATGGCATTTTAATGATAATTGACCTTAATTCCTTGAATTTCTGTGTTAGTCTTGCTAATTTACTAATAATTCCCAAAATACTAACCTATTTCATAAACAAAAGGCTTACAACATATATTACACATAGCCAACTTAAATGTCAAAGACCTAAAGGCTTCATTAGTCTTCACTTTCTGATGCCGTTCTGTTACTTTCTGTTCTGTGAATGCATTTTTGTAGTAAAAACGCACATATTATTACTTTTCTTTGAAAGCATATATTTAGTTTTAACTTCTCCAGTGCTAATTTTTCTAATATATTATTTATCTGTATTCCATATAACATATTACAATAATTTAATAATGATTTTCTATTGAGAGATTATCAGCTGTTTCTTGCTTTTACTTAAGAATGCTTTCAAAGTTTTGTTTTTAACTAACTCCATGTACACATTTATATTTATCAAAAATTGGGTTACCATGACTTCGCAACGATATGTAGATACGAAATCGCAACGACATTTTTTCCGTGAGTACCTCCGTGAAACCTAGAACTTTGTTCTCTGAAAGTTAAGCAAATAATATGATTAGTAAAAGATTTGGTATTGAAGGCAAAACTTTACCGTAATCAATTCGATTTCAATTGTCTTTCTTGCATGTATTTTTTAAATGTTTTCGTATTTACTTTTATTCTTTTTTATTTAATACAATTTTGTTTTTATTTAATTACATTATATATATTTTTGTTGAGACAAACAACCGAATTGTCTTAATGAATTTGTTACGACGAGTCAGTTTTTAGAAAAGCTACCGAAATATCTTAACGAACTCGTTACGAAAAGTTTGATTTACGACAAACTACCGGAAATCTTTACGACAAGTCTGGCTTCAGAAAAACTAGAAACCTTTAGTTTGATGGGTAGTTGTATAAAATGTTTGTAACAAATCTACTTTAGCGAAGCCACTCCGATCAGAAAAAAAATTATCCAGGGTGATACAGAATTGAAAAATAATAAAAAATATGTAAAATGAAAAAATTGGCGGTCGCCCTTATTTTCCGAGTTATGGGCCTCCGAAATTTTCAATTGACCATGATTTTACACTACATTTTTTATCAAATTAGGTTAATAAGGATATCATTTTAAAGCTTTTGGAAATATTATTTGATAAGAGATAATTATTTTGAAAATATTTAACCTATTAAGAGCGGCCGGCGTTCGGCCGGGTTCAAGGATTTTCTCCCCTTTCGAATGACCAACACCGGCTTCGCTAACTAAAGGTTTCCTGCATAGCCGGCCTTCGGCCGGGCGCATGGATTTTCTCCTCTATGGTATGACCAACACCGGCTTGGCTTATCAAAGTTTTCCTGCATAGCCGGCCTTCAGCCGGGCGCAAGGGATTTTCTCCTCTATGGTATGACCAACACCGGCTTCGCTTACTAAAGGTTTCCTGCATAGACGGCCTTCGGCCGGGCGCAAGCATTTTCTCCTCTATGGTATGACCAACACCGGCTTCGCTTACTAAGTTTTCTGCATAGCCGGCCTTTGGCAGGGCGCAAGGTTCTTCTCCTCTATGGTATGACCAACACCGGCTTCGCTTACTAAAGTTTTCCTACATAGCCGTCCTTTGGCCAGGTACAAGGATTTTCTCCTCTATGGTATAACCAACACCGGCTTCGCTTACTAAAGGTTTCCTGCATAGCCGGCCTTCGGCAGGACGCAAGGTTCTTCTCCGCTATGGTATGACCAACGCCGGCATAAATTTTCGTCAAAAAACGTCATCGGTTCTAAATGGGTTAATCTTTTTTTTTAATTTTAGCACCACCTGATAGTTATTTCCAAAAGCTTTAAATTGATACCCATATTGACCTAATTTGTTCAAAAATGTAGTACACAATCACAGTTTCATATGAAACGTTCAGAGGCCAATAACTTGGAAAGTAAGCGACCGCCAATTTTTTCATTTTACATTTTTTTTATTATTTTTCAATTCCCTATCACCCTGGACCATTTTTTTTTTTAAATTGGAGCAGCTTCGCTATACTATATTTAAGCCAAATGTTTTGTAAAAAAAATATATGTACATATTTCTTACATTCAATTTCAGATGTTAAAATTAAACACTTTTGGTTTTAAATAAAAATATCAATTTTGTATTTTTGCTGATACATTTGTATGTGCGAAAAACGATGGATTGAATATTAATAAATCTTGTTGGTGTATTGTTTTTCTTTTTTGAGCGATGGTATCAAACGATAACAATTAGAATTTGTATTTTAAATTTAGGTTTTCATTTTACGTCTTTTTGTTTTTAAATAATAAATAGTAAACAAATCGGGGATGAAACATTTATTGCAATTGTACTTTTTTCCGGTACAATTCTATTATTAAAATTGGTATTGTACAGTTTTGATATATATTGAATAACAAGCATATTTAAGTGTTGTAGAATATTATTGATGTAAATATTATATGTAGAAAATACTTTGAAATAAGAATGTTATTAGCACTGACTATCCAAAAATATTGACATCTAAACCGTAATCCCATTCAAAAACCATCCAATATTTTAAACAATAATATTTTATTTTCTTTGTTCTTTCGTTTTTAGTGTTTGCATAAAATTTTATTTCTATCGTTTCCTTAAGATTACAATTAGTTTTAACTTATTTAAAAATGAAATTTTTTTTGCTAACAATGGTAGTATTTTTAGGAACAAATTTTAGAAACAAAATTAGTGAAGCTTGACCGATCAAAAAAAGGTGATAGAGAATTAAAAAATAATAAGAAAATTTAAAATAAAAAATTTGGCGGTCGCACTTATTTTCCGAGCTATGGGCCTCTGTACTTATCATATGGAACTATGATTTTTCACTACATTTTTCAACAATTTATGTCAATATGGGTATCATTTTAAAGCTTTTGGAAATATCTATCAGGTGATGCTAAACTTTTTTTTACATTAACCCATTAAGAGCCATCGCATTTATTTGATTTTTAAAATTTTTACACTATTAAGTACAGTAATACGTAATAACAAATGTGATAAAAAGCAATTAAATGAATCAATAAGAAAAATATAACAACAAATAAAACTCTCAAATCGAACATCTACACCGGCTTCGCTTACTAAAGTTTTTCTGCATAGCCGGACTTCGGCCGGGCGTAAAGATTTTCTCCTCTTTGGTATAACCAACACCGGCGTCGCTTACTAAAGGTTTCCTGTATAGTCGGCCTTCGGCCGGGCGCAAGGATTTTCTCCTCTTTGGTATAACCAACACCGGCTTCGCTAACTAAAGTTTTTTTGGATAGCCGGCCTTCGGCCGGGCGCAAGGATTATCTCCTCTATGGTATGACAAACACCGGCTTCGCTTACTAAAGGTTTCCTGCATAGCCGGCCTTCGGCCGGGCGCAAGGATTTTCTCCTCTATGGTATGACCAACACCGGCTTCGCTTACTAAAGGTTTTTTGCATAGCCGGCCTTCAGCTGGGCGCAAAAATTTTCTCCCCTATGGTGTGACCAACACCAGCTTCGCTTACTGAAGGTTTCCTGCATAGCCGGCCTTCGGCCGGGCGCAAGGATTTTCTCCTCTATGGTATGACCAACACCGGCTTAGCTTACTAAAGGTTTTTTGCACAGCAGGCCTTCGGCCAAGCGCATGGTATGACCAACACCGGCTTCGCTTACTAAAATTATCCTACTATGCATAAAATTTCATTAAAAAAATATCACCGATTCTTAATGGGTTATTTTTTTTAAATTTTCGCACCACCTGATAGATATTTCCAAAAGCTTTAAATTGATACCCATATTGACTCAGTTTGTTCAAAAATGTAGTACACAATCACAATTTCATATGAAATGTTCAGAGGCCTATAACTCGGAAAATAAGGGCGACCGCAAATTTTTTTATTTTACTTTTTTTTATTATTTTTTAATTCTCTATCACCCTGTATATATTTTTTTTTTTTTTTGATTGGTCAAGCTATTTTTATTTTTGCTAGTTGAGTACAATTATGTTTACCAAGGTACTATTTGATAGTCAAATCACTAAAAGTTTTGAGTCCATCCTAACGCCACGGTAGTCTACTTGCTATTTTTTGCTAGTAATTTACTTTTTCATATTTCTGTTTTACTCTCTCGTTGTTAGTTTCTGGTAGGAAAGTTACTATTACCTACTAAATACGTGTTAATTTGAATTTAATAAAAAAAATTTTGGTTTGTGATGCATACATATGTATATTACATCCAAACTTCGAGAGTCCGTAACTCCGAAAGTAAGGGTCGCCCCCATTTTTTTCACTTTACATTTTTTGCTTAAAATTAAATTTTAAACACTATAGGCTACTTTTTCAAATTCTTATGATGTGTCCGTAAACTAGATTTGTTCCAAATTTTTAAGCAAATGCCATTTTAATTATTTATTCCCAGGAAACTTACAATGTAACCACCATCCAAAAGAGACATCATTAAAGAATTTGCAAGAGTGCAATGCAGTAGTTTAATCAATATTTATATCGATATTTCAGCACTAATGTCTATTTTTAACCGTATTACCGCTTTCACACTTTTATATTGCTTCTTTAGCATCCTTAAAAATATGTATTTGAGCTGCACATTTTTATCAAAGACCAGACCATGGCACAATAAACAAGGTAGACTCGCGGCGAAAAAAGAGTACAACACTGTAATAAAAATACGTACATTTTGTTGTTGTATAAATCATTTTTGGCTGTCAAAATAAAAAATGTTAGTACATTTTGACACTATAAGATGGTGACAACAAATAGTCAGCTGAGCTCTCGAGTTTACCTGTTATGAATTCGTCTTGGACCAGACCAAGGCATATTTAACCAGGTGACTGCACAAGGCGGAGATAATATTAAAGAGAAATTAGACATTAATCAGGTTTTTTAAGAGAGAATAATATCTATTTTACTGTCAAAATCCATATAAAAAAAATTCAAAAAATTTTTTGCTCAAATATCCTCTGCCTTACGCTATCACCTTGTTTAATATGCCTTGGACCAGACTGTGATTTTATGTAAACTTTTAAGAGGCCGTCTTCACTAGTCTTTACCCACAGTCTACATTAGATATAAAATGATAAACATTAACACTAACATCATGTTATTATTAAATCTGTTTTGCCCATGTTAATGTTATTTCCAATTTTTACCATGGTTGTTAAAACATTTGTTATAAAAACTATTTTATAACAAGACAATGACGTTGTTTTGTATTTTAGGTTGACAGTAGTATTTGCGAACAGCGCCATCTGTTGCTAAACGGTACTACTACTATCTGCTGTGCCATAAGCATTCAAACAACATTTTTGGAAAACAGAAAATGAAATAAACACGCATTTGTCGCCGTTACTATGCCGGCGTCAAGTTTATGTATGGGGGTACCACGCTCACTGTCCCAATTGAGCCTATATTTTTTGTAATGACCGGTTAGAGCAAAATTAATATTTTAACAACTGTGAACGTTAAAAAAATTAATTCTGTATAAAACCGTTAAATTAGAGATGAATTGTATAATCCTTCTTCTACAAAAGGTATTGACAACATTGTTTCTGAACAATTGGTTGTAAATTTTATCTGGCAATGATACCGTGTAGATTTTTTACAAGAGCCAACTTACACCATGACATGTTTCAAGAAACTGGTTGCATGCGATTTTAGTTTCTTGGCAAGAGGTGTAGAGAAGCAAGTGGTGTAAACAAAATGGCATTGCTTGAATTTTGAGGTGATTTTTTACACTTGCTTTGTGCAATTTTCGCTTGTTCAGAGTTGATTTCAAAAAATGAAATTGTTTTGTGTAACTATGTATACATTTCGGTATGATTTTAATAATTTCTTGTAAAATTCCTTCATTTGCTTGTTTCATTTTTATTTATTTTGTATTTCACTACGAATGCATATATTTTTTTGAAATAACGGATAAACAATAAAAATTACGAATATGAAATCAAAAGAAAATGTAAAAAAAAATTCAAGCCGATTTCATGAAAAATTTCATCGTGAAAATGTGCCATGAAATTCGCTGCAACTTTAAAACAGACATGAGACCTTACGAGTGCATATATTTTTTTTTGAAATAACGCATAAACAATAAAAATTACGAATATGAAATCAAAAGAAAATGTAAAAACAAATTCAAGCCGATAGCATGAACAATTTCATCGTAAAAATGTGCCATGAAATTCGCTGCAACTTTATAAGAGACATGAAAAAATGGCATCGTATAAATTCGTTAGAAGTTTACATGTTTTCTTTTGACCTAGATTCTTTAAAAAATTCTAACGGAATAATCATACGTTTTTCTTCTCGAGACTTCTAGTAAGATAGAAAGAGAAAACTAAGTAAAAGAAATTAAAAAGAAGCTGTAAATGGCATGGTTGTAGGCATTCAGTTGGTAATCGTTAATAAAGTTGGATATAAGAAGTTCAACAAGAAAATAGACAAATCAAGTGTAACTTCCCAGTAAAACATTTTAAAATTAATCAAAACTTGCCAATAAAATCTTTTAAATAAAATAAAATCTTTAAAATTAAATCGAATCGAAAGTATACAGTATACAAGAAAAAAAACCTATTGTTTTGGTGAAAACGGAAACGTTGTGAGCCGTGACTCCATTAGTAGTGCTTTAAAGGAATCTAGAGAAACACTTTTATCCCACGATATCAAACATATTTCCACACGTGTGCCAACAAAAAAAACCTGCCAATTTTACAAACCACATGCTTGATTGTTTCACATCTGTTTTTGGCGTTGATACATAAGTGCGGAAGCGATTTTTTTTAGCTCGCATTAACAAAAAACAAAACATACATTGTGTGAATAATTTCAAACAAAAACGAAAAAACAAACTTGTTTTAATACAACAACAAAGTTGTCTGTAATTTTTTTTCTTTCTTTCTCTTTATTTTTTACAACGGCATATTGAATTGCTACTTTAAAAATAAAACAAAAACAATAAGGGCTAATGAGCCTCTTTAATTTAAGCAAAAAAAATGTAGACAATATTGTATTAAATAAAGACAAAAAAACTAAAAATAATTTGTGTGTAAATTCTACGCCTGTTATACGTGCCCAATCTTGTTCGTCGCTTTTGGTAAGCGATGACAATAATATAACTACAAACAAGTCGCCTTCTGAACACAGTGTTACCAACAGTAATATGGATAGTACAGAAAAACCTAAGACTCAAGTGGGAATGGACAGATATATAACTGTGTTGAAAAGAGGTCGAAGCCCTAAATCTTCGCAGATTGCACCAATGTCCAAAGTACTTAAAGATAAGCAGGCTAACGGAATAAGTTCCCAAAATCGTTTTGCTATTTTAGATAACGAAACAAGTGAACAAAAAACGGCACCCAAGTCTTTTAAACCACCGCCAATTTTTTTAAGGGAAAAAAATTCGAATGAATTAATAAATAAGTTAATTTCAATTATCGGGGAAAATTCATTCTATGTAATTCCAATCAAGCGTGGTAACATTGATGAAACAAAAATTCATTTTATAGACGAAAGTAGTTATCGTAAAGCAGTAAAGGAGTTTGAAAGCTGCAATAAGAACTTTTATACCTATCAGCTGAAGAGTAGCAAAGGCCTACAGGTAGTCATCAAAGGTGTAGACTCATATGTTAATCCAGTGGAAATAAAAGCTGGCCTCCAAAAAGCAGGATTTAAAATCAAAAGCGTTGATAATCTCAGAAATCGAGAGCGTGTCCCTCAACCTCTATTTCGCGTTGAACTGGAACCTGGGGATATTAGATTAAAGAAGCACGAAACGCATCCCATTTATAATCTAAAATATCTTTTACACCGCAGGATAAGTGTGGAGGAACCACATAAGCGGTCAGGACCCGTTCAGTGTTTAAATTACAAGGGCTTACTGCAAGTTGCCTCCGGTTTGCGTTGTGTGTGGAGAGCTTCATTGTTCCGCCCAATGCGACAAATCAAAGGATGACTCCAAGGTTAAAAAATGTAGCAATTGCGGTGGAAATCACACTGCTAACTACAGAGGCTGTCCAGTTTTTTCTGAGGTAAGGAAGTCAACTCAGAAATTAAATACTCCTGCTAGGCAGCCACAATACGAAGCAACTGCTCATTACCCTCAGTTAGCTCAACCCACAACCAAACATGTTTCATACGCGGATATATTAAAATCCAATCATGTTTTAGCACACAAAGCGACACCTACAAACAATTCTACCCCAAATATGCATCCAGAAGCTAAAGAACAAACTCCATCTGGTAACTACAATCGTCTCGAAGCAAGTATCGAGACATTAGTGCATTCGTTAAACAATTTTATGAGCTCTATGAGCAGCATGATGCAAGAAATGGTTCGCATGCAATCTATGATGTTGCAGGCGCTACTTAACAAACCATGAGCTGTTTAAAAATATGTTTCTGGAACGCAAACGGCTTACGCCAACACAAAAATGAACTCGAGTACTTCTTGAAGAACCAACAAGTTGATGTCATGATAGTTTCAGAGACTCATTTAACAACAAATAGCTTTTTTAAAATCAATGGCTATATATTATATGACACTAAAGACCCCCGTGGCAGAGCATGTGGTGGTTCAGCAATACTAATAAGGGCTCGAATTAAACATCATTTACTGTGTGATTTTTGTGAGGACTACCTTCAAGCAACAAACATCTGTATTGAAGAATATCATCAAAACTTTGTTATTTCTTCGATTTATTCACCTACTAGATTTCAAATATCAGAGAGTCAATATATCGACTTTTTCAAATCACTAGGTCCCTGTTTCATAGCATCAGGCGACTACAACGCTAAACATACGTTTTGGGGATCACGCCTAATAACTCCAAAAGGTCGTGTTTTGTTTGATACAATTTCAAAAATGCGTCTGAATGTGATATCAAGTGGACAACCCACCTATTGGCCTACTGATCGACAAAAAATACCTGATGTTATTGATTTTGGCGTGACTAAAGGTATTTCGAGAGAAATGATTAAGGTTGAAGCGTCACTCGAATTATCCTCAGATCATTCACCCACTATTGCCTATATATGGAATCAACAAAATATCGTGTCGCCAACAACTTGCACAAGCATTAATTGGTTGAAATATAGAAAGTATCTCAGTACTCATTTTTCGGAAAACATACCGCTATGAACACCAAAAGATGTGGACCAGAGTCTAATTTATTTTGATCAAAACCTTAAATCAGCTGCCCAACATGCGACAGAAACCAGACAACCAGCTAGATACAATCAAATTTATTTTGTAGATGTCGAGCGGCTCTTGGCTGAAAAAAGAAAAATTTGAAGAGAGTGGCAAGCACACAGATCTCCTCAACTCAAATCTAGACTTAAAGATTGCACGAAACGACTAAGACAGCTGCTAGAATCTCGGAGAGTAGCATCTCTGAAAAATTACTTGGAAGACCTCGACGCAACTGCTCAATCAGATTATTCATTATGGCGTGCATGTAGGAACCTTAAAAGACCGGTCGTACGTAAGCCTCCCTTGCGAACTTCTTGTGGAGACTGGGCAAGGAATGATACCGAAAAAGGCAATTTGTTTGTTGGACATTTGAAGAAGGTTTTCACCCCAAATGTATGTACTGATATAGCTGAGTTACCATCAGTAGAGACTAGTGCCGTAGTACCCCTAAGATTTGAATTTAGCGATATTGAAAGGGCAATAGTGGATTTAAGCACCAAAAAAGCCCCTGGCGTTGATAAAACAAGTAACAAGATGTTAGTTGAGTTGCCCCGTATAGGTCGCAGAATTATTCTGTTTGTTTTTAATGCCATCTTACGTCTTGAGTACTTTCCCACAGAAAGGAAGGTCTCTTTGATAACTATGATTCCTAAACCAGAAAAAGACCACACAAAAGTAGAATCATACAGACCTATAAGCCTTTTATCAAACGTGTCAAAGTTATTTGAGAGAATATTAATAACTAAGCTGAATCCAATACTTAGCGCGAAAGGATGTATTCCGAACCATCAATTCGGCTTTAGAAAACAACATAGTACGATCCAACAAACACACAGATTAGTAAATATAATTAAAAAGACCTTTCTCAAGCATTCGATAAGGTTTGGCACGTAGGCCTAATATTTAAGTTAAAGCTTAACTTGCCCGAAAACTTGTATAAGCTCTTAAAAGATTATTTAACGAATCGCAAGTTTTTATTAAAAGAAGGTGACTTTTTAAGCTCGCCACAGCTCATTGAAGCCGGAGTTCCCCAAGGGAGTATTTTGGGACCAATTTTATATTTACTGTACATATCGGATATGCCAATTAGCACCCTAGTCCACACATCAACTTTTGCAGATGACACAGCTTTTTTAAGTATTCATGAAAGTGCCCAAGTAGCTTCACAACTTTTACAAGACCACATACTCAATTTGGAAAAATGGCTAGAAAAATGGAGAATGAAAGTGAATGAACAAAAATGCACTCAAATAACTTTCACACTGCGCAGGGACTCATGCCCTCCTATTCCCATAAATAACCAAATGATACCACAGATTTCAGACGTTAAATACCTGGGTATACATCTTGACCGTCGCCTTACTTGGAAAAGCCACATTGACTTCAAGTTAACACAAATGAAACTAAAAGCAGTACAACTAAATTGGCTTATTTGCAGAAACTCCACCCTGAGCTTAGATTGTAAACTTCTACTGTACAAGTCGGTCCTCAAACCAATTTGGTGTTATGGGATTCAGTTATGGGGCACTGCCTCAGCTAGTAATATAGAAAAAATTCAAAGGCGCCAAAATAAGATTTTACGTATTATTACATCTGCTCCCTGGTATATAAAAAATTCGAACATCCACAAAGACCTAAACATGCCATCAGTTAAAGCAGAAATAGCGAAACATGCAGACACATATTTAAAGAGGCTTGAATCTCATCCAAACCCTTTGGCGCGTAACATGCTGAATGAACCTGGTTATATTCGACTAAAAAGAAGAGATACTGCTTTTCTTTGCCGTACATTAGAGGGATGACCCGCAAATGATTTCCAAATCCGTGAAACAAACATTATTTTTGTCTAGCACTGGCTGGACTTAAAAAGAATATTTTATTTTAGACTTAAGATACGAGTAATTATTGTTAGTTCAAAAATATTGAAGATACAATAAATAAATTATGCAAAAAAAAAAAAAAAAATGCTTGATTGTTTGAAGCCGAATACGAGGATTGAAAGGAACGGAAAAGTTCACCAAGCCACCCCTAAACATCTGCCTGGTCTGATAGAACTCTAACCCACGTTGTTAAAGCTGTTGCAATTTACATTCAAGTCAATTAAATTACATTCCATTAAAGCTGTATTAATTTACTTTCAAATTAGTTAATTTACATTCAAATAAAGCTGTATCATCCGTTGAACTTCTATTCTTTAAAGTGTCATAGTGGACTATCCTTCAAACTGCATCTTAGTATGTCTGTTTTTTTTTTTGTAAATTGTTCTAGCATAATCCAAAATTCAATAGCGTTCACCTCATTGTTAAAAAGAAAATCTAGTTATAACCCCTTTTGAGTTAAAACCACAAAATGTGTAACTAAAATGAATAATTTATACCTTGTCATGTACCTATGTATTAATATTTCAAAAAAAAAATTTAATACTTAACCTAAAATTCGACGAAACCAACAAAAGCTAAAATAAAGTGAAATTCATATGTATATTATTATTCTTGATTAAAATTAGGTTAATTAGAGTGGCAAAAGAAAATAAAACGAAATGTACGTAAAGAAAAAGAGAAGTTTTTTTTTTAATTTTCAGAAAAGGTTTTCAGATTCAACATCAACATCGTGTTCATCTAGATCCGGAGGCCTTCGCGAACTACTAAACAATATGATGGGTGAGCTATTCTTTTATAAAATTGTAATTGTTTTATTTAATTTTTCTCGCTTTATTTTTTTTTTATTTCCATTATTGATTTTTTATTTTGATTTGCTTTATTTGGTATTGGGACTCATTATTGATTCCGTTCCGCGATTTCGGAAATCATTTTTTTGCGGAAGCAAAATTTGCAATTATTGGTTCCGTTGCTGCCGTATTTTTGTTTTAGTTTATCGATTTTATTTTAGAAAAATATTTTTATAGAAATAAAAGAGAAAAATACACAAATAAATTGCAACTAGAAGCAATGGTTAACTTAATGCAAAGAAATCAGGACATTGCTTGTGGGCTTAGCCGACGCGCCCCCGCATCCACAGCCACTACCACATTTGGAATACGACATTTTTCATAGAAAGCCATTTTCGCCATTCTTTCATCATCTGCATTTATGCTTATTGATATCCATTTGCTGCACAACAAATTCTCTAACTTGTTTAATACTTCAGCCAACACTTTGCAAAACGTTGAATGCGCTATATTAACATTAAAATCCAACACTATGCTGATAGCTTCCTTTTGCAAAAAACCTTAAATAAGCCGAAAGTTTATCTTTTGGAGAAAGTGTTGCTTGACGATCACTTCCTGAAATCGTAAACTCATGCTCAGAAGTAATATATTTAAATGCTGCCTTATTTAAACGAAAATTTTCTAAAAGCTGTAGAATTAATCATAAATATTTCATTAAACATGTACTTATTTAAATTTCTTTATTTTAACTTACTCCGTATCATTCATTTGCAACACATCTTCAGATTTATACCGCAAAATTCTTCTTTCCACCCGAATGCCTAAGCAATCATCGTCACTAATATCCTCAAAAAAGGCTATTGTATCCATATTTTTTCCGTGCTTGTTATTTTAATATATCTTACTTTTAAAATAGTGTTTTTATGTTAAAAAAAATTTTCAAATGTCTTTTATTACCAAAAGTTGACACAAAATCAACTCAGATTTAATCAAAACAGAGATGTTAAATCGATTTCGCGGAAAGCTTATAACACAGGAATGAATAATTGCAATGTGCGTATCGGTCGATATTTGAATTTTTCGTTCCGTGCGGAATCAATAATTAGTCCCATTGTATATCAAGAAACAGACAAGAAAAAAAAAACTTCAAACCAGTATGTATCTCTTTGGTCAAAATCGTAGAATAACACACTGTGCAATTTTTTAAGTCATGGCAAAATAACCATATACGGACACGACTACGTCATAAAAGACCAAAAAAAGAAGACCCCTGTCTCCCAGTTTTGCCCAAAGTCCTCCAGGTTTTTTTTTATGGGCCCTCAAAGATGTGGGGACTCGATGCAAAAAAATGATCATTTACTCAAACTCATATTTTGCAAGCCGTTTGAAATTTTGATATACTCTCTGAGGCAAAGTTGTAGCTCTTGTCATAAAGAACAAAAAAAACTTCATCTTCAAGGTCAAAAACGCAAAAAACTTTAAAAAATTCAATTTTTTTACCTTTTTTCCCTTGTTCAGGTCCATAGGTTGCAAACCGTTCTAAATTCAAGGAAATAATCAACTACAAAAATGAACCTAAGATCTCAATAAACAACTTTCTAGAACATATGAACTTCCTAGAAATGATTGTTAACACCGTTTAGGTAGCCGCAAAAGTGAAAAATTTCCCGAAAATTTTTTAATTTCATTTGTTTTTTCTTTACTTCAACATTGAGATACTATAAAGCCTTCTCCCGTAAGTGAAAAGGCATGTTGCAGGTTTCATTGTTATAGTATATTACTGATTTTATTAATCTTGGTTCTTAGGTGATATGGGTTGACATTTAGAGTTAGGGTTGTAACAAAGAGTACTAGCATGGATATTTAGTAATAATGATTCAGTGTTGTAGGGATTAGTAGTCTCAGCAGGGATGGCACTACAATACTATGCTATCTATTACAAAAAATAAAAAAAAAATATTCGTATTATGTTTATAATGTTGATGGCCCTGGACTTGCAAACCGCACTCTCTTAAGCTGTGGATCCAAATCGTCGTCCGAATCATCCGAATCTGACTCTGATTCAGAACTTATGGTGTCCACAGGCACGGTACTTCCAGACTGCCCTCCATCATCAGCTTTTTCTTCTTCAGATACTTCATTAACATCATACAGGGTGATCTTGTGACTCCACCAACATACCTGAAATGAATTACAAATCAAAAAAGGAATGCAAAACAATGCATCAATAAAATTGATATTACTTCTGCAAGCATCGAGTTTTTTGCCTTTGTACCGTTTTTCCATGGGCATTGTGGTTTGGTGAAACCGTTCTCCTTGCTCATCGGATTCGGTAGGGAGTTGTTTGATAAAATCGTCAAAATGAAAATGAAGAAAATGTAGCTTTAATGTCATCGATGTGCCGATTTTCTCAAAATATACAGCATTTTTTCACCCATTCTCTTGCTTCCGGTTCCGCATCTCGATCCCCTCCCAAGTCTCTGGTGCATACACGCTGAAGGTACATCCATGCCATTGAATGATTATAATCATGAAGCGATGATTCAAAATTGCTCTTGAGTAGCTTTCTAATGTCAGGGCCATTAAGTACGCCTGTTAAATGAAGACAAAAAATAAAGACAGAAAAGAAAACATTAACAAAGTGAAAATAGTACAATGATGTGAACAAAAATTCGTTTTAAATTTACTACAATACCTTTTTTAATTTTGTCATCGCTACGCTTTGAGAAAATGCTTTTCAAATAGTCGAATGCGTTTGGACAATTTACAACGGCCACTTCGATGAATTTTTTAACAATTCCCAATTTTATGTGGAGCGGTGGTAGCAAGATGTCTTGAGTATTATCAATTAAAGGTGCATTCCTCAGTCTATGTTGTTTCATTTGTTCCTCCACACTTCCTCTTGGTTTCCACGAATTACATTGGTATTGATTCAGAGGTGAGCGCGAATCCCAATTACAAATAAAACAAAAGAATTTTGGAAAGCCGCCCTTATCGATGATCCCTTGCGAAATGTTGATGACCTTCAAATCACAGCAAATCTTCCATTTATTTTCGTAGTATTAGATTTTTTCCATTATATCCTTCATTGTTTCATAGCTTTCTTTCATGTTAATACCCATTGCTAGCAGAATGGAAGGTTTTCGGTTCGACACATGCAACAACACTTGAAACAGAACCATCAATTAATAATCTCCACTCACTAGCGATGTATTTCATTCCCATTTTTACCACCAAAGCTTTTACATCGTTGCAGTAAGCGAACGAATTGTCATCATTTAGAGTGTAGAGGATCTGAAATTCAGCTTTCCGTTTGCGGTACGCCGCACAGTGGTCAATTTCGCGAGATAGCGGTCAAAACTCTATAACTTTTGACCGGATTAGTATTTTTTTACGCGATTTTTTTTGTTCAATAGGAGGGACTTTAAGCTTCAATTTGCGTGTACAAACGTAAAAATCGACTGATAGGAACGTAAGTAATGTGGAGTTAAAAATGCATTTTAATTTTTTGTTGAGTTTCCATGTAAAAGTTGAATATTTTGACATTTTAAATAGGTATTTTTTTTTATAATTTCTTATTTTGTTCAATCGTATTTTACAACCAATACTTATTTATTATTCCTAAACTTAATTTTGGTCAGAAAATGCCAACATTTGGCCCCTGACATTTATTTAGTCTCAATATTCACAGGGGCCAAAGGTTGGTTTTTTCTAAGAAAGCTAATTCTTGTGAGGATTAAACTGAAAAATAACACTGAAATTCCCAACAATATCAATACCATTTGGATATATTAACTATATACAGAACATAACATCGATAAAATTTTAAGTAAACTTTTACTATTGATTTAAAGTGCACATATATTTTATTTAAATGTAAAATTTATACTAAAATTAGAAACAAATTATAATCTTTAAACTAGTATTAATTAAACAATATTAGTAAAAATTTCTTCCAAATAGCTGTGATTTTCATTTTGCAGTAGTTGTTTAGCTTCTTCATCTAACTCTAATAAGGTTGATTTCCATTATTGTCGAATACTGGACATATATGGGTCTGATGTGCACAACAAAATATTAATAAGATCTTCATTAGTAAAATATCTGGAAATTTTTCTTGTATTGTGCTCGCGAAAGAATCTGTAGTCTTTGTTCCTTTTTTCTTGCGCTTCTTCTGAGAGATCTCCAATTGGAAGTGTGAACTGTGGTTTGCATATGTCTCCAAGAATATTTTTGGTTATAAAGGGTTGCTGTCTCATTAGCATACTGACCAAATTTTTTTGCATCTATCTTTTTGCTACATGCTATAACTTCTAATATGATTTGGAATCGTCGTATTAAATCATAATCTACTCCAGTTATAGAAGCTGCAGTTTCTGGATCGGAAAAAAATCTCCTTGCTGCTTTTGCTTTTTCCATCATTAGAATTTCCTTCTCCTTGCTTTGGCTGGTCAATTATAAGGCCTATCTCACGGTATTTTTCTTGAATATCTTTTTTTTTGCTTTCTTTTTTCCAAATTTTTGTTGTTTCTCACTGTTTCGCCTAACGGGCCAAATTCCAAATCGTATCCCAATTTAAGAATATGCTCCATAAAACGAATTCTAGCATGAAGAGGTGACATTCCAAATTCATATGCTTCATTAAAACTATCGTCTTGTGTTGGTGGTTGGCTCAATTGACTTGATGTTTTTTGGCATATGGTGCAGCTTGACGAAGACTTTGTTTCGGTTAAAGCTTGTGCAACTTTTCCATCGATCATTGTAAGTGACATTTTAAAGTTAACTTCGATGCATTGGTCATTAAATTCAAATATCACTGGTTGAAGTTCTTTAATTTCATCTGTTATTTTGCCAACTTCTTCAGTTATGACATCTTTAGTTTCTTTTTTGTAAGCAAACTTTATTGGTCTACAAAATTTTGTTGACGAGGGAATTTCATTCTTCCATACATCTATCTCTGCAGCTCTACGAGTTGACGGCTCTGAACCAATATAAGTTTTTGTTAAACGTAATGGAACGAAAGAAATTATGAATAAATTGGCATCTGATGAATTTTCCGCATTACATTGTTTGTATTGTTTCTGGCCAGAGGACCCAACACATCCCCATTTAGAAAAGTTATACTGCGAGTTTTAAACTTCTTTAAATAGTCAGCATCAAATGTCTTTAATAATCGTTCTGCAGTGTGTTCAAAAAGATCCTGCAATTTTATTTCTGCTGAACTTGAAGTTACCTAATAGCAGTTGAAGGTAAGCAATCTTTTTTGGCAGAAACTATATCTCGATATGATGGAAAAATTCAACAATTTTTTTCATTATAAATAATATCATTTTTTACCTTTTCCAAATGAATTGCCAGATACCACATAATTTGAGAGTTCTATTGTCATTTTTGTCAAAATTTTGATACACCCTTCTATGTGGACTAGGTCCAAACATGGGCCAACTTCTCCTAATTTCAACAGAATAATTTTTTGTGTCAATAAGAACTCTTGTACAAAATTGCATCAAAATATATGCATAATATCCACTTTCACATACAAATAACTTCTCAAAAAATATGACGTGCATTTGTACCGAATATCTTACCTTGTGTCAGAAAAATTGCTGTAGCTCAAAAAGTGCAGTCCCGATGCATGGACATGTATATATAGGAATGTAGGGGAGAGTTAGGACTACAAAATAGTAAATTTGTGTTTTGACTCAGCTTGACTCACAGGAGTTGTGCTCTATGAAGTAGGAAATTTCCGAGAAATTTGACCTTTTTTAAAAAAAATATTTAAATTGTTCTGAAAACAGTAGAGCTTCAATTTTTTTACCAGTAATAGGAAATAAGTTAAGTTACAACACAAAATTTATTTCGTCCAAAAATCTTGAAAAACGAAAAAGTTATGATCATTTAAACTTTAAAAATTAACTAAAAATATCATAAATTTACTAAATTCTGAAAAAGCCCATTTTGGACCACCTTGTTCTCAGTGAAATAGTTGAAATAGAGTTCTATTTTTTTGGCTCCCGAGGTTTACTACTGTCTACTTTCATATGAGTCTAATAACTTTAAAATCGGAGAACAAAAACCAAAAGGAGTTTTGGCCGCTATCTCAAAATATTGACCACAGTGCGCCGTAGAGTTAACATTACCATGTGTGAGTTTTCTTTGCTTTAAAAACGCTGTCAAAAATATGGCAAGTCGCTGCGATAGTTCCAATATGGCCACAATGAAATCCATTTCCATTTGTGTTATTAGTTGTGGTCCATCTCTTCGCTGTTGGGGCTCATAATCGGTATCAATTGGATCTTCATAAGTAACACCACTTGCTCTAGTCATTACTGTACATTCTGTACTACGATCTGGAGTTGGCGGCCTTCGTGATACAAAATTTTCAGGTGCAAGCATTGGTAGTGTGGCTGTTACAGTTGCTTTATAAATTTTGTTCCTCTCAGCATATCGATTCACACCACATGTGTAATTTACGCATGCATAGCTACTGGCTTAATCATGATCACCTGGGAGATTAATCCAGTTTACCGGCTTACAATACTTCATACTATGTTTGCCTCCACTCAACCATGCAATGAGATTGTTATAACATTGGCGACACACTGTATTAGGTGTGTAATTTTCACCGGTCAAGTCTACTTCGTCTAAAAGCAACTTATATGCTCTCTTGAATTCACTGGTTAAAAGATTCTTTTCCTTTTGCAATCTTGTAGAACTTTTTTTTCTGATTTGATGACTGCAAACGTAGCAAAATAAATCAATATTTTCACAATGCATATTGAAATTGTCAGTTGCCAATGTTGTGTGCGAATTATGCTGTACCACTTTCTCTATTACTTTCACCGCTGAGCTCTCGTTGACGTCGCGCTGTGTAATGCCTCGACGTGACCGTCGTATCGCTTTTATAATGTGTTTGCTTCCAGGTAGTTTTTTGATAGAAGTTTTTTTGATTTTATATGTTCACAATTTTTGTTCTTTGTGACAAGAGCTACAACTTTGCCTCAGAGAGTATATCAAAATTCCAAACGGTTTGCAAAATATGAGCTTGAGTAAATGATCATTTTTTTTTTTTGCAAAAATGACATCGAGGCCTCACATCTTTGAGGGCCCATAAAAAAAAACCTGGAGGACTTTGGGCAAAACTGGGAGACAGGGATCTTTTTTTTTTTGGTCTTTTATCACGTAGTGGTGTCCGTATATGGTTATTTTTTTCCGTGTTGCACTGTGTAATTATTAATACAATCTGAATCGTATTATTATTTTTCAATACAAAATTAAATATATAGTTTGTCAAGTAAATGTTTTCGTAACTAACAAAAAAACTAAAAAAACGATTTGGCAACTCCGCGATGAAGAACTAAAAATTTCTGTGTATCGGATTTAAGGTGTAAACACAACTGGGACGAACGACGAACTTCGCACAACACGACGAATTCGTCTGTTAAAAATTCGTTGAGTAAATTCGTCAAATGAACACATATAGAACGACGAAAACAGCTGTGTACGTCACTTGGTATTGTTTTAATTTATAAAAAAAAAATAAATAATATGAATCAAAGAATTTTGCAATTTGTACGAATTATTAAAGTTATAAATATCATGTTTATGATAGTAAAAGCTTTTATTTTTGTACGGCAGCGTTTAAGGAGGAGATGGTGGGTAAGACCGGTAAATATTGATAGAAAATCCCAGGGTTTTCATAGAAGCTGTTTCCAACAATTAAAATTAAAAGATGAAGAGCACTTCTTTAAAGCAACAAGAATGACCGTTGTCAAATTTAACGCACTTCTAAATTTACTTAAAGAAAGATTGCAAAAATTTTCCAGAAGAGAGCCTATTGATGAGGAAACCCGTTTGGGCATAACGCTAATGTAAGTGCTTTTGAAATAGTCTATCTTAGAGTAAATATTTATTTTATATTTATTATTAGTTACCTGTCTCAAGGGTGTAGTATACAATTCTTAGCATTTACTTATAAAATGGGTGTATCAACCGTAAGAAAGATTATTTACGAAACCTGTGAAGCGATCTGGAACGAGCTACATATGGTGTATGTTGCCCAGCCTAATCAGCATGAGTGGAAAAGGATTTCTGACAGGTTTGTGAAATAAAATAATAGAAAATAAATTAAAATATAAAATTTTGTATGTACATATATGTAAAGGTTTTACGTGAAAACAGGAATGCCGAATTGCCTTGGTGCTATTGATGGTAAACATGTAAACATAGTTTGCCCGCAAAAAAGTGGTTCACTCTTTTACAACTACAAGAAGACATTTAGTATTGTCTTAATGGCGGTATGCGATGCCGATTATAATTTTATTTTTATAGATGTTGGAGCAATGGGGAGTCAAAGTGACGGCGCACAGTGGTCAATTTCGCGAGATAGCGGTCAAAACTCTATAACTTTTGACCGGATTGGTATTTTTTTACGCAATTTGTTTTGTTCAATAGGAGGGACTTTAAGCTTCAATTTGCGTGTTCAAACGTAAAAATCGACTGATAGTAACGTAAGTAATGTGGAGTTAAAAATGCATTTTAATTTTTTGTTGAGTTTCCATGTAAAAGTTGAATATTTTGACATTTTAAATAGGTATTTTTTGTTTATAATTTCTTATTTTCTTCAATCGTATTTTACAACCAATACTTATTTATTATTTCTAAACTTAATTTTGGTCAGAAAATGCCAACATTTGGCCCCTGACATTTATTTAGTCTCAATATTCACAGGGGCCAAAGGTTGGTTTTTTTGGAAGAAAGCTAATTCTTGTGAGGATTAAACTGAAAAATAACACTGAAATTCCCAACAATATCAATACCATTTGGAGATATTATATACAGAACACAACATCGATAAATTTTTAGGTAAACTTTTACTATTGATTTAAAGTGCACATATATTTTATTTAAATGTATTAATAAAAATTTATACTAAAATTAGAAACAAATTATAATCTTTAAACTAGTATTAATTAAGCAATATTAGTAAAAATTTCTTCCAAATAGCTTTGATTTTCATTTTGCAGTAGTTGTTTAGCTTCTTCATCTAACTCTAATGAGGTTGATTTCCATTTTTGTCGAATACTGGACATATATGGGTCTGATGTGCACAACAAAATATTAATAAGATCTTCATTAGTACAATATCTGGAAATTTTTCTTGTATTGTGCTCGCCAAAGAATCTGTAGTCTTTGTTCCTTTTTTCTTGCGCTTCTTCTGAGAGATCTCCAATTGGAAGCATATTGTGCTGAATTATTTGTTCCCCATGGAACAAAATTTTGTGAACTGTGGTTGGCATATGTCTCCAAGAATATTTTTGGTTATAAAGGGTTGCTGTCGCATTAGCATACTGACCAAATTTTTTTGCATCTATCTTTTTGCTACATGCTATTAATCTAATATGATTTGGAATCGTCGTATTAAATCATAATCTACTCCAGTTATAGAAGCTGCAGTTTCTGGATCGGAAAAAAATCTCCTTGCTGTGTTTCCATCATTAGAATTTTCTTCTCCTTGCTTTGGCTGGCCAATTATAAGGCCTATCTCACGGTATTTTTCTTGAATATCTTTTTTTTTGCTTTCTTTTTTCCAAATTTTCTTTGTTGTTTCTCACTCTTAACGGGCTAAATGCTCCATAAAACAATTCTAGCATGAAGAGGTGACATTCCAAATTCATATGCTTCATTAAAACTATCGTCTTGTGTTGGTGGTTGGCTCAATTGACTTGATGTTTTTTGGCATATGGTGCAGCTTGACGAAGACTTTGTTTCGGTTAAAGCTTGTGCAATTTTTCCATCGATCACTGTAAGTGACATTTTAAAGTTAACTTCGATATCACTGGTTGAAGTTCTTTAATTGCATCTCTTATTTTGCCAACTTCTTCAGTTATGACATCTTTAGTTTCTTTTTTGTAAGCAAACTTTTTGGTCTACAAAATTTTGTTGACGAGGGAATTTCATTCTTCCATACATCTATCTCTCTCTCTAGTTGACGGCTCTGAACCAATATAAGTTTTTGTTAAACGTAATGGAACGGAAGAAATCATGAATAAATTGGCATCTGATGAATTTTTCGCATTACATTGTTTGTATTGTTTCTGGCCAGAGGACCCATCACATCCCCATTTAGAAATTAAAGTCATGCTGCAATTTTTAAACTTCTTTAAATAGTCAGCATCAAATGTCTTTAATAATCGTTCTGCAGTGTGTTCAAGAAGATCCTGCAATTTTATTTCTGCTGAACTTGAAGTTACACTAATAGCAGTTGGTGAAGGTAAGCAATCTTTTTCGGCAGAAACTATATCTCGATATGATGGAAAAATTCCACAATTTTTTGTCATTGGTTTACTTCCGCAATATTGTATATTGGTTTTTAGTCATTTTCAAATCCAAAAATAGTACAAATGCTTCTTCTGGAGTAAATTTATTTTATTTATTTTCTTCAGTTGGTGTCGGCATACTTTCTAAAATCCTTTTTGTGCGTCTGGGGCTGGGGCTGGCTTCCACTATTTTTTCAATGATAGCAATTTTTCTCTTTTTAGTTTTCGATGGTTGAATTTGATCCTTTATGATGCTACAAGAAACTTCTTCATTGATATGTTTAAGCTTGCGTCTTCGTGATCTTTCACTACAATTATCAATTGGCTTTGCTGGTCGACCACCTTTTTAAGTTTCCATGGTAGTTACTGATGGCTTTTTAAAAATAAGTTTATTTCTTAGCCATTCTTGATTGCGTGAGTAAAACAATTTCTTGTTTCTGAAACATTGATTGTACCGTTTTCTTAAAGTATTTAAAAAGTTTTTTATTTTTAAGTTATGAATTTTAATTTCTTGTTTGTCGCATATTTTGAAGAATGGATTATTCATTATATGTAAAATAATGTCGTTTTCATCGTTCCGTTCAAAATATATATCAGATAGAACACTATAACTGAATTTAGCCATTGTTTAAACAATAATGAAGAAAAAAAATGAATGCATGGATTAATATACTATTGCTCGAAGTTTCAACATGATCTTTTTTACCTCTTTGAAACATAATATAACAGGTACTTGGTTTTACCAGTTATTTTCCATTGGTTTTAAATTTATTTGCAATTTTCAGGTATTTAAGTTATGTAATATTAGATGGCAATAAAATCATTTTTTACCTTTTCCAAATGAATTGCCAGATACCACATAATTTGAGAGTTCTATTGTCATTTTTGTCAAAATTTTGATACACCCTTCTATGTGGACTAGGTCCAAATAAAGACCAACTTCTCCTAATTTCAACAGAATTATTTTTTGGATCAATAAGAATTCTTGTACAAAATTTCATCAAAATATATGCATAATAGCCACTTTCACATACAAATAACTTCTCAAAAAATATGACGTGCATTTGTACCGAATATCTTACCTTGGGTCAGAAAAATTGCTGTAGCTCAAAAAGTGCAGTCCCGATGCATGGACATGTATATATAGGAATGTAGGGGAAAGTTAGGATTACAAAATAATAAATTTGTGTTTTGACTCAGCTTGACTCACAGGAGTTGTGCTCTATGAAGTAGGAAATTTCCGAGAAATTTGACCTTTTTTAAAAAAAATATTTAAATTGTTTTGAAAACAGTAGAGCTTCAATTTTTTTTACCAGTAATAGGAAATAAGTTAAGTTACAACACAAAATTTATTTCGTCCAAAAATCTTGAAAAACAAAAAAGTTATGATCATTTAAACTTTAAAAATTAACTAAAAATATCATAAATTTCATAAATTCTGAAAAAGCCCATTTTGGACCACCCTGTTCTCAGTGAAATAGTTGAAATAGAGTTCTAATTTTTTGGCTCCCGAGGTTTAATACTGTCTACTTTCATATGAGTCTAATAACTTTAAAATCGGAGAACAAAAACCAAAAGGAGTTTTGGCCGCTATCTCAAAATATTGACCACAGTGCGGCGGAGTCTTTGCTCGCAGTGCATTTGGAAGAATGATTTTAAAAACAACATACAGCTTCCCCCAGATGGTAATCTCCCTGGTAAAAAGATATATTTAATAATTATAAGTATGTTTTTATATGTAGTAATTGAATTTTGGTATGTTGTAATTAGGCACAGACAAAACCTTCTCTTATTTCTTTGTGGGAGATAACGCATTCCCTTTAAAACGTAACTTAATGCGCCCATATCCCGGAAGAAACTTGCCACTTGTGAAACAAAATTTCAACAAAAAGCTATCTGCTGCTCGTGTACACATTGAAAACGCTTTCGGGATTTTAGCCAACAGATGGAGATTTCTTCATACAACTATTCACGCCTCACCCAAAAACGTTGATAAAATAGTGTTAGCAACCGTAGTTCTTCATAATTATCTAATGCTAGATAAAACCAGTGGATACTTTGAAGAAAATATGGTCGACCATGAAGAAAATGGAATTTTTATACCAGGAACGTGGAGAGAATCATCTGAACAAATGTTATCTTCTCGCATTTCTCACGCCAACCGTTCATCGGCAGAGGTTTTTGCATTAAGAGATGATTTGGCAGAATACTTACTCAATAATTAAATTCATTAACAATTTTCTTTAAAATTCAGTATAATTTATTTATTTGTAATTAATTTTAAGTATTCATTAGAGAAAAAAATGCATTATTACAAATAATGTTCTTTTACTTTAATTAACAAAATAAAAATTCATTGAAAACGAAAAATGCATTTAAAAATAGAAACATGTAATGTTTAATAAGGATGAAATAAAATTTCTTTGAAAATTTTACGTGAGTACAAAGTATTGCTACGCAATTCTGAGATCTAAAATTCGATATAAGCTTAGGTTCACATTACTCCTATGTGATACAGTTTTGAGCTAACTCGTCATAAACCAAATTCATGACTTTACTTTCAATTCTTCTTACTACATCCTGTGGTAAATGAGCTTCCGAAATTTTTGTAGCCAAACTTTTAAATAACATTAATGTTGAGTCACGGTCTTCATCATTAATATTTGTTGCAGCTGCGAGTTGCTTTACAGTGTCGGCACACTCTTTCATCACTTCTTTAAAAACTGATGTTACTTCCGCATCTGTTTGTTTTTTACTATATTTTTTTGGGCGAGCTTCATTCACGTCATTGCTTTCATCCGTGATTACTGCACTTTCATCCATGATTAGTGCGCTTACGTCTTCACTCAAAACTGTAGATGACGAGCAATCGAACAGGTAATCAATTTGATCGTCTACAACATTTCCAGTAGTTCTATATCAAATAATATTTAACATAGAGTATTAGATTAGACATAAAAAGACAAAAAGGACAAAGGTAAATGTTATGTACCCTGCACCACTATATGCCATATATATGGTGAAGGATATAAAGATAGTATAGTTTTATGTATGAACATACGGTCGGGAATCTTTATAGTTATCCAAAAAATTCATTAAATCCATGTATTTCCACTTTTTTGCTGGAGATGGCGCACCACTACCGGAGGCAAGTTGAGCAGCTCGTTTGCGTCTTTTATAGGTGTCACGAAGTCCTCGCCAACGTTTTTTGCATGCATCACCTAAAAATTATAGTTTATGTTCATATACAGTTTTTTTTTTAACTATAATTTCCACTTACCGGACAAATTAATCAAACCGCCAATTCGTTCCCACATTTCGTTTTTTTTCTGCACATTTTTATAATCGTTGGACGCAAGATTGTACAAACATTCATTTTTTTTACTTCTTCAATAATAAATTCACTTAAATCCATTTTACTTGCAAAAACTTGAATAAATAATTTATTTTTACAAATTTATTTTGTTTATTGATTACATCCAACAGCTGATAGAGTGACCACATTTCTTAAAAAAGCAGTATTTGACGAAAATATATTAATAAGAAAAAATATTTCAATATGTATATATATAAATAACTTTAAATACATTATTTATACTATATGCTACAAATAAAAACAATTTTAAATATTAATTAACAACAAAATAAAAAAATATTAAAGAAAATTGGTCCCCCTATACCAAATTATTCGTCGTTCGTCTGCGTAAGAAATAGAAATAAACCTATTGCACAGTTCGTTACGCATGACGAACTTTACGCAACGCACTAATTGTGTGCATTTACATAAGCACAAATGTGTTTTATTTTCCAGGACGAATATTCGTAACGAAAAATTCGTCGTTCGTCCCAGTTGTGTTTACACCTTTAAGTGCAAAAAATATTAATATATTAACAATTTGAAAATTAAAAAAGTGTAAGAAGTTATTGAGTAGTAATTTCTGATTGGGTGTGCTTCAATTGATGTCAGGAATAGCTATAAATCTGCTATCAATTAATAAATTAAAGTTTTTGTGCATTTGTGTTCTGCCACTAACGTAAAAGAAAAATTAATTAATATAAATACAGGGTGGGCCAAAAGAAACCAAGGGCTCTCCAAAAATTTGTCTTAAAAGTGCCATTGTGTCTCGGGCAGTATGGGCAGTGGCTCCGTCCTGCTGAAACCACATACCAGGTCTGTTTTCAAGAGCAGGACGTAAAAAATTTTCTATCATAAACCGATACCGCTCTCCATTTACGGTTACAGCACTTCCATCTTCATTCTCGAAGAAGTAGGGCCCAATGACATTTTCAGATGTGATCCCACACCATACTGTACACCTGATGGGGTGCAATTGGCGTTGATGAATGGCTCTTGGATTTTCAGAACCCCAGAACCTACAGTTCTGCTTATTAACAAAGCCATTCAAATGAAAATGAGCTTCATCACTCATAATCAAATTTTCAATAATGTCGGCGATATGCTCTTTGCGTTAAAATAATTGATCTCTGGTTTAAATAATACAATTCCAAGTGTTGTCTATATAATCTGAAAGAAAAAATAAAAAAAAGTTATTAAACTTTTACACCCCTTGGTTTCTTTTGGCCCACCCTGTACTTATGTATATAATTATTCACAAAGAAAACGGAAATTAAAGACTATAATATATGTATATTTACTAAATGTTTGGAACTTTTATTATAACATAAATATTCATAATAAACAATTGATAGATTTGCGTATAAGTCTTGTATATAGAAGTACCGCAGTCAAATTAAAAAACTGCAATCTATCGCGCCATTTTGTGCTGCTAAAATACATATGTATGTACATACATATTACAAATCATGCCTACAATAAATGAAGTATGTCTGCTTTGTAAAAAGAATTTGTCTAAAAATAAAGCTAGTGTGGGTTGCTCTGTTTGCGGTGTTTTCTCGCATGCTGAATGTGCTGGAATCACTGATGCGCAAGTTGACTGGCTTTATAAGAATCGATCAGTTAAATTCACTTGTCAAAAATGCTGTGACATAGTCACGAACCAAAAGATGGCAGTAAACCAGGATGATATAAGTGTAATACTATTAAACCTACAAAAATCTATTGATGAACGCTTTAATCGTTTCAATAATATAGATGTGAAGATAGATGCCATTACATTCAAATTAAGAGAAGAAGGAACAACAACATACATATAAGGTGGTAAATATTAAAAAGTAAAAATATTCAACAAGAGGGAAGCTTAAGGTAGTGGTAGACTTCGTTCTCACCAACTGACGATTGATAATTGAATACAAGTTTTCTCGTATTCCTTTATCTGGGTTTGGTTGGTTAAATAGATGATGCTTACAACTAAAACACTACCCTAAGTAGATTAGATACAAGAGTGCTGATGAAGGATGTGGCTGTCTAGAAAACGTCTAGAAAACGCGCTCGTGCTGGTGTCTAAAAATTAAATTTTCCCAATTTTTCTTTAATATTATCACCTAATTTGTAATTTAATTAATTCTTTTAATTAATAAAAACGAACTTAAGCTTGATTATAAAATTTCATTGTATAGAAGAATTATTGTTAAATTTGCATAATGTCAAGTCTGAAGTAGAAAAGTGCTTTTCCAAAGTTGACGCTGTCGACAAATCACTCCATAATAAGTCGAAATTGTTGGAATATAAAAATAATATGTTGGAAAGACGACTTAATAGAGCTGATATTCTTATCTATGGATTACCTCCTGCTTTGAGGAATGCACATCAATCAATTATAAAAATTGGAAACTTCATAAACGCAAATGCGTCCTCGTTAAATTCAACTCAGTTCAGCTAAGAGACACCTTAATGCAGTGCTATTTCAAGTCGAAGCCTGTTTGTCAATGTGATATTATTGATGGGTCTTCTCCAAATCGTATCTTCCTTAATGATAACTTATCTCCTACTTCCTATAAACTTCAATATACCTGTAGGAAACTTCTTTCGAGGAAACTTATTAAAAAATTTAAACTTATCAATGGAGATAAGCCTCTAGCTATCATCACAATACTAGATGATTCATTGATTTCGTTTCACCTTGATCGTTGTACCTATTGGTTGAATAAATTAGAAGAACCTGTTGCAACTAACGATGCGGACTTATAAGTTTTATGCTTTTTATTTTTCTTATTTTGTAGATTTTTTAATTTAGCTTTATTAATATATACCACACATTAGCCTAATTAGTTTGAGTAATTAATTGTTAATTTATTGGTATTGAATTATAATGATGTGATTTTTTTTTTTCTTTTTTTATTACCATTGTTTTCATTAATGGTAGTGCTTTTTAATGAAAAAGTTTCATTGTCAATTGTTTTACAATTAAATCAATAATTAAATTAAAAAAGCATTACCATGAGTGGCAACATTTATAATCGAAAATTTTACAGTGAAACAAGCGTGAAATTTTAAATTTTGCATTTATTTGATGTTTTAAAAAAAAGAGTTATACCTCCTTTTTCTGCTGTCGTATTATGTGCATTTCTTTTCATATAATAAGAATAATTCGTGTTTTGTAAAAACAATGATGTTTTCATCAATTATAATTAGTAATTATACGATTTCATTACCATTGGTGAAAATAATTGTAATTTAGCATTAAATGGTAGTTAAAATATTTTTCGTTGTAACTATTTCATAATACCAATAAAAATTCAATGCCAATAAAAAGTACCATATATGTACATAAGTACATATATCCAAATGTATAAGTTTATGCATAGTGGAGCTTTTGGTTTTAATATATGGGCTGTTAGTTAATGCTTTTTATTTTAAATGTACATATACATTTTTATTTATTTTTTTTATTATATTTATATTCTTTTTTGATTATTTTTTGTTTCTTCTTTCCGATATCAAACCATGCCATTCTTTGTTTTTGCTAAATATCGAATACATATATTATTAAATTAAAAGTTATTATATTGTTTAAGATGTTTTCCCTTTTATTGTTAATTATGCACACCTTCGAAAATTGGATATGGAATCGGTTGCTACAAGTATGCGATCATGATGTCCCATAATCAAAATATGGGTCCTATTTTTGGCGTAAATACAACTTTACAACGAGTTTTTGCAAATTGCAATAATCATATCAATATTGCCCACGTAAATTGTCAGAGTATTAACACTCGATCACAATTCTCAAAATTAGATGAACTTCGTAGTTTAGCTTTAAATTCGAACACTCATATTATTGGCCTTTCTGAAACATGGCTGAAACCATATATATCAGATCGAACTGTTTGTGTACCGGGTTAATCATTATGTAGAAGTGATAGACAATCCATGAGAGGTGGTGGAGTAGAAATCTTGGTTGCTAATGGCTTAAGATATAGGAAAGTACTTTGTTCTCAACGGTATAATTTGTGCGAATCTGTCCTTATAGAAGTAAAATGTCATAACAGATCAATCAGAATCAATAGTCTATCTTGCTAATGGAATATAAGATAGAAGAAGATACGCTAGGTGATAGTGTAATGCTAATGGGAGACTTTAATTGTAACTTGTTTGATCCTATTAAATCTGTTCATATTAGATCTCTCTGTAACAGGCTAGGATTATCTTGCGTGCACAATTCTTTACCTACGCACTGGGATGTTGCACATAATACTACATCATTAATAGATTTGTTTCTTGTTAGTCATGTCTCTGATGTTTATCTATCCGGTCAAGGGCAATTACCTTTCCTTCATTCTTACCATGCAATGATCTACGCTTCTATCACTTTTGAAGCTATGAAAAATTATGATTTTATTCAATATATTTCGATCATCTAAATCAAGATACTGTTAGGTCCTATGTCGCTCATTTTGACTTCACAATGTTCTACAATAGTAATAATGTTAACTTTAAGTTGATTAATTTAAATTCAATGTTATATGATATACTTGATTTAGTACCTGTGATTAGATTTAAACTCAAAATTAAAAAACACCCATCGATGTGTAAAACGGAAGTGATAAATGCTCAATCTATCAGAGATCATGCTTTTGAAATATTTAGATACAACAAAACTGAAGAAAATCGAAAAGCCTTTTGTAAGGCAAGAAACAAGATAAAAACTTTAATTAGAAAATTTAGAAGATCTCTTTGATGGTGCTGATAATTGCAAAATATGGAACATACTTAATCGCAGAGGAATTTCTGAAAGAAAAATTCAATTGGACCTAATATTGACGTTAACGACCTCAATAATTCTTTTATTTTTAATAATTACAATAGCAGTACTAACACTTTTGATTTTGAATTCAATGGAGAGATCGAGGGTTTTTCTTTTTGCAATATAAATGGTGAAGATTTGAAGGACTCTTTGCTGAAAGTGAAGTCAAACTCCATTGACACTGAAGGTTTTCCCCATAAAATTTATAAAACTTATATTTCCGTATATTATTGACCAACTGTTACATCTTTTTAATACCATTATCACTACATCCATTTACCCAGATGGATGGAAGTTGGCTCGTATTGTTCCTGTTCCTAAAAGAGATCATGGTACAGATTTTCGTCCTATAAGTATTCTACCTTCACTGTCTAAAGTTATGGAACATATTTTAAAACTTCAAATCTTAGATTATGTTGCCCAACATAAACTCATAAAAGATATTCAGTTTGCTTATAGAGATAAATACAGTACGTCTGCTATGCTTTTGAGTGTAACTGAGACTGCTAGAGAACATTTAAACGAAATTCCAAATTGGTTTTTGGTGTCCCTTGACCTCACTAAGGCATTTGATCGTCTAACTCATAGTAAACTTATTAATAAATTAAAATATGAGTTCGGCTTTTCTATTACTGCATGTAGATTAATATACTCATATTTGCAAGGAAGATCACAATATGTTTGTGTTGCTGGTATAAACTCAAATATTCTTTCTACATCATCTGGCGTTCCACAGGGCTCTGTCATGGGACCTATATTATTTTTGTTGTATTTAAATAATTTTATTGATGCATTAGATTTACATTTGGTGAAAACATTTGTTTTTGCTGATGACATCCAACTTTTATTTGCTAATAGTAGAGATTTTCCTGATGTGCTGGAAGCGGTTAATAATTATACTCTTAGTAATGTATCAGATTGGATGGCAGATAACGATTTTTGCATCAATGGTGCCAAGCTATTATGTTTCGCACTAATCGTTGTGAAATTGTTTATCCAAAAATTAACATTGGCGGTACAGAAATCAATTTTGTTGAATCGATCAAATGCTTGGGTGTTGTTTTGGATCACTATCTAAACTTCAGTGATCAAATTGATGTAGTTGCTTCTAAGGTCACTGTAGGCCTTAGGAAACTTTACCACTGTTGTCTTTACTTACCCATAAGAATTAAATATAATCTTGCCCATTCTTTGTTAATGTCGCATGTTAATTACTGTATTGAAGTTAACTCTGGTACCATTGGTTATAACATTAGAAAGCTTGGTCTTATTATTAAAAGAATAGTGCGATTTGTTTATGGTATTCGAAATCGAGACCACGTGTTTAATGCTGTCTACAACTCCTTGGGTTGTCCGTTAATCCAATATTTTACACTACGTAATTTAACTTTTTTCTATAAAATTATAAAAAACGGTGTACCTCATTCCCTTATCTCAAGTTTTTCATTTTCAAGATCTATGAGATATCCACAGATCATTGAACCTCTCATTAGGTGTTCTGTTTTTGAAAGATCGTTTCTTATTAGAACTGCGAGGAATTGGAACTCTCTACCTTTGTCGTTAAGAACATTTACCTTTTCTTGTGGTGCATTTAAAAATCGTCTTTTGTCTCTATATGAAGAAACGACTTTTATTTAATGTAAGTGGAATTGTATTTTTGCCAATAAGGACATAATTATGATTGCTCTAAAACCATATTCTTTTTTTAGGGGTGTGCTAAGTATACTTTAATTAAAAATTTAATTTATCATGAATTTATATTGCTTTATAAAAATTTAAAATTTTCTATTTTTTTTCATATATATGTTTTATTCTTTCCAAAGCTTTTTATATTCTATAAATATTATAATAGCGGTATTCAGTGCTTGGTGCGAAGGTTTTTGGATTTGCGAAGGTGTAGGTGCGTTATATCATTCCAGTTTTTCTAAAAAAGCTTTGATATTATGCACTTGCACTTTTGTGGGACCATTTGCATCGAATACTGAACTCCACTACTGTTAAAAGTCATTATTGTACAATAATATACATATTTCTGAAGTGTATTTGTTTAATTATGATTTTTCTATTTAATCTAATACTTCCTTAAATTTAATTTAGTACGTTTGAGGCCGTTCAGAGTTTATGTAGATCCTTTTTTAGGGTTCCGTACACAAAGTGTAAAAACGTAACCCTATTGTTTTCGCTACAATGTCTGTCCATCTGTCAGCGCCTTTATCTCTGGAACCGTAATAGGTAGAATCTTGAAATTTTCACAGATGATGTATAGCTGTTGCCGCTATAGCAACAAATACTAAAACTTATAAGGTGTTCCAATAGAGAGGTGTTATTCACGAAAATGTGTTTATTTCTTGAACTGTAGGAGGGATACACTTGAAATTTGCAACCAGTAATTAAAACTTAGTTCACTATATAAACAAGTATAAAAAATACAACAAAAAATTAAAGGGTGTTCCGATAGTGATGTGATTTGCATGTATAAGGCATAAGTTTTGAACCATAATAGGTAGACTCTTGAAATTTTCACAGAAAGTGTATAGCGGTGGTCGCTATAACAACAAAAATTAAAACTTATAGGGTGTTCCGATAGAGAGGTGTTATTCACGAATATGTGTTTACTTCTTCAACTGTAGGAGGCATATACTTAAAATTTACAAACTGTAATAAAAGGGTAGGTCGTTTTATAAACAAGTCTAAAAAATAAACCTAAAAATTAAAGGGTGTTCCGATATTGGTGAAGAAGGTGTATATCTGTGGCCGCTATAGCAACAAATAGGGTGTTTCGATAGAGAGGTATTATTCACAAATATGTGTTTATTTCTTGAGCTGTAGGAGGTATACACTAAAAATATGTAAGCAGTAATTAAAACTTAGTTCGCTATATAAACAAGTATAAAAAATTAACATAAAAATTAAAGGGTGTTCCGATAGTATTGTGATTTGCATGTATAAGGCCTACGTTTTTAACCGTAATAGGTAGGAGCTTGAAATTTTCACAGAAGGTATATAACTGTGACCGCTATACTAGCAAATACTAAAACTTATAGGGTGTTCGGATAGAGAGGTGTTATTCACGAATATGTGCTTATTTCTTGAACTGTAGGAGGAATTCACTAAAAATATGCAAGCACTAAATTAAAATTAGTTCGCTATATAAGCAAGTCTGAAAAAATAAACCTAAAAATTAAAGGGTGTTCCGATAGTGGCGTGACTTGCATGTATAAGGTCTAAGTTTTGAACCATAATAGGCCGCTATAGCAACAAATATTAAAACTTATAGGGTGTTCCGATAGAGAGGTGTTATTTACGAATATGTGTTTATTTATTGAACTGTAGGAGGCATACACTAAAAATGTACAAACAGTAATTAAAACTTACTTCGCTTTATAAACAAGTCTAAAAAAATAAACCTAAAAATTAAAGGCTGTTTCGATAGTGGTGTGCTTTGTATGTTTTGAAGTTTTGAACCATAATAGGTAGACTCTTGAAGATTTTACCAAAAGTGTATAACTGCGGCCACTATAGCAAAAAATACTAAAACGTAGGGTGTTCCAAAAGTGACGAGTTATTTACGTTTATGTCTTTTTTTTTGAGCTGTAAGAGGCAACCACTTACAATTTGCCGACAGTAATTAAAACTATGTTTGTTTTATAAACAAGTATACAAAATTGAACTTAAATATTAAAGGGTGTTCCAATAGTGACGTGTTTTGCATGTATATAGCCTAAGTTTTGAATGAATAGGTGGAATATTAAAATTTTTACAGGAGGTGTATAACTATGGCCACTATAATAAATAGTAAAAATTAATTGGTTTTCCGCCAGTGACGTGATTTGCATGACAAAGCCTTATTTCTTGAATCGTAACAGATAGACTCTTGAAATTTTGTACAGAAGATATGTTGCCACGGCCGATATGACAATTACTAAAAATTAAAGGGTATTCCGACAGTGACATGTTTTTCACTTATAGTGACTTATTTTTTAATAGTAATAAGTGGACTCTTAATATATTTATAGAAAGGAAGTTGCCATTGCCACTATAATGAATAATAAAATAAAGGGTGTTCCGACAGTGACATGATTTTATAAATCGTAATAGATACCCTCTTGAAATGTTTACAGTCGGCAGCTATAACAAATACTTAAAATTGAAGTGTGTCCATTAGTGTTTTTCTCGAATATTACCTTATTTCTTAACTTTTAATAGAAAGTGTATTACCATGGCCGCTATAAAATCAATTACATACTAAAATTTAAAGGTTGTTCCAATTATGATGCAATTTTCGCGAATATTACTTTAATTTTAAAATTTAAGGGTGTCCCATAAGTCATAAAGAAATAAACAACTGGAATATTTAAATTATACTGAACATAGTACGAACCCTACGTGTATGAGTCTAACTCGCACTTGACTAATTTATTTATACACCCTTGTGAGGGAGTTTCTACATAGATTCTAACGAGTAAATCGTTAACGGTATCTTTTTAACCATTGCTCGCTGCCTATTCGGCTACTTGTTTAAGTATATTAACATTAATTGTTGATTTTCGCCATTTGTGTTACACACAATATTTTACAAAAAAGGTAATATTCAAATAAAATTGATTTTATATCAATATATTTTTAAAAAATAACCACTTGTTTTTATTCCTTCCATATCTCACGCAAACATTTTGTCCTTCGAGCCGGATATTTTGTAAGCACCTTTAAAAAAGTAATTTGTTTTTTATTTTAAAAAAGGATCGCCATCTTTTCATCGACTTCGTCATCTACATCCACCAAATAAATTTATTGAAATATTATTTACAAAAGGTTCGTAATAATTTGTCTTTATTTGAAAGTGCGTGAAGAAAAAGAAATATATAAATTCCTTTTAAAGTGGTTGTTTTCTTAATAAAAAAGAGAATAAACAAACATATGTACATACATACATACATATGTATATACAAGGAATATTACAATTGTGATTGATCGTTTAATAATTTCCTTAATATATACATTTGCTAATTGTTTTTTATTATTTTCTAAATCGTTGGTCGGTCGAATTCTAAGAATAATTAAAAATTAATTAAAAAGCCCAAAGTTATAAAGTGATATTAATTTTTATTATAGAATAAATATTTATCCGCAAATCCAAGAAACTGTGTTAGTGTTTGTTTTTTTGCACTAATATATACATACATACATATTGGATCAATTGTTGTTTTTGTTCTTTTCTTTATTGGAAAATAAACTCTACAGTTTCTGCGGTCTGTCATTTAGACTTTTGTTCGGTTTGTAAAATACAAATAAATTTGTTTTTCTTTAATTAAATTTTTATTTAAATTTAAACTTGTTTAAAAATAAATATATAAATTTTTTTGAATTTGAAGAATAATTTTATTAAAATTTACAGATATTCAGTTAAATCGTTATTGTTGAAATACAATTATAAGAAATAACTAAAGAAAAAAATGTCTATTTCTGCAGTGGATAAATTTACTAGAGCTTCTGATGCTCTAATTCAATTCGAGGCTTTTTTAACGATATAAAAGATGAAGTTCATACAATTTATACTTTAGAACTTCACGGTAAAGAATTAAGAAATTTATGGGACAAAATGAAGTAAGTATATGAGCAGTGCTTAAAATTTCCGCAGACTTCTACAGATTCGAAAGACCTTAAGTCTAGAGACGATGGTTCTGATGAAATAAATATAGTGATGAAAAAATATCGCATTACTTATAACGCGTTTATTACTTGTTTAGGTAGAATAAATGAGAGGAAATATGAATTGGATTCAGACCGGAAGTCTGTTAATTTACTAGTTCCCAATCAGGGCATTGGTGATAATTTAGGTCATAATTTGACTTTACCACCTTGCGACGTAGACATATTTGAAGGGGTTTACCTTTCACGGCCAACTTTTAGGGACTTATTTACCGCGCTCTACGTAAATAGCTCGCGTATTAGTAATATTGAACGTCTATGCCATTTAATGCGAAAGACTAGCGGCGAGGCAAAAGAGATCGTCTCAAAATGCCCTCTTTCACATGAAGGCTTTGATATAGCGTGGAAAACCCTTAAGGAGGCTTACGAAAATCCTCGTATGTTGGTTAATAACCAACTTAAGTCTCTTTTCGGGCTTTCAGTTGTGGATAAAGAGACTTATACGGGTCTAAAAGCCTTGCAAAGAGGTGTGAATAGTTGTCTCTCTGCTTTAAAAATTATGTGTCGACTGAAAATTGGGATCCAATTATAGTTTTCATGTGTATTCAGCGACTTCCAAACAATACGGTCACTCTGTGGGAACAGAGTATAAAGGATAAATTCGTTTTGTCCACATGGAAAGATTTGGATGCTTTTCTGACAGAAAGGATTCAAACTTTGGAATGTCTGCGTGATATTAGAGAATCACCACTTGAGAATAGAAAAGTTGCCCAAAAAATCAAGGTACACCATACAAATTCTTCGTCTTCAAATTCTTCGTCTTCGAACTCTTGTGTTCTTTGCAAAACTTCGAATCATTATTTAAGGGATTGTAAACGGTTTAGGAATCTTTCAGTATCGGAGAGATTTTCAACGGTTAAAAGATTTCATTGCTGTGTCAATTGTCTATCGCGCACACATGAAGTAAAAGATTGTAATAGTGTTCATAGTTGTTCAAATTGCAATAAGAGGCACCATACTTTGTTACATAGGCCTTTAGTTTCTACGGAAAATGCTGCATCGGCAGTTATGAGATCAGGTGTAAGTTCTCAACAGGTGAACCCTATACCTCTGGAACCTGCTTTACCAACTACATCTCGTTTTGGTAGTTCTTCAGCTACCTTCAATCGTCAAGTTTTCTATTTGTCGCAAAATCGAACGGTATTGTTAGGGACTGCAATGGTGAATATTTGTCACCAGGGTATGACGTACCCAGCTCGAGCTCTAATCGATCCGGCTTCAGAAACTTCGTTTATTTCTGAAGGCTTGCAGAATCGTTTGAAAATCCATACGCATTCTACGAATGCCAGGATTTCAGGTGTGAACCACACGGTCTCTGCTACTTCGAGGAAGATTTGTTCGATCGAGATAGGCTCACCCATAGACTCTTCGGTTAGGTTGAGGACTACGGCACTAGTTCTGCCCAAAATTTCGGGTAATTTGCCTTCCTTTATTTTAGAGGATGATCGTATGAAGGATCTGTCGAATCTACGATTGGCGGACCCTCAATTTTTCGATTGCAGGCCAGTTGATATCCTTTTAGGTGCTGATTTATATCCACAAATTATTCAGGCGGAAATTGAGCGGAACATTTTGGGTTCTTTATTGGCTCAACGGACTATATTTGGTTGGTTGATTACAGGTCCTGTAAGTCATTCTCCATTGCAAGTATATTCGACGAGGGTGGATTTTTCTGAGGAGGATAACCTAAATCGGAATTTATTAAGGTTTTGGGAGCTAGAGGAGACACCTAAACGGAAGATTATGTCCCAAGATGATTTAATCTGTGAGGATAATTATAGGGCTTCAACTCGTCAGGGTTCTGATGGTCGCTATATAGTGACACTACCCTTTAAAACAGATTTTCCTGAAAAATTTTCGTTAGGTTCGTCTAGACAGAACGTTATGGCGCAATTTAGGCGTAATGAAGCTTCTCTCTTACGAAAACCAATGATTAAGGAAATGTATGATGATGTGATAAAGGAATATTTGTCTTTGGATCACATGAGACCAATAGCAGAAGATTGTGTTGATATGTCCTGTTATTTACCACATCATCCTGTAATCAAGATGGATCGTAAAATCACAAAATTAAGAGTGGTTTTTAATGCATCTAATAAGACTTCAAATGGAAATAGTTTAAACGATTGCCTTTATGTTGGACCCACCTTACAGGCTGACCTGGTCATTCTTATTTTACATTGGCGACTTTACAGATATGTGATTAATTGTGATATCACTCAAATGTATAGGCAGATAAGAGTTGATGAAAGTCATACTCCTTTTCAACGTATATTGTTTAGAGATTCTCCTACGGAGGAAATTAGAGCGTTTGAATTGCAAACAGTTACCTTTGGGGTCAATTGTGCACCCTACCTAGCCATTCGCACATTGTTACAATTGGCTGACGATTGCGAACATGAGTTTCCATTAGCATCACATATTCTTCGGAAGTGCATGTACGTTGACGACGTATTGACTGGGGCTCATGACGTCTCCAGTGCGTTGCTGGCACGTGATCAACTTACCGCAGCTTTATCATCTGCGGGATTTCAACTTCGTAAATGGACTTCAAATGAAAAGGCCATTTTGGTCGGACTTTCCCCGGATCATTTAGTTGATGCAAAATTGTTGACTTTTATTGAGTCAAGCAGTTCGAAGACACTTGGTCTTCAGTGGAACGCTCAACTAGACGTATTTTGTTTTAAAGTTGATCCCATCGCTGTAAAATCTTTTTACACGAAAAGGGAAGTTTTGTCCAGCATTGCGAAGTTATTTGACCCTGTCGGATGGCTTGGGCCGGTAATAATAATTGCAAAAATGATCATGCAAAAAATTTGGCAGGACAATGTGGAGTGGGACGACTCACTTAAACCTTCTACGAAGGCTGAATGGTATAAATTTGTTGCTTCATATCACGAAGTTAATAATATACAAATTCCCAGATGGGTTCATTATGAGCCTGAGTCGACAGCCGAGCTTCATGTTTTTTCAGATGCCTCGGAAAAGGCATACGCGGGGGTAATTTATATTCGCATTCACAATCAAAAAGGCGAAATATTTACGAATTTGTTGACCAGTAAAACAAAGGTTGCTCCGATAAAGCCCGTTTCCATACCTCGCCTTGAACTTTGTGCAGCAGTTTTGGCTTCAGAGCTCTTAAAAACTGTTATAGGGGAGATTGATGTGCCACTTCGCCAGATTTATTGTTGGACGGATTCTACGATCGTCCTTTCCTGGTTGAAGAAAGACGCCAATTCTTGGACTACATTTGTTGCAAATAGAGTTTGCAAAATCCAAGAAATTGTTGGTAGTCATAATTGGCACCATGTTAAATCAAGGGACAATCCTGCTGATTTTGGTAGTCGTGGTGTTTCCCCCTCAGAGTTAGCAAATAATTCACTTTGGTGGTATGGGCCAAGTTGGCTTAGGGAAGATAAATCCAAATGGAATCTTCAAAATCTTTGTTTATTGGATACCGATCTTGAAGCTCGGGCAATAAAATCCCACGCATCGTTTTTTTCAGATTATGAGGATGTTTTGGAAAGATTTTCATCTCTTGACCGTGCCCTTTGTGTATTATCCTACGTTTTTAGATTTTATAGGAATACTCATTCTGCGCACAAGGGTAATTATACTTATGAATCTCCTATCATTTCGGATATTGAGATAAAACATGTCAGACTACGTTTGGCTATCGTGGCACAGAAAGTTCATTTTAAAGATGAATATGAATGCCTTTCAAATAAAAAAACCCTTGCTTCGAAGAGTTCACTTTTGACCTTAAACCCATTTTTAGACAAGGAAGGAGTCATGAGACTAAATAGTCGATTGGCAAAGTCTCCTTCTTTGGTGTATACTGAACGGCATCCTATTTTGTTGCCTTATTCATGCCGTTTTACACAACTTTTGACTGAGTTTATTCACAAGATTTCCATTCATGGGGGAAATCAATTGATGCTCAGGATTATTCGTATTGAGTATTGGGTTTCTCGTCTAAAAACATTGGTTCGCACAGTAATTAACCGTTGCAAGCGTTGCATTATAGATAGAAAACGGTCATGTAGTCAGATAATGGCGGCTTTACCACCGGAGCGGACTATTTTGGATAGACCGTTTACAACAACTGGAATACACTTCGCAGGTGCCTTTGACATGAAAAGCATGGGTGGCAGATCTAATCAAACTTTGAAATCGTACGTTTGCATTTTTGTGTGCTTCTCGACAAAGGCTATACATTTGGAGGCAACGTCAGATTTGTCCACTGATAGGTTTTTGGCGGCGTTTAATAGGTTTATTTCGAGGCGTGGCTGTCCAAGTACCATCTTTTCGGATAATGGTACTAATTTTGTTGGCGCCTCTCGAGAATTAGAAAGAGAATTTAAAACCTTTATATCGGAGTGTCGCGCTAGGATGTGCTCGACCTATGGGGTAAAAGGGCTTTCTTGGCGGTTTATCCCAGCAGGTGCCCCCCATATGGGAGGCTTATGGGAAGCAGGAGTTAAAAGTTTCAAACTTCATTTTCGCAAAGAGGCTCAGAACATTAGATATAACTTTGAAGAATTGTCTACCGTTCTCGCAAGAATTGAAGCGTGCCTGAATTTTCGACCGCTTTGCCCCATGAGTGAAAATCCTAGTGAACCTGTAGCTCTAACACCAGGACATTTCTTGATAGGATCACTCTTACTAGCTCCGCCCGAACCATCTATTTTAGAGTCACCTATAAGTATCGTCAATAGATACCGGAAAATAAAAACACTAGCTCAACATTTTTGTCTCCGTTGGAAAGAAGAATATTTGCAAGGTCTCCACAAACGATATAAGTGGAAGTACCCCGGTCGTGATATTACGGTTAACGACTTAGTTGTTATTAGAAATGAACAACTAGCACTGACTTCCTCGAAACTAGGTAGAGTTATAAAAACTTATCCAGGAAGTGATAATCACGTTCGCGGCGCGGACATACGTACTGAAAATTAGGTAGAGTTATAAAAACTTATCCAGGAAGTGATAATAACGTTCGCGTCGCGGACATACGTACTGAAAACGGAATTATTAAACGACGGGTTCGAAAATTATAGCGCCGAAATGTAGAGTATGCGGTTCCAGTCATCAACTTTCGTCGTGTAAAAAATACCGGTTTATATCGTGTGAAAAAAGACTTCGGATGGTTATATTGCATCGCTACTGCTCAAGGTGTTTATCGCCACACCAGATGTGTTCAAGATTAACGTGGGATCCTGCCACGGTGGCTTTATCCCACGGTGCTCCAAACACCGAGTGAAATAAAGACGTAGACTAGCGCCCCCATTGTGTAGTATAACAACACTTTACGATTGCCACCAATCGCAATTTGTGTGCATACAGTCACAATGAGTAGCAATTTATATAATATGGTAAGCCTTTCCAAGGCAAGCCTAGATCCACATTATAACCTCTTGCTTAGGGGTTTGGAGACTATCCAAACTCCGTCTGTTGAGAGTGCAACAGCACACTTGATCGAACTTGCACCACATCTACATGAATCGATCTTAAACCACAACCACCACGTTTACCCCCGAAGGGGACCTCACCAATAACCGGTCACAGAGAGGATAGGCTCTCTGTGGGGCCACCGATTCCCGTGGTACCAGTCCTTTGGGCACTGGTCGGGCCTCGAAGAGGACCCGCAATGTTTATCGCAGACCTTTTCTTCCAGATTTAGGCTCTAGGAACCCTAGCGTCTGGTGCCCCTATTTTCCCCGAGTGAACCGCGTCAAAGCATTTGCCATTCCTGCAGTGACAATTGGAACCCCCGGGGGTAATCGCCACACCACACGGCTCGTGACTGTGGTAGTAAGGGTAAGTGCGAAAATGCAAGGGGGAGCATAATTCGATGCTTCACTCCTTGAACCGTTCCGCCACGAAAGTTGAAAAGAAATCAAAAAATCGTCCGTCTGACGTTCCTGTCGCAAATTTGCCAATTCGTCATTTGGTGACATTTTCACCAACTGTTCGGGTCAATTTGCGGGTTTCTGATCGATCGGTTCCCCTTCGTGCTGTAATTGACCTCTGTTGCAGTATGAGTTATGTATGTGAGGATTTAATAAAATCAATGAAATTGCCAGTGTCCAATATAGACAATGATAAATTTTATCGATTGAAGATTGTTTCAATACATGACACATCTCAACAAGTTTTTTTAACTGTAAAGGTTAGACAAATGAAGGGGGTCAAAACACCGGGGGTCAAGGCCCCGGTGTTTCCTTATAAAAGAAAATTTTGTGGGAATGCATTTGGCAGACCCGAATTTTAATAAATCGGCTGGAATCGCGCTGGTTATAGGCCCAGAAGTCGCGCCGCAAATTTTGAAAAGTCGCATTTATTCGATCAATTTTCATAATATTTTTGAAAAAAAAAATCTTTTGTAATTAAAAATAATTTTTATATATTTTTTTCATATATGTATAAGCATAACTTTAGTTTATGTTCAATATTGCAACAGAATATGATGTTGCAAGGTGGCCGGCAATGTTTAATTATGATTTTTCTATTTAATCTAATACTGCCTTACATTTAATTTAGTACGTTTGAGGCCGTTCAGAGTTTATGTAGGTCCTTTTTTGATACACCCTTGTGAGGGAGTTTCTACATAGATTCTAACGAGTAAACCGTTAACGGTATCTTTTTAACCATTGCTCGCTGCCTATTCGGCTACTTGTTTAAGTATATTAACATTAATTGTTGATTTTCGCCATTTGTGTTACACACAATATTTTACAAAAAAGGTAATATTCAAATAAAATTGATTTTATATCATTATATTTTTAAAAAATAACCACTTGTTTTTATTCCTTCTATATCTCACGCAAACAGTATTTATGAAGTATTCTGACAATACGTTTTTGGCCTTATAGGCTTTTTGTATTGTTAATAAATAAATAAATAAATAAAAATAAAAAAAAATAAAAACAAAATAAAAACAAAATAAATAATTTTTCTCTTTAATGACGATTATCAACAACAAATTTATTTTCTTACGTTTTGTTTTTGTAAAACCCGTTAGGTTGCTTGTTTGCGACAACATGACGCCTAAAAGTCTTGAAATATTTGTATACATTACGATAAAAACAACAACAAAGTAATTATACCTGCTTTACAAGCTGTCAAGAAAGTGTTTTCGTAACAATGGAATATAAAAAAGATCCCTTAGTTTTTTGTGTATTTGGTTCATGTGAGTTTTTATGTATGGTATTGCTTGTAAAGGGTTTTTATTAGAGTTGATTTATAAAAAATACTTCATTTTTATGAACAAATTGGTTACCAAAATTCAGGTTAAAAAATTACAGGTAGATGAATTAGGAAAAATATTATTCATTTGGTGTGTTTCAATGATTATAAAGGGAAATCTTCTAAAGAAATTGGTAAAATGTTCTACTTCGGCCTCAGGACAGTTTCCAACACTATTACCTGCTCTAAAAATGAAGAAAGACTGTTATCAAGATGTATACCAAGCATACCAAAAAAGGTTTCATAATAAATGTAAAGTAAAGTACTGAAAACTATTCACGATAAACATCATTCCAGCACTGGAGAAGAAGTACTTCCAATTAGTTATGACTCTGGAGAATATATCCCACATGGAAGTGATCGAAACGTGCTGTAAAAAGATAGTATTTCCTTTAAAAATTATAGAAATAAAACCAACGATATTAGTGCAAAACAATGAGGAGCGATATTAATCTGCTAGTAAACAGAATATATCCCACATGGAAGTGATCGAAACGTGCTGTAAAAAGATAGTATTTCCTTTAAAAATTATAGAAATAAAACCAACGATATCAGTGCAAAACAATGAGGAGCGATATTAATCTGCTAGTAAACACATTTCTTGTCCTCCGGAGAACTGGGAAGACGTAATTTTTGTATCGAGACGAAGCTGATGCTTTACTATCATAATGAACCAAAAAAATGTTGTAACAAGCTTCTGGAAGCACTAGCAAATAAAAATACAATATCCACAGCGACATTTAGAAAGATGTGGATTATAGTATCGGATGTTGCACCAAACAAAAGAGTTGGAAATATCAGGATTTTAGACGATGTAATGACCAAGTGAGTTTATATTAATATTTTAAAGTTCGAATCAAGTCCCACTGCTCCAAAATTGTATTCCGTTGGCGAGAAAAAATAGGTCAAGTTTGAATACAAGCTTTATAATAATAATCAACCATATCACAAATCGTATCCCTGTAGGACAGGATTGTTACATAAGTGCGGAGAAGTTATGGATACTTAAGCACAAAGTCGAGAGTTAAATCATATTAAAAATTTGTGGATCCACTTATAGCAACCGGCTCACTGTGGTCAATATTTTGCGATAGCGGTCAAAACTCATTTTGGTTTTTGTTCTCCGATTTTAAAGTTATTAGACTCATATGAAAGTAGACAGTAGTAAACCTCGGGACCAAAAAAATTAGAACTCTATTTCAACTATTTCACTGAGAACAGGGTGGTCCAAAATGGGCTTTTTCAGAATTTAGTAAATTTATGATATTTTTAGTTAATTTTTGAAAGTTTAAATGATCATACCTTTTTTGTTTTTCAAGATTTTTGGACGAAATAAATTTTGTGTTGTAACTTAACTTATTTCAGAACAATTTAAATATTTTTTTTAAAAAAGGTCGGAAATTTCCTACTTCATAGAGCACAACTCCTGTGAGTCAAGCTGAGTCAAAAAACAAATTTACTATTTTATAGTCCTAACTCTCCCCTACATTCCTATATATACATGTCCATGCATCGGGACTGCACTTTTTGAGCTAGAGCAATTTTTCTGACCCAAGGTAATTCGGTACAAATGCACGTCATATTTTTTGAGAAGTTATTTGTATGTGAAAGTGGCTATTATGCATATATTTTGATGAAATTTTGTGCAAGAGTTCTTATTGACCCAAGAAATAATTCTGTTGAAATTAGGAGAAGTTGGCCCATATTTGGACCTAGTCCACATAGACGGGTGTATCAAAATTTTGACAAAAATGACAATAGAACTCTCAAATTATGTGGTATCTGGCAATTCATTTGGAAAGGGTAAAAAATGATTTTATTGCCATCTAATATTACATAACTTAAATACCTGAAAATTGCAAATAAATTTAAAACCAACGGAAATAACTGGTAAAACCAAGTACCGGTTATATTATGTTTCAAAGAGGTAAAAAAGATCATGTTGAAACTTCGAGCAATAGTATATTTATCCATGCATTCATTTTTTTCTTCATTATTGTTTAAACAATGGCTAAATTCAGTTATAGTATTCTATCTGATATATATTTTGAACGGAAAGATGAAAACGACATTATTTTACATATAATGAATAATCCATTCTTCAAAATATGCGACAAACAAGAAATTAAAATTCATAACTTAAAATATAAAAAAACTTTTTAAATACTTTAAGAAAACGGTACAATCAATGTTCCAGAAACAAGAAATTGTTTTACTCACGCAACCAAGAATGGCTAAGAAATAAACTTATTTTTAAAAAGCCATCAGTAACTAGCACTCCTACTTCCTATAAACTTCAATATACCTGTAGGAAACTTCTTTCGAGGAAACTTATTAAAAAATTTAAACTTATCAATGGAGATAAGCCTCTAGCTTTCATCACAATACTGGATGATTCAGTGATTTCGTTTCACCTTGATCGTTGTACCTATTGGTTGAATAAATTAGAAGAACCTGTTGCAACTAACGATGCGGACTTATAAGTTTTATGCTTTTTATTTTTCTTATTTTGTAGATTTTTTAATTTAGCTTTATTAATATATACCACACATTAGCCTAATTAGTTTGAGTAATTAATTGTTAATTTATTGGTATTGAATTATAATGATGTGATTTTTTTTTCTTTTTTTATTACCATTGTTTTCATTAATGGTAGTGCTTTTTAATGAAAAAGTTTCATTGTCAATTGTTTTACAATTAAATCAATAATTAAATTAAAAAAGCATTACCATGAGTGGCAACATTTATAATCGAAAATTTTACAGTGAAACAAGCGTGAAATTTTAAATTTTGCATTTATTTGATGTTTTAAAAAAAAGAGTTATACCTCCTTTTTCTGCTGTCGTATTATGTGCATTTCTTTTCATATAATAAGAATAATTCGTGTTTTGTAAAAACAATGATGTTTTCATCAATTATAATTAGTAATTATACGATTTCATTACCATTGGTGAAAATAATTGTAATTTAGCATTAAATGGTAGTTAAAATATTTTTCGTTGTAACTATTTCATAATACCAATAAAAATTCAATGCCAATAAAAAGTACCATATATGTACATAAGTACATATATCCAAATGTATAAGTTTATGCATAGTGGAGCTTTTGGTTTTAATATATGGGCTGTTAGTTAATGCTTTTTATTTTAAATGTACATATACATTTTTATTTATTTTTTTTATTATATTTATATTCTTTTTTGATTATTTTTTGTTTCTTCTTTCCGATATCAAACCATGCCATTCTTTGTTTTTGCTAAATATCGAATACATATATTATTAAATTAAAAGTTATTATATTGTTTAAGATGTTTTCCCTTTTATTGTTAATTATGCACACCTTCGAAAATTGGATATGGAATCGTTTGCTACAAGTATGCGATCATGATGTCCCATAATCAAAATATGGGTCCTATTTTTGGCGTAAATACAACTTTACAACGAGTTTTTGCAAATTGCAATAATCATATCAATATTGCCCACGTAAATTGTCAGAGTATTAACACTCGATCACAATTCTCAAAATTAGATGAACTTCGTAGTTTAGCTTTAAATTCGAACACTCATATTATTGGCCTTTCTGAAACATGGCTGAAACCATATATATCAGATCGAACTGTTTGTGTACCGGGTTAATCATTATGTAGAAGTGATAGACAATCCATGAGAGGTGGTGGAGTAGAAATCTTGGTTGCTAATGGCTTAAGATATAGGAAAGTACTTTGTTCTCAACGGTATAATTTGTGCGAATCTGTCCTTATAGAAGTAAAATGTCATAACAGATCAATCAGAATCAATAGTCTATCTTGCTAATGGAATATAAGATATATTGGAAGATACGCTAAGTGATAGTGTAATGCTAATGGGAGACTTTAATTGTAACTTGTTTGATCCTATTAAATCTGTTCATATTAGATCTCTCTGTAACAGGCTAGGATTATCTTGCGTGCACAATTCTTTACCTACGCACTGGGATGTTGCACATAATACTACATCATTAATAGATTTGTTTCTTGTTAGTCATGTCTCTGATGTTTATCTATCCGGTCAAGGGCAATTACCTTTCCTTCATTCTTACCATGCAATGATCTACGCTTCTATCACTTTTGAAGCTATGAAAAATTATGATTTTATTCAATATAGAGATTTCGATCATCTAAATCAAGATACTGTTAGGTCCTATGTCGCTCATTTTGACTTCACAATGTTCTACAATAGTAATAATGTTAACTTTAAGTTGATTAATTTAAATTCAATGTTATATGATATACTTGATTTAGTACCTGTGATTAGATTTAAACTCAAAATTAAAAAACACACATCGATGTGTAAAACGGAAGTGATAAATGCTCAATCTATCAGAGATCATGCTTTTGAAATATTTAGATACAACAAAACTGAAGAAAATCGAAAAGCCTTTTGTAAGGCAAGAAACAAGATAAAAACTTTAATTAGAAAATTTAGAAGATCTCTTTGATGGTGCTGATAATTGCAAAATATGGAACATACTTAATCGCAGAGGAATTTCTGAAAGAAAAATTCAATTGGACCTAATATTGACGTTAACGACCTCAATAATTCTTTTATTTTTAATAATTACAATAGCAGTACTAACACTTTTGATTTTGAATTCAATGGAGAGATCGAGGGTTTTTCTTTTTGCAATATAAATGGTGAAGATTTGAAGGACTCTTTGCTGAAAGTGAAGTCAAACTCCATTGACACTGAAGGTTTCCCCATAAAATTTATAAAACTTATATTTCCGTATATTATTGACCAACTGTTACATCTTTTTAATACCATTATCACTACATCCATTTACCCAGATGGATGGAAGTTGGCTCGTATTGTTCCTGTTCCTAAAAGAGATCATGGTACAGATTTTCGTCCTATAAGTATTCTACCTTCACTGTCTAAAGTTATGGAACATATTTTAAAACTTCAAATCTTAGATTATGTTGCCCAACATAAACTCATAAAAGATATTCAGTTTGCTTATAGAGATAAATACAGTACGTCTGCTATGCTTTTGAGTGTAACTGAGACTGCTAGAGAACATTTAAACGAAATTCCAAATTGGTTTTTGGTGTCCCTTGACCTCACTAAGGCATTTGATCGTCTAACTCATAGTAAACTTATTAATAAATTAAAATATGAGTTCGGCTTTTCTATTACTGCATGTAGATTAATATACTCATATTTGCAAGGAAGATCACAATATGTTTGTGTTGCTGGTATAAACTCAAATATTCTTTCTACATCATCTGGCGTTCCACAGGGCTCTGTCATGGGACCTATATTATTTTTGTTGTATTTAAATAATTTTATTGATGCATTAGATTTACATTTGGTGAAAACATTTGTTTTTGCTGATGACATCCAACTTTTATTTGCTAATAGTAGAGATTTTCCTGATGTGCTGGAAGCGGTTAATAATTATACTCTTAGTAATGTATCAGATTGGATGGCAGATAACGATTTTTGCATCAATGGTGCCAAGCTATTATGTTTCGCACTAATCGTTGTGAAATTGTTTATCCAAAAATTAACATTGGCGGTACAGAAATCAATTTTGTTGAATCGATCAAATGCTTGGGTGTTGTTTTGGATCACTATCTAAACTTCAGTGATCAAATTGATGTAGTTGCTTCTAAGGTCACTGTAGGCCTTAGGAAACTTTACCACTGTTGTCTTTACTTACCCATAAGAATTAAATATAATCTTGCCCATTCTTTGTTAATGTCGCATGTTAATTACTGTATTGAAGTTAACTCTGGTACCATTGGTTATAACATTAGAAAGCTTGGTCTTATTATTAAAAGAATAGTGCGATTTGTTTATGGTATTCGAAATCGAGACCACGTGTTTAATGCTGTCTACAACTCCTTGGGTTGTCCGTTAATCCAATATTTTACACTACGTAATTTAACTTTTTTCTATAAAATTATAAAAAACGGTGTACCTCATTCCCTTATCTCAAGTTTTTCATTTTCAAGATCTATGAGATATCCACAGATCATTGAACCTCTCATTAGGTGTTCTGTTTTTGAAAGATCGTTTCTTATTAGAACTGCGAGGAATTGGAACTCTCTACCTTTGTCGTTAAGAACATTTACCTTTTCTTGTGGTGCATTTAAAAATCGTCTTTTGTCTCTATATGAAGAAACGACTTTTATTTAATGTAAGTGGAATTGTATTTTTGCCAATAAGGACATAATTATGATTGCTCTAAAACCATATTCTTTTTTTAGGGGTGTGCTAAGTATACTTTAATTAAAAATTTAATTTATCATGAATTTATATTGCTTTATAAAAATTTAAAATTTTCTATTTTTTTTCATATATATGTTTTATTCTTTCCAAAGCTTTTTATATTCTATAAATATTATAATAGCGGTATTCAGTGCTTGGTGCGAAGGTTTTTGGATTTGCGAAGGTGTAGGTGCGTTATATCATTCCAGTTTTTCTAAAAAAGCTTTGATATTATGCACTTGCACTTTTGTGGGACCATTTGCATCGAATACTGAACTCCACTACTGTTAAAAGTCATTATTGTACAATAATATACATATTTCTGAAGTGTATTTGTTTAATTATGATTTTTCTATTTAATCTAATACTTCCTTAAATTTAATTTAGTACGTTTGAGGCCGTTCAGAGTTTATGTAGATCCTTTTTTAGGGTTCCGTACACAAAGTGTAAAAACGTAACCCTATTGTTTTCGCTACAATGTCTGTCCATCTGTCAGCGCCTTTATCTCTGGAACCGTAATAGGTAGAATCTTGAAATTTTCACAGATGATGTATAGCTGTTGCCGCTATAGCAACAAATACTAAAACTTATAAGGTGTTCCAATAGAGAGGTGTTATTCACGAAAATGTGTTTATTTCTTGAACTGTAGGAGGGATACACTTGAAATTTGCAACAAGTAATTAAAACTTAGTTCACTATATAAACAAGTATAAAAAATACAACAAAAAATTAAAGGGTGTTCCGATAGTGATGTGATTTGCATGTATAAGGCATAAGTTTTGAACCATAATAGGTAGACTCTTGAAATTTTCACAGAAAGTGTATAGCGGTGGTCGCTATAACAACAAAAATTAAAACTTATAGGGTGTTCCGATAGAGAGGTGTTATTCACGAATATGTGTTTACTTCTTCAACTGTAGGAGGCATATACTTAAAATTTACAAACTGTAATAAAAGGGTAGGTCGTTTTATAAACAAGTCTAAAAAATAAACCTAAAAATTAAAGGGTGTTCCGATATTGGTGAAGAAGGTGTATATCTGTGGCCGCTATAGCAACAAATAGGGTGTTCCGATAGAGAGGTATTATTCACAAATATGTGTTTATTTCTTGAGCTGTAGGAGGTATACACTAAAAATATGTAAGCAGTAATTAAAACTTAGTTCGCTATATAAACAAGTATAAAAAATTAACATAAAAATTAAAGGGTGTTCCGATAGTATTGTGATTTGCATGTATAAGGCCTACGTTTTTAACCGTAATAGGTAGGAGCTTGAAATTTTCACAGAAGGTATATAACTGTGACCGCTATACTAGCAAATACTAAAACTTATAGGGTGTTCGGATAGAGAGGTGTTATTCACGAATATGTGCTTATTTCTTGAACTGTAGGAGGAATTCACTAAAAATATGCAAGCACTAAATTAAAATTAGTTCGCTATATAAGCAAGTCTGAAAAAATAAACCTAAAAATTAAAGGGTGTTCCGATAGTGGCGTGACTTGCATGTATAAGGTCTAAGTTTTGAACCATAATAGGCCGCTATAGCAACAAATATTAAAACTTATAGGGTGTTCCGATAGAGAGGTGTTATTTACGAATATGTGTTTATTTATTGAACTGTAGGAGGCATACACTAAAAATGTACAAACAGTAATTAAAACTTACTTCGCTTTATAAACAAGTCTAAAAAAATAAACCTAAAAATTAAAGGCTGTTTCGATAGTGGTGTGCTTTGTATGTTTTGAAGTTTTGAACCATAATAGGTAGACTCTTGAAGATTTTACCAAAAGTGTATAACTGCGGCCACTATAGCAAAAAATACTAAAACGTAGGGTGTTCCAAAAGTGACGAGTTATTTACGTTTATGTCTTTTTTTTTGAGCTGTAAGAGGCAACCACTTACAATTTGCCGACATTAATTAAAACTATGTTTGTTTTATAAACAAGTATACAAAATTGAATTTAAATATTAAAGGGTGTTCCAATAGTGACGTGTTTTGCATGTATATAGCCTAAGTTTTGAATGAATAGGTGGAATATTGAAATTTTTACAGGAGGTGTATAACTATGGCCACTATAATAAATAGTAAAAATTAATGGGTTTTCCGCCAGTGACGTGATTTGCATGACAAAGCCTTATTTCTTGAACCGTAACAGATAGACTCTTGAAATTTTGTACAGAAGATATGTTGCCACGGCCGATATGACAATTACTAAAAATTAAAGGGTATTCCGACAGTGACATGTTTTTCACTTATAGTGACTTATTTTTTAATAGTAATAAGTGGACTCTTAATATATTTATAGAAAGGAAGTTGCCATTGCCACTATAATGAATAATAAAATAAAGGGTGTTCCGACAGTGACATGATTTTATAAATCGTAATAGATACCCTCTTGAAATGTTTACAGTAGATGTGTTACTTCGGCCGCTATAACAAATACTTAAAATTGAAGTGTGTCCATTAGTGTTTTTCTCGAATATTACCTTATTTCTTAACTTTTAATAGAAAGTGTATTACCATGGCCGCTATAAAATCAATTACATACTAAAATTTAAAGGTTGTTCCAATTATGATGCAATTTTCGCGAATATTACTTTAATTTTAAAATTTAAGGGTGTCCCATAAGTCATAAAGAAATAAACAACTGGAATATTTAAATTATACTGAACATAGTACGAACCCTACGTGTATGAGTCTAACTCGCACTTGACTAATTTATTTATACACCCTTGTGAGGGAGTTTCTACATAGATTCTAACGAGTAAATCGTTAACGGTATCTTTTTAACCATTGCTCGCTGCCTATTCGGCTACTTGTTTAAGTATATTAACATTAATTGTTGATTTTCGCCATTTGTGTTACACACAATATTTTACAAAAAAGGTAATATTCAAATAAAATTGATTTTATATCAATATATTTTTAAAAAATAACCACTTGTTTTTATTCCTTCCATATCTCACGCAAACATTTTGTCCTTCGAGCCGGATATTTTGTAAGCACCTTTAAAAAAGTAATTTGTTTTTTATTTTAAAAAAGGATCGCCATCTTTTCATCGACTTCGTCATCTACATCCACCAAATAAATTTATTGAAATATTATTTACAAAAGGTTCGTAATAATTTGTCTTTATTTGAAAGTGCGTGAAGAAAAAGAAATATATAAATTCCTTTTAAAGTGGTTGTTTTCTTAATAAAAAAGAGAATAAACAAACATATGTACATACATACATACATATGTATATACAAGGAATATTACAATTGTGATTGATCGTTTAATAATTTCCTTAATATATACATTTGCTAATTGTTTTTTATTATTTTCTAAATCGTTGGTCGGTCGAATTCTAAGAATAATTAAAAATTAATTAAAAAGCCCAAAGTTATAAAGTGATATTAATTTTTATTATAGAATAAATATTTATCCGCAAATCCAAGAAACTGTGTTAGTGTTGGTTTTTTTGCACTAATATATACATACATACATATTGGATCAATTGTTGTTTTTGTTCTTTTCTTTATTGGAAAATAAACTCTACAGTTTCTGCGGTCGGTCATTTAGACTTTTGTTCGGTTTGTAAAATACAAATAAATTTGTTTTTCTTTAATTAAATTTTTATTTAAATTTAAACTTGTTTAAAAATAAATATATAAATTTTTTTGAATTTGAAGAATAATTTTATTAAAATTTACAGATATTCAGTTAAATCGTTATTGTTGAAATACAATTATAAGAAATAACTAAAGAAAAAAATGTCTATTTCTGCAGTGGATAAATTTACTAGAGCTTCTGATGCTCTAATTCAATTCGAGGCTTTTTTAACGATATAAAAGATGAAGTTCATACAATTTATACTTTAGAACTTCACGGTAAAGAATTAAGAAATTTATGGGACAAAATGAAGTAAGTATATGAGCAGTGCTTAAAATTTCCGCAGACTTCTACAGATTCTAAAGACCTTAAGTCTAGAGACGATGGTTCTGATGAAATAAATATAGTGATGAAAAAATATCGCATTACTTATAACGCGTTTATTACTTGTTTAGGTAGAATAAATGAGAGGAAATATGAATTGGATTCAGACCGGAAGTCTGTTAATTTACTAGTTCCCAATCAGGGCATTGGTGATAATTTAGGTCATAATTTGACTTTACCACCTTGCGACGTAGACATATTTGAAGGGGTTTACCTTTCACGGCCAACTTTTAGGGACTTATTTACCGCGCTCTACGTAAATAGCTCGCGTATTAGTAATATTGAACGTCTATGCCATTTAATGCGAAAGACTAGCGGCGAGGCAAAAGAGATCGTCTCAAAATGCCCTCTTTCACATGAAGGCTTTGATATAGCGTGGAAAACCCTTAAGGAGGCTTACGAAAATCCTCGTATGTTGGTTAATAACCAACTTAAGTCTCTTTTCGGGCTTTCAGTTGTGGATAAAGAGACTTATACGGGTCTAAAAGCCTTGCAAAGAGGTGTGAATAGTTGTCTCTCTGCTTTAAAAATTATGTGTCGACTGAAAATTGGGATCCAATTATAGTTTTCATGTGTATTCAGCGACTTCCAAACAATACGGTCACTCTGTGGGAACAGAGTATAAAGGATAAATTCGTTTTGTCCACATGGAAAGATTTGGATGCTTTTCTGACAGAAAGGATTCAAACTTTGGAATGTCTGCGTGATATTAGAGAATCACCACTTGAGAATAGAAAAGTTGCCCAAAAAATCAAGGTACACCATACAAATTCTTCGTCTTCAAATTCTTCGTCTTCGAACTCTTGTGTTCTTTGCAAAACTTCGAATCATTATTTAAGGGATTGTAAACGGTTTAGGAATCTTTCAGTATCGGAGAGATTTTCAACGGTTAAAAGATTTCATTGCTGTGTCAATTGTCTATCGCGCACACATGAAGTAAAAGATTGTAATAGTGTTCATAGTTGTTCAAATTGCAATAAGAGGCACCATACTTTGTTACATAGGCCTTTAGTTTCTACGGAAAATGCTGCATCGGCAGTTATGAGATCAGGTGTAAGTTCTCAACAGGTGAACCCTATACCTCTGGAACCTGCTTTACCAACTACATCTCGTTTTGGTAGTTCTTCAGCTACCTTCAATCGTCAAGTTTTCTATTTGTCGCAAAATCGAACGGTATTGTTAGGGACTGCAATGGTGAATATTTGTCACCAGGGTATGACGTACCCAGCTCGAGCTCTAATCGATCCGGCTTCAAAAACTTCGTTTATTTCTGATGGCTTGCAGAATCGTTTGAAAATCCATACGCATTCTACGAATGCCAGGATTTCAGGTGTGAACCACACGGTCTCTGCTACTTCGAGGAAGATTTGTTCGATCGAGATAGGCTCACCCATAGACTCTTCGGTTAGGTTGAGGACTACGGCACTAGTTCTGCCCAAAATTTCGGGTAATTTGCCTTCCTTTATTTTAGAGGATGATCGTATGAAGGATCTGTCGAATCTACGATTGGCGGACCCTCAATTTTTCGATTGCAGGCCAGTTGATATCCTTTTAGGTGCTGATTTATATCCACAAATTATTCAGGCGGAAATTGAGCGGAACATTTTGGGTTCTTTATTGGCTCAACGGACTATATTTGGTTGGTTGATTACAGGTCCTGTAAGTCATTCTCCATTGCAAGTATATTCGACGAGGGTGGATTTTTCTGAGGAGGATAACCTAAATCGGAATTTATTAAGGTTTTGGGAGCTAGAGGAGACACCTAAACGGAAGATTATGTCCCAAGATGATTTAATCTGTGAGGATAATTATAGGGCTTCAACTCGTCAGGGTTCTGATGGTCGCTATATAGTGACACTACCCTTTAAAACAGATTTTCCTGAAAAATTTTCGTTAGGTTCGTCTAGACAGAACGTTATGGCGCAATTTAGGCGTAATGAAGCTTCTCTCTTACGAAAACCAATGATTAAGGAAATGTATGATGATGTGATAAAGGAATATTTGTCTTTGGATCACATGAGACCAATAGCAGAAGATTGTGTTGATATGTCCTGTTATTTACCACATCATCCTGTAATCAAGATGGATCGTAAAATCACAAAATTAAGAGTGGTTTTTAATGCATCTAATAAGACTTCAAATGGAAATAGTTTAAACGATTGCCTTTATGTTGAACCCACCTTACAGGCTGACCTGGTCATTCTTATTTTACATTGGCGACTTTACAGATATGTGATTAATTGTGATATCACTCAAATGTATAGGCAGATAAGAGTTGATGAAAGTCATACTCCTTTTCAACGTATATTGTTTAGAGATTCTCCTACGGAGGAAATTAGAGCGTTTGAATTGCAAACAGTTACCTTTGGGGTCAATTGTGCACCCTACCTAGCCATTCGCACATTGTTACAATTGGCTGACGATTGCGAACATGAGTTTCCATTAGCATCACATATTCTTCGGAAGTGCATGTACGTTGACGACGTATTGACTGGGGCTCATGATGTCTCCAGTGCGTTGCTGGCACGTGATCAACTTACCGCAGCTTTATCATCTGCGGGATTTCAACTTCGTAAATGGACTTCAAATGAAAAGGCCATTTTGGTCGGACTTTCCCCGGATCATTTAGTTGATGCAAAATTGTTGACTTTTATTGAGTCAAGCAGTTCGAAGACACTTGGTCTTCAGTGGAACGCTCAACTAGACGTACTTTGTTTTAAAGTTGATCCCATCGCTGTAAAATCTTTTTACACGAAAAGGGAAGTTTTGTCCAGCATTGCGAAGTTATTTGACCCTGTCGGATGGCTTGGGCCGGTAATAATAATTGCAAAACTGATCATGCAAAAAATTTGGTAGGACAATGTGGAGTGGGACGACTCACTTAAACCTTCTACGAAGGCTGAATGGTATAAATTTGTTGCTTCATATCACGAAGTTAATAATATACAAATTCCCAGATGGGTTCATTATGAGCCTGAGTCGACAGCCGATCTTCATGTTTTTTCAGATGCCTCGGAAAAGGCATACGCGTAATTTATATTCGCATTCATAATCAAAAAGGCGAAATATTTACGAATTTGTTGACCAGTAAAACAAAGGTTGCTCCGATAAAGCCCGTTTCCATACCTCGCCTTGAACTTTGTGCAGCAGTTTTGGCTTCAGAGCTCTTAAAAACTGTTATAGGGGAGATTGATGTGCCACTTCGCCAGATTTATTGTTGGACGGATTCTACGATCGTCCTTTCCTGGTTGAAGAAAGACGCCAATTCTTGGACTACATTTGTTGCAAATAGAGTTTGCAAAATCCAAGAAATTGTTGGTAGTCATAATTGGCACCATGTTAAATCAAGGGACAATCCTGCTGATTTTGGTAGTCGTGGTGTTTCCCCCTCAGAGTTAGCAAATAATTCACTTTGGTGGTATGGGCCAAGTTGGCTTAGGGAAGATAAATCCAAATGGAATCTTCAAAATCTTTGTTTATTGGATACCGATCTTGAAGCTCGGGCAATAAAATCCCACGCATCGTTTTTTTTCAGATTATGAGGATGTTTTGGAAAGATTTTCATCTCTTGACCGTGCCCTTTGTGTATTATCCTACGTTTTTAGATTTTATAGGAATACTCATTCTGCGCACAAGGGTAATTATACTTATGAATCTCCTATCATTTCGGATATTGAGATAAAACATGTCAGACTACGTTTGGCTATCGTGGCACAGAAAGTTCATTTTAAAGATGAATATGAATGCCTTTTAAATAAAAAAACCCTTGCTTCGAAGAGTTCACTTTTGACCTTAAACCCATTTTTAGACAAGGAAGGAGTCATGAGACTAAATAGTCGATTGGCAAAGTCTCCTTCTTTGGTGTATACTGAACGGCATCCTATTTTGTTGCCTTATTCATGCCGTTTTACACAACTTTTGACTGAGTTTATTCACAAGATTTCCATTCATGGGGGAAATCAATTGATGCTCAGGATTATTCGTATTGAGTATTGGGTTTCTCGTCTAAAAACATTGGTTCGCACAGTAATTAACCGTTGCAAGCGTTGCATTATAGATAGAAAACGGTCATGTAGTCAGATAATGGCGGCTTTACCACCGGAGCGGACTATTTTGGATAGACCGTTTACAACAACTGGAATACACTTCGCAGGTGCCTTTGACATGAAAAGCATGGGTGGCAGATCTAATCAAACTTTGAAATCGTACGTTTGCATTTTTGTGTGCTTCTCGACAAAGGCCATACATTTGGAGGCAACGTCAGATTTGTCCACTGATAGGTTTTTGGCGGCGTTTAATAGGTTTATTTCGAGGCGTGGCTGTCCAAGTACCATCTTTTCGGATAATGGTACTAATTTTGCTGGCGCCTCTCGAGAATTAGAAAGAGAATTTAAAACCTTTATATCGGAGTGTCGCGCTAGGATGTGCTCGACCTATGGGGTAAAAGGGCTTTCTTGGCGGTTTATCCCAGCAGGTGCCCCCCATATGGGAGGCTTATGGGAAGCAGGAGTTAAAAGTTTCAAACTTCATTTTCGCAAAGAGGCTCAGAACATTAGATATAACTTTGAAGAATTGTCTACCGTTCTCGCAAGAATTGAAGCGTGCCTGAATTTTCGACCGCTTTGCCCCATGAGTGAAAATCCTAGTGAACCTGTAGCTCTAACACCAGGACATTTCTTGATAGGATCACTCTTACTAGCTCCGCCCGAACCATCTATTTTAGAGTCACCTATAAGTATCGTCAATAGATACCGGAAAATAAAAACACTAGCTCAACATTTTTGTCTCCGTTGGAAAGAAGAATATTTGCAAGGTCTCCACAAACGATATAAGTGGAAGTACCCCGGTCGTGATATTACGGTTAACGACTTAGTTGTTATTAGAAATGAACAACTAGCACTGACTTCCTCGAAACTAGGTAGAGTTATAAAAACTTATCCAGGAAGTGATAATCACGTTCGCGGCGCGGACATACGTACTGAAAATTAGGTAGAGTTATAAAAACTTATCCAGGAAGTGATAATAACGTTCGCGTCGCGGACATACGTACTGAAAACGGAATTATTAAACGACGGGTTCGAAAATTATAGCGCCGAAATGTAGAGTATGCGGTTCCAGTCATCAACTTTCGTCGTGTAAAAAATACCGGTTTATATCGTGTGAAAAAAGACTTCGGATGGTTATATTGCATCGCTACTGCTCAAGGTGTTTATCGCCACACCAGATGTGTTCAAGATTAACGTGGGATCCTGCCACGGTGGCTTTATCCCACGGTGCTCCAAACACCGAGTGAAATAAAGACGTAGACTAGCGCCCCCATTGTGTAGTATAACAACACTTTACGATTGCCACCAATCGCAATTTGTGTGCATACAGTCACAATGAGTAGCAATTTATATAATATGGTAAGCCTTTCCAAGGCAAGCCTAGATCCACATTATAACCTCTTGCTTAGGGGTTTGGAGACTATCCAAACTCCGTCTGTTGAGAGTGCAACAGCACACTTGATCGAACTTGCACCACATCTACATGAATCGATCTTAAACCACAACCACCACGTTTACCCCCGAAGGGGACCTCACCAATAACCGGTCACAGAGAGGATAGGCTCTCTGTGGGGCCACCGATTCCCGTGGTACCAGTCCTTTGGGCACTGGTCGGGCCTCGAAGAGGACCCGCAATGTTTATCGCAGACCTTTTCTTCCAGATTTAGGCTCTAGGAACCCTAGCGTCTGGTGCCCCTATTTTCCCCGAGTGAACCGCGTCAAAGCATTTGCCATTCCTGCAGTGACAATTGGAACCCCCGGGGGTAATCGCCACACCACACGGCTCGTGACTGTGGTAGTAAGGGTAAGTGCGAAAATGCAAGGGGGAGCATAATTCGATGCTTCACTCCTTGAACCGTTCCGCCACGAAAGTTGAAAAGAAATCAAAAAATCGTCCGTCTGACGTTCCTGTCGCAAATTTGCCAATTCGTCATTTGGTGACATTTTCACCAACTGTTCGGGTCAATTTGCGGGTTTCTGATCGATCGGTTCCCCTTCGTGCTGTAATTGACCTCTGTTGCAGTATGAGTTATGTATGTGAGGATTTAATAAAATCAATGAAATTGCCAGTGTCCAATATAGACAATGATAAATTTTATCGATTGAAGATTGTTTCAATACATGACACATCTCAACAAGTTTTTTTAACTGTAAAGGTTAGACAAATGAAGGGGGTCAAAACACCGGGGGTCAAGGCCCCGGTGTTTCCTTATAAAAGAAAATTTTGTGGGAATGCATTTGGCAGACCCGAATTTTAATAAATCGGCTGGAATCGCGCTGGTTATAGGCCCAGAAGTCGCGCCGCAAATTTGAAAAGTCGCATTTATTCGATCAATTTTCATAATATTTTTGAAAAAAAAAAAATCTTTTGTAATTAAAAATAATTTTTATATATTTTTTTCATATATGTATAAGCATAACTTTAGTTTATGTTCAATATTGCAACAGAATATGATGTTGCAAGGTGGCCGGCAATGTTTAATTATGATTTTTCTATTTAATCTAATACTGCCTTACATTTAATTTAGTACGTTTGAGGCCGTTCAGAGTTTATGTAGGTCCTTTTTTGATACACCCTTGTGAGGGAGTTTCTACATAGATTCTAACGAGTAAACCGTTAACGGTATCTTTTTAACCATTGCTCGCTGCCTATTCGGCTACTTGTTTAAGTATATTAACATTAATTGTTGATTTTCGCCATTTGTGTTACACACAATATTTTACAAAAAAGGTAATATTCAAATAAAATTGATTTTATATCATTATATTTTTAAAAAATAACCACTTGTTTTTATTCCTTCTATATCTCACGCAAACAGTATTTATGAAGTATTCTGACAATACGTTTTTGGCCTTATAGGCTTTTTGTATTGTTAATAAATAAATAAATAAAAATAAAAAAAAAATAAAAACAAAATAAAAACAAAATAAATAATTTTTCTCTTTAATGACGATTATCAACAACAAATTTATTTTCTTACGTTTTGTTTTTGTAAAACCCGTTAGGTTGCTTGTTTGCGACAACATGACGCCTAAAAGTCTTGAAATATTTGTATACATTACGATAAAAACAACAACAAAGTAATTATACCTGCTTTACAAGCTGTCAAGAAAGTGTTTTCGTAACAATGGAATATAAAAAAGATCCCTTAGTTTTTTGTGTATTTGGTTCATGTGAGTTTTTATGTATGGTATTGCTTGTAAAGGGTTTTTATTAGAGTTGATTTATAAAAAATACTTCATTTTTATGAACAAATTGGTTACCAAAATTCAGGTTAAAAAATTACAGGTAGATGAATTAGGAAAAATATTATTCATTTGGTGTGTTTCAATGATTATAAAGGGAAATCTTCTAAAGAAATTGGTAAAATGTTCTACTTCGGCCTCAGGACAGTTTCCAACACTATTACCTGCTCTAAAAATGAAGAAAGACTGTTATCAAGATGTATACCAAGCATACCAAAAAAGGTTTCATAATAAATGTAAAGTAAAGTACTGAAAACTATTCACGATAAACATCATTCCAGCACTGGAGAAGAAGTACTTCCAATTAGTTATGACTCTGGAGAATATATCCCACATGGAAGTGATCGAAACGTGCTGTAAAAAGATAGTATTTCCTTTAAAAATTATAGAAATAAAACCAACGATATTAGTGCAAAACAATGAGGAGCGATATTAATCTGCTAGTAAACAGAATATATCCCACATGGAAGTGATCGAAACGTGCTGTAAAAAGATAGTATTTCCTTTAAAAATTATAGAAATAAAACCAACGATATCAGTGCAAAACAATGAGGAGCGATATTAATCTGCTAGTAAACACATTTCTTGTCCTCCGGAGAACTGGGAAGACGTAATTTTTGTATCGAGACGAAGTTGATGCTTTACTATCATAATGAACCAAAAAAATGTTGTAACAAGCTTCTGGAAGCACTAGCAAATAAAAATACAATATCCACAGCGACATTTAGAAAGATGTGGATTATAGTATCGGATGTTGCACCAAACAAAAGAGTTGGAAATATCAGGATTTTAGACGATGTAATGACCAAGTGAGTTTATATTAATATTTTAAAGTTCGAATCAAGTCCCACTGCTCCAAAATTGTATTCCGTTGGCGAGAAAAAATAGGTCAAGTTTGAATACAAGCTTTATAATAATAATCAACCATATCACAAATCGTATCCCTGTAGGACAGGATTGTTACATAAGTGCGGAGAAGTTATGGATACTTAAGCACAAAGTCGAGAGTTAAATCATATTAAAAATTTGTGGATCCACTTATAGCAACCGGCTCACTGTGGTCAATATTTTGCGATAGCGGTCAAAACTCATTTTGGTTTTTGTTCTCCGATTTTAAAGTTATTAGACTCATATGAAAGTAGACAGTAGTAAACCTCGGGACCAAAAAAATTAGAACTCTATTTCAACTATTTCACTGAGAACAGGGTGGTCCAAAATGGGCTTTTTCAGAATTTAGTAAATTTATGATATTTTTAGTTAATTTTTGAAAGTTTAAATGATCATACCTTTTTTGTTTTTCAAGATTTTTGGACGAAATAAATTTTGTGTTGTAACTTAACTTATTTCAGAACAATTTAAATATTTTTTTTAAAAAAGGTCGGAAATTTCCTACTTCATAGAGCACAACTCCTGTGAGTCAAGCTGAGTCAAAAAACAAATTTACTATTTTATAGTCCTAACTCTCCCCTACATTCCTATATATACATGTCCATGCATCGGGACTGCACTTTTTGAGCTAGAGCAATTTTTCTGACCCAAGGTAATTCGGTACAAATGCACGTCATATTTTTTGAGAAGTTATTTGTATGTGAAAGTGGCTATTATGCATATATTTTGATGAAATTTTGTGCAAGAGTTCTTATTGACCCAAGAAATAATTCTGTTGAAATTAGGAGAAGTTGGCCCATATTTGGACCTAGTCCACATAGACGGGTGTATCAAAATTTTGACAAAAATGACAATAGAACTCTCAAATTATGTGGTATCTGGCAATTCATTTGGAAAGGGTAAAAAATGATTTTATTGCCATCTAATATTACATAACTTAAATACCTGAAAATTGCAAATAAATTTAAAACCAACGGAAATAACTGGTAAAACCAAGTACCGGTTATATTATGTTTCAAAGAGGTAAAAAAGATCATGTTGAAACTTCGAGCAATAGTATATTTATCCATGCATTCATTTTTTTCTTCATTATTGTTTAAACAATGGCTAAATTCAGTTATAGTGTTCTATCTGATATATATTTTGAACGGAAAGATGAAAACGACATTATTTTACATATAATGAATAATCCATTCTTCAAAATATGCGACAAACAAGAAATTAAAATTCATAACTTAAAATATAAAAAAACTTTTTAAATACTTTAAGAAAACGGTACAATCAATGTTCCAGAAACAAGAAATTGTTTTACTCACGCAACCAAGAATGGCTAAGAAATAAACTTATTTTTAAAAAGCCATCAGTAACTAGCACGGAAACTGGAAAAGGTGGTCGACCAGCAAAGCCAATTGATAATTGTAGTGAAATATCACGTAGCATCATAAAGGATTCATTTCTGCATCAAATTCAACCATCCAAAACTAAAAAGAGTAAAATTGCTATCATTGAAAAAATAGTGGAAGCAAGCCCCAGACGCACAAAAAGGATATTAGAAAGTATGCCGACACCAACTGAAGAAAATAAATTTACTCCAGAAGAAGCATTTGCACTATTTTTGGATTTGAAAATGACTAAAAACCAATATACAGAATTGCGGAAGCGAACCAATGAAAAAAATTGTGGAATTTTTCCATCATATCGAGATATAGTTTCTGCCAAAAAAGATTGCTTACCTTCACCAACTGCTATTAGTGTAAGTTCAAGATCAGGAGAAATAAAATTGCAGGATCTTCTGGAACACACTGCAGAACGATTATTAAATACATTTGATGCTGACTATTTAAAGAAGTTTAAAAATTGCAGCATGACTTTAATTTCTAAATGGGGATGTGATGGGTCCTCTGGCCAGAAACAATACAAACAATGTAATGCGAAAAATTCATCAGATGCCAATTTATTCATGATTTCTTTCGTTCCATTACGTTTAACAAAAACTTATATTGGTTCAGAGAAAAGTTGCACAAGCTTTAACCGAAACAAAGTCTTCGTCAAGCTGCACTATATGCCAAAAAACATGAAGTCAATTGAGCCAACCACCAACACAAGACGATAGTTTTAATGAAGCATATGAATTTGGAATGTCACCTCTTCATGCTAGAATTCGTTTTATGAAGCATATTCTTAAAATGGGATACGATTTGGAATTTGGCCCGTTAGGCGAAACAGTGAGAAACAACAAAGAAAATTTGGAAAAAAGAAAGCAAAAAAAAAAAGATATTCAAGAAAAATGTCGTGAGATAGGCCTTATAATTGACCAGCCAAAGCAAGGAGAAGGAAATTCTAATGATGGAAACACAGCAAGGAGATTTTTTTCCGATCCAGAAACTGCAGCTTCTATAACTGGATTAGATTATGATTTAATACGACGATTCCAAATCATATTAGAAGTTATAGCATGTAGCAAAAAGATAGATGCAAAAAAATTTGGTCTGTATGCTAATGAGACAGCAACCCTTTATAACCAAAAATATTCTTGGAGACATATGCCAACCACAGTTCACAAAATTTTGTTCCATGGGGAACAAATAATTCAGCACAATATGCTTCCAATAGGAGATCTCTCAGAAGAAGCGCAAGAAAAAAGGAACAAAGACCACAGATTCTTTCGCGAGCACAATACAAGAAAAATTTCCAGATATTGTACTAATGAAGATCTTATTAATATTTTGTTGTGCACATCAGACCCATATATGTCCAGTATTCGACAAAAATGGAAATCAACCTCATTAGAGTTAGATGAAGAAGCTAAACAACTACTGCAAAATGAAAATCAAAGCTATTTGGAAGAAATTTTTACTAATATTGTTTAATTAATACTAGTTTAAAGATTATAATTTGTTTCTAATTTTAGTATAAATTAAGCAATTATTATAATTTTTGACCTTTTTAATAATTTTATAATTAAGTTTTTACGCTCTAGGTCTTTTTATAAAAATATTTCAATTAAGTATAAAACCAAGTATAATAACCAAATATGTAGATGATTTGTTTTGTGTCATTTCTGAACCAGCCGTTAACAATATGTTACAAACATTTAATGAATTCGATAATTGCATTAAATTTACAATAGAGAAGGAATGCGATTCTAAACTTCCATATTTAGATACCTTAATAATTAGGAAGAAGAACAAATTAGTAATGGATTGGTATCAAAAACCCACAGCATCGGGTAGAATTATTAATTATTATTCTAAACAAAATAAACGCATAATTATAAATACAGCAAACAATTTAATAGAAAGAGTGTTAACTATTAGTGACAAAGAATTCCGCAGAAAGAATATAGATAAAATTAAAGAGATATTAAGCGAAAACAATTTCCCAATAAAGCTAATTAATAGATTAATATTGCAATACAAAAGTAATAGAAAACCAAATACAAGAAATGAGACAGAAGCAAAGATATATAAATCAATAACTTATGTACCGGACTTATCTGAACGGTTGGAAAAATCAATAATATTTGATACAGTTAAATACAAGATGGCATATAGAACGTATAATACATTAAATAGATTATTTAGTAAACCAAAAGATAAAATAGAAAAATTAGATATGTCAAATTTAGTGTATAAAATACCTTGTAAGGGAAATGACAAAGAGAATTGTAATAAAGTATATGTAGGTACAACAAAGAATAAACTGAAAACGAGAATAGCTGGACATAAATCAGACCAGAGATACAGGGATAACATCAGTTTGCAAAAAATAGCATTGTCTTCCCACTGTTCAAAAAGTAATCACTATCCCAACTTTGAAAATGTATCAATTCTAAATTTGGAAAATAATTATAAACGTCGTTATATGTTAGAAATGTTACAAATAATTAAAGTTCCGATTGAAAAAAGAATAAATTTTAAAGCCGATACAGAAAATGTTCCACAGAATTATAGACATTTAGTACATAAAAAATAATAGTATGATAGAATCTTTAATTTTTTGTAACTTTTCCGGTGTAATTTATGTACATATACATATGTATGTATAAATGTGAAATTATTTTGGTTTTTCTAAAAATTGTTTAAATATTCTTAATATAAGAAATTTTATGTAGATATTTAAATATGTATAGGTTTTTAAAAATGTTTTATCATTCTTAGTAACATTTTATTTGTTTTTGAAAATTTTGTTTTTGAATGTTTTGAAATGTTAGTTTTTTAAATTTGATTGACAAAAAATTTTTTCAATCATTTTAATATTTTCATTCATTTAAATATTATAAAACTTTTTCCATTTCCTGATGATGCTATGCAATGGTGTAGCGAAATATCGAATATAAAAATAAAAGTAAATTGAAATATTTTTATTAAAAGACCTAGAGCGTAAAAACTTAATTATAAATTTAATATAAATTTTTATTAATACATTTAAATAAAATATATGTGCACTTTAAATCAATAGTAAAAGTTTACTTAAAATTTTATGGATGTTGTGTTCTGTATATAATATATCCAAATGGTATTGATATTGTTGGGAATTTCAGTGTTATTTTTCAGTTTAATCCTCACAAGAATTAGCTTTCTCCCAAAAAAAAAGAACCTTTGGCCCCTGTGAATATTGAGACTAAATAAATGTCAGGGGCCAAATGTTGGCATTTTCTGACCAAAATTAAGTTTAGGAATAATAAATAAGTATTGGTTGTAAAATACGATTGAAGAAAGTAAAAAATTATAAAAAAATACCCATTTAAAATGTCAAAATATTCAACTTATACATGGAAACTCAACAAAAAATTAAAATGCATTTTTAACTCCACATTACTTACGTTCCTATCAGTCGATTTTTAAGTTTTAACACGCAAATTGAAGCTTAAAGTCCCTCCTATTGAACAAAACAAATTGCGTAGAAATATACCAATCCGGTCAAAAGTTATAGAGTTTTGACCGCTATCTCGCGAAATTGACCACTGTGCGGCTGTAAAAAACTAAAATACAAATAATAATGATTTATAAAGAAAAAATTGGATAAAATACCCCAGGAATATAATATATCCAAGCTAGAGTGAATTATTTCTAGAAGTTTACAAGCAGTAATTAATGCTCAAATCGCACACTCAAAGTATGAGCAGCAAAATAATGGCCCATATTCAGAGTTGCACACTAAAGTCGACTCTTATTAAACTAGATATTAAACTAAAAAGCTCTTATTATATTTTTTGGATTCATAGTGTAAAATGAAGTATACTTTAAGTTAAATCAACTTTAAGTGGGTGTCTACTCTAATTTGATAAATGTTTGCATACAATTTCTAGTCAAAAATCAGGAAGCGGCAACCCTGAACAGCTGCTTTTACAGGCATATGTAGGTATGTGTTTTGTTTACTATTTCTTAAAATAAAACAACGCTCACAATTCGAAATTAGTTTTTTTTTTATTTTAAGAGCTGTGTAACTAAATAAAAATATAAATAATGGAATACAAAAAAATGTAAGAGCAAAATGTAAGATGTATGTACATCATATTATAAAGGCGAAAATTAAAGATTTGTTTTTAGGATCTAAAGAAGCCGAGAGACAGGGAGGCAAATTGGAGTGCTGCTGAAAACGAATGTCTTCGAGAATGCATAAGTATGTACATGGATATTGTAGAGAATAGAGGAAATGATATCTCTATGATAGAAAAAAAGAAGAATGCATGGAAATCTATACGGGAAGCAACATGCTTTCTGCAGGCTATAATCGTGACTCTTGCAAGCTTAAGGCACAGTGGGTGAGCATGAAAGTAAGCACTAGAAAAGTTGTAGCGAGTGTAAAACGGGCATCTATTGCGACAGGTAATTCTGTACCTATTCCCGCGATAAGCGCAGAGGACAATCTTATTGAAGGTATGATTATACACGAACTACAGGATGATCTTATTTTAATTGATAGCAACAGTTTTACTGAAATTAATAGCATTGAAAGTTCAAACGATGAAATGCCTTCAACTTCTTAGCAAACTTTCGGTGACAAAATTAAAGAAGTTGAATTTTCGTCCACCAACACTCCACCTAAATGTGCCAAGAAAGGGATAAAAAAAATTAAAAAACAAAATATTCTTCAGCAGTTGAACAACTCAAAAGCCTTCTGAATAAACCATCAAAAAGCAATATAATTTTAGAAAGGCTGCGTCAAATATCTAGAGAAATCATTATTACAGACGAAATTTATAAATTGCCAACTGTGCAACTGACTGCGCAAATTAAACACCAGGCGCACATGAACAAAATATAAGAGGCCAACGCGAAGGAACTGCATTTCCTAAAGATAATTCAGCTTCAGAAACAAATTAAAAATGAAGAAGAACTGAATATTTTAAAATTAGATATACTTCGTAAAAAAAACATCCAACACTACTGCTTACAACTTTTTTTGATTTTTCACAAAAATATATGTATTGTAACGGCGAAAGTCGTTCAATCGTTTTCGCCTACAACCATTATTGTTTTTTAACACATATTTCTTTTTTATTTTTTATTATCATTTGTTAACTTCAATATTGTTTCTTAAGTTAAGAATTAATTATAAAAGTAATTTAAATTAACGGTCGGGTAATTCAATGCACCTATAAGTCAGCGACAAACAAACTATCAAAACAGTCAGCTGTTTAAACAGATGTAACATCACAGCTGAGATGGCTGTCAACCGATGTCAACAAACGATCGGTCATGTAGGTGTGTGTGTAAATGTGTGTGCACAAGCATGGGTATAAAAGTCCGAACATTTTGAAAAACTGGGCAGATTGCCAGCAGCTCGCCTGCAGGTAAGAAGTTTCTTGGAGGAATTTTATATTCCGCAACTACTTCTTATCGACAGGACAATTGCAATTGGTGGAAGTACCAACACCACAGAAATTTATCTTCTACCGGTGTTGGCTCGACCGTGTGACTAGTGCTGGTATGAAATTTTAAATTCCGGCCATATTATTTGACACGGCCTAGAACTCCCAACAATCGCTGCCACTGCTAAGTATATTGTGTTACTTTTACCGCCGCTGCCGCCTGTACCGTTGCTGCAACCTGTACCGCTTCCATGCACCGCCGATGCCTACGCAGCGCTGTACATTTGAAAGGTACCGCTGCCATCGCAACCCTGTACCGTGGCCGTCGCAGCCCTTTACCACTGCCAGGTACCGCTGCCCGTTGCCGCCGCAGCCCTGTACCCCTGCCAGTTGACGTCGCACAGTGGCAGAAAATGGTTTTTGGCGTGTCGTCCAATTTGGATGATATTTTCACAGTATATTAACAGATATATGAGTAACAATTTCCTGAAATTTCAGCCTCATAACTTCATTACTTTTTGGTATAGAACAAGTCAAAGTTGAGGTATGCCAACGCTTGAAATATGTTAGTTCAATATGTAATATTCAAAAGCTTATTAATAAAAATATATAAATAAATATAACTTTAAAGTATTTTTTTAATTAATTTAGTTGTTGTAGAATGAGTAGATGAAAAAATAAATTGAAAAAAACACAAAAAAAAAATTCTTAACAACAGATTTGTGGTGTAAAAATTGAACATTTTGCATTTTCAATGGACTAGGAAATATAGAGCAGCCCCTCGCCCTAGGTGCAGACTTATATCAAATGAAAGATTGAAGTCTCAGCTTTCATTAGAAGTAAAGGACATGTAAGAGCAAATGCAAAAAAAAAAACATTAAATGAAATAACGAGCGAGAATTGATTTTGACTAAGTAACTTTATTGTTCGATTGTCCAAGAACTACTAATCTTTCTTATTTTAAAACAACTTGCAATACGTATAAAATGTAGAAATGTAGAATTGCATTCCCGTTAGGATTATATGCATGTTAACATGTATGTGCTTATGTATATTATAAATTTATACAGTTCAAGGGCAAGTTAGAGCGACAAAGTAAAGGAATTAATTCCATGAAATAGAAATACAAAATATAATATAAAAAGAAATGACAATTATCTTTATTGTTCTGACCGAACATACTGCCCCCATTAAAAGGCACTTTTAATTAGCTTCGATTGGTAAAGGTGCGATTTTGTGGATGGATCGCCTAATAATCCCTTTGGATGTTTGTAAGTCTACCACTCTTACTTTTCCGTCACTACCTGGGAACGCCTTAATAATACGAGCCAAGACCCATTGCTGAGGTGGAAGATTATCATCGTGTATGATTATTAGAGCTCCTTGAGAGCTCTTGATTTTGAACCACTTGCATTTTTGTTGTAAGTCTAACACATAGTCACGGAGCCATTGTAGCCAGAACTGCTGCTTGAGATACGTTACGAGTTGCCATCGCTTTAGGTATTTAATGTTGCTATCAATCAATGTTTCGTCTGGAAGTGCCATCAAAGATGAACCAATTAGCAAATGGGCAGGAGTCAACGCTTCACCATTATTTGGATCAGATCTTGGTGCTAATGGCCGAGAATTTAGAATCGCTTGTACTTCGATCAGGAAGGTTTGAAGCTCCTCGTATGTAAGATTTTTTTGTGACATATTTTTAACTAAAAGCTTCTTAGTTGACTTCACGGCGAAACGAAAACTTGGAGCCGGAGATGGCGCTGAAATGCAAAAGCTGTTTAATGTTGTCATCATTGAAGAAGCACTGCTTAAATTCTTGAAGCTTGGAACTGGCCCCAATAAAATTTGTTGCATTATCAGAATAAAGCGTCTGAGGTATACCACGTCTGCTGATGAACCTTTTTAAACATAAAAGAAACATATTAGTCGATAGATCAGAAACTAACTCAATGTGAATGGCTTTGGAGGAAAAACAGACAAAAATAGCGACATAAGTCTTATAAGGTGCCTTTCGCTGAATTCGATAAGACGTGCAGAAAGGACCACAAAACTCGACATCCGAAACTAGGAATGGACGTTGAGCCTTGAATCGATCTGCGGGAAGATTACCCATTATTTGCTGCAGTAAACGAGGACTATATTTAAAACAGTGCACGCAACTTCGAACCACTTTTCTTACAATTTCTCTAGCGTTTATTATCCAGACTTGCTGCCGAAGTACCGGTGAAGCAAAAGCAAATGCCATTGCGGAAGTTTTTAGATGCAACAATAATATCACCAACAACAATTCATCACCTTTAGATAATGTGGTTCTAAATTATGTGTAGGAACTTAACAATGTAAATCTCGCTGACAGTGACAATTTTGAATTCACAGATGCAGTAGAGGTAAAGACATTTGTTTTTACTTTAAAAAATAACAAAGCCCCAGGTTTAGACGGAATTAACAGCATTATTTTAAAAAATATGCCCGATTACTTTTTTGAAACTTTGAGCAAACTATTTAATTACTGCTTGAGAAATGGTCATTTCCCCATGATATTTAAAAAGGCCAGGGTTATACCTATTTTCAAAACTGGAAAAGATCCAAAATTGCCTTCGAGCTATAGGCCAATAAGCATTTTGAGCTTGTTGGATAAAGTCTTTGAAAAAATAATCCACAAAAGAATCGTAGAGTTCTCAGAACAGAATAACATTATACATCAGCAGCAGTTTGGATTCCGAAGAGAGCACTCTACGGTACATCAAATCAAACGAGTGGTTAATATTATTGAGAATAATAAAAGAAATCATCGAAGTACAAGTATTATATTTCTTGACATTGAAAAGGCTTTCGATACAGTATGGCATCATGGCCTATTGTATAAACTTAACTCTTTTAGTTTTCCTTTATATTTACAAAAAATCATACAAAGCTTTTTAGACCAACGTTCATTTGTAGTTTTCGTGGAGCGCATCTCATTAGATGAAAAACATATACTCGCAGGTCTACCGCAAGGTTCCGTTTTGTCACCTACGCACAGTGGTCCAAATGCTCAATCTAGCCGGAAGAAAGTCCTAACTCGCTTTTGAAAAGCCGCAGTCACATGAATCTTTGCAGTAAAAATACTCACCAAAAAATGGGCGCAATCTGCAATGGGCGTGGTAGATTTTTTGTTAAATAAATAAAACCTAATAATATTTCTATCTTTATGTAAAACAATATTTATTTATTTTTCTACAATTTAGAATTTTTATCACAAAATTTGTTTAACATTAATAGGAGATATAGAATGAAATAATTGAGTTGTTCACGGTTCGTTGGTTATCAAGTTATGTGTTTAAAATATTATATTTTCAACAACAAAATATATAGTGACAAAAATATTTTCCACATTAAATCAAAAAACAACAGAGTATGATTGCTTTAATCTGATTCACTTTCTGAATCGAGGAATTGCTCTGGTATAGAAGCATCAGAAAGTAACGCAATAACTTCTTCGCCCAAAGGTTTAATACTGCGAGAATGAATAGAAGTCTTTGTTGAAAAAGAGGATCTGAAGAAAAGAGAAGATAATGAAAAAATTCATGCATTGTTTTTTCGCGGGACATTTTTCGTGTGTGACTTTCTCGTATATTTCGGAAGTCTTTTTTACGCGATTCTAATGCTTCTTCCGACAAAATTCCTATAGGAAGTGCTGCATATTGAATAATATCTGCACCATGAATGAGGACTTTGTGAACACTCGATGGCATATAATACAGTTGTATCCACGCCATACGTACGAAATGCATTTACGTTAATAGCAAAGCCACATGCCATTGTGCTTAAAATAACACCAAATCTTTTTATTAAGTCCTCATCAACACTAGTAATTGATGAAGCAAGAGCTGGTTGCTGGAAAAATCTTCTAACCGTATTCCCGTCATTTGTTGTTCCACATCCTGGTATTGGAATATCAACTAACAAACCAATCTCCTTCCTTAGGCGATCAGTAATTTTTTTCTTGGTTTCCTTCTGCACAGCTTTATCAAAATCCCCTCGAGCTTGCCATTTTTTAATATCAAGTTTGTAAGCTACTAAGCTTTGCAAACATACTTCCGCCGACATTTCAGAAACATTAATCCCATCATTTGGATAGCATTCCTTTTTCGCAGCCAACAGTTTATGGTAAGAAGGGTAGATATCAGCGTTATGGTTTTTAGCACCTGCACGCAAAAGACTATAAGTGTGTCTTGTGTATCCACCATCGATATACAAAACTAATGCCTCCTCATTTGTGTATGGTGTTGGTACTTTTGGAGAAAAGCTCAATTTTTTTTTTTCATTTTTGCTGCTCTTGATATAGAAGAGTCTACAGTCTTGACAATGCCCGCAGCGTCTCTTTTTCCAGACTTATAAAGACTTGTTGCAGCAGCAAATGTTAGCTCTTCTGGGGACCAAGTCTCTAATAAAGGTGCAACTTCTGTTCGCTTTGCTCTGTCACTTTTTTCTAAAAATTCTTTCGAAGGTCTACGGTAAGCTTGATGTCGACGGCCCATCCAGTAATCCGTCATCCTGAGATGCGGAAGAAGGCTTAGTTGGAATTGCAAAATGTCCATCTAGCCAATGTCTATTTGTAGCCTCAAAAACCCTCTTTGTTCGTTTGGCTTGAGCCCACTTTTTAGCTAGAAACCATACAAACGTTCGAGCAGATTGCTTCACTTGTTTGCAGTAGTTATCCGTTTCATTATTCTCAAGCACGATTTTAGCAAAACCATATGATACAACAACATTAAGTTTTTTATTTTGTTGTTTTTCACTACACCAAGCATCAAATAGTTCCCTCTTAGTAATGGACATTTTAGACTGTAAATCAAATATAAAGCAATTAGGCAAAAACTGGCAGCTAATATGAAACCATTGACAAGCTACCATCGCAAAGATTACAAAAACACAAATAACAGAATTAGAGTTTTATAGATTCCCATTTAAAACTCTAATTAAATTTGGACATTGAACAAAATGTTTACATATAAAACACACACTTGTAAAACTGCATTTCTTTTCTAAACAAAACATTTTATTTTAAATATAAAAATAACAAAATTTCTTCCTACCTTTGCTAAATTAATTTCAACATAAAAATATTTTAAAAACTTTATTCTGATTTTTTCACGACGACTTTAATTGCGGCACTAAACATCAACTGAGCAGTTAATAGAAAAACAAAACAGCAATTACTTGTATTTAAAAGAAAAAAGCAAACCTGAAACAAAAGTAAAATAAATAAAACATGTACCGTTATGCACAGTGGACACTTGTTAACCTATTATCAAACAAAATAATTAATTTTGAAATAATAAAAAAAATTACTTTCTTCCGGCTAGATTGAGCATTTGGACCACTGTGCTACGCTTTATTCGTTATACACGTCAGATATCACTCTACGCAGGAATCAGGAAGCAGCATTTTATGCAGACGATAGTGCTTTCATTTGCAGCGGTAAGGTATCTAATTCATTAGTTAAGAAAATGCAAGAGAGCTTAAATTCAAGCCAAAAATATTTTAATAAATGGAAAATAAAGGTCAATGATGATAAAACACAGGCCATTATTTTTCCATATAATAAGTCGCCAAAACGCATACCTTCTCAATCTATGTTGTGCCGTGGGAATGTTATACCTATAAAGTCAGAAATCAAGTATTTGGGCATTATAATGGATAAAAAACTAACATTTAAGCAACATGTCAACCAAATTTGTGAAAAAGCTATAAAGTGTGGTCGGGCATTGTTTCCTATACTCAACAGAAGATCTAAATTGAATATGAAAAACAAAATATTGTTATATAAAATGTGCATTCGACCAATTATGAGTTACAGCTGTCAAGTATGGTTTCATAAAACTGCGAAAACTCATACCAAAAAGCTTCAGATTATACAAAACAAGAATTTGACAATAATTCATAATCTTCCTCGTAGGTATCCGACAAATTTACTTCACAGTAACTTTGGACACAAGATGATAAACGATTTCACTAGAGAACTGACACTGACATTTAATGAAAAATGCAGACTGTCAAACTTTGAATCAATAAGGAATTTACAAGGTAATCACTAAGATTGTATTAGTGATTATCCAAACAAATTTCTTTATAACTTCCATAGAGATCAAAAAGGTTTTTGTGAGCTATTTTCCTTAAGGCTGTATATTTATTGTTATTAGTTTTGTAAATTTAATTATAAGACTCTTATTGTTGTAGTACTTATAGTAAAATCTCATACCTCTGTACCTTTTATATTTTAAACTTGTAAATAAAGACTTAAAAATTTTTTCTTATTTATTTAAAACTTGCTGCCGAAGAATCCCTAGGTGTGGTTTAAAACCAGAATGGAGGTGTTTGCGATGAAGATATTCGACGAAGATTTTTGTAAATCGATGATCCTTTGGTAAAAGCGCCGGGAATTTGGTTTCAAATGCAAGTGGTGCATTTGCTAGTCGGCCGCCTACACGAATGATTGGTAAAGTTGAACCAAAGCATTGTTTGTTGTCCAAAAATGGGGTGAGCCTTTGAAGACTTGGTTTTAAATTTTTTTCTTTATTGAGCAGCTGAATTTCTTCTTGATATGTTGAGTGTTGAATGTGATAAATAATTTTGTAAAACGATGATTGTAACTCTTCAGGTGATATAAACTGATTGCGAATTTGTTTTTTAAAAACACGATTAATATAAGCAATAATACGAAGTATGCAAAGGTATGACGAGTGTCGAGAACATAAATAGTCGATGATTGATTCGGGAACGATGGTAGTTTTGAGTAGAGATTTTTTAATTTCTTGTTGTGGAAACTCTGTGTTTTCGATATTGCCCTTTAGCCAACTTGCCTCTGGCTCTGTAAGAAATTTAGGTCCGGTAAACCATATTGAATTAACGAGATCATTTGCGAGACAGCCTCTGGAAACTATATCTGCTGGGTTTTGCTTTGAAGGCACATATCTCCAAGGAATATTATGAGTCAGGTTTTGTATTTCTGAAATACGATTAGCGACAAAACAAACGTACGACGACGAATGATTAGTGAGCCAATTTAAGACAATTTTTGAGTCTGACCAAAAGAAAATTCGATAATTGAGACGGCTAAATTTAGCTTTAATTTTATCCCATGTTCGACTCAATAGTAGGGCGGCACATAGTTCTAAACGAGGCACGGATTGATTAACAACTGGAGCTACTTTCGACTTAGCTATAAGCAAGGTTGATTCGAATTGGTTGTTAGTGCAAACACGAATAAAAAGACAACAACCATATGCCAATTGAGAGGCATCTATGGATATCAAATTTTGCCTACAAATCCTGGCAGTTCGATTTTCATGATATAGGGAAGACTTTCTTAAATTTGTTTCCAGCGATTCGATAAGCGTGGATTAAGTGGTGTATCCCAATCGAATTTTTGCCTCCACATGTCTTGCATCAAAATCTTGCATGATATTACGATGGCATTTAATAAACCAAGTACATCAAAAATTCTTGCGACAGTTGTCAAAACGGATCTTTTTGTGGGAACTGCAATGGTTAGCAAATCGAAACGAAAACAGAAAACATCTTCTTTAGGCTTCCAGGATATCCCAAGAGCTTTTGTGATATATTCACCATTTGTTTTTAAATGAAGTTCACCATTATATGAAGCAATGTTTGGGCAATTTGAATTCCACTTCGACAATTCAATGCCACCTCTTCGCAAAATTTCAATAATTTCACCTTTTTTGATCGAAAGGTCGAAAAGATTATCTGCCCCCGTGAGCAAGTCATCGACGTATAAATCTTGCTTGAGTGTTTCAGAGCCAACAGGAAATTGATTTTTATAGAAATCAGCGATAAAGAATAAGCTTCTTACTGCCAGAAAAGAAGCAGCTGATGTACCGTAAGTTACTGTGTTTAACTTGTATAGCCTGATGGGATCATGAACATTTTTCCTCCAGAAAATCAACTGGAAGTTGCAATCTTTTTCGTCTACCAAGAATTGTCGATACATTTCGAATATATCAGCAGAAAGGGCTAATTTATTTAAACGAAAAGATAAAATTGTTAATATTAGTTCCTGTTGTATTGTTTGACCGATCATTAGGGCTTCGTTTAATGAAATATTTGTTGATGTGCGACACGAAGCGTCGAAGACCACTCGAAGTTTTGTCGTGGTGCTTTGAAGACGTAAAACGTAATGATGAGGTATAACGTAATGCGATGATTTCAAGCCGTTGAAGCTAACGGGTGACATATGACCGAGGCGAATATATTCATCCATAAACTCGCAATACATTTATCGTAAACTATCATCTTTCAAAGTCGCTTTTCTAAATATAAAAATCGCCGACGCGCTGTTTCGACTGAACTACCAATTTGTTTAATATTAGATTTAAATCGTAATCGTACCTGTACTCGACCGCTAGGAACAAAAATAGTATTTTGAACGAAATGCTCTTCGCATAGCTTTTCTTCAGTGAGCGTAGATGAATGTTGACTAAATTCTTCGATTTCCCAAAAGGCTCTTAGCAATGAATCCAGGTCATCATTTTTTGTCATGAAGTTACACGATAATGCACGCTGGTGATGTTGATTATTTATGCTGCCACCAATGACCCAACCGAGAGAAGTGTTTATGAGGCAGGGTAGTCCATTGCCAAGAGAAAGTTTTCCGTCAAGGAGCAACTCAAAGAAAATTTCTGAACTTAAAAGGACATCGATACGTTGAGGTATGTGAAATTGTGGATCTGCAAGTTCAAGACCATTTGGGATGCTCCAGTTTGATGCTTTAATTGGTTCAGCTGTGATGAAATTGATTTTGTCACCAAGAAACTTGTAGTCCACTCAAAGTCAGACACGCGTGATTTATTTGTGGCTGTTACAAAATGCTTCAATTGGGTGCGAATATTCGAAATGCCAGAAATTTCTTGAGTAGTTCTATTCTGTTTAAGACGAAGACGATTAGCAGCCTCTTGTGTTATAAGATTAACTTCAGAACACGAATCGAGTAGGGCACGAAGAGGTAGTAGAGTACCAAATGAATCTTTTATGAAAATAATAGCTGTAGGAAGCAAATTTATTCGACAACTACGTGTGACAAACGACGAAAACTGAGTAAGATGGCTTGACGATGGATTAGCGTGTGGGGACGACGATGGTTGGTTTGATGATAAAAAAGATGGTTGAGACGATGAGGTACCAAAAGGTTGAGCTGATGGCTGCGACGAAAAAGTACGTTGAAACGAAGGATTCGAAGACGAATGGTGTTGATGCGAAGAAATGCCTGTGCTATTGGCTGGCTGATTATTTGAATTGTGAAGAGACGTGTGATGCGAAACCCTGCAAGTGCGACAGCGAGATTTTGATGGACACTGAGAGACCATATGTCCTTTTTTAAGGCAGTTGATACAGAGCTTTGAAGCTTTCATAAATTCAAATCGACGAACTACAGGTACCGATAAATAACTAGGGCAGCCTCCAATAAAATGATCGTTAGTCTTGCAATACTCACAAGAGGTACTTGATACAACAAACGATGACCCTGTACGCTTGACAAATTGCTTAGATTTATTGTCTCGAAGATGAGATGAATCCAACTGTGTATTGCGGCTTTCTAGAAACTGGCAACGACGACTAAGGGCTTCGAGGCAACGATCCCATGATGGCAAGAGAAAGTTTTAAAATCTTGTTTTTCGTCGTAAGTCCTTTTTGATTCTTCATCTATCTTCGATAAGACAATATGTATGATGATGGCGGACAGCAAGGAACTCCGTAGAGCAGAAACATTGTCAATAATTGAGCGTAGCGAAGCAGCATTCGGTTTAGTCATAGATGGTATAGAAAATAATAAGTTAATGTGATCCAGGAATATTAACGATTTGTTATCATATCGCGCGATTAAACTATCCAATGCTTTCTGATAATTTGAATCGGTCAATTGAAAGGATTCTATAAATGCCAAGGCTTGCCCTGACAAACAATTAAGCAAATAATTAAATTTGTCGATCGTAGTGATTCGTTGTGGACCAACGTATTGAAGGTGCTCAAAAATCGCGAAAATTCTGAATACTTCCCATCGAACTTCGGTAGCTTTATTTGAGGCAAACGGTGTTGATGTGTTGGCAAAGATTGCGTAACATTCAAAAAACTTTGCTCAACATCACTTGAACTATGTTTTTTATTTATTAAATTTACCAATGGTGCCTTGACCGAAATAAACAGTTCTTCGAGGTCAGATCGACTGGTATCAGTCTCGTCCAACTTCTCAATCTGCGATTGAATATGACTAATTTGTTTAAAATAAGATTCTAAAATCTGCAGCCGACACTCCAGAATTGTATAATCCGATGAACTTCCATCTTTTTCAATATTGTTCTTCATGTGGGTTATATTTTGTTTCATTGTTGACCGTTGTTGCTTTAGAGAAGCAAGCGTAATGTTTCTCACATCGGTGTTATCGTTGTTCATGTTGACGTTAAATGTAATTTTAAGTTGATAAAAATTAATTAAATTTCAGTAAGAATATTATAAATTTTTAAATAATTACCACATGTAGTTAAAAAGTACTAATTGCTGTTGAAAAAAAGTACTATTTGTTGTTAGAAAAGTACAAATAGTATTTAAAAGGCCCAACAATGTTACTAGTGCCAACACTAATTTTCAAATTTTGTTTTCAACCAAATTAATTTGCCTATATGTGTTTGTACGTGTGAGCATTGATTTAATGCTTATTAGCAAGCGCAATGTTCGAAGAGTTAATTCTTGCTGTTGTTGTTAAAGAGTGTAGAAAACTTACTGCGTTGATGAAGAAACTGTGGCAGAGGACAACGAATGGTAAACGATGGTAATATAGTTGGTTATGTGATGATTGATGTACTTATATTAGCAGCGAAGAGATATGATGTTTGATTTGAAATGAAGTGGTATGCGCAGACACAAGCGGCGACAGTAAATATATTGAAGTTAACGATGACGATGATGGTGGTTGTTGGGTTTCAAGCGATGACGACTATGATGCTGAGAAGAAATTGCAGTTAGCTGATAGTGACGCAGGCGATGATGATGATTACGATGAGAAGGCTGTTAAATGCAAAGACGCAAACGATGACGATGTCTGTATGTATGTTGATTTTAGAGAGGAAGAAAAACGATGTTTGAATTTTTGTGTTTGTTTTCCACTTTATATTTAATAGTTTTTTTATCTTTTTGATTTAATTATCGGACACAGTTTAATTTTAAATATTATTTTTTTTAAGTCTTTTAATTTAACCGTGTCCTGTCACGGTCGCCAATTTAATGTATGAGCAAATGCAAAAAGAAAAACCATTAAATAAAATAACGAGCGAGAATTGATTTTGACTAAGTAACTTTATTGTTCGATTGTCCAAGAACTACTACTCTTTCTTATTTTAAAACAACTTGCAATAGGTATAAAATGTAGAAATGTGGAATTGCATTCCCGTTAGGATTATATGCATGTTAACATGTATGTACTTATGTATATTATAAATTTATACAGTTCAAGGGCAAGTTAGAGCGACAAGGTAAACGAATTAATTCAATGAAATAGAAATACAAAATACATATATTATAAAAAGAAATGACAATTATCTTTATTGTTCTGACCGAACAGGACATATAGCAAAAGTTTGCAAAGGTACTTTAAACATACAAAAAACTACAAAAAATACGCAACGCGCACATTCTGTCGCTATACGTATGTTAGCATGCAATAGCATGTTTACAACTTTTTACTTTTATTTTTTTTAATTGTTTACAACTATTCACTTATTGTTTATTGTTATTTTATTAACATTATTCATTGGATTGATAATGTTTTTGAAGGTCATTGAGTTTGGGTTAGATAGTTGCATAATTTTTAATTTAAATTGATAGTGCAAGCTGTTGTTCTTATCTAAGTTGTGTTATGCTCACTGTGGCAACACTGAGTTTTATACTTTGTTTTTGAAATACTTTAAAAATTGTTCTTCTGTTTAATTGAGTAGGCCAGCAAAAGGTTGGCAAAAAGAAAATATAAAAATATATTAGTTTTTCATAGAAAGCAAATAAAAGCGATTGCGTTTAATTTAATTCGGGTTAGTACATTGGCGACGAGTGTAAAAACCGTTGAAATTGGATATATAGCATTAAATTGCGATAAATAAATTGAATTTAGATTTGTCTAATACCATTAATTGCATTGAATTGCGGAAGTCTTTCACTAACAAATATTTGATTAGTGACTGGGCATTAAATTGCGTATAACTAAAGATAAATTAAAATATTAGTATGTTACCGATTAAATTCGGCATTCTTTGGAAAAGTTAAATGTGGACTGACACAAGAAGTGTAGACACATTGTGGTTTTGATTGGTAATTTTGATTTGTTTTACTAATTTTGATCCATTTAATTGCAGTAACTTTGTGTGATACGATGTCAGAAGTCATAAGACCTTTCCTAAGTGAAGCGATAGAAAAGTCATTGTTACGCCACGAGTGGGAAAAATGGCTAAGGTCATTTAAACTTTATTTGGCTGCGGAAGAAATAGTCGATGATGTGAAGAAAAAGAATAAGCTTTTACATTTGGCTGGGCCCCAATTACAAGAAGTAATATTTAACATTCCTGGTGCCCTAGTTGAAGGTAGTGAAAAGGAAAATATACAGACATATGAGGTGTTAGTAGAAAAGTTAAATGAATACTTCTCACCACTAGTCTACTAGAAATTAGAGATGCATGTCAAGTGTATGAGCAAATAAATAAAACTTCTCGCAGTATGCTAATGCCCACTGAACAGAAGCAAATAAATAAGGTTTACAGTAAAAGCAATGTTCAGTCATATTCTACAGGTGAGTGCAGCCGATGCGGAAGAAAGGGACACTTATCAAACTCTTTTGAATGTCCTGCGAAAAATTCGAAATGCAATAAGTGTTCTTCGATAGGACATTTTGCAATAAGATGCAGGACCAAAAAAAGAAATATTGAAAACGATAACTACGCACCTTATAAAAAGAAGCGAGCTTTTGCTAATGTTCGTTGCTTTGCTGAAGATGATAATTTTTCTTCAGAACTTCGTGAATTTGGTTGTTTCAAAATCGGAAATGGGGAAAAAAGTGAGGAAAATATATGTTGTTATATTGGTGGAAAAGAAATGTCGATGATAATAGACTCTGGCTGTCGTTTCAATCTAGTAGGAGAAAAGGATTGGTTTTTTACAAAATTCAGATGCAGTTATATGGAATATACGCTCTCATTCTGCAAACAAATTTAAAGCATATGCTGCCAACAGTCCGTTAGAAATTGTTGTCGTGTTTGATGCTCCAATACGTACGGGTAACGCTAACGAAATAATATCATCTTTTTATGTTATCAAGAATGGCGACCAATCACTCTTGGGCAGAGAAACAGCTCTGAAACTTAGTGTATTAAAACTGGGATTGGACGTGTACCATATTCAGGAAAAAGAGCATCAACACTTTCCAAACATACATGGTATTACGGCTTCTTTATCTATAGATCACACGATCTCCCCGGTGCAACAACCAGTACGCCGTGTTCCAGTTGCGCTGGTGGATAAAGTGGCCAACAAAATAGATGAGGCATTGCGGCTTGATATAATTGAGCCTGTTGTAGGTCCCAGTAAATGGATTTCCCCAATAGTTATAGTTCCAAAAGGAAATGATGACATTCGAATCTGTGTAGATATGAGACGCGCTAACCACGCCATTCTTCGCGAAAATCATCCCTTGCCAACTTTTGAGGCATTTATGAGTAGACTGAAGGCAGCAAAAACCTTTCCTAGACTGGACCTCAAGTCAGCATACCACCAAATTGAACTAGATGAAGCAAGTCGTGAAATCACAACTTTTGTAACACACAAAGGGTTGTTCAGATATAAACGATTGATGTTTGGCGTGAACTCTGCTCCTCAGATCTTTAAAAAATTATGGAAGGAATGCTTTCAAAATGTCGCAACGCCCTTAATTATATCGATGACATTATTATATTTGGAAACTGCGATGAAAATCATGATTTAGCATTAAAAGAAGTTTTGAAGAAAAACAATGTAACTTTAATAAAGCAAAATGTGTATGGAAAGTTAAAAAGCTCATGTTTTTGGGACATGTACTATCGGCAGATGGTTTTGCTGCAGATCCTGAAAAAGTGAAAGTTATACAGCAGTTTCGAGCACCAGCATCGAAAGATGAGTTGCGCAGTTTTTTAGGATTAGTGACTTATATTGGAAAATTTTTGCCTGACTTATAAGCAGTGAAAGCAGTAAAGATGTGGATATATGCAATGCAATTTCTAACATGGAAAATGAGTGTCGGTACTCAAATGTTTCCAATCCATACTTTGTTTTCCGTTTGGAGTTGTCAGCCATTGGATCAATTTTGCTACGTGGCATTCGAATTGTAATACCGAAATCTTTAAGAACTCAAGTATTGCAGTTGGCACATGAAGGGCACCCTGGTGAGTCGAAAATGAAGCGTCGTCTTCGTTCTAAAGTGTGGTGGCCATTAATTGACAGGGAGGCTGAAAATTTTGTTAAAGCTTGTCATGATTGTCTTCTGGTGTCACAAGCGTTAAATCCAATCCAATTTCCGAATGGGCCTTGGCAAGTATTAGCTTCTGATTTACTTGGTCCGCTTCGGAATGGCGAGTATGTTTTAGTTCTTATAGATTATTATTCGCGGTACCAAGAAGTTGTTTTCTTGAAACGTATTTCTTCTGAAATCATTATTAAAGCTATGAAAGAAATTTTTTCCAAACTTGGCTTACCCAAAACAATTAGAACAGACAATGGTAGGCAGTATGTCAGCAATGAATTTAAGTGCTTTCGTGCGGATAATAATATATCGATAATAAGAACACCACCATATTGGCCACAGGCAAACGGAGAAGTGGAGAATATGAATAGGTATCTGGTAAAACGGTTAAAACAGCCGCAGCAAACAAGCGCGATTACAAGGAAGAAATCCAAAAATTTATACTAATGTACAACGTCACACCACATGGTATAACAGGTTCAGCTCCAAGTGAGTTAATGTTTAACAGGCGTATTCGGGACAAAATTCCGGGTATTGAGGACATCGCAGAAGAAGTTATTGATTCATCTGCTAGAGACAATGACTTAATAAATAAACAGAAGGGAAAAGAGAAGGCTGACACAAGCAGAAGGGCAAAAGCATCAAATATTCAAATAGATGATAAGGTGTTATTAAAAAACTCTATTTTTCAAAACAAACTTACTCCGAACTTTGATAAAACATGTTATGAAGTTGTTGAGAGAAACGGGAGTGAAGTCAAAGTTGTTGGAGGAGGACGAACATATAAGAGAAATGTAAAAGATTCCAGACGCAAGGTTTCCAGAAAATACATCACTTCAACAACGTTTGAATACTAAGTCATCTCCTGATGTCGAAAAAATGGAATTGTTGAATAACAACTTGGTTTCACCTTCCATCAATGATCAATCATCATCAGCCGATTTCAACCTACCAAAAGCATTACCTAACAGGCAGGGTTGCACTGAGAATGATGGCGTTGACTTGGACATTCCATCATTTGCTGCTAAAGAACCGTTGAAACTAAAACTAAAAAAGATGGAAGGGATGTGGCAATACTGAGTTTTATACTTTGTTTTTGAAATACTTTAAAAATTGTTTTTCTGTTTAATTGAGTAGACCAGCAAAAGGTTGGCAAAAAGAAAATATAAAAATATATTAGTTTTTCATAGAAAGCAAATAAAAGCGATTGCGTTTAATTTAATTCGGGTTAATACATTCACTTTCTAATGTGGTTAGTTTAATTGTTGTAGGGTATTCTATTCTCCTAAATATTCACGTATTTCTACGAATGAAGTTGTAATGAACTATTTGAAAATATCATCAGATTCTTATATTAATTCATTTAGAATGAGAATGAAATTGAAAAAATTAGAATACCATGATGATGTTAAAAAATTATTGATAGAATGAAAATAAATATTGTTCTTTTTTATTGCATTTCAATGGGAGGTGGGTAATAGTGGGCGTGTTGTAATTTTAGCATGAAACATTTTAAATGATATAAATTACAGAAATATCAAATTTGAAGGTTGTACCTAAAATATTTTAGAAAATATGGAACTTTTTATGTTGTGGTTGTATGGATGGTGGGGGTAAAAGTGGGCCAAAGTTCAAAATTTTTTTCCGATAATGTTTGTAACAATATAACATTCAAGTATACCAAAATTGAAAGTTATACCTAAAGTATTACGGACAATACGGCATTTTACAAATTTCGATTGTATGGGAGGTGGGCGTAAAAATTTTCTAATTTTTTTTTTAAACTGGAATTGTCTCAATAATAAATTTCAGAGCTCTACAATGACTCCTTGTATTTAATGCCGACGTTGTCTTGTAGCTTCTTACAACTCATAAACAAATTATTTAAAACCACACAAACGAATTGTTAATGTTTTACAGTTGAAAGTTTATTTTATAATAATTGAAATGAAAATGTTTCTATGAAAACATAAATATGATTTACAAAAACATGATGTCTTGACTTGAATTATAAAAAACTTAAAAACTAAAATAACAAGTATATTTACATTAACTACGTCACTACATTACCCCCCTTTCGGAAGAATTTCATTTAAAGCAAAAGATACCGTTTTTCTTTTTTTGTCTGTAGACGTTAAATTTTCTTCAATAAATGCTGGTTTTAATCTATCTATTGAAACGTTCTTAGGCATTGAATTGAGCTTTAATTTGAAAAATTTTGAATTCCTTTCAAGCACCTCAAATGGACCTTCATATGGATATGATAGTCCAGATTTCTTGGAATCACTCCTAACAAAAACATATCTACAACTTTCGAGAGTCTTGGGAATATAAGTCATCATTGTTTTTCTATGATGAGATATGTATATCACAACGAATATTAGAAAAATATTTTTTAACTTTGCTTAAGAACTCTGAATTGTTAATTGTTTGTCCAGAATCCACCACTAATTCACCAGGCAAATGTAGGGATTGCCCATAAACCATTTCAGCTGCAGATGACCCAATATCTTCTTTGACAACGGACCGTAATCCCAACAATATTATAGGTAACTCCTGTGACCAATTAACCGATGGAAACGTTCTACCATACCGTTAGACTGGGGGTGATAAGCTGTGGTAACAATTTTGCCAATACCTAATGTACTCGTAACCTCATTGAAAATAGAAGAAGTAAATTGCGCACCCTGATCACTTGTAATCAGTTTTGGAACCCCAAACCTTGAAACATATTCATTCAAAAACGTACATGCAATAGTTTTAGCTGTAATATCTCTTAGAGGATAGGCATCTGGCCACCGTGTAGTTCTGTCAATTATGGTTAATATATATCGAAAACCATTTGGTATTGGTAGTGGGCCAACAATATCTATGTGTACGTGCGTAAATCTTCCCTCAGTGATTTTGATCTTTTCAGTTTTTGTTTTAATATGTCTATGTGCTTTAGCTCTTTGGCAATGTAAGCAACTCAAAACCCAAGAATTAATACTCGCATTCATAGATGGCCAGAAATACCGAGATAAAATAAGCTTTCTTGACGCCCTTGATCCGGGATGTGAAATGTTATGCAAGTGATTAAATACAACCTTTCTTAAACTATGTGGAATGAACGGCCGTATTTTATCATTTGAATTCTCGCACCAAATAAAAACCTATTGTTCTGGCATTAAAACTTTCTCAAACTTATATAAGTTATCTTCGCTTCCTGTAAGTTTTTGCAAATCTAAATCTTTGACTTGTTCTTCTGCCAACCGACTGATACTTATTTTATGTAACGAATATCGGCAGCAAACTGCGCAATAAATTCTAAGTGACGTGTTTGTCGAGGACTACGCTCAACCTTGGAGTTAAGCACTTGGGTCAATGGTTTGTGATCCGTGTATATAGAAAATGATCTTCCTTCTAGCATATGTCTAAAATGTTTTATATTTAAATAAATTGCTAACAATTCTCTATCAAATGAATTGTACTTTGTCTCACTTGTTGAAAGTTTTTTTGAACAGAATGCTAACGGTTCAACTATATCGCCAACTTCTTGCTGTAAAACTCCCCCTATTGCTACATTTGAATTTACCATACTGATAACCATTACTGATAACATTTACTATTACTGATAACAATGCATCTTTGTTAAAATGATTAAGCAGTACTTTTGAAGAAAAACTATCTTTCATTTTTTCAAATGCTATTACTGTATCTTCAAGCCAACTTAACATTTTACTTTTATTCTTAATAAAATCATTTAGCATTTTATGAATTGGACTCAACATTTCAGCTATTTTAGGTATGTACCTATGATAATAGTTAACCATTCCTATAAATTTTTGTAATTGTTTAACTGATTTTGGTTTTTCGTAATCCTGGATAGCCTTAACTTTTACGTTTTATTCCCTCAGCTGAAATATTGTATCCCAAAAAATCTACGTCTGTTGAACCAAATATACATTTCGAACTTTTAATATTTAAACCATATTTAGATAGCCTATCGAATACTAATTTTAAATGCTCACAGTACTGATCCTCATCCTTGCTTGCTATAAGCACATCATCTAAATATACAAATACAAAGTCTAGGCCAGATAAAACTTCATTCATAAAACGTTGAAACGTTTGCGTAGCATTTCTAAAACCTAACGGCATTCTTACAAATTACAATAGCACAAATGGAGTATTTATTGCAGTTTTTAGTATATCAGATTCTGCCACTGGAATCTGATGGTATGCGCGAACCAAATCAAGTTTTGACAATATATGTCTATCTTGCAAATCGACATGCATATCATGAATGTGTGGTAACGGGTATCTATCAGGTATAGTTACCACATGCAATCTTCGATAATCTCCACAAGAACGCCAGTCATTATGTTCCTTTTTGGGTACGAGATGTAGTGGTGAAGCTACATGTGACCTAGATGGTCGACAAATTCCAGATTTCACTAATATTTCAAACTCATATTTTGCAATCTGTTACGGTCCACGTTTAGTCGCCTGACGAGCTTCTCGGCCTGCTCATTAAACCCCAGGAGGTCCCAACCCTTCTCGTCAGGTTCGCGACTGCAACACAAAACAAAAAGGTATTCACAACAAAAAAAAAAAACGAACTTCTAACAAAACACACACCACACACACGAATATTGAGACGGATGTTGGTCTCATATCTAGCCCTCCCAACCTTGTCATGGTAGAATTCCACAATCACTTTTTAATCCATGACCCAAACGCCACTCGACCGTTCCTTCCACTTACCTATCTATTATTGTCCCAACTATACGTTATTAAGCCTTCATATTATTTTTCTTTTTCTTTCTTTAATACACAAACATTATTAGTTTTATTTAAACAAACAAAAACGAATTTTAAATTACATAGACTACTCTTATAATTACATATATTAAATATTAACAAAACTTATATTTTTTTCTAATTCTAATTTCTAATTCTTTTACAATAATTTTGCCCTACACTGTTACATATATAAATATATCTCACGATTAAATTAACTCTTCTTCTTTCTTGCAAAAATCAGCTTTTAGCATTCAAATTTCAAAATTTTCCTCTAATAAGGATAAACGAACTATATTATATTTTTCCTACACCTGAAGGAGCTCCCTAAGCATGTAATTTTACTTAAAAACCAATTTCTATTTTTTTATACTCTCACACGCCTAATTTGAATACTAAACAGAATATCTAATTTTTTAACGTTATTATATTTTTTTTACACTCGCGAAGATATAGATATATTTACAAAGCAAAACCTGACTTCTCTGTTAAATTTTAAACTTAACACTAAACATAAAACACTGTCGAATTCACACAAATTTTCACAATAACACAATACTACACTACACTTAATTAAAAATTTTGTTTTTATAATATGTTTTTTTTTAATTTTTTTTAAATTTCAGTTTTTTTCTCCTTTCTTTTAGGTATTTTTCTTTCTTTTGAACCAACAGAGGGATTATTTAATTAGAAGTGAAAACGAAAATTGCTTTGTTATGCGAGTATGAGCAAAAAAAAAACGCCTTAACTTTACTCTAACACGTAAAATTTACTTCTTTGTTTTCTTTTTATGTGGGTGAAAACTTTCAATCCTCAAGAAGATTCGGGATTTAAAATTAAATAAAATTCGTTACCTGGCTATTTCTTCCTGGGGATGTGCCTTGAACAAAGTTTTGGAATCCCTCTCTGTATCGAGACAATAGCCAGCTAGAAGGAAGAAACACAACAAACACTCAGCACATTTCAATATCTTCCTATTTTTTTATACACTACTTTATTTTAATATTTTGTTTAAATAAACTTACGTTTTTTTATTTTTTTGTCGAAAGGCAAGAAAAACTATTATCTTTATCTTATGGAACTTTTAAGTTTATTCAACTTTCCACAAATCTTTGTCGCAATTATTTGTTTGTTCACTTCACTAATTTTCAAAACGTTCACCTCTGACTTATTTTTGATTCTGGCTTAATTTCGTTCTTACTCCCTGTTAAATACCATCGGCAGTCTATGTTCTACCTAAAGAATTTCCCGCGATTAAAGAAAACACTAGAATGTTTTCTTTTTGAATATTATTTACTGTGAGATACATATGTAAAAACTAATCTTCCCGCTCATCTTTATAAAAAAAACTACCTAGACGGTGTATTATGTTCCCGCGGTAAAGTTTATTTATAACAACAAAATTATATTCAAAAGATATTTTTTTGTTTATATAAATAATTAATAAATGTTGGCAGTTTAAGTACGGCATGGTGGTTAAATATTTATTTATTAACGTTATTTTTTTTTTTTATTATTACCAAATTATCAATATCAACAGATCAATAGATATATATATCCAACAATTTCCCATATAAAGTGGCTTTACAACACCAGGCGATCAGAATAGTAGCAAGAAGTTTTTATTCATTCATTAATTTAAAATAAAAGTTAAAAAAACAACAATTTATGTTTACTTCCAAGATAAATTAGCAATGAGGTCTGGTAACACTGATACTACTTAGTACTAAACTTAATACATGTATGCGATCAGCTGTGCTTAATTCATTTATATTACACATTTTTTTAATGGCAGACGCACATGGAAGGTAAGTATCTTTGTTAAAATTGATTTTCTTTCTTTTTTATTTATTTTCAGGAATTCTGGGCAGGCGAATCAGGGTCAAAATTATTTTGGTAATTATGTATCGTTTTGATACATATCTTTTTTAATATATCTAATTAAATCTTTCTTATTTCTTTCAGGTGCCAATACTAACAAACAAACAACCAAACAAACAAAAACTAACAAAAATACAACCAATAAAAAAACAAAAAATATAGAAAAACACTGGGACAAGGGCAGGAGTAAGTGTCTCCATAACCAATACGCCCCTCCCTAACATTTTAAAATTTTGATGAGGGACTCGAGGCCACAGGAAGATTTTTTTGCCTCCTCCCGAACATAAGCCCCTAAGGTTCCGCCACGAAAAAATTTTTTCTGTCGCCGGAGACAGTCTGTAAGCGTGGTGGTCCGGCATACAAAATTATTTTACCCGCAACAAAACTCCGGGCTCGCTGGACTTGGACAGAGGGAACGATGTGCGGGTAATTTGTTAATAACCCCAACGTGGGGAACTCCCACACCCTGAAACGAGTCTCAATGTGCAGCTAACCGGGCATCAAATATGGCTTGAAAATCTACACTACCTGTCAAAAGATTACGGGAAGTATTTTGAAATGGATTTTTGATAATAACTATTACTTTGTTAATATTGTTACGTTTTTACTTTACGTTGGGTTCTTTTAATTGCAAAATAAATACACTCTGTTATTACTTTTACTGTAAGTCACTTTATTTATTTTAACACCACTGTTCAAAAAAATACAGCAAACTGTTAAACACTCTTAAAATTCGAAAACTTAACTCTTTGACTTTTAAATTAATACTGCCATACTACTCGCCAGCACGATTCGCTTATATAGGTGATTAAAAGCACCAGAATGTTCTATTCCAGACATATCTGGCAGTGTTATGAAGCTATAATGTCCAATAAACTTTTTAATATAACATTCCATTTCCAAATTATATCGATATCAAATTACCGTGTGACTCTAAATTATTTCAATATCACGTGACTTTAAATTATTGCAATACCGTGTGACTTTAAATATATTTTGGCATTCTTTAATTATTGCATTTGCATCTCGTATTACCATTACTTTCATGACACCACATTAATATGTAAGAAATTATTATTAATAAATAATATAAAAAGAAGTTTAATAAAAGATATGGGTGGAGTTGTTAAAACGTTGTCGCGACACATAGAACACAAAAGATTATTGTGTTTTGTTTCCTCTATGTATATTTCGAACATATTACATGGCGACCGTGACAAGTGAAAAAAGTGTTAATTAAGACGTGAACTAAGTGGGTTGTTATTGTGTAAAACTGCAAGTGATTAAAAGTGTATTAAGAAAAAAAGGGAAAAAACAATATATAAAAATTAAAAAAAAAAATTTTTATTAAAACTCTAAAAAAAAAGAACAAAATAATTTGCCTTTTTGTTAAAGATGAATGAAAAATTTAAAAAGAATGACGAAGTGATTCAAGAAGTATGCATATAAAGTTTCTGTTAAAAATGATAAATTAAAAACAAAACCTTTTAAAAAATATATACTTAAATTAAGCTAAAATGACTTGGTGGAAAATACTGTCAACCATCCCATTACTAGTAGCAGGCTACGAGGTAGGGAAAAATCAGGAAGAAAACGACAATAAACAATTAGAAAAAATATTGGAAACTATAAAGGAGGACAACGTTGATAAGACAACTGAGAGCATGAGTCACATCGAAATTATGGCTGTGTTGTTAGCAGTAGCAATGGTAATTATCTACCTGGTTAAATTAGTATGCAAAACAATCAAAGATATGCAAAGGGGACAACACCGACAGCCCCAAGTATAAGTGAACCACAGCAAATGTGTTATAAATAAATAAAAAAAAAAAACCTTTAACAGTGCAGTAATAAATAAAATAAAATAAATTAAAATATCTTTTATAAATCAAATAATTAATAATTCTATTTCATAAATTAATATATTACAAATAAAGTGAACTTATACAGACAGTGAATTGTATAAATATTGCATAAACAGCAGAAAATAAAAATAATAATATAAAAAAAAAAACAAGAACAAAAGAAAAACTCTGCAAAAATATAAAACCAGCTTTAGAGCTTTAAAACGTGTTTAATTTACAAAAAGAAAAAAAAAATAATAAAGCTAAAAAAAAATATAACTATATAAGAAATAAATTTATTAGAAAACAGTTTCAACATTACAACAAAGTTTTAATAACAATATAAAAAAAGAGAAGGAAGAAGCATCCCCACGCCATGGGATGTATGTTCTCCACGCCGAGGAGAAGCCAACGTTGCACTCCAGGAACAACAACACCAATATCAACACCAGCAACAGCAACAAAAAAAAATAATCAACCCTAGAAAATGGATAAGTAACAAAAGAAAAATTTATTATAGTATAGTACAATAGTGTCAAATGCAGAAATTTTTTTTTTTGAAATATATTTATTGAAAACAAAATAAACATCTAACTTGTTATAATTAACCTTTATATGACAATATTAATTATTTAACAATAAATTATTAAGAGTACGATTTGGCAAAATATTAGGAGAAAAAGGAAATATAAATATGGGAAAATTATTCCAGTCATAATTATTCCAGTCATATGTCTGACTATAACAGCTGACATTATCAAAACCTGACCCATTTCAAATGCAAAACGCAAAATGCCCTAATTGGGAACAGTTATCTCAACAATTTCAAGAAAATCAAAGCAAATTCCTGCGGTTCTTCAAATGTTTAAACAAACAGAAACTGCCTAGCAGAGCAGTAATAGAATATCATCTGCATTTAATAGAAGTCCACTTTAATACAATAGTAAATACTTTTAATAACACTGCTTATTACCTTACACCCGAACACAGACAAGAGATTTTTGAATTAATAACCAAATTGAAGACAAAGGTTCAGTCAATAGAGAAACGGTTACAAAAAGAACTAGTAATAATATTCAGGGAGAATGGATGCGTAACTATAACATTGGAGGAGATAGATTATTGGAGCATATTGGAAAACTCGAATATTTGGGAACAGTTTGAAGACATTGACCCTGACCTAGCGGACTCAAAAATGGAACCCATTAAATTCATAGAATTAGCCACTAAAATCCTACCGGAATTTGATGGTAAATTTAAGAACCTTCAAAAATTTCTTGATGCTTTGAACCTTTTAGAATCACTGAAAGGAACCCATGAAAATCTTGCAGTACAAATAATACAGACAAAAATCAGCGGGACAGCTCGCATATCAATCAACGATTTAACGTCCATTGCAGCCATTGCAGACAAATTGAAAACGGTAATAAAGGGAGACTCCACTGACATATTAGTATCCAAATTAATGACCGCACGCCAGGGAAGTAAACCAAACAGCGTATATGCCCAAGAAATAGACGAGCTCTCGAAAATGTTATCAAACGCATATATTTCAGATGGCTTACCACCACAAATAGCAAACAAGTATGCCGTACAGGCAACTGTAAAAGCCCTCGCGAAGAATCTAAATAATGATAGAACAAGAATCATCATTGAAGCAGCTACCTTTGATACAATAGACCAAATAACAGAAAAAATAATGAGCACAGATGTACACCAATCAAGTGTATCAAATGTCTTACAACTGCGTGGTAGATACCGATGGGGCAGGCAAAGATACCCAAATGGGCGCCTGAATTATAACAATCTAGGATCTCATACATACCGTGGAGATCGTCTTTACCAGCAAACTAACAGGGGAAACCCCCGAAGAGTTAATAGACAAAACAATTACCGGCCAAACTCAAATAACAACCACAGTAGAACTAGTAGGCAACATACTAATTCCAGACAGTATGCGGACATGAGGGTTATGAATAGGGTCTCGGGAAACCCCGAGGACCCCCAGATAACACTGGGGGAAGAATAGGACATATCTTGACTTTGAATCTGAACCTCAGTGCTTTTGTTAACCTCTCCCTTACGGGAAGTATACAGGCATTAACATTCTTAATAGATACTGGCGCAGATATCTCCTTATTAAAACATGGGAGTGTTAAAGGACCAATTGATGGTAAAATAGTTAATGAATTAAAAGGCATAGGCGAGGGTAGTCAATTCACGATCGGCGTAACTCAAGGTTGGTTGTGCCTCAACAACTTCAAACTAAAACATGAATTTCACGTTGTACCTGATGATTTCTCAATCCCATGCGATGGAGTTTTGGGACTTGACTTCATTAGGGCGCACAATTGTATAATTGACTTCCATTCAAGGGATAACTTCTTGGTAATCCGTCCCATAAATAGCACCATTCAAATGGAAATCCCCATAGTAACAGGTCCGATTCAAGACACTATTGTTATACCACCAAGATCAGAGGTGGTACGGAAAATAAAATTACAACAGGGAATAGACGATATATTTATTCCACATCAAACAGTAGAAAATGAAGTCTTTATCCCAAATACTATTACAAATCTCAATAGCCCGGTGGTATGCGTAATGAATGTATCTAATTCTTCGAAAATAATATCCTTAAAAAATATAAAATATGAGCCTCTGTCTCAATATGAGACTAAAACAATAGGCACAACTATAAAAAATTCTAGGTCTAATGAGATTTTAGAAAGACTGATGGTAAATTGCCCGCGAATTGCAAAGAATGACCTTTTGGCTCTGTGTGCCGAATTTACTGACGTGTTTGGGTTGGAAACTGAACCGGTATCTACAAACAATTTTTATAAACAAAAATTGCGTATAGTGGATGAAACACCGATATATATAAAAAACTATAGAATTCCGGAAACACAGAAAGAAGAAATTGAGAGGCAAGTTGATAAGTTAGTTAAAGGTGATTTAGTTGAGCCCTCTGTTTCGCCTTATAACAGTCCAGTGTTATTGGTTCCAAAGAAATCTTTGGAAGGTAGCGGTGATAAGAGGTGGCGTCTGGTAATTGATTATAGACAGGTAAACAAAAAACTTTTGTGCGACAAATTTCCTCTCCCAAGAATAGACGATATACTCGATCAGCTTGGAAGAGCTAAATACTTCTCAACATTGGATCTAATGTCTGGATTTCACCAAATCGAATTGGAAGATGGTTCGAGGGATATTACCTCCTTTTCAACACCCAAAGGTTCATTTAGGTTTAAGAGATTACCTTTTGGACTCAAAATCTCACCTAACTCATTTCAACGAATGATGTCACTAGCATTTGCTGGTTTAAAACCGTCAACTGCATTTTTGTATATGGATGATATTATAGTAATCGGATGCTCTAAAGCTCATATGATTAAAAATTTAAGAGAAGTTTTTCATACTTGCAGAAAGTATAATCTTACATTGCATCCTGATAAATGCAGGTTCTTTTGTCATGAGGTCACATTTTTGGGTCATAAATGTACGTCCCAAGGAATTTTACCGGACAGTAATAAATACGATACTATTAAAAATTATCCTAGGCCTAAGGATGGTAATGAAACTAAACGTTTTGTGGCCTTTGCTAACTACTATAGAAAGTTCATTCCAAATTTCGCACATTTCAGTAAACCATTAACAAATCTAACAAAAAAAACGCAACATTACATTGGTCGGATAAATGCGAAGATTCATTTAATTATTTGAAAAACACCCTAATATCTCCACCAATCCTACAGTATCCGGACTTCACAAAAACCTTCTACATTACCACAGACGCAAGTAAGTTGGCATGTGGTGCCGTGTTGAGTCAGCAACACGAGGGGACATTGTTGCCCATAGCATATGCATCAAGAACATTCACAAAAGGCCATTCATTGGGCTATTAATTACTTTAGACCTTACGTCTATGGACGAAAATTCATAATTAAAACAGACCACAGACCTCTAACATATTTATTTTCGATGAAAAACCCATCTTCTAAGTTAATGAGAGTGCGTTTGGATCTGGAGGAATACAATTTCGATATAGAATATATTAAGGGGAGAGAAAATTACGCAGCTGACGCATTGTCAAGAATTACCTTTGAAGATATAAAAGCCTGTAATGTAATGATGGTAACAACTAGGTCCAAGCAACTAGTGCAGGAAAGAGAGAAAGATAGAGAACAAGCCCAACCAAAAATTTATGAAAATATATCGGCGCGCCAATTTAGAAAGCTTCCCAATATAATAACCCACATCCAAGGATGTGATGTTAAAAGAGGAAGTAAAATCTATTTAAATTTAAAGCTAATGTTTATGTTATTAATGGACAAATAGACTTAGGTAAATTTTTCCAAGAGCTTGAGTTGCAAGCCAATAATATTCACATTAAAAAATTGCAAATAAGATTAAATGATAAGATGTTTGAAAAGGTACCTATAAAAGAATTTAAAGAATTGGGCAATAAGTTTTTAAAACACATTAAAATAGCGCTTACACCATCAGTTACAGAAATTACAGATGAAACAGAGAAGCAAGAAATATTAAGAAAATTCCACGAGGACCCCCTGCTAGGTGGCCACCCAGGGATAACTCGAATGATTAACAAAATTAGAAGGTATTTTTATTGAAAAAATATTACTAAATATGTCGCAAAGTATGTAAAGGCCTGTGAAACATGTAAACGGAACAAAACAAATAGGAATATTAAACAACCCCTAATTATAACACCAACACCAATGAGACCTTTTGATACAGTAGTGATTGACACGATAGGACCATTACCTATTACCGAACATGGACAATAATACATAATAACAATAGTGTGTGATCTAACAAAATATTTAATAAGCATCCCAATTCCAAACAAAACTGCAAAAACTGTAGCAAGAGCAATTTTTGAAAATTTATTTCTTATTTATGGACCCGTCCATAAAATTTTAACTGATATGGGTACTGAATTTAAAAATGAAGTACTACAGGAATTATTAAAACTACTTAACATAAACTTAGTAAATTCAACACCATATCATCATGAAACGTTGGGTACAGTTGAACGTTCACATCGAACCTTCAACGAATTTATCAGATATGTATCTAAGTCTCTTAATGATTGGGATCAATGGTTCCCTATTTCACTTATTGTTACAACACAACCCCATCAACAACACACAGTTATTGCCCTTTTGAATTGATATTTGGTAAAACTCCAGAAATTTTTTCTTTATTGAATTCAAAAATCATAGAACCTTTATATAATTTTGATGATTATGTTAAAGAAGTTAGATACCGACTCAAAATTGCCAATGAAAATGCAAGATCTGCATTGCAAAACTCAAAACATTTACAAAAACTAAACTATGATAAAAATACAAAGGCATTACAAATTAAAATTAATGATCAAGTTTTTATAAAAAATGAGCAAGGTCATAAATTAGAAAACGTTTATAAAGGTCCATATAAAGTAATAAAAGTCGATAACAAAAACAATTGCATTTTACAAATTGATAAAAAGAAAGAAATAATAGTTCATAAAAATAGGCTTAAATTAGCAACTATATAAACATATATGAAAAAAAAGAGAACTAAATAGTCTAAAGAAAAATACATAGTAACAAGTATGTTAATAAAATAACACAGTAAATAAAAAAAAAACTATAAAATAAGAAAAAAAGGTAGAATAATAATTTATTTTTAAGATATCAAATTAAACTACAAGAATTTATATAAACAAAATTTTATGAATTAAGCAAAAATATATACATATATATGTATATACATATGCAAATACTTTTATTTTTTATTAATTATTTAAATATTTTTTTTGGTAAATAAATATAAATTATAATTATTTCTCTTCAAGAAATGCATATTATATAGCATTTGTAAAGAAAGCTCTTATGGCTGCCATCTGATCAATGTTAGCTATAAGACCTTTCTATTTAAGAGGGGTGGTGTTATGAAGGTATAATGTCCAATAAACTTTTTAATATAACATTCCATTTCCAAATTATATCGATATCAAATTACCGTGTGACTCTAAATTATTTCAATATCATGTGACTTTAAATTATTGCAATACCGTGTGACTTTAAATATATTTTGGCATTCTTTAATTATTGCATTTGCATCTCGTATTACCATTACTTTCATGACACCACATTAATATGTAAGAAATTATTATTAATAAATAATATAAAAAGAAGTTTAATAAAAGATATGGGTGGAGTTGTTAAAACGTTGTCGCGACACATAGAACACAAAAGATTATTGTGTTTTGTTTCCTCTATGTATATTTCGAACATATTACAGCAGGTTCGATTGTTATTGCTCTTGTTTTCTGTTTGTGTGTTTGTTTATTTCTTTATAGCTGTTTGTGTGGTTGTTTATTTCTTTATAACTGTATGTGTGGCTGTTTATTTGTTTATGCTTGTATTTATGTATGTGGCTGTGTATTTAACTGATGAGTGTTTATTTAATGTGTGTGTGTATATGCGAATGATTGTTTAAGGCGTTACTCTTTATTGTTTGTTTCTTTCTTTCATCATTGTAAGAAAACAAACCATTAATGTTGTTGTTGTTTTAGAGTATTGTTGTTCAGAGCTTATAATGAATAAATTCTTCTTTCGTAACACTACCCCCTTCTCAAACCTGTTCGTCCCGAACAGACACAGATGTACCTTTTCCATAGTTGGCTAGCCGCTCCAAGTGCACAACTTTCATTTTTGATCTTGGGCTCTGAAACTTCTGCATTCTGTAAACTAAATCGTTTAGCTGCTTTATTACTTCATAAGTTCCATCCCAGTGAATTTTCTTCTGTTGTGGGTTAATCATCGGTCCCTCTTTAAATCCCTCAGAGTTTGCAGTACGTTCAAACTTGGCCTTCATTTTATCACTTGTGGACTCAATCCTCTTACGCACAAATTCATGGAGCTTCCGTACTTGGTTTAGTCTCTGGAGAGATATTTCTCTGTCCACTTTATCCAGCAGACCTGTTGACAACTTGTGGTCACCCTTCTGCGCCTTACTACATTCTTTACTCGTATCTATGTATACACGTCGCACATTTAAGATGTGGTGTCGTTTCTCGTCCTTCGTACTATTTCTGCTTTTCTGATGGAGTATTTCTTTTATTTTCATCGGCGCCCTGCAGTTACGCGCTAAATGTCCCTCCTTACTGCAGTTGAAGCATTTTGGTGGAGCCTTTCTCTTATACCACATTTCTCCAAATCATAATTTGCTGACACAAACGCAAATCGATTCCATTATAAATCATAAAGTCGACTCCGATAATTACTTCATCCAAAATATCAGCCACAATAAATACGTGCTCCACACTTAGCCTGCCGATAGATACCCTGAGTTTTATCTTGCCATAGACCGTTGCAAATTCTCCAGTGGCAGTACGCAGTCTGACATAACTTAGCGGCTCCATTTCTCCTTTTACCAAGTCGCGCCTGATTATTGATTGTGACGGTCCTGTGTCTATGGTCAGAACGTGCTTTTTACCGTTGATGTAACCCAGAGCAGTCAGATTCTTGTTTTCCTGCTGTATGACCGAGATGGAAATTAATGGTCCCACAATTTCGTATTTTGGCCCATTATCCATGATGCTAGCACTTTTTATGCCAACAGTGGCTCCTGCGATGGCTTGTTCATAACCTTGTCATTCTCTGGTGGCGAAGCAGATCTTATTACTCCTTTTGGTGCCTTGCAGCATCGCTGCAATTGAAACATCTACTGTATGTCGTTTCGTCCCTATGTGAAGCAAATCCAGTCTTTCTTGGGGACTTGCAATCTACCTGAAGATGGCCAACTTTTCCGCAGTTGAAGCACTTAGCTTTTCTTCTGCATTGGAGTTCTTTCAATACTTCCTTTAGCGATTCTAGTAATTGCTTAAGCTCGCCCCTTGTGTTCTTTAATGCTCAGCAGCAACTTCAACTTTTCGCACTTTGTATGACTGCGGCCTCGAAATGACTTTTGCTGTTTCTTGCGTCAGCGCATAGGCGACTGTCTCCGGAAACGACGACTTCGGCTCAGCGCACATCGCATATTTTACGTCAGAGTCACGGAAAACTTTTACAAACGCATCCACTTTGAACTGCTCTAGAAGTGGATGGTTTTCCCCAGGGTAACTCAGATGCACCAAGCGCTCCACTTCCATGGCGAAATCCTGAAGCGTCTCATTTGCTCTCTGCACCCTGCCACGTAGCTCCATTCTATACAGCTCCTTTTTATGATCATCGCCATATTTGCGCTGTAACGCCACCATTATGTCCTCATAATTATTTCTGCAGCTAGTTGGTAGGCTTTCGAGGACTTCTGCTGCAGATCCTTTAAGTGCCAGAATCAGCTCAATCGCTTTTTCTTCATTGCTCCATAAATTTTTACTGGCCACTGTCTCGAATTGAAATTTGAAGACGTTGAAGGGTATGGTGCCGTCGAAACTGGGAGCTTTTATCCTATTTGTGTTTTCCGTCACTACTCCTACTGGACCTTCTCTTATTTCCAGGCTCATAATTTTGCTTTCAAGCTCCTGCAGCTTTACATCGACATCCTTCACCTGTACGTCGACGCCACTAGTTTCTAGAAGATTCACTTTTCTGTTTAAATCAGACAGTTGCATTTCTACGGCAGAGATTTCAAGTTCATCGAACTTGCAGACTTTTGTTTCTAAGATGTCAACACGTTTATTGACGGTTTCAGAAATTTCCTGTAGCTTCTCGTTAACTTTTTCTAGTTTCTCACTGTTAGCCCTAAAAGCTTCCTGTACTTCACCTCTTACTTCAGCTAACAGTTTTTCGCTGTTTGCTCTAGAAGCTTCCTGAACATCGACTAGCTTTCCGTTTACATTTTCTAGAAGCATTCTAGAGTTTTCTCCCATTTTGTCCATCATAGCGGCAAACATCGTGTTGAAGTCCATGCTACTTGCTGTTGTTGTTTCACGGCTACATACCTCTGTCATCTCTTTTTCATCAAACTCATATGCGCCAATGTCCATGCCGCGATGCTTGAATTCATCTATGAGCCTCTTTTGCAGTTCTGTTTTGTTACCTGCTGTTAGCAAATCCAGCTTACTCAACTCCTTTTTCAGCTGCTCCACTTTAAGATCTTCAAATTTCATTTTATTTATTTTTTTGTTTAGTTATTTTATTTTACAATTTCACTTCTGTCACCAATTGTTACGTTTTTACTTTACGTTGGGTTCTTTTAATTGCAAAATAAATACACTCTGTTATTACTTTTACTGTAAGTCACTTTACTTATTTTAACACCACTGTTCAAAAAAAATACAGCAAACTGTTAAACACTCTTAAAATTCGACAACTTAACTCTTTGACTTTTAAATTAATACTGCCATACTACTCGCCAGCACGATTCGCTTATATAGGTGATTTAAAAGCACCAGAATGTTCTATTCCAGACAGATCTGGCAGGTTCGATTGTTATTGCTCTTGTTTTCTGTTTGTGTGTTTGTTTATTTCTTTATAGCTGTTTGTGTGGTTGTTTATTTCTTTATAACTGTATGTGTGGCTGTTTATTTGTTTATGCTTGTATTTATGTATGTGGCTGTGTATTTAACTGATGAGTGTTTATTTAATGTGTGTGTGTATATGCGAATGATTGTTTAAGGCGTTACTCTTTATTGTTTGTTTCTTTCTTTCATCATTGTAAGAAAACAAACCATTAATGTTGTTGTTGTTTTAGAGTATTGTTGTTCAGAGCTTATAATGAATAAATTCTTCTTTCGTAACAATATGTTTTGTCTATTTTATAGGACCGTACTAATCCTAAATAGAAGAGGATTTTTCTACAAGAAGTTTTATTTTTTACATACAGACAACGATGGATGAAACAGGAATAAGAGAAACCATATGTAAACATATTTCGTACAAGTGTACATACAAATATAAACCTTAGTATTAACTTAAGATCACCGCATTACATCAGGACAATAGAGACGATTTATAACACAACATACCTATTTACATATAATATTTTAATATCGTCAATTATATATCCTAATATTGCACGAGTTCTTAGGTTTATCACAGATAAATTATAATCTTAAAAATAAGTAACAGGTACTTGGTGGCATATTAGGACAAAACAACATAAAATTAAAAATATAATCTTAATTGTATCTCTTATCCTAATATTGCACTTAGTATAGTTTTTTATCACAGATTAATAATTTTAGTTGGTGTTTACGATTTGATATCCTTGACATGAAATATGCCTATTGATTTTCCCTGTAAGTCCTCCAATTCATACATGTTGTTTCCAACGGGTTTAACTATCCTACACTTTAAAAACTTACGACAAAATTTGGCATTTCTATTCTTACCGAAATCACTCAGAACTGTATTTCTTCTGAAGACTTCTTGTCCTGGTACTAATTTTACATTACGAGCTCTCTTGTTATACCTTATTGCACTTTTCTCATAGGCCTCATGCATGTTACCTTTAATTTTTTTCCTAATTAACTCTAGCTTTTCATGGGAATTGAGGTTTTGAATTTCATGGTCTGTAAGAGACATTAGCTTTCGTGCAAGTCTATAATCTGTCCCATTAGTAAACATATGCACTCCAAACAGAGCAAAGAAGGGTGTAAAACCAGTAGCAGAATGAATCGAAGATCTCAGGGCGCATTCGATTTCGGGTAAATACAAATCCCAGTCCCTATGGTCTTCATTCAAGTAAGCTCTGATCGCCGCTAAGACTGACTGGTTTACCCTTTCTGACGCGTTCGATTGGGGAGAATAAACTGCAGTCTTCATGTGCTTTACACCAAATGCTTCTAGCAATTCCTGAAAACTTTTTGACACAAATTGGGAACCATTGTCACTATGAATAACCTCAGGTACGCCAAATTTATAAAATATTTCCTGGGTTAGAAATTTGACTACATTTGTTGTTGTAGCTTCTTTCATGGCCATTAAAAAAATGAATTTTGTAAAATGATCCATTACTACAAAAATATAACTATTGCCACTCTTTGATCTGGGGTATTTCCCTAAAAAGTCAACATATAATTTTTGAAATGGTCTTTCAGTGACTACTTCCTGACCTATTTCTGGCATTAACTTTCTATTTGCTGGTTTGGTTTCTTTACAAACCTGACAATTTTTTACAAATTCTTTTATTTGTATGGTCATTTTAGGCCAGTAAAAGAATCGTTTTACTTTTTCAATAGTTTTTGCAGTTCCACCATGTGCAGAAGTATTGGTTGAGTGACATTTTTCAATTATGGTTTGTGTTAGATTCGGTGGTATCCATAGCTTCCACTGAAATTGATCAAGACTTGATCTGCAACAAGCTTTCTTAAAAATTTTTCCATCAACGACTTTCAAATCTGGCAGTTTGTCGCTATTATTTTATATGGTGTTTATAACATCGATGTAATCTTCGGATTCGAATTCGTTAGTCTCAAAGTCTAACAGATCTTCGGCTTGAACTTCGGCAATATAATGTTGTGGTATACGCGATAGCATGTCAGCAACAACATTATCTGAGCCTTTACGATGCTCTATTTCAAAATTGAAGGCTTGGAGTTGAAGAGACCATCTGGCTAGTCTTCTGCTCAGGTCCTTTAAGGTCATCAACCATTTCAGACTGGCGTGATCCGTAATGATGGTAAAAGGCATCATTTCAACATATGGCCTGAACTTTTTTACTGCCATTACTGCTGCCAAACATTCCTTTTCGGTGACTGTGTAATTCCTTTGACACGAATTAAGCTTTTGTGAATAAAACGCGATGGGGTGTTCTTCTTTTTTATCATTTAATTGGTACAATACTGCACCAATACCATAATCCGAAGCGTCGCACTGAATATAAAAACGCTTTATATAAAACGCAGCATGTCGTAAAACAGGAGCTGTATCAAGGCCTTTTTAAGCTTTTCGAAAGCCTCTATCGCTGCAGGTGTCATCACAAATTTATCAGACTTTTTTAATGTGTCTGTCAATGGTGCGGAAATGGTAGCGAAGTCTTTAATAAAACGCCTATACCATCCTGCAGTACCCATAAAACTTCTAACCTCTCTTACTGACTTAGGCAATTTTATATTTCTGATAGCCTGGACTTTATCAGGATCTGTTTTGAGTGTACCACCACCTATAATAAACCCTAAATATTTCAATTCCTGAAAACAAAACTGAGACTTTTTCAGCCCTATGGTTAAGTTTGCTTCCTTAAGACATGTTGCCACTTCTTTTAATAGACTTAAGTGTTCCTCAAAAGTACTAGAGATTACTAATAAGTCGTCGAGATAGGTAAACACATTTTCCTTCAACCGATTTGGAATGACTTTATCCATAAGCCGACAGAGTCTTTGCGCCGCATTGCAAAGGCCAAACGGCATTACCCTAAATTGGTAAATAGGTCTGCCTGCAACGGTGAAAGCTGTATAGGGCTTGCTGTCTTCTTCCAGTTCAATCTGCCAAAAGGCATATTTTAGATCAACACTACTTATAAAATGTGTTTCATCTATCCGACTTAAAATTCCCTCGATATTTTGAAGTGGATATGCATCTTTAATTGTTAATTTATTAAGTTTTCGTGCATCTAAACAGAAGCGATTTTTGCCAGGTTTTCTGACAATAGTCGTCCGATTAGACCACGGGCTTTCACTCAGTTCTATAACTTTCAAGTCAAGCATCGTATCAATTTCCTTATAGGTAATTTCCTGAACAGCAGGTAAAATCGGATAATAGCGGTCTTTAACAGGCTCTGCACCATCAATTAAATTAATGCTGTGTTTTTCCAAGTGTGTCAGTCCTAGACCCTTTTCTTCAAAACAATTAAACTCTTTAATCACCTTGTCTAATGCTTGTGTTTGTTCCTTATCTAAATCATGTGGCTTCAATTTGTATTCTTTGTTTTCTATTGCAAAATCTTTTTTAATTTTTTCTAAATCTATTTCCTCAAGTCCTATTACATCTGGTGCTAACTTAAATAGTCTCCAAAAATCTATTCCTAGATATAGAGACTGTTCCAAGTCATGACAAAGATACATAGGCATAATTTCCTCCTGATCTTTATACCTTATGGATAGGTTTACTTTACCTAGTACTCGAAAATATTGACCACTGGCTGTTTTCACATTGGTCAATATAGGTTGAACACTCAGGTCTAAATCTTGTACTAACTCCCTACATACTTTTCCTAGAATACTAACGGACGCTCCCGTATCTAATAAACCTTTAACTACTTTTCCTTCTACTAATACATCAGCAAAAATTCTATTGTCCTTATTTTCTCTATGTACCCTACTTATTGATTCCAATATTAGTTTCCCCAATTTTTTTCTTTCTAAGAATTTTTTTCTCACTTTGAGAATTCTATTCGAAACACGTTTAGGCCTGTCTTCCCCAAACATTCTAGTTCTAACTCTTTCATAATTTTCTTGTCTCAATTCAAAAGGTATAAAATGTCTCAATTGCTTCAAGTTTTCGGGCAGCTCTTGCATGTTTATATTATTTAATTTTTTCGTGGGGATTGATTTCCGGTTGAGCGTGAGTCCCCCTTCATTCTCAAGCTCCGGGACTGGTTTCCCGATTGGCAGTTCGGACATTTAGGCGTTATTACATTAGGTCTACCACATTTGTAGCAAAAGAGTGACCTTTCCGATGACATACACTCCATAAACATATGTCCCTGTTGTTTGCAGTTCCAACAAATTATTGGCTGCTTTCTTTGTTGCATATTTACATTTAACGCAGACACTTCTTCAAAATCTTTCGACAGTCTTGCGCTTTCATTCTCAACATCTTTTTCCATGTAGACTTCGTTTACGTATCTGACAGGTCGCATTACAGGCTGTATATTTCGGAAATCCTTTTTTGGAAAATTCTTTTCAGCTTCATTACACTCGACCCTCAATTGTTCGACAGATGAAACAGCTATAGGATAGACGATTCTACCTATACTTTCTTTTACGTTTCTTTTAATGATTTTTATTAGGTCATATTCAGGTATTGGCTGTATTAAACGTGCTCTAATTTGACACATTGCGTGAAAGTACTGGTCAACCGATTCGCCACTTTGTTGCTTGCGTTCAACCAGGTCTCTCATTATCTCAAAATTAGATCGCGTTACCTGATATTGAGCTAGTAAAGCATACCGTAATCCAGGCCAATCCATTACTCCATGGGTCTTAATGTATAGCCAGTACCACTCTTTGGCTGGTCCAGACACTAATAAATGAAAATCTCGCAATACTTCTGTCCATGGTATTTGGTAATGTGACTGAAGATGTTCGAGACGGAATATAAAATCATCGATGCTAAGATGAACTGACTGACCATCAAATGTAATACCTAACTTATCAACTCGAATCCTGGTCTAAATTTTGTGAATTTGTAGTGGGTACATGCACACTTTGGAGAGGTAAATTAATATTACCACTGTTTAAGGTACTTCCTCCAGAGCTATTGCTAGACCCTGCTCTCACATTAAGCATACCACCATGAGATGAATTCTCACTACTATTTTGATTTGATTTGATTTGATTTTGAGCTGTTACTCTTGACAATTCTACTACACATTTCGTTAATTAGGCAATACTTTTTCTTACGTCCGACATTTCTACTTGAACCATTTCTTTAACTTTGTCCTCTAAGGATCTTTGTACCACCATAGCTTCATCAGAAACTAATTCTCGAACTTCAGGAGCTATTTCCTCTCCTTGAGCTAATTGAATATTTCCCGAAACGTTATCACTAAAATTCTGAGCCTGGTGTCCTGTATTTATGGTATTGGATAAATCAATAAATTGACTTCTATTCTGATCTGTAGGATTGGACATTTTGGTGAAATGAGTTCTTCTAACTTTTGGTAAAACGTAAGGTATAGATTGATTTAAACTTGGCCTATCTCTTTTGCGATTTTGTGTTTGTGCACGCGTTTCTCTATTCATAATTTTTTTCGGACTAAGAAAACAGACGTTTTAACAGATAAACAATAACGTTTAGTTAAAACCACGAAATATTTTAAAATTTCAAAGAAAAATCAAAAACAAGTAAAGAAAAAATATATAAATATATGAAATAATAATAAATAATAATAAATAAAAATCATAAAAAACAAGAATGTATAATAAAAAAATTATAATTAATAATAATAAAAAAAAAATGAAAATAATATTAAAAAAAACTAGTAACTACAATCTATAAATTGTTATTAAAATTATATATTATTAGACTAAATTATTAGGACTAAAATAATCATAAAATATAATAATAATAAAATAAAATCAATGCTAATAACAAATAAGTGTTCTACAAAAACAACAAATATTAATCTAAACATTTAATTATTACATAAATTAGTAAATATAAATATAATATAAAATTTAGTTTATGGATTTAATTTTTTATATGTTTTAATAAACTGTATTTTCTGATTTTAGCTGGACAATAATAGACGGACGCGGAGGTCGCAGCGGTTTCACTATTTAAAAAAAATTCGTTGTGTGGTGTGAAATCAAAATTTTATGTTTTAGGTCTGGAATTTGTCATACATCATTTAGTTTACTAACAACAAAAAAAAAAAACATATGAGATTACGACATATAATGAACAACATTAAATACAACACTCCTTCTGATCACGATCACAAGAGGCTATTTCACATTGTCACCTTCACAAAGACCTATATTTATCATATATAAACGAATATTACTTTAAATTTCAAAAACATTGGAACAATCACTATACATTTACGTCAGCAATAGTTGCTTCAAAGCTATAGTTGATCACTTCCGTAAGTATTCTTTTAAATAATCATTTTACCAATTGATATTTTCATACAACTCAGCTAATTAAAAATCTTCATATTACTGAGGCTACGAGAAATCTCTTTGGCAATTGACTATCTAACTGGACTATTTTAAAAATTAATGGACTATTGCCACATGTGCAGATGTTTCTACATGCATCAATTTCTACGGCTTAAGATAGTTTCTTGTCAACTAAGAAAATATCTTAAGTCGTTGCATTCGTTTGGGCGCCATTTATGTTACGGTCCACGTTTAGTCGCCTGACGAGCTTCTAGGCCTGCTCATTAAACCCCAGGAGGTCCCAACCCTTCTCGTCAGGTTCGCGACTGCAACACAAAACAAAAAGGTATTCACAACAAAAAAAAAACGAACTTCTAACAAAACACACACCACACACACGAATATTCAGACGGATGTTGGTCTCATATCTAGCCCTCCCAACCTTGTCATGGTAGAATTCCACAATCACTTTTTAATCCATGACCCAAACGCCACTCGACCGTTCCTTCCACTTACCTATCTATTATTGTCCCAACTATACGTTATTAAGCCTTCATATTATTTTTCTTTTTCTTTCTTTAATACACAAACATTATTAGTTTTATTTAAACAAACAAAAACGAATTTTAAATTACATAGACTACTCTTATAATTACATATATTAAATATTAACAAAACTTATATTTTTTTCTAATTCTAATTTCTAATTCTTTTACAATAATTTTGCCCTACACTGTTACATATATAAATATATCTCACGATTAAATTAACTCTTCTTCTTTCTTGCAAAAATCAGCTTTTAGCATTCAAATTTCAAAATTTTCCTCTAATAAGGATAAACGAACTATATTATATTTTTCCTACACCTGAAGGAGCTCCCTAAGCATGTAATTTTACTTAAAAACCAATTTCTATTTTTTTATACTCTCACACGCCTAATTTGAATACTAAACAGAATATCTAATTTTTTAACGTTATTATATTTTTTTTACACTCGCGAAGATATAGATATATTTACAAAGCAAAACCTGACTTCTCTGTTAAATTTTAAACTTAACACTAAACATAAAACACAATACTACACTACACTTAATTAAAAATTTTAAATATGTTTTTTTTTTTATAATATATATATAATATTATAATTTTTTATAATATGTTTTTTTTTATTTTTTTTAAATTTCAGTTTTTTTCTCCTTTCTTTTTTTCTTTTGAACCAACAGAATGATTATTTAATTAGAAGTGAAAACGAAAATTGCTTTGTTATGCGAGTATGAGCCAAAAAAAAAACGCCTTAACTTTACTCTAACACGTAAAATTTACTTCTTTGTTTTCTTTTTATGTGGGTGAAAACTTTCAATCCTCAAGAAGATTCGGGATTTAAAATTAAATAAAATTCGTTACCTGGCTATTTCTTCCTGGGGATGTGCCTTGAACAAAGTTTTGGAATCCCTCTCTGTATCGAGACAATAGCCAGCTAGAAGGAAGAAACACAACAAACACTCAGCACATTTCAATATCTTCCTATTTTTTTATACACTACTTTATTTTAATATTTTGTTTAAATAAACTTACGTTTTTTTATCTTTTTGTCGAAAGGCAAGAAAAACTATTATCTTTATCTTATGGAACTTTTAAGTTTATTCAACTTTCCACAAATCTTTGTCGCAATTATTTGTTTGTTCACTTCACTAATTTTCAAAACGTTCACCTCTGACTTATTTTTGATTCTGGCTTAATTTCGTTCTTACTCCCTCTTAAATACCATCGGCAGTCTATGTTCTACCTAAAGAATTTCCCGCGATTAAAGAAAACACTAGAATGTTTTCTTTTTGAATATTATTTACTATGAGATACATATGTAAAAACTAATCTTCCCGCTCATCTTTATAAAAAAAACTACCTAGACGGTGTATTATGTTCCCGCGGTAAAGTTTATTTATAACAACAAAATTATATTCAAAAGATATTTTGTTTAAGTACGGCATGGTGGTTAACTATTTATTTATTAACGTTATTTTTTTTTATTATTACCAAATTATCAATATCAACAGATCAATAGATATAAATATATCCAACAATTTCCCATATAAGGTGGCTTTACAACACCAGGCGATCAGAATAGTAGCAAGAAGTTTTTATTCATTCATTAATTTAAAATAAAAGTTAAAAAAACAACAATTTATGTTTACTTCCAAGATAAATTAGCAATGAGGTCTGGTAACACTGATACTACTTAGTACTAAACTTAATACATGTATGCGATCAGCTGTGCTTAATTCATTTATATTACACATTTTTTTAATGGCAGACGCACATGTTGTTAAAATTGATTTTCTTTCTTTTTTATTTATTTTCAGGAATTCTGGGCAGGCGAATCAGGGTCAAAATTATTTTGGTAATTATGTATCGTTTTGATACATATCTTTTTTAATATATCTAATTAAATCTTTCTTATTTCTTTCAGGTGCCAATACTAACAAACAAACAACCAAACAAACAAAAACTAACAAAAATACAACCAACAAAAAAACAAAAAATATAGAAAAACACTCCCTAACATTTTAAAATTTTGAGGGACTCGAGGCCACAGGAAAATTTTTTTGCCTCCTCCCGAACATAAGCTCCTAAGGTTCCGCTACGAAAAATTTTTTTCTGTCGCCGGAGACAGTCTGTAAGCGTGGTGGGCCGGCATACAAAATTATTTTACCCGCAACAAATCTTATATTTAATCGAATCTAGCCGTCTTGGCCTTGAAAATGGAAGTGGGCCGCAAGTGTCAATTTTGTGTGTAGTAGAATGTTTAACACCCTTGCCATAATCTGGAGCTGCCGTAATAGATGAATATTTTCTTAATATATTTGTTATCTATCAGAAATAATTTAGGAAGAGATATTTTACTAAAAATTTCAATTGCATTAACTGATAAATTTGTAAGCGGATCAATTAATTTCTTATTTTTAAGATCAATTAAAAGCCCAAACTTTGTCAAAAAATCTGCACCTATAATGCTTAGCAATGCTGGCTATAGAAAAACTAAATGAAAAAACACTTCTTAGACCTTAATTTACGTTTAACATTTTTGACCCAAATGTTTTAATGCAACCTCCATTCGCTGCAGTCAAAATAATATCAGATTTACTCATATATTATATTAATTCATTTAGAATGAGAATGAAATTGCCTAAAACTTGATAGTATAACTGATATCTCTGCACCACTATCAATCAAAAACTGTAAATGGTTTTCAGTATCAAAAACAAAAAGACGACGTGTAGAGTTTATCTTATTATTAGTCGCCGAAATAATAAGATTATTTAGTTTTCCTCACTTTGTGTTGTATATGAGCATGGCTGAATACACTTCCTAGCTTTACTGCCAAATCTATAACGAAAGTGACAAAGCCAATCTCGTCTCTGATAACGACTTCTGGATCTACTTCTATTACGATTTGGAACTCGTTCCCGAAAAGTTCCAATAGACTGTTTAACTTCCGAAATTTCTAGTGATAATTTATTGAATTGCTCACACATTGCAGAAGTTACTTTTACTAAATTATTAAAAACCGTGTCCATGTTTGAACGATCCTGTGTATGCTGACTTAATTCTATGCCATATACTTCACTCTTATTGGATACCTCCCATATATTATCCGCTACTTTCAATAATTCATCAGTATTGGCAACATTGGAACCAACTAAAGCTATATTAAGTGATTTAGGAAGTTTTCTGAGCCAAAATTTTTTAAGAAACTCGGAATCAACGTTTTGACTGGCCAACTGTAAAAGATACCTATAAAATTCTGAAGGTTTACGGTCTCCTATTGCTGATTCAGATAGAAGTCTATCAAGCCTTTTTTGCTCGCTAAGAGAGTGTCTTTCTAAAAGCTTATTTTTCAAAAATACATAGCGATTTTCTAATGGTGGATTTTGAACTATATCAATAACCGACATTATTACATCTTGTGGACGAGATATGTGCTCATACTTTGTGTTATCATTTTGAATGCGTTTGCTTCTAAACATTGTTTCTACATGAATAAACCATGCTTCTGGATGTTCATTCCAAAATGATGGTAATTTAACCGATGTAGCATACACTTCTGTTTCCAAATTTTCTCTTCCATTATTATTATTATTGTTTGTGGTATTAATATTATTCTGTTCTTGTGTCTCTTCTGAAAATATTCTAGCTGGAGATCTAAACATGTTTAAGGTCTGTAGTGACGTTTACAAATTTTCAATAAAATAACTATTTGAACGAAGAAATTAACTAACAATAAATTGATTCATAGAAATAAAGTAAATAAACAAACAAAATTAAATGAATATATCATATGTGCATACATACATATGTATACAATAAATAAAAATAAACTAAACTTATTTTAAATAAATCTTGACCATTGAAGAAATTGATCCAATAATTGATACAATAAATAAAAATAAACTAAACTTATTTTAAATAAATCTTGACCATTGAAGAAGTTGATCCAAATTGCAGTACCCCAAGAAAAATAAATAAAGCTCTCACCAGATTTGATTTCAACCGATCCAAAACCGGTATTGCAAATAAAATAAATTATTAGAATGTCCTTAGCTGTATATATTGCATAAGATTTTGATCGTTTTGTCCGATTATAATAAATATTCGTATGTGAAATATTAGATTAATCCATAATTAAATTCAGTTTAATTTCAGCAAAATTTTCTTGATTATTGGACACAAAGCAAACTTCTTTTGTTTATATTCTTAATCATAGATATAAGCTTGGCAGGATCGCCAATGTAGCTTCTTACAACTCAAAAACAAATTATTTAAAAACTCACAAACGAATTGTTAATGTTTTACAGTTGAAAGTTTATTTTATAATAATTGCCAAATACTGCACTGTCTGGTACCACCGCTGCCAAGATTCGCCGCCGCCTGGTCCGCCGCTTGCCATCGCCACTGCCGCATTGTACCACTGCTGCCGTCGTCTAGTACAGCCACATACAGCAGCAACACTGCCTGGTACGTACGCTGGTAATTGCCACTGCCGCTCTATACCACCACCAAGTGCCATTGCCTATTGCCAACGCCACCAGTTACCGCAACTGCCGCATGCCATCGCCCCTGTAACACATTTAAGGGCGCTGCTGCATACATTCATCCGAACAGCATATGGAAGACCGCTGACCTGAATTACCACGATATTTGATCGTCGACCGCAACTTGTCCAACGTTGTAGCATTTAAATTTAAAAGAGAATAAAACTGAACGTATGATTTATAAGGTTTAAGAAACCAGAGCGGTTTCATTTCTACATCCATAAGTGGAGGTAGGTAACAAAACAAAATATAAACGACCCTGGACTCCGCTGCAGCTATCCCAGCAACCAGCGGAAAACGTGTCGTTACAGTATGTACATATATACGACTTGATGCGGGTTATGTAAAGTAGTTTTTACATAACATATGTTTTATTACACTAGAGCAAAGTGCCTTTTTTTTCTATGAATTTCTTTTATTTATTTTAGTTAATTAATTTTCACCAAGTACTCTTATTGATCTCAAATTTACATAGTATGTCTTTATACATATTTTAAAACCAAGTACAAATACTTTTTTTAATTAATACATCTTTGTATATACATTTTTGTACCTTATTATTTATCGCAAAGATTTTAAAATTAATTTATTATTTTAGTTTGTTTACTATTTTATTTGTTTGTTTTTTTTTTTAGTTGGATAAAAACTATTACTCAACAAAAATTTAAAAAAGAATATAAATGTGTAATGTTTTTCAAAAATAAGTATTTATAAAAGCTTTTCTATATGCCTTTCCAGAATTCAATCGGTTGATAGGTTGTTGAGCATCAAAATTAATGATTGGTGGTGCTGGTCGTACGGCAGTATGTAGGCATACATCCAAAACTGAGAAAATAACAAAATGTAAACAAGGAGTTTACTAAAGGAGTACTCAAACACATGAACTTACATATGGAGTTTCTTTCCTTTGCAATATTGTGAAGTACAGAAACTGCAACTACTATAATTTTTCCAGTATCTAAATCAACACGAAGCCTTTCGAATATAGAGCGAAATTTCGATTTAAGTTGTCCATTTAAACACTCTACTTTACTGCGTGTTACTATATGACTTTTATTATATCTATATTGTAATAATTCATATAATTAGATACTAAAAGTTCTCGATTTACGTATATTTTATAGAATCTTACTTTTCTTCCTGCGGCGAAGAAGGATTCCTTACTGGAGTTAATCAAATGGGAGACAAAGGGTAACCCGCATCTCCAAGTAACTTACCTGGACATTTAAGGAGTAAAAGCCTTTTCTTTTAACGTAATACCCGGCAATTTTAAAACCAACGTTTTTTGTGGGCCTTTTTATACGCACATGTGTGCAATTAATGACTCCAATTACGATTGGGAATCGAGCCAACTGGTAAATTTGTTTTTTACGTTTCCGAGCTCGGAACTGCTAGGAAATCTTATGAATTGTGAGGATAATAACGCCATTTTTCTACAAATGTTTTTTATTATCCTGCTGACAGTAGATCCATGAAGATCACCTGAAAAATTTAAAACTTTTGTAACAATTATATGAACTATTTTTGAATTAATAAATTAATTATTTAGGCTTAAGTTCTTATTTATAAAGAGATAAAGAAAAATAAAAGAAAATATATAAAGAGAATAAAAATAAAGAAAAATGTTTGCTTGGTATTATAATATAAAAAAGAAATAGTGGTTACAAGTGTAAAACAATTTCAAATCTCCTATGAAATATAATGTAAAATTAAAAATTTCTCATATTCTATTTCTTTGATAAGTTTGTTTAAATAGAAAATTAATAACAATTGAAACTACCGGGTAGATCGATACGAAGAGTACTGATGACGGACGTAGCTGTCTAGAAAATGCTTTCTGCTTTGCTGGTATCTAATTTTTCTTTATCTCTTTATAATTAAGAACTTAAGCCTAAATAATTAATTTATTTCTTTTGTAATAATTGTAGAATTACTTACCAATGTCGCTTTGATGAGCATTTCTTCCCAAAAACCGCAAAGTTGTTAAAACTTGTAGGCTTATTGAAATGGGAAGTCCTCGCTTGTTTTTTGGTTCAACAATATTCAACAAGTTTATTAAAAAACGAGTTGTGATTTTGACAAACCAATAACGCGAAAAAAACTCCTCATCATCAAGGTTGAAAGGATTAAACCTATTTTTGTATAATTTAGGCTTCCTTTCATCGAAATCTTCCTCAAAATCGTTAATAATTGCATAATCTCTGCCAATATCCTGTGACCTAAACATTTTGCACTTTTTAGTTGAACTTTTTTACATGCGAAAAACAGCTGATATCGTTTTTAAATTAGTTAAAAATAGCTTCAGCTAGTTTTAAATTTAAAGTCGTCTTTAACATCAAAAGTATACTTTAACATGACTATGAATGAGATAAAGTCGACTTTAAGTAAAGTCGATTTTAGTTCTTTAAAGTATACTTTATTTTTGACTATGAATATAGCCCAATATATTTTAGGTAATTATCCAGGCAAATATATGAAAGCTTGCAAATTTTGAAAACATTTATTTGACAGTGCAAAATTTGAACAATTTTTTTGTAGTTCAAATTAAAATTTTTCTACTAAAGTTAAATAATTTTTTCAGTATAATTTAGTTATAAACACATGTTAAAACGTGAATGCTTTCATAAAAGTTAATCCAATCGCCAAAAAATACCTGTATCATTTTAAGTTTTTATTTTTTTCTATGATTGAAAACATTTACTTGACACTGTATATATGTCAACAATGAATTTTACCACCGATAAATTAAATAACTTAATGTAATCTGTGATGGAGTAAAAATCTAAGTTTTTCTTTCTCATGTTGCTAGGTTGTCGGGTTGCTTATGGGGTCCCTACAAACATAATTAGTCACTAGGACATAGGTAGAGGCAGGGTAAAGAGACTAAACTTGTCAACAACACCTGACAAAGCTTTGATCAATAAATGCAACAAATCAATAGGTCAATTTACTATCTTTATATGATCATATTGGGCTCTTTTTTTAATGTATATGATCATTTCAGTTTTAACTTAGTATGCCGAGAATTATCAACGCAAAAATAGGGCGTCTGTAAATAAAAATATAAGAGTTACTGTTATTTAATTTAGCTTGTTTTTATGAGGACCGAATCCTCCCTAAGCCTGACTGTTATATATTTCAATGGCTCCCATAGTCCTCATTTCAACATTCTTTGTTCACTCCCTTACGTAGGTAATCATAACAGAAATTGTATACGGATATGTTCGAGTTCATAGCAGTAATTAATAATTTATATAAATGGCGGCCAACATGGGGCCCGAAAGTAAATTAACTCTTGATATGCTTTCGGTTCCCAAACATTTTTTAAGTTTAATAAATTGTTAGATTTCCTCATCATTACGTTTTGAAAAAGTTGTACATAAATATCAAGAATAAAGGGCAGTCCTTATATGGATATTACGTATTCTAGAGAGAATCTTCGAGTAATACGACCTATAAGATAACTGTTTGTCGTTTTGCCGAGATATGTGTATTGTTGTATAATTTTTTTTACGTCAGTTAAATGTAGTCATAGAGTTAATGTTGCACGGTCTAAAGTCGATTTATTTTTGGGCAATGATTTAGGAATATAAATTGCTAGCGATGTTGCGAACTTTTATCCAAATTTACTGACTAACGGCCCTTTTCACAATGTATGATTATTTTACTTTTAACTGAAAATTAAGTAACTGCCGGTTTGTTTAACAGACACTTGTGGCAGCACCGAGTCTGCCTGTTGTACAAAATCTACCGTCTGGTTACGCAGCTGTTAAGAATGATAGACGAAAACAGAAGTTAGTTGCTCGTGTGGTTTTTGCTTCTACAGCTGCAGTGTTATAATACAAAATATAATTAATTTCCAGGAACCAAATTTGATGTACATTTAATTAAAAATAAAATATTTAATAAATAGTTAGTGTAGTAAACCAGTGTCTTATTATTCACTAACTATATTGGTGACCTCGTTATTGTACACGTATTCCTGGAAACGAACTTTAATTTAACGCAGTCAGAAAACATTTTTTCTTGGAAGCAGCGCCGTCACGCAAAATTCAAATTTTTCAACGTTTTTCATGAAGAAAAAACAACTTGCAAATTTTTGATCGAACACGAACAGTTTTGCTCATGAACAAAACGCAATACAATTTAAGGCCTCGTGAAAAAAATCAACAAAACGTGCAACCATCTGCTGGTGAAGAATTTTTTGAATGTAATAACTTGAATATGGCCGAATTGGAAAATATTTTGGCACAAATGCTGGCCTTACAACGCAAATTTAATTCTCTACGTGAGTCTCAAGGCAACCCAGTTGACGGATCGAGACCAAATCTTCAAAAGATGCACATACCGAAATTTAATAAATTAAACCCTCAATTGTGGTTTGCACAAATTGAAAGATCTTATACGTTATGCGACATTACATCCGATTCAGACAAATTCGATCTTGTTACTAGAGCTGGCAAACTACCGATAGTTTGTTTTCATTAGACTATCGATAGCGATACTATCGTTGAAAAAATAAATTAATAAATTGGCAATTAGTTAGTTGAAAATGAAAATTCACCATTAGAAATAGACCCATTGCAGTACTGGAAGGTAAATTATATAGTTAATTAAGCAATTTATACAGTGTTATATCTATTTACAGAACAATTCTGATCAGATGTCACTCACAAAGTCATGTGCTTTACGTTACTTATGCATACCAGCAACTACTATAGAATCTGAAAGAATGTTTAGCAAAGCCGGAGCCATTATTTCAGATAGAAGATCTAGTTTAAAGCCAAAAAATATTGATATGCTGCTCTTTTTAAACAAAAATTTTTGGATTACTCAAGAATTATAAAAATTACGATTATAAAATAATTCCTTGGGCAGCCTACATATGTGATATATGAGTACATAGTATTTATCATACATGGGACTAATTAATTAGATTGAGTAATTAATTGACAATTTCATTAGCATTGAATTCTAAATAATGCTAATAATTTTTTTTTCATTACCATTGTTTTCATTAATAGTAATGCTTTTTAATGCAAAAGTTTTATTAGTAATTATTTAAAAAACAAAATCATTACCATTAATTAATGATTAATTTATAAAAAAGCATTATCATTATTGGCCACATTGGCAATCCACCTTTTTGTGGTGATGTTTTTAAAGATAAAAACAAACAAAAATCATAAAAAAATATAAAAAATTTCTGAGAATTAAATTTGTATGACAAATTTTTAACCCGATGGAGAATGTACTGTATTGGTACTTTATTCGTAGTTATTAAAACCAAATGCAATCATAAACTTGTGTTTAATAAAAGCAATGATTTTTTCATGAATTATAATTAGTAATTATACAATTTCATTACACTTCCATTACCATTGGTAAAAACAATTGTAATTAAAAATAAAACAGTAGCATTAAATGGTAGTTAAACTTTTTTCATTGTAACTATTTGAAATAATGCCAATGTAAATTCAATGGTAATAAAAAATCCCAAGTATGGTAGTTATCATTTTTTTTATAGAAAATTTATCTCAAAATGCGTTGTAAAAAATTAATTATAAATGGGTTTTTGTTTTTATGCTTCATATTTTTGTTTTTTTTTTTGTATTATCTTTTTTTTTAATAAAACAACTCTGAACTTTACTTAAGATCGTTTAATATATTAGTTTTCTTTTATTAAACTAACTCAAATAATTTCAAAACTTGATCAATTAAGTTGATGGAGTTAATAATACAGAATACTTTGTCATATAAAATATGGAACCTAACATTTCCAACAAATTCGATACTATCGATAGTTTTCTATCAAGCCATCGAATGGCGAGACTATCGATAGTTTTCCAGTTCTACTTGTTACAGTCCGTCTTGAGGATGAAATATTTTTGTTTATTGAAGATTTAATAACTAATCCCCCGCAAAGTGATAAATTTTCTTCACTAAAAGATCGACTTATTTTAAAATTTGCAGAGACATCAGAATCGAAATTGCGTCGATTACTACAAGGTGGTGAAACAACAGGTATGTGACCATCTAAAATTTTATCTCACATGAAACGTTTAGCCCCTGGTAGAGGCAACGAAGCCATCATTCGAACTTTATTTCTTGGCCAAATGCCTGATAATATTTTTCCACTATTGACAGCATGGGAAGAAGAAAATTTAGACAAGCTTGCGCTAATGGCAGACAAAATGCTTGACGCCAATTATAACAACAGTGTTAATGCAGCTTCAACTTCACACGATCCAATTTTTTCTGTTGAAAATCAATGTCTTTTTCAGAAATTTGTTCTGCTATTAAAAAATTGACAGAGAAAGTTGAGAAAATACAAATTCAATTAACTAAGGGAAATCATAATCGACAACGTTCCAGATCTGGTAGTCGTTCTAGAAATACGCAGAATCAGAGTGGAACTCAATTGTGTTAGTACCATAAAAAATTTGGTGATGCAGCTCAACATTATAGCTCTACTTGCTCGCGTTATTTATAACGCGAGGAAAACTAAAGGGGCTGTCGTTAGTCAAAATGGTTGGTGACAGCAGCGATAATAATTTTATTAAATGACACTTCAAACAAAGCGTGCTTTTTAATAGATTCAGGATCAGTGGTATCAGTTGTGCCACCTTCTTTTATCAAAGCTTCATTATCTCCGTCCAAAGTCAAACTTTTGGCGGCAAATAGTAGTGAAATTCGCACTTATGGCAATTATGTATTCAAACTCAATCTAGGCCTCCGCCGTGAATTCAAATGGCACTTTGTTATCGCCGATGTACAATCACCCATCCTTGGTGCAGACTTTTTAGGTTGCTTCGATTTGCTCGTCGATCTTAAAAACAAACGTCTTATTGATAATGCCACAAAATTGGCATCTATAGGTGAAATTCGTACAACCAAGGAATTTAGTATTTCAACTCTACTTTCAACAACAAACGTTTTTCAAATCTACTCAAAAACTTTATTGACATAACAACAACAACTCGTAGCTGATTCTGAAACATCGATAGTTCACCACATTGAAACCACAGGTAATCCGGTAGCTGATCGACCGATGAGACAGGCGATAAGTTAGTGGCAGCTAAAGCGGAGATAGATTTTTTACTAGAGCAAGGAATTTGTCGGCCCTCAAAAAGTCCCTGGGCCAGCCCCATACACATGGTCGGTAAGAAATCTGGTGGTTGGCGGTTATGCGGTGATTTCCGAAAACTTAATTCCATCACGGTTCCAGACCGGTACCCCATAGCGAACATCAATGACTTTGCAGAAAAATTGCATGGTAAGTTGATTTTTCAACCCTTGATTTGATTAGGGCATACTATCAAATTTTAATGGCCGAAGAGGATATCCAAAAGACAGCAGTTTGTACTCGTTTTGGTCTAATGGAATTTTTGTCTATGCGTTTTGGCTTCAGAAATGCCACTCAAACGTTTCAGAGGTTCATGGACTCAGTCCTAAGGGGTCTTGATTTTGTTTATTGTTATATAGACGATATAATAATTATGTCGGAAACGACTGAGGAACATCAACATCACTTACAAGAAGTTTTTGAACGTTTACGCCATTACGGATTAACCATCAATGTTGACAAATTCCATTTCGGTCAATCAGAAGTACAATTTTTAGGTTTTGTTATCAATGGTAGCGGCTGTTGACCGCCAGCTGATCGTGTCACTGCCATTCAAAATTACCCCAAACCTGAAACCATCTGCGAACTTTGTAGGTTCCTTGGTATCATCAACGACTACCGACGATGTATACCTCATGTTGCACAACTGCAGGTACCTTTAAACGATTTTCTTACAAACTCCAAGAAAAACGACAAAAGAAAAGTACCTTGGACTTTCGAATCTGAAAATGCATTTTTGGCTTGTAAACAAAGTTTAAGTGAAACCACAATGCTAGCTCATCCAGCACCAGTCGCAAACCTAGCTCTCACCACAGATGCCTCTGATACAGCTATTGGAGCTGTTCTTGATCAAGAATCCAATGGTATTTGGAGACCACTCGGTTTCTTTTCTTGTAAATTATCAAAAGCGGAATTGCTTGCAACTTATGATGGTGTAAAGTATTTTCAACATTTACTCGACGCGCGTCATTTTATTATAAAAACTGATCATAAACCATTGGTTTATGCATTTTCACAAAAACCAGAGAAACAACTGAGGCACCTGGATTTTATTTCACAGTTTACAACCGAAATTGTTTATTTAACCGGCTCTGAAAATATAGTTGCAGATGCTTTGTCAAGAATTAAAAACCTTACTAGAGGGAAATAGTTCTTTAAAGCTACAAATTGTTCATTTTGATTCAGTATCACTTTATTGCGACATTTCAACCAAAACTGTTCGTCCATATGTCCCTGAAGGTTTTCGATTACAAGTTTCTAATTCAGTTCATAACCTTTCTCATCCAAGCGGTAAATCCACTTTACAACAAATTCGTAGCAAATTCGTGTGGCAGGGAATTAAAAAGCATATTGTCAATTGGCCCAGAAATTGTTTACCTTGTCAGAGGGCAAAAATCTCAAGACACAATCGTTTCATTCCATACAAGATTGACATGCCAGATAATCGTTTTGACCATGTCCATTTGGATATGGTGGTAATGCCTCTAATACAAGGATTTAGATATTGACTCACAATGACTTACCGTTTCTCCCGATGGCCTGAAGCTATCCCTCTTAAAGACATTTCCGCTCAAACCGTCGCAACTGCATTTTGGACAACATGGATATCACGTTTCGGATGCCCTAGAACAATCACAACAGATCAGGGAACTCAATTTGAGTCGGCTCTATTTAAGTCACTTCTAAGTTTAACTGGATGCAAGCGTATTCGAACAACAGCATATCACCCTCCTGCTTGGTTTAAGAACCGTTTTTAAAGAAGACCTGCAGGCATCGCCTTCCGACCTGCTTTGCGGTGGTACCCTACGATTGCCCAATGAACTTTTTGACAGCTCTGAAACTTCAATTGAACAATCAGAAGTTTTGCAGAAACTTCGCACATACTTTAGTATACTGCGACCCACACCTACCGCCCACCACAACAAAATCAAAATGTTTGTTTTTAAAAATCTTAACAACTGTTCTCATCTATTTTTACGCACTGATGCGGTTCGAGAATCCCTACAAGTTCCTTATACTGGCTCTTTCGTAGTTATAAATCGGCTTTCAGACCGATTATTTACTATTCGCATCAAAGGAAAAGATGTAAATGTTTCTGCAGATAGATTAAAGCCAGATTTTATTTCAAATAATTCTAATTCATCAGAGATCCAGTCAAACGCTACCAAGCAATTTCAAAATACTGAGCCATCAACATCATCCGGAAGCCCATCATGGGTTTCACAGCCCCCTCAAGAGTATGCTGCGACACAAAAATCAACATCAAAGAAAACATCGTTCCGATCAGGTCCTGAGCTCGTCACTGAAGAGGGAGTGCATGTGGCAGCACCGAGTCTGCCTTTACAAAATCTACCGTCTGGTAACGCAGCTGTTAAGAATGATAGACGAAAACAGAAGTTAGCTGCTCGTGTGGTTTTTGCTTCTACAGCTGCAGTGTTATAATACAAAATATAATTAATTTACAAGATCCAAATTTGATGTACATTTAAATAAAAATAAAATATTTAATAAATAGGTAGTGTAGTAAACCAGTGTCTTGTTATTCACTCAACAGAAGAATACAAACGTTGAAAAAATTTCGTGTGTTTGAAAATAATATAATTATATAAAAATCCTATAAATTTATAAAATATTATGGTAAGTTTAGAATTGTAAAAATGAAATATATCTATGCATATTTAGTTGGGTTTTTGTTCTGAAATAAAATTACTAAACGTATTAGCACAATTAGTTTTTTATTTGCAGGAAAATCGGAGTAAAAACTTGATTGTTCTATGGATAGTTCCAACATGGAAGTTTTTAAATCAAAGAGATCAAGGTAAAGTTTTTCTTTAAAGTAATTAATTGTTATTAGGGTTAATTATTGTTATTTAGAACTTCTAATTTCACAGTAGAGGAAGAAGATAGTCTGATGTCGTTGGTGGAAAAATTTTCTAATGTTTTAGAAAATAAAAAACAAATGCAATGACTTAGCAACAAAAAAAGGATGTATGGGAAAAGATAGCTAATGAATTTAAGTCCCATAGTCATTGCGTAAGATCTTCAAAACATCTCCGTGATAAATATGAAAACTTGAAGAGAAAAACTAAGACAGCTATGTCCGTCCAAAGGAGTAACCTTTACAAGACCGGTGGTGGTATTAACTGCAGCAAAATTTCATCTAATGAAGAAAGGATTGCTTCATTATTGCGAAAATCTATCACCAGACTTCAAAATGATCACGATTCCCATATATGTATGTAAGTAATGGTTTTTAATAGAAGCATTTTAAGTTATAAATTATTTTTTAGGTCCAAAGTTAAATAATGAAATCATTGAAATAGATTTTCAGGACGAAGAGATTGATGATCCAAAATCTTTTACGGCAACAGATCAGAAGATATAATATAAATGCATAGTATATTTTTACATATGTATGTATGTATGCACAAATGTCTTAACGAATTCCTTACGACAAGTCTGACTTCAGAAAAAATCGAAACATTTGGTTTGGTGGGTATGTATGTATGTGTGTATGTATATGTTTTACCAAAAATATGAGTTTAAATAATATTGTACTATTACTTTGTT